>CM042036.1:83490000-84690000 GCA_023525975.1 Smallanthus sonchifolius
TCTAACAAGTATTTTCCGTACTCCTCCGTAAACTTCTCCGGTAACCTCTGGAATACAAATCAAATATAATTTACTCATTCAAAAGGTTTGTAAAAAAAAGGAATATGAACTTACAATTCCTGTAGATGGAGTGTCGTCGGAGGGAATGGTTTTGAGAAAGTTGACTGGATTCTCCGGCGAAACCAAACGCCAGTGGGATTTCATAATTTGATCAAGATTTGGGAATGGTGTAAACTGAAAAAGGGTAAATAATGAGATAAACTCTTGCTTATATGGTCATCATGTAGTTTCTGTATTTAAAGAAGAGGGTAATAAATATTTTAATCAGCAATTACAATTTAATGTTGACGGCGGGTTTCAGTAAGGGCTGTGCTGGGGACACCGCTGGTTTTTTTTCACACCTGACCTACCCGTCACGTATAGGTCAAATATGTGAAGTTTTTGGAAAAATACGTGACAGACGTGCAAGAGAGAAGGAGGAGATGTACAGAAAATGGAAAAAAAAAAGAATTCAAATAAGGTCAAATATGTTCGTATACATACATATACTCATACACAACCATACATACATACATGCATGCATACATGCAAACATATAGTTATATTACGCACATACATGCATGCATAAATACATACATGCATACATGTATGTATGTATGGATGGATGCATGTATGCATGCATGCATGTATGTATGTATGCATGTATATATGTATGCCTGTATGTATGTAATATGACTATATGTATGTAATATGACTATATGTAATATGCGTGTATGTATGTAATATGACTATATGTATGTATGCATGCATGTATGTATGTAATATGCATGTATGTATGTAATATGCTTGTATGTATGTACTATGACTATATGTATGTACGTATGGATGTACGTATGTATGTATGTATGCATATACGTATGTATGTATGTATGTATGTATGTATGTATGCATGCATGTATGTATGTATGCATGTATGGATTGATGTATGTATGCATGTATGTATCTATGGATGTATGTAGGTATGCATGTATGTATGGATGGATGTATGTATGTATGCATGCATGTATGTATGTAATATGACTATATGTATGTATATACAAACGTATTTGAAGACGATTTGTGATCAATATGTGTATGTAGGTGCGCATAAACGGTAATAATACGCGACACGTACACATCAAAAGGTGACGGGTAGGTCGAAAGGTGAGCTAAAATTCAAAATATGAGCACTGAACAGTGACGATTAGGTCTAAATGTCATGTAAAAATTGCGGATATACGTGACGGTTAGCATGTAAACGACACCTAATAATAATAATAATAATAATAATAATAATGGTGAAGGTTTGGCCCAAACGTGACATTTGCTAAATATCCATCACCGTTCGGCCCAACGATGACGGCACCTAATAATAATAATAATAAAAATAATAATGGTGAAGGTTTGGCAAATATCCGTCACCGTTTGGCCCAACCGTGACGGTTGAAGATATTATTTGGGTGACAGACATCTCTGTCAAATGTGAATCACAATAAAGGTTAAACGTCACGTTTAGGTCCATACGTGACCTTTGTGGGAATCCTAATAAAGGCATAGCGGTCACGTTTAGGTCCATACGTGACGGTTGCTTCGTATCTGTTACATATAGACCTCACAACCCATAGAACTCGTCACCGCTTCCTCACACCACCACCGTAACCACCGTCCACCGCCACCACCGTCTTCCTCCACCACCTTCACCGCCTTTCTCACACACCACCGCAACCACCGTCTCGCTCTCACACCACCGCAACCACCGGAGACGAGGACCGCCAGAGAAGACGACCGCCGGAGACGACTACCGCAACCAGGTAAGTAATTTTACAACCCTAATTTTATCGTTTTCAACCGATTAATACCTATGATTTGTTAGATTTGCCCTTAGATCTAGTGTAGGTTTATGGTGGTTTATGACTGGTTATGGCGGTTTACGGTGGTATATGTGTATATATGTGTATGTATGTGTATGTATGTGTGTGTATATGTGTGGTATATGTGTATATATGTGTTGTATATGTGTATGTGTGTGTATATGTGTGTTGTATATGTGTATGTATATGTATATATGTGTTCTATATGTGTATATGAGGTTGGCGAGCTAGCGAGGGCAACAACGATTATTGGATAGGATAGCCTGTGGGATAGTCTATTTACTATGGGTTGGCCCGCACATCGAGAGCTTACCCCCGAGGTGTACTCTACATTTGTGTTCCGGTCGCGTGAGCCGGGATTGCCAGAGCTGGACGAGAGTGATATTGCGGAGGGACGGGTGGACGCAGAGGTTACTTTTCGCATGTTCGGGGTTGTGTATCGTATGTCCATTAGACGGTTTGCTGTTGTCAACAACCTCTATACCGAGGAGGAGACTCGGGATCCGATCTATACCATGGCTATCTATATGGGGTAGATGACGCACACCGGGTATGGTGGCCTGTGATTGGTGACCATGCGTTTGGGGCCGATAGCAGGGTCTCTCACATACGAGACCCTCTTTATCGTTACATGCACCGACTGATCGCTACGTCCATCGCTGGACATGGCAAGGGCACCGATAGGGTCACCGACATAGACCTCTTCTATCTTCGGTGTCTGCTCACACACACCCTGCCACCTCGCTCGCGGTCTAGCGGATTACTTTGTCGGTTACTATCACAGGCAGTCACGAGGGGTGTTGGTCGGGGGTAACATCGTGTTGCAGATCGCCAGAGGCCTGGGATACGCTCATGCGATGGTAGAGCTACATATGGCCGCGGTTTCCCCGTGCGTGGCGGGCCGAGCCACGACGACCGGGATGAGGATCTCCTGGAGGTTTCCGGACGGGCAGTGGCGTTTGGTGATGAGATATGACGTGTTGAAGGCCTGGGTGCCCGAACCGTTTGTGGACCCCGACGCACTGGCTTCGCAGGAGGTCCAGATTGAGTATATTAAGGAGCTGGCAGGCGGGGGGGATGAGCCGGTTCAGCCGGCGGTCGAGCCGGTGCCGTCGCATCGTCCTCCGCGCATGTACCATGCCGTGTGGTTGCCTGCTGCCACACTGGATATGATTCGGGATATCCAGGCCCAGGTCACGCGCATCGAGGAGAAGCTGTAGTGGCTCATCGACCACACAGTCGTGGAGTATCGGGCCGCCGGTAGGTCGTTGTTGAAACCACCACCCCGGCGGTTGGGCCACGACGGTGCTAGCACGTCCGGTGCGGGTGGGTCCGATGCGGAGGGTGATGACGAGAGGGGTAGATATATTGTTTAGATAGAGTTGTACTTTTGTTTATACGTACAAACTCATTGTATTTATCTTTGCAGTTTTATTTGGTTTTGTTTGTTTGGTTGTTTGTAATGGATGTATATGGTTTTGTTGTGTTTGTTTGGTTATTTGTAATGGTTGTATATGATGTTTATATATGTGATTTTATTTACGAGTATTTTAACACGCGAAAAAAACTCCTAGTTTTACATCTAAAACCGAAAATCAAAACTAGTTTTATAATAAAAAAAGACGTGACCGGATTTTAAAAAATATAACTACCGATTTTTACAAACTGTTAACGTGATAAAAACTAAAAAACCAAAAGATAAGTCATTATTCACTTTTTATATCTCAAACCGATAATCGAGGTGACCCGATTTTAAAAACTATAACTACCGATTTTTACAAACTCTTAACGTGATAAAAACAAAAAAACTAAATTAAAAAAAAATAAGTCGTTATTCACTTTTACATCTCAAAACGATAATCGATGTGACCGGATTTTAAAAACTATAACTATCGATTTTTACAAACTCTTAACGTGATAAAAACAAAAAACTAAATTAAAAAAAAATAAGTAAGGGGTGACGGATTGCCCTATATGTGACATATATACCACCACAAACTTAAAACCCAACTCAACCATAAAAAAAAACCCCCCAACATATCCCGACATTCTCTGACGCGCTGATTGCAAAGTCTGGTGGATAAGGGTGACAGAATGCCCTAAACGTGACATTTGGTTCCATAAACGTCACATTTAGCCCTATACGTGACGGTTAGGGCAGGTATAGTTCAAAAAGTAGACGGTGTCTTTAAAATTTCCCTCTATTAATGCCCTACTGATTTGACTAATGAGGAAAATCTTCCCTTCACCAAAATGTCAACCCTAAATGTTTCACAGAGATATAACTATAAGTCTTCAATCTTTGTGTTTTAGTAGCAGACGACAATATATAACACCAACAAGTGTATACAAGTCATCTTACTCTAAAAGTAAATTTAAGATCAAAAGTATACAAGTCGTCTTGGAGACACATGGCAGAAGAATTTCAGGCAGCCGTATACGGTGGTAGCTGGTGGATGTCACCAAGAACCGCCTGCAACTACTCATCGTGTTCATCGGATATAGTAGACATGGAGAATCTTGGACCCTTTTGGCCAAAGGATTTGATGGACATGAAATCAAAGTCATGTGATGAGTCTTCGGATGGCTCTATGGCCTTTCAAGATATCCAAAAGCCTGGTGGCTGCACCACCACTATTTCGCCGGATTCCGCTTTCCAGATGATGGCTACAGCCATAACCACAGATTGGAATCAGAATTTGTTATGGTAAGATTTGTGGCTTCAATTGTTCCCCTTTGTTTAACTTGATTACATTTTATCTTCATACACAAAAGCCATTTTTTTCTCTTCTTTATACAATTATTGACTTAATTTTAAATTTCCACATAATCAAATGGTCCATACACTACAAGTTGTGTGTTTTTACTTTTTAGTACTTGTATCTTTGTAATCACATGAAAAAAGAGGATTCAGATTTTGATCAATCATGTTACATATTATTCTGTCAATTTTAAATCTTCTTCTTGTCATGTTGTAGTAGGGTACAAGAAGGGATGGACACCTTTTCCACCAGTGGTGATGGCGGTTTAGAGGCGGAGATAGAGGCTGAGCATCAAGTTTTCACCGCGGACCAACAACAATCTTTAGATTTCGCCACCAGTTCCAATGGTTGCACCACCTTTCCCATTAGTTCCACTTCATATGGTTACTCTTCAAGTTTGGTACAATCTTTGTTTAATAGTAACTCATCACCACAACCACCTTTCTATGATTTTCAATCAAATTCAAACAATCTTTTCTCAAGTGCTTCAGCATCATCATTAGATCCTAATATTTCAAGTTTTTTCCCTTCTCCGTCGCCTCAATTTCTCCGGTCGACTTACAAAGAGAAAGAGAGTTTCCCTAACCTTCTTATAGAGGTATTAAACTTACTTTTTTTTGCATATAATCACATATATTTATGTTTATAGGGTTCAAATCCAGAAGGGTAGCTTGTGGTGTATTTATACTAGAAAATCTAGGAATTGTTGTTAAAAAAAACATGTAACCATTTTTGTTCGAGGATTTAGGGTTTAGGGTTTCTAGATGATTGAAAACCGATCTTTATTTTTTAAATTAGCATGAACATCAAGAAATTCGCGATTTGGGTTCATCGGCAAAGAAAAGCCCTAGTGAACTTCCTTTCAAGCGACCAAGGCTTGAAACACCATCACCGTTACCTACGTTTAAGGTTTGTGTTTATCCTTTATACAAGTTCTTATTTAATTAATGAAGATTATTAATATATTTATAAATTTGAATGTTTTTCAGGTTAGAAAAGAGAAACTAGGAGATCGAATCACTGCGTTACTGCAATTAGTTTCACCTTTTGGAAAGGTATTAATATTTGAAATCTTTTCACTCCTATTCTTTTTGTAGAATCTATTCCAATCGGTTCATATTTTACAGACTGATACTGCATCGGTGCTTCATGAAGCCATTGAATACATCAAACTTTTGCATGATCAAGTCAACGTAAGTTCTTATTTTTGTTTCATATTATTAGTTTAATTAACAACTAACACATAATCAAATAATTTTCTTTACTTCATGATACTTAATGTTCTTGGTGTGTTTCAGATATTAAGTGCACCTTACATGAAAGGAGCTGCAAAACAACTTCAACTGGTAAACAATCATTTGACTATTTTACTAAAATTCGACAGCATAACTACTGTAAAATGGATAACCAACCTGTTAAAATATAAGTCATAAACGACCCAAATTCACAATTTCCAATCAACCAACACAAATAACAACAAATACTAATAATACTAGCAAAAATATTGGGCCCGAGTTGGATGTTCTAAGTTTATTAGAGTGTGTTTGGGTCATTTTGACTCGTTAAAAGTTAAAGTTGGATGTTTTAAGTCTATTAATGTGTGTTTGGGTCATTTTGACCCGTTAGAAGTTACAGTTAGATGTTCTAAGTCTATTAAGTCTAACAACAAAATCATTTTACTAACATAGTCTGTTGATGCAGTCTCATTGGCCCAACCCGTCCCTTTTTTATAATTGGTGGATCTGAAGACTTCAGTAGGACCGGTCCCTTGTGAAAATCAAAAATAATATCACCAAGATTTAATAAGCATGTTTGTGTAATACTAACAATTGTATTTCATACATCCATATGTCGGCGCTAGGCATATGATTTGCTATCATGGAAACTTGGGTAGCGTTGTGCTCTGTTTTGCTTGTTCTTCTCGAAGCAGTTTCTATAGCCCGGAGTTAAAAACAGCTCATCAATCAAAATATCCCAATTTCCTCGATCAACATCTTCTCATGGATTATTTTTCGCCGCCTCCACATCATCGTATCCCCCTCCTCGTCGAAATGAATTTTCAACTCTCGCTTGTGTTCTTTATACGCCCTCTAACACTCGGCGATGATTCCGAGTCCAATGTCTCACCACTTGTCAGTGTTTCTCCGGCTATCCAGATCAAAATGTTCCTACAAATGGAAGTAATTAGAAAAAATCTAATAGTTATTAAATTGTAAGTTATTATAAAACATCTATACTTACTAAGAAAGTGGGATATACGACTTGTTTCTTTTCATTTGGAACCTTGGCCCAATTAGGATAATGTGGAAGAACCACCTTTTTAACCTCCAGATAGATAACACGTATAAAATCAGACATTTTAGGGCCCACGAACTTGTACCCCCACCATGTAGTTCAACATCAATGGGAAGAGGCTTCCTAGGTTTTTGGCTTTCGAACGCCTTTTCTGGGAGGAACTACCTACATTGACACATGAAATTGAAAATTTAGGCAATTGTAAAGACATACATTAAATGCCAACAAGTAACTTACCACCATATCCACCCGCACAACCCAAGTCGAAGTTATACGGACCCCCATATCCACCGTCTCCACCATCACCACCGTGTGATTGCACCATTGTTGCCATTATTCCTTCAACAAAAATAATTAGTAACCATAAATAATTAATAATCTACAAAGATATATAGTACATTTATAACATACATTCAATCAGAATCATCACTACAATAACGTGTATCAACAACATCATCTTCTACATCGTCGTCATTTATTTCGTTTGAATTGTATACTTCTTCATCTTCTTCGTCATCATTAATAAAACTTTCATCGAGATCAATCGAGGCAACATGACTTGGGTCACCACCCTTATTTAAAGTTGTACGCATGAGCAAAAGTCGACAACCAAGTTACCAAAAAATGATTGAATTCCCGTGTAATAGGTTGACTGTTTGCGTGGGGAATTGGAGTTTGGTCACCACCTACGTGACTTGATTCACCATCTTCGCATCCGGTGTCGACAACCAAAGTATAATCATTTGATTGAGTTTCGTGCAATTTTATCTATCTCATTAACAACACTAGGATGATCCCAGAGCTTGAAACTGCCTTTTATGAATGCCAGCATCTGCATTTCTATCCGGTTGCTTAAATTTGATTTGCATACCATCTAGATACATAGAGCAGAATGTCAATGCTTCATCTGTAACATAGCCCTCTGCAATTGAGCCTTCAGGCTTGGCTTTGTTTCTCCATATGCTTTGAGCTTTTTCATGTATCTTTCAAAAGGATACATCCATCTTATATACACAGGGCGACCAAGAATAGCTTCTTCAGGTAAATGAAGAATTAGATGAACCATTATGTCAAAAAATGCCGGAGGATTTATTATTTCCAAATTGCATAATATCTTAACCACTTCCACATTTGCTTCATACATGTCTTTCACATCTACTGATCGTGCATAAATTTTTTGAAAGAATGTACAAACGTCATTGATTGTTGTTGAAACATTTTTGTGTAGACCCGATCGTACCCCTATTGGTAGCAATCGTTGCATGAGGATGTGATAATCATGGGAATTTAACCCAATTATATTTGAATCATTGGGAAGTACCTTATTTTTGAAATTGATCCAAATCCATTAGGCTGTCTCACTCCTCTAATAAACTGACAAAAGCGTTCTCGATCACTGGGTATGAAAGAGTAAGGAGCATGTGGTTGATACAACTTGTTGTTCTTTTGTGTTAGCCATAGGTTATGTCGAATACCCATATTTTCCAAGTCTCTGCGGGCTTTTTGTGTGTCTTTTGATTTATCGTTCATCAACAAAGTTCCCAATAAACTCTCACACACATTTTTCTCCACGTGCATAACATCAAGATTGTGTTTTAAAAGCAGAGAAGACCAATAATCCAGCTCAAAGAAGATACTTCGTTTAGTCCAATTCAACTCTGACGCAACACACTTTCTTTTTACCCCTCCATGCCTTGGATGTTTCCCCGGAACACGATCGGTGAAACTTTTTAGTTGTTCTAATATTTGAGCATTACTCAATCGTCGGGGAGGATCTCTTATCTCTTTCTTGCCATTAAACGACGGATCGTTCCTCCATTTATGCTTTATAGGCAAGAATCTTATGTGTCCAACAAAAGTTATCTTTTTCGTTATAGTGCATGAAGGTGTGTCAACGTTACACCTAGGGCATGCTTTATAACCTTGACCACTCCATCCAGACAAGCTAATACGAGTAGGATAATCGTTGATAGTCTATAACAGTGCGACATGCATCCTAAATATAGTTTTGGTTGACGCATCTCTCACCTGGACTCCTTCAGCCCACAACATTTTCAACTCATCAACCAAAGCCCTTAAGAAAACATCAATGTCTTTACTAGGTGACTTAGGCCCGGGAATTAGTAAGGTTAACATGAAAGAAGACTCTTTCATACAAACCACAGTGGTGTATTATATGTTGTTAACACTACCGGCCACATACAGTAAGTCTGACTCATATTACCGAACGAATTAAAACCATCGGCAGCCAATCCTAAGCGGACATTCCTTGTTTCTTTAGCAAAATCCGGATATCTCTCATCAAATTCTTGCCATGCCTTCCCAACAACCGGATGTCTCATTATATCATCCGTTGAGCGTCCAGTATTATGCCAGGTCATATCTTTTTTCCGTTAATCTTGAACTATATCTTTGTCGAAGCCGTGAAGTTAAAGGAAAGTAGCGCAACACTTTCTGTGGTACGTACTTTCTTCCCCTTTGTGTTTTTGTCAACCCATTTGCTCTCATTACAAACCGGACAGTTTTGCGTTGATTCATTCTCCTTCCAAACAGTGCACAATCATTAATGCAAGCATGGATAGACTGATATCCTAACCCAATCTTACTTAGTTTCTTCTTAGCTTCATAGTGTGACGTTGGAACGTGATTTTCCTTCGGCAATGCACTTTGTAGAAGCTCTAACAGTTGGTCAAACGAACTATTCGTCCCTTTGTTGATAACTTTGATATGCATCAATTTGTCTAAGAAGTTTAGGGAAGACATTTGACTACAACCGGGGTATAACTCCTTATTTAGCTCCTCAAACAACGCATCAAAATCCCTGGGTCTAAACCAGTTCCATCTTCATCTATATTATCCTCGTTTGTATTTTGCTCTGCCATCACATCATATATGGCTTCAAACATCTCATTATTTGTTGTTCTAGTTATTTGAGGAGTTGGTGTTGTTCTTGGGGCAAAAACTGATGCTATCTCCGCCTCACGAGGATGTTGTTCACCGTGATAAATCCAATTCTGATATGATTGTAGAAACCCACGGTCATGTATGTGGCCATATATCGTGTTCAAATCGTGTCGACACGCATTACAACAATGTATACATGAGCAAAACGCTTTACCTCGACCGTCGACATGGTTCTTGGCAGTCTCTATAAAGTTACAAAGACCTATTAAGAAAGCGGGAGAATTCTGATTTCCCAGTGTAACCCAACTTTTATCAATTGTCATATCTATTGTGATATAAACATACACATATACGTGCATGTAAAAAATGATATAAATGAATGTATATGATTTGATTGGTACTCTAAGGCGGTGGATCCTAACCCACTTTTTGAATATTTTATCTCATGTGTATACATTTTTACGAGTTGACTATTTATGAAAAAATCAGCAGCATTTCCCCTTAACTTCCCAAGTATGCAGATAAACCGCAAACTCGAAGGAGTAAGGAGAAATAGCTACCATTTTTTTTAAATGTCAACCCGTTAAAATGTATACATATCCTAAATGAGATAGAATATTCAAAAAACAATCTCAAAGGGGACAATCCAAAATTTATCTCTATCAGATAAATTTCGGACGGGTATATTTTAAAGGATTATCCTAAATAAACATACTAGTGTACACAACATGCGACATGACATACATAAACAAAGACGTACATAAATGACATTAGGGGTGTAAGTTTTTTACTTTTTTATTTTATAAAATTATAATATATATATATATTTTTAATATATAAGTAATGGTATTTATAAAATCATGATAAACGAGCCGTTTACACCCTAAATAAAATAAAAAATTAAGTACACAAAGGTAAAAAAGTTGGGATACGTACCTTAAATAAATTCAATAAAACACCAATATGATGTTATTCCCACCTCGTCAACCGCAACGAGTTCCGAACTTTCAATAAAATTAAATAAAGTTACATATACATACAAACATATATACATACATTCACAATTTCATAAATACATACACAATTTTATATATATACATAGGGGACGGTTACACTAAAAAGTGGTTTTTCGCTAAGAAATACTAAGAAGTGGGTCAAACGATCTCCGATTGAGCTCATTCCAGCGGCGTTGGAACCGTCTCATCGAACTCTAACCTCGACCCAAAAACCTAAACCCCCCTCCACCCGCACCCACAAAAACCTTAACCCCCCTCCAACCCTACCCCGAAAAGCCTAAAACCACCACCCCCACCCCCAAAAACCTAAACCCCCCACCCCACCCCTCAAAAACCTAAACCCACCCCCACCCATCCCTAAAACCTAAACCCCCCACCCGTACCCTAAAAAAAACCTAAACCATAAATCTAAACCATAAGGCTAAAACCTTAAAATTCAAACGTAAAATCTAAACCTTAAAAGCTAAACCCTAAAAGCTAAGATGGTAGAGTTCGACGAGATAGTTACAACGCCGCTGAAATTAGCTCAATCAGAGTTCGTTTGATATCGTTTCTTAAGGTTTTTGTCATTTCTTAGATTTTTTAGCTAAAAACTATCTTTTATTTGATACCCCCCTATATACATATATAACAAACGTACATACAAATACATTTATAAACAAATGAATAAATACGCAATTATATACATACAAATCATACAAATACATAAACATACATACAAATACATTCAAACATACATACACATATATACATACATATTATATACAAACATGTATAAATAAATGCCCAAATTCTCAAATTACATACACAAACACAATTCCATACATAAACATACATACAAATACATATAAACACACATACATATTATATACAAACATACATAAATAAATGCCCACATTCCCAAATTACATACACAATTCCATAAATAAACATACATACACAAATACAAACAAACACACTAAGACATACACATACACACACACACATATATATATATATATATATACATATACAAAAAAACATTCACATCTAAACCTAATTTCATCAAATAAATATATATAAAAACCTAATTTCATAAAAAAAAAAATAACATAAATATTTATAAAATCACACATCTAAACCATATATACAACATACAAATAAACACAAACATATACATACAAACATACATATAAACCTAATTTGTAGAAAAATTACTAACCAAATTTGCAAATTAGCTTCAAATAGCTTGAAATGCCCCAAAAATAGTCAAAGCTTCAAATACCAAAGAAAAATCAAAGAAATTAAGCTAAATATCCAAAAATGTTGATTTTCTTGTGAAAATTGAACAATAGATGTTAACTCATCTCAAAACCCGAGAGAATGGTGAAGATTGCTCCACAAAAGACCCAAAAATCGTGAAATCGCCAAAGACAGAGATGGGATGATTTGTGGTTTTTTTTGTGGAAATGGGAAGCAAAAACCTGTTTCCTTAGTTTATTCTCGCTGAGACCTATACCGACGACATTTCGTCGGTATAGACTCTTTTGTCGTCGACGTAGGTTGTCTGTACTGACGAAAGGTCGTCTGTATAGGCTTTAGTAGGATTTTGACTGGTCAAAAAATTAAAGACCCTATACCGACGACATGTCGTCGGTATAGGGTTTTTTAGTTTTTTTTTAATTTAAAAAAAATTACCATGAAAAATTTAATAAATTAAAAAAAGGAAAAAGAAAATGGAAATTGGCCTATACCGAAGACATGTTGTCGGTATAGGTTTTCCAAAATAATTCATTGTGCGCAATGTTTTCCCTCCATTTGGCTCAACCCTATATCGACGACATGTCGTCGGTATAGGGTCTCCCGTGCCAAAATTTGGGTTTGGCCTATCCCGACGACATGTCGGCGTAGGGTTAAATCCTTTTAGTGACCTGACGCATTTAACCAATTTATCTAAATCAAAATCATAAACTACTAAATCCAGAATCTAATTCATTTATGGTAAACCCAAAAGTAATTGAATAGTTATCTCTGAAAATGAAAAAAAGAAAAGTTTTGTTTAATTCGGTTTCTTTACGGTAAACACTAAACACAAAAGTAATTGAATAGTTGTTTCTAGAATGGGAAAAATAAAAATATATATATATATATTTTGTAACCTAAACGGGTTAATGCGTCAACCCATTTTTAGATGGTTAACCCGAACTCCACCTGTTTATTAAACGGGTCAACCTAAACACGACCCATTTTTTAAAACGAGTTAAAAAGGACAACCCAAAAAATGATTATTTTCGTGTGTGTTTCGGTCGTGTCAGGAATTGACACCTTAATTGTTATTACCTTAATCTAAAATTAATTAAAATTTTAGTTATATTATTTTGATAAAAATTTAGTCAGAATCTTTAATTTTTACACAAACATAATACACAATGAATATTTATTACTTATTAGTATATGTGTTTTTTTTTTCGGGTTGATACCATGAAAACTAAAATACTCTTTTATTTTATATAAAACGATGGCTTAGTTTAATTTTAATACACGTATTTATATAATTAGCGACAAACTTCCATTACTAGAACAATTATTATACATGTGCATGCTATCTAGATTTTTATTTAAGATGGATGTTATGTTATTTTTTTTTCGGACGTGGAGCTTATGCCATCAATTTTTGTTCGTTTTATAAACAAATTCAAATAATCTTATATGATAAAAAAAAATTTACCCATGTCATTATTTTTTGCATACATGGAAGGCCACCTCATAATCTTTGATCAGTTAAGAGATAATTGATCATTTTTTTATTTCTTTTTACAAGTGTGTATTTTTAATAAAATTTAAAAGTCTTCAATATAGTAAAATTGGAATGATGAATATTTTCATTTATATGAGAACATCTGTTACTTTTAATAAAAATTGAATTTTTCAAACTTTAACTTATTGGTCGATAATAATAATTCATATGATAATTTAACCAATAAAACTTATAACTTTCACTTTCGTTGGCAAAAGGAATCACATCGTCGTAATCTTAATAGATTTACACTTGATTTCGTTAACGATGATGGTTATGAGCGAAATGAGGAAATATACATTCATGGTAAGTGAAATCGAGTGAAATTTAAGTGTAAGTTGGTTGGAAATCTATGATAATTATACGAGTGTTATTGCACTTGACAACAAAAGTGAAACGTATAAGTGTTATCGTTCAAATTGCAAGTATGGAATATTATCAGTCAAAAGGTTATAGTTGAATTATTATCGACCAATAGGTCATATATGGATCATTATCAGCTAATACTTCATAGTTTGGATTTTTAAAATTCTATTGAGTGGTCTTTAGGGTATTAAGTATTTTTCTTAATCAAATCCTGTTCTTTAATTTAATGCAAAATTAGTGACGTGTACAAGATGTTTAAACTTAACGTTAAAAACCAAGTTTTAACCTAAAGAGTACTTTAGCGGTAAAAAGAATATTATAAGGTCTCGTTAGTGATGATGATAAAGTAACCATGACTCGTCAAATTTAATCATTAGTGAGTACCAGTACCCGTACCGAACTTTTACCAACCGACAATAACGGTACCGACACCAGTGCTTGATTTTTCCATTTTTCGGTTTTGGAACTATTTGGTAGCGGTATCGGTAAAAACCATAAATTCCAGAATGGGTACCGAAATACCGAGAATATGAATGGTTTTTTTTTAATTTTGAAAATACCATAATCCCTTCATAATCCCCATTCCATGTACCGATATATTTTTGAACTTGATAATCCATTCCATAATCGCCACTCCATAATTGTCATCATTCATCATCGACTAAACCCTGAGTCGATCGTTCAAAATTTCAAATTGCTACAATCAGCATCCTTGGTTACTACTGTCATTCTTGAATCTCATACAATTCATACAATCGCCATTCTTCATTATTAAACCATTCATACTGTTACTGTAATTAATTATTTTTTTATTCAATTGCTTCAAGAAATTATTTGTTTATTTGATTCAAATTGCTAAGCTTACGACATTAATAACGATCTGCCATATTAACTCTTCACACAAACCACATAGAAACAACGATTTGCTATATTCTGAAATATCGAGAGGCCGTCATTTTTAGGCTTGAGAGACTTGACGGGTTCCTGATGAGTGGGTAATTGTTTGTGTTATTGTGTTTAACGTTGCGTTTTTAGTCAATTATATGTCTTGAATATAATGACTTTGCATGTCTTTGTGAATTGTAGGAGAGTGGAGAAAAACAAGTAGTTTGGGTGCAAGATAGAGATATTTTGAAGCTATAAGAAGCATAGAAGGAGAATACATGGAAGATGGAATAGACAATGCAAGAAAGAAGACCAAGATGGGACTTGGCATAGGTTACGCCATACCCGGTGTATCTTATGCTGGCTTGTGTCAGTGTAGGAATGTCACACTCCCAAATTATTTACTTAATAAATAAATCAAGGTTGTAACGATTGATAACATTACACAAGAACGGAAGCTAATAGAAGACTTCTAAACTGTCGAACACCATTACAGGAACTAAATGAATACATAAACCTAAAGTCAGCTAAGTCTAAATGGACTTGACATAAAACGACCATATGTCTTCGTCTTCTAAGATCTTAATCCATGAGCTTAACATATTCAAACCGTGTCGTAGCTATATATTACCTAAAAAACATGCTCAAAAATTTCAACGCAATATTGGTGAGTTCACTGGCTTTAAATGAATATAATTTGCAAAACCATTTGTATGAAATCGTTTGACAAAACTATTTGTACGGGTACTATTGGCAAAATCCTTTGCTCGAAATTTACTAGTAAAACCATGGGTACGTATACCATTGACAATAACCCTTTTTCTCGAAATTGACTGACAAAACCATCGGAACGTATACCATTGGCAAGTCCTTTTGCTCGAAATTGTCTAGCAAAACCCTTTGCTTGAAATTTACGTTATGCATATGATAAACAAAACAAGTTAGCGGTTGATTCATCGATGTCTAGCTAGTACAAACGAATTATGTGATACATAAGTGATGTGTGCTCGATGATCTATAAAAACTAACTATAAAACCTAACCTAGACACTCTAGCTTTAAATTTATAAATCTAGACTCAACCTAATACTAGACCACACAACCGGCAAGTGTACCGATCAATGTAGTAAAGTCTAATGAAAGTCCGGATATCGAACCCACGAGACACTAGTGACAACTCTATCTAGACTCTGACTCAACTAACTGAACTGAATTATATTGGGGGGATTTGTGTTACTATAACAACCGGAACTCTCTAACTAATGACACCAACTATCAGACAGACGAAACGGATGAAATCAATAAAGGTTAAAGCACTATCTAGGTAAAAATCTTGTTTGCTAAACATGAACTTCTCTAGGCTATGACAATTAGGATGGAACCAGGAGCTTTGAATACGAAACCCTAAGACAACCTAAGGATCCCAGATCATTCTCCGGTTGTGACCTAGTAGGAAACCCTAAGGAACGTGTAAAATCATAGGTTGGTCGGATCACCTCTCAGCTATTTCCAACAATGCTAGAGTACCTTATAGATAAATTACCTCTCAGTCTCAATATCTCAATATGCCCTAAGACACACGGGGTAACCTGAAAACCCTCGGTATGACACGGAATATCATTGTTGCTAAGAAACCCTAGGAAACCCTCCTTTCACAGCAATCTACCTAAAAACCCTAACACCAAGGAATACCCGACAACTTCTCACCTTTCAGCTATTGAAGTAGGAAGAACACCTAACCCTAAGATACTCTCAATTTGTGTTTCTATGGATGATGATATCAATAACCCACACACAAGTCACAAACACACAGTAAGCAACCTAACATGCATCTATTACTTGAAAGACATTCAACAAAACGCATGTGAGACACAAATCAATTGCAAATTAGAATAAAATATGCATAAACACCATACTAATTGAAATCAAGTTCTTTACTTTACCATGAATCCATCAAGAACCAACATAAACCGAGAGAAATCCACAAATCAATCAAACAATCATCGAAACCTAGATAGCTACTATGGTTTAGCCACGAAACATGTTCAAACTCAGAAAACTAATCTCAAAAGTCTTAAACATAATCCAAAACAAACCAATGCAAACAAGAAAGTAAGAATCATAAAACGAATGAGCAAGAACGAACCAACCCGATCGATAAAGCTTCAAACTTTGGGTCTCGTTCCTTCTTCCCTTCTCAAAATCGCCCCTTTACTCTGTCCAGACGGCTAGTATTCGAATCTTAAACACATGGGAGGGTTCTAAACTATTAAAACATGAAATTAGGTTAAAATCGTCGTAACTGGGGTTTCTCGCGTACCGCGAGGCCCAAACGGCCATCCTCTTGCGTACCGCCAAAGACAAAACAGTCGCACAACTTTTTCCAGAACATTGGATCTTCGCGTGTCACGAACGATGAGTCCCCAATGTTCGTGTAGTGAGAAAACTGTCCTAATTTTTGGACTCCCCTCGTCGAAATACCCCAAATCCATATATTATGTGCCCCGCAACTGATTTTCTAGCCTGAGATATGCCTATATGAAGTTTGGACTCTTTCCTGACTTTTGTCGTTCTCATCCCGTGTTCTCGTGTGCTCGTTTCCTTCACATGTCTTGATCGTTTAAGCTCCAATTCTTCCCGAATATCTACCATATTCAACATTACTTAGTACAAGCTATAAATGACTCAAAACGACTCTAAAACCATAGGAAAACGCTACGAAATACAAGGGAAATGCATGTGTGTTTTGCAACACATCAAACATCCCCACAGTTAACCTTTTTTCGTCCTTGAAAAAGATCTCTACAATGGAATTACAACTGGAACACAAGCTTTAACAATCTTATAATTCATTAACACAGATTTAATCACGCGATAAAATACAACAATTGATATTTCGATCCGATTAAACCCAACACCAACTATTAAGCCCCCGATTGTGTTCTAATTCCTACATTACCAGGCATATCAATTCAATCTATGGGTCCTACACTCAAGAGCTACATATCCACCTAATCCCGTCTCAAGGTCATGTTTAGGTACAGGTTAAACCGTATAGATTTCTCCCACCGCGTTAAACTAAGATTTACAATTTTTTTTAGAAATTAGATGAAATCATGTATGAATGGTATGATAATGAGCATTAATTCAAGCAAATGAACTTTCATCTAGAGGCGTTTCAACCAAGTCGCTATCCCGGAAGGTAACACATAGACTAAGTCATATCAATTTAAGCACATAAGAATCACTTAGGGGTGTTTTTTCCAAGTGACCATCCAGGAGGGTAACACATAAGCAAAACTTAGTATTATAATCAATTACTCATGAATTATGGAATATATGGATGTGGGCGCCACCAAACTCGGATTTATTTTCATAAAAAAAGAGTGGTGTGCCAAGAAAATTTCAAAAAACTCTAAATTCTAGCTTAACGTGGTACCTATCACCCTATGTTGACCGTTTCAGTTTCACCGACACCCTAAGATGATAACCCACAAGATTTCATGATTTAATTCAATTAATTTAACCTAAACAACACGCACATGATATTTAAGCTTTTAAACTGGCTGGGTCTACCAAAACATGACAATTTAGACGCGTTTTCTATCATTTATTCATTTTAAAACTCAACAAGCATTTCCAGTTATACCTATCATCTTCCATTTTGATTGCAAAAACTCTAATTCAAGGAGATTTTTTCAATTTTTTGTATTTTTGACTTTTTATAAAAGAAAAACAAACTAACTAAACTATACTCAAGACGTTTCCCATCCCCACACTTGAACGACACATTGTTCTCAATGTGAACCAAGAAACAACGAAAAATAAAAATAAAGACTCAAAAATAATAAAAAAAATAGTAAAGTGGAAACGACTTAGCTCGTAATGATAACGTGATTCTATGCAGCTTCGTTCTTCCACTGGTGCAACCGTATAGCATTTGATTCGCGGTTTGCACAAACTCTTTGTTGGGTCCCCTTTATATGAATATAAGATTTGAATCGACCACGCCCGAATGGAGATTGAGTACGGACGGTGTGATCTATACCTGCAACAATAAATCTCACAGGAAACCTAAAACAATATAAAACAGACTCAAAATAAAATCAAAACTTATACAAACTATACATTCGGGTTCTAACCCGAGAAACAAACCTAATCAGGCGGCTTCTCCTTTATGCCACCCCCGCCCGGCCCGTTCAATATGATTGGTCTACCACCGATTTGACAAACTCTGATGGCAGACCTTAAATGGGTTTTGAAAAATCTAAATGGGTCAGTCCACCAATATTTAAACTTACCTAGGCAAAACCTGATACGCGATGTATAGTGAAGGAGACGGTCCGCTTTATCCTGTGATAGAACATTGAGGAGCTTCTGTTGCTGTCCCTTCACTCCTGAGTTGGCCTTGTGCCCAGTCTTCTTTTCTCTTTCCCATGGTGCCTTTGGTTTCTGTGGTACCCTGCCATCGGCTTCATCCAAGGGCATTTCCTTCTTGCTCTCTCGGGTGCAATGTAGTGGGTCCGACACTAGCTCCCTCACTTACACCTCCTCTTCTATCCCCACACTTGGCTCTTGATATAATAGATCTTCAAGGAGCCTTAGATCGCCAAGTGGGTCGAAATATCCTTCACTAGGAGTCGGCAGGCCCCCCAACTCGTCTCTAAATTCACTTTCCTAAGATGGGACCTGCCCCTCTTCTAACTCCTCTTCTTACTCATCCAACTCTGGTAGATCCTCTTCGTTGCACCCGTCTTCGCTCTCTAGTTCCTGAATCACATCATTCTCAACGAACAAGTGTAAAGTATCAAGTATATTCAAAGACTCAAGCTCTTCATCCGGAAAATTTAATGACTCAGGGATGTCACAATCATACTGAATAAAGACGGGTTCTGAAAACTTACCTGGACCATCACCCACAGTGTTATCCGAGGATTCTTCTATCTTTATCTCATCGTCACTAAAGAAACCGTCCTTAATGGGATCTAGTCCGTAATTCTGCGGTGTAGGAACCGTAGGTGGGTCTGGCACAAAGTGTTGTACAGTTTTGACTTGCGCCTTTTCCGTTAAAGTCTTCGTATCTCTAGCTAGCCTCAGACTTTCTAGCTCGTCCGTAAGCTTACCATTTACTTCTAGGAAGTACAGCTGCTCGGCCTTACTTAAACGGGTCCATTGAGTGCTCATTATCTCATGCACTTTCCTTTGCTTGTCCTAGAGTGTCTCTTCTACCTGTATTTCCTGCACTGACTCAATCTCACAAGACAAGTGTAAAGAGTTATACTGAAACATGTGATCTTGTATAGGATCTGGTGAACAAAGGTCGTCACAATCGACGGTAGAGTTAGAAAACTTACCTGGATGTGGGACTTGTGTGGAACTACGTGGAGTAGAAAAAAACACATCATCTTCGTCATCCCTGGTCAGCTTGGTGTTGCAAGACGAACTCTCCACTCGATAATTAGCACACATCCCTTGATATTCATCTTCAAGTGCCTCTATTCTATGGAGTTTCTCCTCTTGTTCCCTACGCTCTTCTTCTTAGATCCTACTTCGTTCCTCCTCAATTCTCCTATTCTCCTATTCTCCACCATTTGAGCAAGCATGTCATTCGATTGTTGAAGAAACTCTTCCCATAGTGGGGTCTTCCCAGCTTGAGCTCGCTTTCTCTCTTCATTCTCCTCCATCCATTTATTAAAAGTCTCGCATAGGTCGTTACGGCTTTCAATCAAGGACGGGCTTACCTCTAGTTCAGAACTCTCATATGACTGTGGATGAGGATGAGGATTGCCATAGTAGTCTGTGGAGTACCCCGATGAATTAGAGCAATTCTGAGTGTAATGGGGACCTCCACAATCCTCGCACCACACGTACACGTATTGATCCCCTTGAGCAAAATAACGTCCTTGGTAGTTGTTCCGGTAGTAACACTATATATAAATCCTTACAAAGGACACTCATACAAAGAGATCACGGGCACCAGATATATATAAAAATAATAAAAAAAATTAAAAAATAATAATAATAAAATAAGTAAGAAAAATATTAAGCTAAGCAAGAAAACATATATCTATAGAGACTCACTAAAAACAAAGAAAAGACACGGACCCTAGACGCTCTACGACTCAAGACACAAATAAGACCAAATAATCAGTTAAGTTCAATCAAAGTTAGATACGCTATCGCCTATGTTTCTCCGGCAACGGCGCCAAAAACTTGATGTGTGTCGGGTGGTCTATAAAAACTAACTATAAAACCTAACCTAGACACTCTAGCTTTAAATTTATAAATCTAGACTCAACCTAATACTAGACCACACAACCGGCAAGTGTACCGATCAATGTAGTAAAGTCTAATGAAAGTCCGGATATCGAACCCACGAGACACTAGTGACAACTCTATCTAGACTCTGACTCAACTAACTGAACTGAATTATATTAGGGGGATTTGTGTTACTATAACAACCGGAACTCTCTAACTAATGACACCAACTATCAGACAGACGAAACAGATGAAATCAATAAAGGTTAAAGCACTATCTAGGTAAAAATCTTGTTTGCTAAACATGAACTTCTCTAGGCTATGACAATTAGGATGGAACCAGGAGCTTTGAATACGAAACCCTAAGACAACCTAAGGATCCCAGATCATTCTCCGGTTGTGACCTAGTAGGAAACCCTAAGGAACGTGTAAAATCATAGGTTGGTCGGATCACCTCTCAGCTATTTCCAACAATGCTAGAGTACCTTATAGATAAATTACCTCTCAGTCTCAATATCTCAATATGCCCTAAGACACACGGGGTAACCTGAAAACCCTCGGTATGACACGGAATATCATTGTTGCTAAGAAACCCTAGGAAACCCTCCTTTCACAGCAATCTACCTAAAAACCCTAACACCAAGGAATACCCGACAACTTCTCACCTTTCAGCTATTGAAGTAGGAAGAACACCTAACCCTAAGATACTCTCAATTTGTGTTTCTATGGATGATGATATCAATAACCCACACACAAGTCACAAACACACAGTAAGCAACCTAACATGCATCTATTACTTGAAAGACATTCAACAAAACGCATGTGAGACACAAATCAATTGCAAATTAGAATAAAATATGCATAAACACCATACTAATTGAAATCAAGTTCTTTACTTTACCATGAATCCATCAAGAACCAACATAAACCGAGAGAAATCCACAAATCAATCAAACAATCATCGAAACCTAGATATCTACTATGGTTTAGCCACGAAACATGTTCAAACTCAGAAAACTAATCTCAAAAGTCTTAAACATAATCCAAAACAAACCAATGCAAACAAGAAAGTAAGAATCATAAACCGAATGAGCAAGAACGAACCAACCCGATCGATAAAGCTTCAAACTTCGGCTTCCAATAGTTTCTCTACTCCCAAAATCGCCTGGCAACTCTCCTCCGACGGCTAAAATTCGAACCCCTCAAAATATGGATTAGAATTCTATTAATAATCAAAAATAGGGTTTTTACGGATTTTATGGGTTTTAGCGTGTCGCGAAAAATAGTCATGAGTTTCTCGCGTGGTGCGAGAAACAAAAAAGCCGGGCTCCCTTTTGCCCATCTTCGCGTGCCGCGAACTTCCACTCACCAATCTTCGCTTGGCGCGAAGATGTAAATTCCCATATTTTTTTATTATTTTTCCCTCTTTTCCTCGTGTGCTCAATTCCTTCATGATTCAACCTCGGTTTCTGCTACTTTTGCACACGAATACCTGTAACCAAGACTCAGACTCAGTATATATGAAAATTGATACAAAACGAGTACGAAACGAACTAAAAATTATACAAATATACACGGATTATTACATGTGGTTTTCAACACATCAATAAGCCTATAACCAAATCTTTAACGAATTCTCGATTTTGCCCCATCCCATTGTCTCTTTAAACAATGAGAAACAACAAGACCTAATATGCAATCATTTGACCCTGCTGGTCGTGGTTAGTGCGACTAACCATGATTGGGGGTGTCAACCCGAATAGTACTATTCATATCGATCTACGCTAATTCCATAGCTAATGGTTATAGTTCGGAATACCGAGGACTTTTAGGTGTAACTCTTGCACATAAAGGAATCAGATGCTTGTTTCTCGTTTTCAAGTTATCATACCATTTGAAATTAACATGTTTTTCCCCCCAAATATAGAAAACAGTAAAAAGGCGCCGTGAAACTCACCTGAAAATGTTGATGTAGACCGTATTCCTCAAATA
Organism: Smallanthus sonchifolius; assembly: GCA_023525975.1. Lineage (NCBI taxonomy): Eukaryota > Viridiplantae > Streptophyta > Magnoliopsida > Asterales > Asteraceae > Smallanthus > Smallanthus sonchifolius. Next base: position 83,513,164 of record CM042036.1, read on the forward strand.
AGTGAAAATGTTGGGTGTACATCCTATGTGAGTCTCACGATACACATATGAACTATAAGATTTGTGGGCTACCCTATGATCCAAATAAATGGGTCAATATGTTTATCAATGCATAAGTTGGATTATGCCCTAATTCTATATGATCTTTGTTTAGATGCACGACTCGCCATCACGTCTCTCGTGTTCTAATTATTAACGTTTGTGTCAACAATTATATATTGGGAAGACGGAAAATATTGTTCTTTACTTTGAAACGTAGTATATGTTTATATAGATTTAGTTAAAAGAATAACCAAGTGTAAAGTACTTAATGTTACTTCAGAATGCCGATTATATGTATTAAGTATAAAATACATATTTCCAATCTATCTAGGGACTCGTATAGTTGATCTTATTCCAGCTATCTTTATGTCATCAAAGTGTTAATAATATCAAAATTGATAGAATTATAAAAATTGGATGAGCAGATAATAATGGCTTGATGTTAATATCATAGTAACGCCAATATATGAATTGTATTAGTACTAAAATCATATATGTACTACCATTAGTAAAATAATATTGTTAAATTAAACATTCATATATGTTTTATCAACGGTTGTTGTACCTAAAAGAAATAGGCTTGCTACTTATGAAAATGGAAATTATAGTTTCCCTAATGAGATAATTAGAGATAGTAATATTAGTTTAAAATCAATTTATAAATAAATTGTTAGTGTCGATACGAAAAACAATACTATTATTGATAATAGTTATGTTACTCTACTTATATATGAAAACATTGTCTATCATATTAGCGATAATAATATTAGCATTTTCAACAAAATAATAATAACGGTTAACTAATCTCGAAAGTATTATTTTATTCTTAAAAGGTTCTATTTATATAGGTATATATCTATACTTGATAAAATCATCGCTCCACTTACGATTAATTAGTTTACACTAAAAGTAAATGTGTACGTGTAGGTATATTAAGTTTTGTGAATTAATTGAGAGAAATATACATATTTATGCATATATATATACATAGGCATCGACATAAATCCGCTATTAATATCGTATGCATTTTGTTATAAAAATACTAATATGTACTAAAATTTATCGTACTTTATGTTTAAGTCGAGTTCTAATTAAAGTTAACTAGGATTTGTAATATTATTAATAGTTATGATTCGTATGGAATTTATATGTAAATATCTAAACGTATATTTGAAGACTCCTATGTCATATTATTATTAATGTGGTGTTATTTATTTAAACAATTATTCAAGTTTAATATCAAGTTCTAATAATCACAAATAGATCTCCCGTCCCTATTACCATCACGTTAATCGATTTATTTCCATTTTTATCCTACACGCGTTAGTTTTATTATTTTTATGATGCATATGCAAATGTAATTATGTATATAAACAAGTCCTTTTTTTAGCGCGCGTTAATACCTTTCGTACGTTTCGTCTACAAATCGACGCGTCCTAAACCTCACGGTTTACGTATTTGATCGTGTTTAACCGTCATTTACTCGTGTTTGACTGAGTTTAACTTGTTCGGCCAGCGTTGACTTTGGTTGACCAGCTTTGACCGTGACTCGGGACGCCGTGATCTGTCCAAAAACACGTGTTCAACACCCGGGAATGAAACCCGTCAAGACCGAGTTTTCCGACTAATGAATTTATAGTACTTGGAATTGTATGGCGTTATTATAAATATTATTTTAATATTTAATTTAGGGGGTTTCTGCTCTGATTATCGTCTAGGCCGGTACGCATGTGCCGCATGTTTAACACGTTTGTTTGTTTAAACGTTTCGCGCTCCTAATGGAATTGTTATTTCATAAGTGCTAGTAATAGTAAATCGATAAGGATCGATATTTAAGTAAATAATTTACATTTTATTTATTTATCTATATTCATGGATAACTGAGTGGTCTCCATAATGATATTAATTTTCAGTCGCGCGTCTAATATCGTATAACTCATGCGTGGATGTTCCTAAATTGATCATCCGAATAAATATTAATAATAATTATTAAAATTTAATATTAGAAATTAGATGTGGCGTTAATTAATTTATATGTACTGTAACACCCTTAGTTTAAACACCGGTTATAATAAACATTTACATACGCGGAAGCATTTATCCCAAGAACTTTTTTTTTAATTCTTTTCTTCGCGTGTCGCGGAGAACCATGCCCCTCTCTTCGCGTGTCGCGAGGGAGTCCACATCTGGCAGGTCCGGAAACCAGGTCTTCGCTTGTCGCGAAGACCAGGTCCCTGATTCTCGCGTGGCGCGAAGACACCCAGCAAACAGAGAGTTTTTAGACCCGTGCAGTTTTTAAACACTTAACCAATTTTTCCAACTTTAACCCATTTTGCCATAAAATTTTCCCAACACTTAAATATGGGTTCTAACATTTAAAACAACATATTTTCGTACCAAAAACTACCATTTCATACATTGATTTACACCCATTAGATGTACATCTAATTACAACGAAAATCACAAAAAGTGCATACGAGAATCAAACATTCGCCATAGACTTGACCTTGACTATCCCGGAGCTTTTCCTACACAACACCACATATAACACTATTAGTGATGAAGATAAAACATATCAATCAAGTAAAAACTACTTGTTTTCACCCATTCACCCATTTGACCCGTTTCCCCCCAAATTTGTCATTAGGCTACATATCACTTGTGTTTCACCTACAAGCTTCATTCTTTCAATTTATCATTCATAATTAACACAATTCCATTTCCATTATGGCACATAGGCCATAACCTCATTTCCATTATGATACTTAGATCATAACTTCATATCCACATATCCATTATGGTACTTAGACCATAACTCCATATCCACATATTCATTATAGTATTAATACTATAACTTCATTCATTCACTTATTCGTACATCACAATACACATTCATACCACATAACACATTATGCAACTTATCACATTATGCATACAACATTGCTCATAGCACCATTTATCATCAATTAATAAGTAAGTGCAAGAGCACTTAACTTTCTGGTTAGAAGATCTCGCACCACCTTCAAGTTTTGCAGTTTGATTACCTAAACATATATACCTAGTTTAGTAATCTAACCATACATCAAAATCACATTATAATTGGGTTTACAACCCAATTTCCCATTTCCAACCCAAACTGACCCGTTTGAGTTATACTTATATCCAAACACCCTCTTTCACCCCAAACTCACCTACTTGAGTTTCATTATCCTTATCTTAACACGAATTTTCATTCAATAATTATTATTAGGTTAATTTGGTGTTCATTCAACTGTCTAACATCATATAAACACTTAATCATCAATAATCAACATTCTATTATCATAATCCAAACACCCCCAAATTTCTCCATATGAACCCTAACTTCTCATAATCAAAATCAAAGGGTTCAAGGATGTAAATCACCATTCTTTACCTTTAGTTTAGCTAGATTATCAACAATCTAACACTAATTAGCCACATGCATCATAAATTTCGAATTTCACCCAAAACCCACCAAGAACACATCAAAGGTGAAATCAAAAGGAAGATAATCACTTACTTGATGTTTGGAACGTGTTGTATGAGCCAAAACCTTCATGAATTCAAGCTAAATTGCACGATTTAGCTCCAACTCCTCTTTTATCCTTTTTCTCTCTTAAAATGAACGACCTTTTTCACCAAATGAAGACCAATTTTGACTTTCACTAGTCAAATATGGCAGATTTGCCATTTTACACTTTTACCCTCTCAACTTCCATTTCACCCATATTCATTCCAAAATTAGTTAAAAAGTAATATAACCTCATTACTAACTTGAAACCCACTTGTTTCAACTTATTTCTAAAATATTATTTTCACCATAATATTTATTAGAATATTTATTTCTTTATAATGAAACCCGGATTTTGGTTCGTTACATGTACTCCGAACAGAGTGTATAAACACTATGTACCACTAATATGTTATCTCGAATCATATGATGATCATCATAATCCAAACACCCCCAAATTTCTCCATATGAACCATAACTTCTCATAATCAAAATAAAAGGGTTCTAGGATGTAAATCACTATTCTTTACCTTTAGTTTAGCTAGATTATCAACAATCTAACACTAATTAACAACATGCATCATAAATTTTGGATTTCACCCAAAACCCCACCAAGAACACATCAAAGGTGAAATCAAAAGGAAGATAATCACTTACTTGATGTTAGGAAGGTGTTGTTTGAGCCAAAACCTTCATGAACTCAAGCTAAATTGCATGATTTAGCTCCAACTCCTCTTTTTAACATTTTTTCTCTCTTAAAATGAACGACCCTTTTCACCAAATGAAGACCAATTTTGACTTTCACTAGTCAAATATGGCAGATTTGCCATTTTACACTTTTACCCTCTCAACTTTCATTTCACCCATATTCATTCCAAAATTAGTTAAAAACTAATATAACCCCATTACTAACTTGAAACCCACTGGTTTCAACTTATTTCTAAAATATTATTTTCATCATAATATTTATTAGAATATTTATTTATAATGAAACCCGGATTTTGGTTCGTTACATGTACTCCGAATAGAGTGTATAAACACTATGTACCACTAATATGTTATCTCAAATCATATGATGATCCGTCAAGCAAAGTCACACGAATTATTCGGATTAAGTCATATTTTGGGCCTTTAACTGGGCTAATAATGGGCAAAGCCCGTTTATGGTGAATTGACTATCAGAATTAGTTGACCCTAATATTAGGGTTGTCATAAGGAAGTTCAACATTTGGTCAGAGAATTCAGTGTAGGAGAAACAAGGAGAGCATAGGCTACGCTGGTTTGGATTTTTTTCCGTGTTAAGTAAGTTTTCGGCTATAAATACTAACCTTAAACCCTAGGTTTCATAACAACACATCCTTGGAGACTTTTGGACAAATTTAGGGCGAATTTTAGAGATCCAAAGGCTTTCCAACACCATTCGGTTGATGCAGAAGTTCCCAAAGTTACGTTTTGAAGATTACGTGATGATGAGGCAAGGCTAGTTCGCTTGTGTTCACCTTCGGGTGAATAGTTCTTGTAAGTGAAGCATTTGACTATGATTCTACCTAGTTTGGATTGAGTTTTTGATTAACCCGTTAAGTTATATGAATTTATTTGCTTGTTTGATTTATTTAAGTAATTTACTTTTGTTTAAACATTGGTGCAATATCATCAGTTTTTGCTAACAATAAAACATACGCATATCTTTGGGACTATAAAGCTAGTGAATTCTTTATGTCACGAAATCATTTCTCGTTAGGCAACAACATTTGCTAAAATATTTAATCATAACTTCATAAGATCATAACAGTCACATTGTTACATCCGTCAATATATACCAATGTATACACCGGTACCATACTCACAAGGGTGCGGGATCTCCAGATCCACGTCTTACGCTGCTTACGCAGTATGGATTCACACCCGGTGCACGTGCATTATTTGATCAAACTTTACGTATAGTTCTGGGAACAATAGCACTCGAGGCTATGTCCATAGCTAATGCCGCAAGATGTTTATGCATTAAAATATTTAGCGCATGCTTTCCCGTTTTCAAAAACGTAAAAGGTTTGATCATTTTTGTGAAGCGATAAAATGTTTATGTATTCACCTTGATTCGAAGTTGGTAAAAGCTTAGGTAGGTGGCTACTTAGATGAGCGAGACTAGAGCTTTAACACCTTATCTTGCGCTCCTAAGCGTTTCTTTGATCGTTTCGGGTGCAAACGCCGAAGTGCGTCACTTAAGCGAAGGCCGGTCGAAAGCGGGAGAGCGGCTTGGGAGTAGGGCCAGTAGCTCAGAGATCTAAGAAAGAGGATAGTGTGAAAACTCAAAATGAGTTTTGGTGTGAAAATGAAGGTGTGGGAGCCTTCTATTTTTAGGTTGGATGGCGAACCGTAGCGGACCACTATCTCTTTGCATGACGGTTCGCGAGGAAGTGGCCTGGCTTAACGGACCGTATCACTCACTGTGACGGTCTGCTATGAGTAAACGCGCCAGTTTTCTTTCTGAGTCATGGGGCATGTCTCACACGTGCTGAGGACACGTGCCTCGTGGAGAAGTTGCCTCGAGAAACACATAGTGAACTGCCAGCACCTGACCTGACTGTCCGCTATCTAAGTCCATCCAACATGGACCTTTAAAGTCCTGTTGACGGTCCGCCAAGATGTTGATGGAGGGTTTCCTTTGCCCACCCGTAGTGGACTGTGATGGAGTGGGTAGCGGTCCACTACCCACTGATTTTATATTTTCTTTATTTTTGATCCTTGACTTTTGGGTTTTGGCATTTCTAGTCCTTATGGCTTATTCCTTGCATAATTTGGGACGTGAATTTGACAGGTGTTACACACTGGTATTCACTCCAACCATGATGACTAGTTTTCAGTCGGGAGGAGCCCTTACCCACAACATGGGTCTCAACACACAAATTGGGACAACAAAGACGGAAATAACTAATATTATAAAGGGCCATTCCCTCCTCAGCAACAAGTTAATGGAGGGTGCAGAGTTTAGTAGTGGAGGCCACCACAACCACATAATTACAATCGCAATCATGTTGGATGGAACTGTTACGAACAAGGTAACTACAATGCTGGAGTGAACTATAACAATAATGGTGGTGTCCCAAGAGTGAACAATAGAGCTCCGGTGCAGGGTGTCCACAACCACATTCGCCCAAAAATTGCATTGAACAATTCCCCAGTTGTGCCACCGGTGTTTGAGGGTAGAGCATTTGAAGTAAGACCGCAGTTTTCGGGAATTCTCCCATTTTTTTCACGGGCAACCAACTAAATAACTATACATTCACCTGTCTGAGTTTGAGGCCATGTGTAGCACGATCGAAGGCCAGAGGTTCTCAATGGAAGAGGTAAAACTCGTGCTATTCCAATTCACACTAAAGGACCTGGCAAAGCAGTGGTTATTTGCATTGCTAGATGCAAGCATTTTCACCTAGGCGTATATGCAACAACAATTTCTGGATGAGTATTACCCACACCACAAAACTAGTGAGGCTCGTGTTGCTATTACGACATTTCAACAACAATCAGGAGAACCATTCCACAAGGTATTCAAAAGGTTTAAGGAGTTGTTGAGAACATACCTACATCATGGCATCGAGAAATGGGAACTGATACAAGCCTTCAATGAGGGATTACTACCCGAAGACATCATGAATGTCAATTCCACCAGCAATGGGACATTCTTGACCAACCCTGAAGATGTCAATTGGGAATTTTTGGAAAAGATGAGTGTGACTTCAAAGAGACAGTCATATGCTAGTAGAAAAGCAAGATCATCCTCATCCTCTATGAAGACAGTGGTAGACCATACTACCCAAGAGAGAATTGATGCTTTGGAAAAAAAGGTTAGAAAAGTTGAGGCATACTAGATGGAAGGAAGTGGCATGGGTAGCTCAAAAGTATGATGCTTGTGAAGATTGTGGAGATATTGGACATACAACTACCATGTTATTTGAATAAAAGGAAATGTTAAGTAGTCAACCAAGTCCAAAGCGAAAAGAAACAATATGATATGAATTCAAACACATATCATGCAGGTTTGCGTAATCACATGCAGGTTTGCGTAATCACCAAAATTTTAGTTATGGTAATGCTAACGATTATTTAAATCCTAATTTTCAGGGAAACAGTCAGCAAACTGGAGGACAACAGTACCAGAACCGCCTGCAAGGATACAATCTAGGGAACTACTAGAGACGCTCTTACAACCAAGGTGTCCAGCAACAAGGTTATCAACAACAACCTTACGAGCAGAAAAATCAAGGTAACTAGCAAAATGTTTCTCTGAGTGATGGATCAAAAGTTTGAGGTGCAATATAAAATGAATAAGTCAGTTGAAAGCCAATTGGGACAATTGGCTGAGTAGGTAGCTACAAGGGATCTAGGGAAGTTACCGAGTGATACCATAGTGAACCCACAACATAAGGGTCTAGCTCGAGGAATGCACCTGATAGTGAAGTGAGTATTCATCGTGCTAATGAAGAGAGCGATTCAGATGATGTAAGGGAGCAAGGGGCACTCTCATTCCAATTGAAGTTGGGGGATTAAAGATTAACCAGACACTCTTGGATTATGGAGCGAGTGCCAGTATTCTACCGGGGAGTCTATATGACCAGTCTGACTTTGGTCCTCTACAACATTTTGACACAGCCGTGGTGTTAGTAGATTTGACATGAAAACATCCTAGGGGATGTTAAGGGGAGTAGCTGTGAAGGTAGAGGAGTTCTATTACCCAAAGGAAGACTTCTTGGTGCTTGACTATGCACCGACTATGAAGAAGGAACAACCAAGGGTCATTCTAGGAAGACCATTTTTGGCAACTGTCAATGCTTAAATTAACTACAGAGACAACACATTCAGCATGACTGTGACACCCAGCATTTCAAGACAAAAGCCATATTCATTTTAGCACGTTCATATGTCATAATTCCTAAATCATTATTTTGACTAAGTGTTGTCATGAGTCTAGCATAGAAACACAAGTTACATTTTAGTAATTTTAAGAATTACTAGGAAATAAACAATTATAACCCGTAATGTACGGTCATTGGTGATTATCAAAGTTATACAAGTAAAGTCTAGAGGTATATTTATTTAATACAATGTATATATTGGTGACTAAATCTTTAAAGATTAACACAAAAATGTTTGATCACATGACCTTAATTTATTTCTTATGTGTGAACATGTACGAATAGTTAAAGATATTAACTATGTCGGGATTCACTAGCAGATTATTAAAGCTAGCCACACTACACAAAATGTAGGACGTCTTAATAATTAAAGATATTAAAGCAGGTATTAATTTTGGGTAGTATACCACGTCTAAATCAATCACATCATCATGATGACTTTACTTACACTTCACTCAAGTGTCATAATCTTCATGATTATGACCAAGAGTGCAAACAATCTCAAAGATCACATCACCATCATTATATCTATACTCCACTTCAAAATCAAGTCGTAATGATGATGACTTGTTGAGATCTACACTCAACCCCCGCTTGATCTAATATTTATATATATATATATATAAATATCTAGGTAGATAGATATATAAAGTTTAAATCATAAAAGTTCCTACGCCGGGTATTACATCACGGGATCACTTACCGGGTTTATGCTAACTAGAACCGACCTAACTAACACTTAGATGGTGACTAGTAATTGGAACAAGACTCAACCCCCATCCCCCTAAACACCCCTCTCGGCCGAACCATGTGGGGCCACCCACCTTCACCATTAAATCTTCCATGTTCCATCCTTTATGTGTCATGAACCCATACCCAATGAACTAAAGAGTTGGACAAAGTTCAAATCACATCTTGTGATGATTATGGAAGATCCGACACACCCCTCAAGCACCATACTTTGTCATGATGTGTCATGATTATCACCAAGTTCTCACTCCACCTATCTACTATATAAGAGGACAACCTACCACAAACCAAGTTTCAAGAACTCTATCCTATCACTTCTCTCTCTCGGTTCTAATCAACCCCAAAACCAAAAATGGAACAAAAATCTCGTAATCAGCTTCCTTGCAGATTTTTGGTCCACTTCGAAAGGCCATATCTCATTCGTTCCTTGGCCAAATCAGTCCATTAGTTTTCTAGTATGAAGCCCCATGTTAAGAAGGAAGAACCTAAGTAGAATAACTCTAATCCATGGAGTATTCGACCCCTAAATAGCCCGCGCAAGAAGGCCACTCAGTGTCAGGTCGAATCTGGACACCTCTTTTCATTTTATTATTTTTAGGTACCTACACAACTCCAAATCTAGTAATTCTTTTTCACATCTCCTCTGGTTTCAATAAAATTGATATTAGAAGAAAACTCCAAGTCATTTGGTCTTCTAAAACCATCTAAAAGTCTAGTCGAAGTACGCCTAAAAATCTGAGTTTTCAAGAACAAAATAAAACATAAAAATCTTGATGATGTTTTGCTTTATTTATTCATGAGTCATGTTTAAATACATATATTTATACACATACATGTTCATACATATAATACTAAGCTAGAAGGACCATGAACAAGACAAGGACACATCAAATATAAATTACATATATATATATACTATCACATAAAATAACACTTGGATGATGGTGTTCATCATAAACCCTTCATTCCATTCCTGTGTTATATGGAAGGATACATGTTCGTGAAGTTATATGATCATGTGTGACTTACCTGGAAAGACTCGAGGTAGTGTCCTATGATTCAAGAAAACATACGAACGATTATCATCAACATATGAACGTGAAAGGTGTTACTAAAAATATATATACATAAACAACGATCACTTATGCAAGTTCATGCATTTATCAAAGTCTATTATCAATGTATGTGTATACATGAAGTGTATGTATGTGTAGGTACATAAATCCTGGAAGCATGTTGACGAGTTCGTCTAAAAATATATGTTTATAGATAAAAATTGTGATATATATGTTGGAGTACGATTTTTGTTAAACCATGGAAATGTTCTAGGAATTAAAGATTAGTATCTTAATATGAACATTTGATGTATGTACATGTGGTCAAAAAATAAATATATATATATATATGTATATATATATATATATATATATGCATGATAAAGAAGCAAAAGGGTTAATTGATAGAAAAGATGGTAACATATATGTATTTGATGATTTATGTACATGTACACATGTGATGACATAACCGCATGAAACATATGGATAGGATCGGTAAAAAATAAGTAACCTCATGACATCGTGGAACAAATGTGAATATATGTAGTGATGTAGAAATACATGTACGCATGCAATTGATAAAATTAAATAAAGATGAATACATTACGAACGTAACTAAGATAATAATTATCGTTCGGAAAATAAGTATTTGCAAGTAGACGTAGTAACGTGGATTGTACGTACGGAGAATAATTAACATGCATAGGATATACTTGAACGATATTTGGGGTTGTATATAATAATTTTTAGGATATAATTATATGTTTATACGTGAACTATAATGTGAATATATTATAAATTGTTACTTAAATAATATTTATTTTTGGTACACTTAATAAGTCACCAATATGGAAACATGTTATTTTCTCAGAAAATATGTAAGCTGTCACACCCCAACCGACGGCGGAAACGTCGGGGCGTGAAGCGTGCAGACTGTTCATTGCTCATGGTTTGCTAATGTTTGAATAATTAATAATCGTTTTCATTGCAATCAAACAAGTTCAACAAAACATAGATTCCATCCACCAAACAATAATGAAAATTACATCGAAATATAACTGGTTCAATTAAAACTAGGTCAAAATCCTATGTGTAGCATATCTTGATCACTTCAAACATTGGTACCTGAAACATGGTTAAATGAGAGGGTCAACTACAAGAGTTGGTGAGAAAACATAGGTTTAATTGTGTGATAGCAAAATACGTGTTGTGTGCATACAGTTCAATACAATCATGACAATTAAGGCATTTATGGAGAGAAAAACATCGTGTGACCTATACAATCAAACCTTTGTAACTTGCACTCAAAATTTGTGTTGTCAGTAACAGTCACCCTACCTGGGTGGGTTTGTCAGACTCAATAGATCTACCACTGTTCACTGTCGGCTGTTAGTTAATGATTGTACATGAAGAGCATAATAATTGGTCTACAAAATGTACTCAAGCATAAAGCGCAAAACTGTAAACATGTATAGGATGGAACTGTATATGTGTATAAATGAAAACATGTAAATAGAACGCATGTTCCACCCCAAAACGTTTGTAAAATAGAGTAAAAGAGGGGCTATGTAACTCACGTGTTATGTAGCGTGTAGGTTGCACAAGCAAATGGAAAACAGCGATGTGTTGTAGATTGCTAAGTTCGACCTAATGAACAATGTATATGTGTTATTGATTTGCGTTATTTAATGACGGAAGTGAATTTGTCATTCTTAAACGTGTAGGGTTTGTCTTAAAATCATTATTTAAACTGTTAGTTATTTATCAAATTAACAGAAATAAAATAAAAGTAAAGATTCTGTTTAAGGGATGAGCACGACCGTGCTTGTATATGGCACGACCGCGCCCGGCACGTACGCGACCGCGCTTGGTCGGTAACGCGCCCGTGGTTGGTCAGAAGTCAAAACAAGAGTCTGGTCCTGAGACACGACCGCGTCCGTATCCGGCACGACCGCGCCTAGGGTTTTGACTAGGTCAGGACTTGGTTTGATCGGTAACACGACCGGGCCTCTTACGGGGCACGACTGTGCTTGGTCAGACACGACCGCGCTCATAGGCTGGCGCGACCGTGTCTGGTCAATTCCAGAAGCAATTCGCCTGATTCTTGTAATAACACAGATTATAAACTTAGGGTTTTCATTGATATGATGTTTGCGAATCGAATTACAACATTTAATTAGGTTTATATCCTGTTTAACGTGTCGATCGTTTAAAACCATTTTTTTATCAAAACTCAGATTCAATTCTGAAGAATCATGTAATGTGGTTACGAATTGAGTTAGGGCTTTCGATTAACTTGGAGAGACGATCCGAATGAACTATTACTAACCTGTTTTGAATGGGCAACAAGTGCAGACGGCTACGGGGAGACTTCGCGGCTTTTTCTTGATCGACAGACGAGATAGAGATGATGGAATGATGGATTTAGGGTTTTGAGAAGTTTATATATGTCTCGGGTAGGTATGGGCTTAACTTAATTCGTTTGATTCTTGCCCCAATTACTTGATTTGTTTTAAAAGAAGAGTCGGTTTAGAATTTGCGAGTATTGGGACGATTGCATGTGTATTTGGTCGTGTTTTAGTCTCAATTAGCCGAATATCTTCTTCTGCAAGTTTCGCAAACTTCTAAACGTGTTTACAATCTATTTTTGGACAAGATTTGAGTCGGTTTGACTTTGCGGAGTCAAACTGTGAACGAGGCGCGACCGTGCTTCATGATAAGCACGACCGTGTTAATGGCACAAGCGCGACCGTGCCTAGGCACGACCGTGCTTGTGTTGGTTTTTGGAAGTTTCAAGACTAGTCCTTGTAGTTTTGTAATATTGATGTTGTTTTGAGTTTTGGTCAAGTTTGGTCCTCGAGGTTTGTAAGATTGTTTTTGTTAATATTGTATTATAATGAACGCGTGTATGCTTGTAAGTGTATATGAACAATAAATGTAAGGTTGAAATCTTTTATTGCACGGCATAAAATACATAGGAAAAACATGAAAATCATAAAGGTTACAGTTTCCCCATGTTGAGGGAATTTCGTCCCGAAATTCAACTGGTTGAGGCTACTGCTTCAGCAAAAAGATGTGGGTACTTGAGCTTCATTTGGTCTTCTCGTTCCCAAGTAAACTCGGGTCCTCGATTAGATTCCCAACGAATCTTGACAATAGGAATACGGCTGCGCTTGAGTTGTTTTATCTCGCGATCCATAATCTCGACTGGTTTTTCAACGAAGTGCATCGTTTCATCAATGCGCACATCGTCAAGAGGTATATGAAGGTTCTCGTCAGCAAGACACTTCTTGAGGTTGGATACATGAAATGTAGGATGTACGCTGCCAAGTGATGGAGGTAACTCGAGCTTGTAAGCCACTTTCCCAAACCTTTCAAGGATCTTGAATGGACCCACATAGCGAGGTGCTAGCTTGCCTTTCTTCCCAAAACGGATCACCCCCTTCCAAGGAGACACCTTTAGAAGTACAAGATCACCAACTTGGAATTCCAAGGGTTTGCGTCGTTTGTCGGCATAGCTCTTTTGCCGACTCCTCGCAACTCGAATGTTGTCACGGATTTGGATAATCTTGTCGGAGGTTTCTTGAATTAACTCGGGACCGGTGATTTGTGCTTCACCAATCTTGTTCCAACAAATGGGAGAACGACACTTACGACCATAGAGAGCTTCAAACGGAGCCATGTCGATGCTGGTGTGGTAACTATTGTTGTAGGAAAATTCGATAAGTGTCAAATGTGAATCCCAATTGCCACCAAAGTCGATGACACAGGCTCTCAGCATGTCTTCCAGGGTTTGGATTGTTCTCTCGGTCTGACCATCAGTTTGGGGATGGTAGGCCGTGCTCAAATCCAATCGTGTACCAAGTGCCTTTTGAAGAGATTGCCAAAACCGAGAAGTGAAACGAGCATCTCTATCGGAGATTATGTTCAAAGGAACGCCGTGACGACTCACGATCTCGTCAATGTAAATTCGGGCCAATTTCTCAACCTTATAGTCTTCACGGATAGGCAAGAAGTGTGCGGACTTAGTGAGACGGTCAATGATCACCCAGATGCTATCATAACCGCTGGAAGTGCGAGGGAGTTTAGTGATGAAATCCATAGCTAGATTCTCCCATTTCCACACGGGGATTTCCGGTTGTTCAAGTAACCCAGAAGGACGTTGATGCTCAGCTTTGACTTTAGAACATGTGAGACATTTTGCTACGAACAAGGCAATGTCTTTCTTCATACCAGGCCACCAATATTGGGAACGGAGATTTTGGTACATTTTATCCGCACCGGGATGAATAGAATATCGAGACATGTGTGCCTCGGTCATGATGAATACTCGGAGATCGTTACGATCGGGAACCCAAATACGATTTAGAAAATAAAGCAAGTCATTGGTCTTAGTCTCTAATTGGAATTCAGCACCACAAGACATTTCCTCATACATATTGCCCTCGGTAACCGAGACATGTTGAGCTTCTAGAATACGAACTTGAATATCGGAATGGATCTTGACACTTTGAAGTATGACATGTTCCTTGCGGCTTAGCGCATCGGCTACGACATTAGCCTTGCCGGGATGATAACGAATTTCGCAATCGTAATCGTTGAGGAGTTCAACCCAACGTCGTTGTCTCATGTTGAGTTCCTTTTGGTTGAAGATATGTTGGAGGCTTTTGTGGTCGGTGAACACCACACATTTCGTGCCAAAGAGATAATGTCTCCAAATCTTCAACGCAAATATGACAGCACCCAACTCCAGATCATGCGTCGTATAATTCTTCTCATGGATTTTGAGTTGTCTTGATGCATAAGCGATCACCTTGCCTCGTTGCATGAGAACGCAACCAAGACCTTGGTTTGAAGCATCACAGTAAACAACTAGATCATCTTCACCTTCAGGAAGGGTGAGGATAGGAGCATTGCACAACTTTTGCTTGAGAATTTGAAAGGCTTCTTCTTGTTTCGGTCCCCACTCATAAGGTTTACCTTTTTGGGTTAAGGCAGTGAGGGGAACAGCGATCTTGGAGAAGTTAGAAATGAACCCTCGGTAATAACCCGCTAAACCAAGAAATGAACGAACTTCGGTAGGGTTTTTAGGAGCTTTCCAATTCTTAACAGCTTCAATTTTGGCGGGGTCAACATGAATTCCTTTTTCATTGACGACGTGACCCAAAAATTGCACTTCCTTTAGCCAAAAATCACACTTGGAGAACTTGGCGTATATCTGTTCGGTTTTTAAGAGATCCAAAATCAACCTAAGGTGTTGTTCATGATCTTCCTTAGTCTTTGAATAGATCAAGATGTCATCAATGAACACGATCACAAATTTATCAAGGTATGGTTTGCACATGCGATTCATGAGGTCCATGAAAACAGCAGGTGCATTGGTTAGCCCAAAAGGCATAACCATGAACTCGTAGTGACCATATCTCGTTCGGAAGGCAGTCTTGGGAATATCCTCCTCTTGCACACGGAGTTGATGATAACCAGATCGAAGATCAATCTTTGAGAAGTAGGTAGAACCTTGGAGTTGATCGAAGAGATCGTCAATCCTAGGTAAAGGGTAGCGGTTTTTGATTGTAAGTTTGTTGAGTTCTCGATAGTCAATACACATGCGGAATGAACCATCCTTCTTTTTAACAAACAAGACTGGTGCACCCCACGGTGAATGACTCGGCCGTATGAAACCTTTGTCGGCGAGTTCTTGAAGTTGACTTGCAAGTTCTTGCATCTCGGAAGGTGCAAGCCGGTATGGAGCTTTAGCCACCGGGTTTGCTCCAGGTACGAGATCGATGCGAAATTCCACTTGCCGAACAGGTGGAAGACCTGGTAAGTCATCAGGAAAAACTTTAGGAAAATCCCGAACGATGGGGATGTCTTGTACACTCCTCTTTTTATCTTCTTTTTGGATAACATGGGCTAGGAAAACCATGTATTTCTTTCGTATATACTTTTGGACGGTAATGCATGACATTAGTTTGAGTCCTTTGCAAGGTTTCTCACCAAGGACCTTCAACGTTTCGCCGGATGGGAGTGGTATACGGATGCATTTTTCAAAGCACATGACTTCGGCGTGGTGCTTCGACAACCAATCCATACCTACGATGACGTCAAAACTTCCTAATGGCATTGGTATGAGGTTGATTGGAAAGGTGTGTTTATTTAGTTCTAGGGAGCAATCATAAATGATGGTGTCAATTGCAACGGTGTTACCATCGGCTACCTCAACGGTAAAGGTTTTCTCTAGTTTAGACCGGGTTTTTGCAAGTAACGGTTCGAAGTCTAGTGACACAAAACTTTTATCGGCTCCAGTATCAAATAGTATAGAAGCATAATGATTATTCATAAGGAACGTACCGTTAACCACATCAGTGTTGGCCTGAGCCTCATTGGCGTTGATGTTGAAAGCACGCCCATGAGCTCCGCCTCGATTAACATTGATCAGTCTTGGGCACTGGTTACGGAAGTGGTTCGGGTCACCACATTCGAAGCAAGCACGTCCATTTGCAATGGCGGGGATGGCTTGGTTAGTTGCTTGATGATTGGCTTGATTTGCTGGGTTGGTTTGGTTGGCAAGTGCCTTGGCTCGACAAATATTGGCTGTGTGGCCATGTTTCCCGCAGTGGTTGCAAAGGCGACAAGGTATGTTTGGAGGGTGATGGTAGTTGCAGGTGTTGCAAAGTGGATAGCTGCCCCCATAGGGCTTCTTTGCTGGGTTTGGAGCTATGGGTGTAACTTGATTTACTGGAGCAGCCGGAGTGATTACAGCACAGTTCTTGACCTTTCTCTTCCTAGTATTGTGGTACGGTTCAGTTTGGACTTCTTTGACATGAGCGGAAGGTGTTGTTGTTTCAGAAACTTTCTTGGCACCCTTTCTTGTAAGTGTACCCGCTTTAACATGATTGTCAGTAAGTGTAGCTGACAAACGGATAGCATCCTCCAGAGTAGCAGGATTTCCTCCTACCACAGTATCTTGAATTTGTCTAGGTAGACCACCAATGTACTTTTCAATACACCTAGACAGAGGTGTAACCATGTGTGGCATAAGTAGACTCAGCTCGTGAAAACGGGTGGTGTATGCTAAGCTTTCACCACTATCTTGAGCAAGATCCCAAAATTCCGCTTCTAGCTTTTTCATCTCATTTCGAGGACAGAATTCCTCAGTCATGATCCTTTTCAACTCATCCCACGGCAGTGCCACTGCTACATCCACTCCCCTAGTCCTTTTCTCACCATTCCACCATGTAAGCGCCCTTTTTTGAAAGACACTAGTAGCATGACGAGTACGAAGGTTGTCGGGACAGTCGCTATTGAGAAAAGTGCTCTTAATGCTTTCAAACCATTGAAGGAGTCCCGTGGCTCCTTCGCTGCCATAGAATTTGAGGGGATTACAGGAGTTGAAGTGTTTGAAGGTGCATTGTGGCGGGTTGGCACCACCACCACCTCCAGTAGCAGCACTTCCACTGGCATGACCATTATTGTTGTTGTTGGCTTGGGTAATTTGGTTCACCAGCTGTGTGAGTAAAGCAGCCAGGTCAGTGTTATTGCTGTTGTTGCTGTTGACACGACGAGGAGGCATTCTACAGATTTAGACACAATAAGAGTTGTGAGATTTTCTTGGATTAAATAGAAGAATAAATAGATGCAAGTAGTTCATAGTTTGGATTGTACTCAAATAGTGACATAATCACTCGAGTACTATGACATATTAAGGTTAATTCAAACTCAGATAATTATCAAGGAGACGTGTTTTAGCCTATAAGTAAACACTCATCCCGGGAATTCCCAGGAAAGCATACGGGTCCCTCGGTTGGTTGGGATTTATACGAAATGCTTTCCTAGACAGAAAACCCAGAATACAGGTGTCACTCTTCCAGATTGCACGTGTCCTTTAACAATTAAACAAAGTCTAAAAACCTTAACGGGTGTAAAGGAAAATTTTATAAACATGGAAGCAGGCAAGAAGGATGTGTGGCTTAGGATATGGGTAGGGATATTGTTTATTTTATATTTATATTTACATATAAAAACATATAGTATATATCATATAGCATGTAGCACATAGCATGTAAATCATGTAGCATGGCATAAGTGGGTATCCTAAAGTTATAGTCTAGGTCAAAAGTGTCTAATAACCTAATTCCCTATAACCAAGGCTCTGATACCAATCTGTCACACCCCAACCGACGGCGGAAACGTCGGGGCGTGAAGCGTGCAGACTGTTCATTGCTCATGGTTTGCTAATGTTTGAATAATTATTAATCATTTTCATTGCAATCAAACAAGTTCAACAAAACATAGATTCCATCCACCAAACAATAATGAAAATTACATCGAAATATAACTGGTTCAATTAAAACTAGGTCAAAATCCTATGTGTAGCATATCTTGATCACTTCAAACATTGGTACCTGAAACATGGTTAAATGAGAGGGTCAACTACAAGAGTTGGTGAGAAAACATAGGTTTAATCGTGTGATAGCAAAATACGTGTTGTGTGCATACAGTTCAATACAATCATGACAATTAAGGCATTTATGGAGAGAAAAACATCGTGTGACCTATACAATCAAACCTTTGTAACTTGCACTCAAAATTTGTGTTGTCAGTAACAGTCACCCTACCTGGGTGGGTTTGTCAGACTCAATAGATCTACCACTGTTCACTGTCGGCTGTTAGTTAATGATTGTACATGAAGAGCATAATAATTGGTCTACAAAATGTACTCAAGCATAAAGCGCAAAACTGTAAACATGTATAGGATGGAACTGTATATGTGTATAAATGAAAACATGTAAATAGAACGCATGTTCCACCCCAAAACGTTTGTAAAATAGAGTAAAAGAGGGGCTATGTAACTCACGTGTTATGTAGCGTGTAGGTTGCACAAGCAAATGGAAAACAGCGATGTGTTGTAGATTGCTAAGTTCGACCTAATGAACAATGTATATGTGTTATTGATTTGCGTTATTTAATGACGGAAGTGAATTTGTCATTCTTAAACGTGTAGGGTTTGTCTTAAAATCATTATTTAAACTGTTATTTATTTATCAAATTAACAGAAATAAAATAAAAGTAAAGATTATGTTTAAGGGATGAGCACGACCGTGCTTGTATATGGCACGACCGCGCCCGGCACGTACACGACCGCGCTTGGTCGGTAACGCGCCCGTGGTTGGTCAGAAGTCAAAACAAGAGTCTGGTCCTGAGACACGACCGCGTCCGTATCCGGCACGACCGCGCGTAGGGTTTTGACTAGGTCAGGACTTGGTTTGATCGGTAACACGACCGGGCCTCTTACGGGGCACGACTGTGCTTGGTCAGACACGACCGCGCTCATAGGCTGGCGCGACCGTGTCTGGTCAATTCCAGAAGCAATTCGCCTGATTCTTGTAATAACACAGATTATAAACTTAGGGTTTTCATTGATATGATGTTTGCGAATCGAATTACACCATTTAATTAGGTTTATATCCTGTTTAACGTGTCGATCGTTTAAAACCATTTTTTTATCAAAACTCAGATTCAATTCTGAAGAATCATGTAATGTGGTTACGAATTGAGTTAGGGCTTTCGATTAACTTGGAGAGACGATCCTAATGAACTATTACTAACCTGTTTTGAATGGGCAACAAGTGCAGACGGCTACGGGGAGACTTCGCGGCTTTTTCTTGATCGACAGACGAGATAGAGATGATGGAATGATGGATTTAGGGTTTTGAGAAGTTTATATATGTCTCGGGTAGGTATGGGCTTAACTTAATTCGTTTGATTCTTGCCCCAATTACTTGATTTGTTTTAAAAGAAGAGTCGGTTTAGAATTTGCGAGTATTGGGACGATTGCATGTGTATTTGGTCGTGTTTTAGTCTCAATTAGCCGAATATCTTCTTCTGCAAGTTTCGCAAACTTCTAAACGTGTTTACAATCTATTTTTGGACAAGATTTGAGTCGGTTTGACTTTGCGGAGTCAAACTGTGAACGAGGCGCGACCGTGCTTCATGATAAGCACGACCGTGTTAATGGCACAAGCGCGACCGTGCCTAGGGCTAGGCGCGACCGTGCTTGTGTTGGTTTTTGGAAGTTTCAAGACTAGTCCTTGTAGTTTTGTAATATTGATGTTGTTTTGAGTTTTGGTCAAGTTTGGTCCTCGAGGTTTGTAAGATTGTTTTCGTTAATATTGTATTATAATGAACGCGTGTATGCTTGTAAGTGTATATGAACAATAAATGTAAGGTTGAAATCTTTTATTGCACGGCATAAAATACATAGGAAAAACATGAAAATCATAAAGGTTACATAAGCGTCTAGTCTGGAATAATAATCACCAATGAGTCGTAAATGAAAACACTGTTTTTACTAAATAAAGGCGTACTTAACAGGATTCGTTAAGTTGGGTGAACAATTTGCGTATAAGACGGGTAGTCTTAACACATTAATACCCTTGTGTGATTAGGTACAGATAGGCAGGAACTATTAGCACATTGTTATTTGCTAGCATACATCAATCACAGGTGAGTTCACGACCCTTTTTTCTCTTTTTAATGTTCTCTAAACTGCGGGGGAGAAACATACTTACATATTATGTATTACAGTATTGTTTAATACATTTGGAAACAATGTTGTTTTATAAAATTGCGAAAACATTGCAAACATTTTTATATGATAACAAGAAAACAAGACGCTAACATTATGTTGTACATGAGGAACAATAGAGCGCTAAAAGTCCCCTGAACAACATTAACATTTTGTAACCATTAGCTATGGTCTTAGCCTAGGATTCAATAAATAGTACTATTGGGGGTGACGCCCACGGTCATGGTTAGTCACGCTAACCGGGACTTGAAGGGTCAAATGGCCGCATATTGTCTTATTCTCGTGATATAGCGAGTGAGGGGCATTCATTTGTCATGGTTTGGTTACGGTTTCATGTACGAACATAGGAATTTGTAATCCTAGCTAGCTTACGAATGGATCAATAACACTTATTTTGTTTATCATATGCGTTTAGAATTATTTGTACTTATTTATGATGGTAATGTCATGTGCATGTTTTCGGGTAAAACTACTTATTTATTACGGTAATGTCATGTGCATGTTTTCAGGTAAAACTACTTATTTATGATGGTAATGTTATATACACGTTTTCGGGGAAAACTACTTAATTTATGACGGTAATATCATGTGCATGTTTTCGAGTAAAACTACTTATTTTTATGACTGTTAAGCCATGTATATGTTTTCAGTGAAAACTACTTATTTTATAACGGTAAAGTCATGTACATTTTTTCGGGGAAAACTACTTATTTTTATGACGGTAAGGTCATGTATATGTTTTAGGTGAAAACTTCTTATTTTATGACGGTAAGGTCATATACATATTTTCGGGGAAAACTACTTATTTTTATGACGGCTAAGTCATGTATATGTTTTCGGTGAAAACTACCTAGTTTTATGACTGATAGGTCATGTACATGTTTTCGGGGAAAACTATTTGCACTGAAATAACAAACTCTGTGAACTCACCAACCTTTGTGTTGACACTTTCAAATATGTTTCTCAGGTAACCCTTAGCCATGGCGCGGTTGGAATAGGCTAGCTATGCTAGATTAATTCCTAGTAACTGGAAGGGCATAGAGTATCAAGTATCAAGTCTATCATTGATCTATAAAAACTTAGATCATTGTATTACTTAGTTTTAGTAATTGTATATGAAATGAAGCCTTAGAAATCACTTTTACAGCTTTCGCTATCGTGTAATGAACCAATCGTTGCAACCTTTATTTATTTATTAAGTAAATAAATTTGGAGGTGTGACAATGACCTTTGGAAATCGTGAGTTAAATCTAAAAATTCTTTCAAATTCTTTAACTTATTTTAGTAAGATAAATGTTCCAAAATAGGTGCTACTAATAGGTGTCCCCCTAGTTACAATATGAATGAGGGTGACACCAAAGAGAAAGGTTGTGTTTTTTACAGGTCTAAGCTGAAGGATGAAAAGGAAGGGGAAGAAGCAGTAAGAACCAAGTGTGGGGAAGCTGGAATGCAATTGGAAAAGCCACCATGGAAGTATCGGGTGGACATCTCAATTGAAAATCCACAAGATCATCAGATACATCGGATGGGTCAAAGAAGCCTTCCATGTGAGTAAAGCACTCGTATGAGACCGATGAACTTGTGAGAATGAGAGAGGACGAAGAGTTGGTTGCAGTGGATTTTACGGGGAAGCTTAAGCTGAATGTGAATGACAACCACCGAGCGGGTAAGGAGACCATTGAAGGTGAATTTATCTTCCGATCACCATAAGCATAATATTAGGTATGGTCTGGCTGAAGACCTTAAAACTTAGCGCTAACCGGGAGGTAACCCGGTTCTATGTTTGCACTTTTTATTTTTTTTGTTTTTGCTTTGTTTTGGTTTGCTTTTGTTTTTGTGTGTTTCAGTTTCTTGTCGCTATAGCAACATCCAAGTGTGGGGAAGGCTCATCGAGGCAAGTATGGAACTTTGTGGGTGTGTTTGCTAAAAACCCTCATGAGATTTCACTCATCCACTCGGGCTACCAAGGGTTTAAAAGGCTTGTTGCATACGCTTATTGCAACCATTATTCCTACGAAAGTGAGTTTAGGAGTTTTCTCTACGCACACGACGACGTTGCCAAGATGGCCTAATCAAGTCATGTGCTATTTCCTATTTTTATTTTGTTTTGTTTGTTTACTTTTTGGTGTGTATAGTTGTTTGCCTTTGTGTTTAATTGAGTCTAATATCACAACTGGGGTAGTCGAATGTTAGCTTTGCATGTTTATTTGTGATTTGGGAAATGGGATTGTGTATACCCTCGTTCCACACAAAACTTCAATCTAAATGTACATTGGGGACAATGTATGATTTAAGTGTGGGGATTGGAGAAAAACTAACAAATTTGAGAAAAAAGATTTGCAAAAAATGTCCCTAAAGTGGTTCGATTGTTCACGAAAACAGAGATTTTCAATGTAAACCGTGATGGTATTTCTAAACTGGTGCACAAGTCTAGGACCTTAGTCATTATTGGTTCTTTAAGTTGTGGAATAAAGTTTTCTTAGCTAGTGTTTTTTCAGAAACAAAAACTGAGTAAAATTGCCTAACTAGAGGTAATAGGCTAGATAGAGGACAAACTTGCATGTTTTACACATATACCTTTCCCACCGTCTTTGTGAGAACTTGAGCCTATTTTAAAGCTTTCGAACGTATTTAGGATTGATTTCCCATTTTCTTTTCTTGTGTGAATTACCATGATGTTGCATTATTTTAGAACTTGTTTATTTTATACATGTTGAGATCATGAATCGGAATTTTGCACAAACAAAATTAAGGCACTAAGTGTCACACCCCAATCGACGGCGGAATCATCGGGGCGAGACATGTAGACTGTTCATGAGCACAAGGTTGACTAGATATCAATATTTTAATCATCAATTTAACTTCAAATAATTCAACACAACCAAATTCAAACCAAATACATAAAATGAAATACATAATCCTTTATTTAAATTTATCTAGGTCCAAAACTTAAGTGTAGCAAGTCTTGATCGGAATCACACATTAGTACCTGAAATATGAATAAAATAAGGTCAACTAAAAAGTTGGTGAGCATACACATGTTTGTACATAGATAGCATATAGATTGTAAATAAACAAATCCTTACATATCATGATAAAATAAGGCATTTATGGAGAGCAGCTATTGTGTAACCAAGTACAATCAAACCTTTGTAACAAGCATGCAAAATTGTGTTGTCGGTAATAATCACCCCAATCTGGGTGGGTTTGTCAGACTCAATAGAACTATCATTGTTTACCGTCGGCTTGAATAGTTAATGATTGCACATAAATTGCACACAAAAGTTAGCACAACTAGCACTCAGGCATAAAACTCAAATTTACACACATGAATGTAAAGAGGATTTGTACTTGTGTAGTTTATGTAAATGTAAGCAATAAATTGTATATTGTTCATGTTCCACCCTAAAAAGTGTAAAAGAGTAAAAGGGGCTATGTAATACTCACATGTATCAAAGATGTTGCTAGCACGAGTGTTTAGGTAGCAAAGTGATTCTTGCAATCTCACAACGTTAACCTAGTGTGTAATGTATATGGTTCTTGATTAATAATGTGTACAATAGTCTATGCCCCAAGTCTATGATTGAAATGGATGTGTGTACAAAGGGTTGGAGTTGTAGGTGTTAGTGATTTGTACTTGAAAAGGGGGGGGGGGTTTGAGAAACTGGGATGAATAGTCTTAGAATAATTGAATTAGGATTTGAGTTTGAATAAATAAATTAACCAATTATTATTTATTTATTTAGTTAGAAAAATAGTGTGTGAATCATGTTAGATATAAATTAAATAAATAATTTTACTTTATTTATTTATTTATAAAGATGTGTAAATAATGTTGATGTATAAAATTAATAGTAAATATATATTTAACTTTTAAGTGTAGATTATAATAAATAAATTTATTTATCTATTTATTATTTAAAAATAAGAATTTGATTGTTCTAAATAAAGTTAAAATTTTATAACTCTATAAATTTGGTTTTTAAAATGGGTTTTTATAAAGTAAATATCTTATTTGGTAATTAATTTCCTTTAATTATTTAAAAATCTAAAATTTTGTTTTAAATAATTAATATATAACTTTAACAATAAAATTCATAATAAAAATGAATTTATGTTGGAAATTAGAAATTTTGGTTTTATTCTGCTCAACATGTTACAAGGTTTATAAAAATAATTTTAATATAAAATTTGGGGTTGTAAAACGGTTTTTAAAAACAATTGTAGCTTCTGGGTTTCGAACCCGGGTGCATTCTAGAGGGACACACGCAAGGAACCACTGGACCAGAAGTCTAATATTGATCTTAACCCGGTTTATAAACTTCTTAGCATAAACCCCGAAGGGAACCGGGTCTGATGTTAACAGGAGAGCAAAAAGGGCTTCGTATGGGTTTCGAACCCACACCATCTGGTCCGATGGTGCAAGGCCTTAACCAGTCGGACTAGATGGTTTCGCTGAATAAACTCGAAACTATTTATTTAAAAACATTAAACGGGTCAATCGAAATCCCTAATCCAAATCGTATGAACAGGTCCTTGAATTTCAATAGAAATCGGATCCGATACAAAATACTTGAGCAAAATGATATGGGGCTTTCGATATACGTTCAGAAACGAATCAAAAGGGATTAGTCTTACTTGTTTTGGTGGAGTAACGAGTTATGTCGACTAGAGGAAACCGAGTCGCTGATCTTGTCGTCGGATCGAGCACCAGAGTAACAATTGTTTGCGATTGAGGGTTTAGAATGTAAGTAAAATGTATCACAATGATGTATGAGTAGGTAGTACGTGCTAATTTCATTCGAACCTGTCAATTTGATTTGGCATTGAAAGAAAACGGTTACAGGTTTGACTTTTGAATCAATTCTCTTAATTGCGACGAATTTGGTAATGTTTTGGATTTGGAAACTCGATAGTAACGTATATGAATCGTTTCTGACCGGTATGTATGTCTAATCCTATGAATTGAATTCGAGTTTTGCTCGGTTTGACTATAGGAAGTCAAACGCGCTTTTAATCTAGCCGCAAATAACGTGTAATTGAGTGATGAATTGAGTTGGAAATCGACCGTGATTCATTTAGGTATATAAGGTAAGTCCTTTGATGTCGGAAATTTGATCGATTGAAGATGGATTTGCAAGAAAATCGTTTGTGTTGACTTCACAAAGTCAAAGGGACGAGTTTGGTTTTCAAGATCCAAAAAGGGGTTTCAATTTGGGGGTTCAAGCCTAAAATTCTTTGCCATAAATTCATTTAATTTATTTACCAAATTTTTATTACAACGTTTAAAAAAAAACTTCCATATGATTTGTTTTAATTCCCGTTTAGAGTTGTAATTTTCACAAATGGTTTATTTAATAAAATTCAATGTGTGTATTATTACACATTTATTTGTATTTTAATAATTATAACTAAAAAGGTGTAAACATATGATTAAATTTTATAAGTTTTACTTTAAGTATTAATACAATGTATATCCATATATCTATTTATATATTCCTATAAGTGATTTATTTATAATAATCATAAATTTATATATACCTGTGTCTTTATGAATATACGTACATGTGTTATATATAGTAATAGAAGACTATATGAATACGCAAAGTTTAAAACTTCAAATTGAAATTAATATTTAGTGTGACTCGAATAAATGCAAGTTTTTAAATGTAGTGTTATTACTGAAATCATTAAAACAAGACGATTAAGGAAATTTTATGGTCTGAAAAATCCTGGATGTTACAGTCACCCCATGTTAAGGGAATTTCGTCACGAAATTTAGTTAGCAGAGACCACTGAATTAGGTAGGAAGTGAGTTTGAGATTTGGTCGTTGGTTAGAGGAGGCTGATAGATAACAAGATTTAGGTTTAAAGCTCAGGCTAAGTATGGATGATATCAGTGGGTTTTAGTTTAAGAGAGTTAAGGAGAGATCTGTCGAAGAATCTAAAGGTGAATTGTGTTACTTGGAATGGATTTGATGGGAACTTGGTGATCAAGGTTTGCTTAGGATGTAGTCTAATATATTCAACAGTTGTTAGTGGATAAGAGATTTAACAAACATTGGTCTAGGTCAAAACTTTACGTGACACGAACCACGCTACTTCTGATAATACGATAGAGCACTTATATATAGGAAGTACCATCGGCGTATCCACCATGCCCTTGTCATATCACATTAGTTTCGTTGTTACATATCATGAGAAGTTTTAGGTCACAACACACAACAAAATTCACTATGTTTTCCCATGCGCTGATTTTTATAATTCCGTGTGCACCCATAATTACTCAAATCATCGCATGGTCCATATAGATCTCTTCGTTGTGTGCGGGTCAAGAGGGGCACAAATTCATTCAGATCATGTCTATTGTTTTCACATATGAGTTGGTAACAGTAACTATGTCCTTAAGTAGGCAGGTCAGTTGGCAACTAAAGAGTAATAATGTAGTACAACTTAAAGTTCCATAGCTTACTCGTGTTTGAACAAGAATACGTCAAACTTCGAGTAGCTTCAATGTGCTATAGTTTCCAACTTTGGTGGACAAGGTGTTTGACCTTGCCTTGTGTATAATGAAATCAATCAATTACAACAATTGTAAGCAACTTAGTTTCGCGTATAATGTAAACACACAAGTCTCATGTATGATCTAGTGTCACGTAGCTTGTAATCAAATAGGTTTCATGTGTAGTGTGAACAACTTAGCATCAGGTATTTTGTAAATCGATAAGCTCTCATGTGTAATGTAAACAACATAGTATCATGTGTATTGTAGGAAATGAAGTTCATGTATGGTGTTGACAACTTAGCATCATGTATTTTGTAAATCAACAAGCCTTAACGTGTAAGGTAAACAATGTAGTATCAAGTGTATTACAAGAAATGAATTTCATGTATTTTGTAAACCAATAATAATTCATGTGTAATGTAAGTAATGTAGTATCATGTACTTTGTAACCAAATAAGTTTCATGTTCTAATGGTCAATCAAGTATTGTATATAAAACAATCAATTGTTATGTACCATGTATATTGCAAACAACTAAGTTTCATGTATTATGTGTTCAAGCTCGTAGCATATGTATTGCAAATAAACAGGTTTCATGGGTTATGTGATCAATCCAGTAAATTGTGATTTGCACATAAACTAGTTTCATGTATTATGTGATCGTGCTGTGTATCTTGTGAATGTGCATACGTAAGTTATTGAATTTCGTTTGTGACATATACTAACGAGTTTTGCATGTGATCGAATGTTGCAGAGAAGCGTGTTGTTTGGCATTTGTAAAAAAATGTGGTGGTTAGATTCTAGTTCTTTAAATCTCGTTGAGGTTTGTAGAGAAGGCAAGTGAAATGTATCTAGGAGGTTTTGAAAACACTCAGGGAAATGTGTTTACAAATAACTGATCTTTGTTTGAAAGTAGGAAATTGTAAATTGTTCTTGGTTGTAGATGTATAGAGTAATGAAACTATTGAGTTAAATAATCTAAATAAATAGATAGTTTATAGGAAAAATAATTTTAATTTAAATTTTTAATTACTAATAAGAGAATATTTTTAAGAGGAATCATTGGCTAAACTAGTAGTCGTATATTAATTTAGCCAGGGTTTAGAAACAATTACTTTAGTGGGAAAAATCATAATTATTTATCAATTTGCAGTACTGCTTTTATAAGACAGGTCGTATTAAGTTTCCTTATAAGGCGAAAAGGTTTATGGGAAAATTTATACTTCTGATACTCTCTAAAAGTTTGATAAACATTCGGTTTGAAAATAACGAGGTTGTTTAAATCTAATAGGATGATTTGTTTATGAGGGAGATTGCCGGCAGTGTACCAAATCGTGCTGAAAGAAAAGGGTGATACTTGGAAAATTTTGATGAAAATATGATGGGTGTAATTCACACTTACTTGTTAAATCAATGAATAATAACCTTTGAGTTGGAATATATAAAATTTATTAAATGCTGAAGTGTTAAACATTATTCAAAACATAGGGGAATGGTTCTTAAACTGAAAATTTAAAGACAATAAAATAGGAATTTCTACTAACGTCTCTGGTAGTTTACCACTAGAAGGAAAATGATCACTAAGACGAGCACCGCTATGGTCAATCGGGTAGCCGATCTGGATTCAGCTCTAGCTGTTTCCGTGCGATTCTCCAGTATTTCTTTTTCGAGGAAGGAGATTAACTCCTTTTGATACCCTAATTGGTTTGCTAGGCTATCCATTCTTTGTCCTTGCAAGTTGTACATTATCTCTTGCTCCATCCTTTGCCTCTCGAACTCTGAGGTCCTCACATATTGGTGAACGTCATCGATTGGAATTCCCATAGCACTAGTGGGTGCCATGGTACGCCTTGCCCAAGGGTTAGGATGGTACGGGTCGGGCACCAGATACGGGTCTCTTAGTGGGGGTGATCTAGGTGTTCGAAGTCATGGGCCGATGTTCCTAGCCCAATCTGCCCTTACATCAAACCTTGGCCTGGCATCTGGGAGTGGTGGTGACCGATACACGGGTGATCTGCTGTCTTCTTCCCAATCAGATTCTGCTCTGAGACGGTATACTGGGAGGAAGGAGACTAGGAGTCCATGTCTAGCAGAGAAACAATGAAAAGGTTGTAAGTGGTAATGAAATACTGAGTGTTAAATATAAGAGTTTTCATAGGTTTAAAGTTGGACTACTCATAACATCGAGTCTTCACAATAGTATTTTAGAATTACACTTGACCTATAAGCAATGCATCCCTGAGGAGAATTCCCAGGAATGAGGGGTGGGTCACTAAGACACACTTAAGTACCCTGTCTTTCCTTAGCCAGAATCCCTCATGGGCTTACACACTCTTCCAGCCATCATGTATTAATAACACCATTGTTGAGCTTATGGCCATGATGTTGTGGACTGGGCTTTGAGGCCGAAAAGTAAGGTTTCATGCATTTTAGTGGCTTCTTCTTCTTGAAGGATAGATGGGCTTCTTAGTTTATTATTGATGGACATTAGGCCCAAAAGTTTAAATTTTTGTTCACAAGAGGTGGTGGTATTATGTACGTGAGTTCAAAGGTGTATAAAGGATTTGGTGTGTATGTGTGTGTTAGACTTAGGATAGTTCTTAATGAAACACATAGGTAGCATGTAGGTAATAATGAATGTAAGCACAAGAGTTATCAAGTAGTGCGACACATAAACTGTTAAGTATTGTATCATATGATGTAATTATATAGTATAACATATAAAAATATTCACATAAGAAATAATCATGTAGCATGTAGTAGCATGGCATAGTATGGGTGTCCTAAGGTTATAGTCTAGGTCAAGAGTGTCTAATAACCTAATTCCCTATAACCAAGGCTCTGATACCAATCTGTCACACCCCAACCGACGGCGGAATCATCGGGGCGGGACATGTAGACTGTTCATGAGCACAAGGTTGACTAGATATCAATATTTTAATCATCAATTTAACTTCAAATAATTCAACACAACCAAATTCAAACCAAGTACATAAAATGAAATACATAATCCTTTATTTAAATTTATCTAGGTCCAAAACTTAAGTTTAGCAAGTCTTGATCGGAATCACACATTAGTACCTGAAACATTAATAAAATAAGGTCAACTAAAAAGTTGGTGAGCATACACAGGTTTGTACATAGATAGCATATAGATTGTAAATAAACAAATCCTTACATATCATGATAAAATAAGGAATTTATGGAGAGCATCTATTGTGTAACCAAGTACAATCAAACCTTGGTAACTATCATGCAAAATTGTTTTGTCGGTAACAATCACCCCAATCTGGGTGGGTTTGTCATACTCAATAGAACTATCATTGTTTACCATCGGCTTGAATAGTTAATGATTGCACATAAATTACACACAAAAGTTAGCACAACTAGCACTCAGGCATAACGCTCAAATTTGCACACATGAATGTAAAGAGGATTTGTACTTGTGTAGTTTATGTAAATGTAAGCAATAAATTGATATTGTTCATGTTCCACCCCAAAAAGTGTAAAAGGGGCAATGTAATACTCACCTGTATCAAAGATGTTGCTAGCACAAGTGTTTAGGTAGCAAAGTGATTCTTGCAATCTCACAACGTTAACCTAGTGTGTAATGTATATGGTTCTTGATTAATAATGTGTACAATAGTCTATGCCCCAAGTATATGATTGAAATGGATGTTTGTACAAACGGTTGGAGTTGTAGGTGTTAGTGGTTTGTACTTGAAAAAGGGGGGGTTCGAGAAACTGGGATGAATAGTCTTAGAATAATTGAATTAGGGTTTGGGTTTGAATAAATAAATTAACCAATTATTATTTATTTATTTAGTTAGAAAACTAGTGTGTGAATCATGTTATATATAAATTAAATAAATAATTTTACTTTATTTGTTTATTTGTAAAGATGTGTAAATAATGTTGATGTATAAAATTAATAGTAAATATATATTTAACTTTTTAGTGTAGATTATAATAAATAAATTTATTTATCTATTTATTATTTAAAAATAAGAATTTGATTGTTCTAAATAAAGTTAAAATTTTATAACTCTATAAATTTGGTTTTTAAAGTGGGATATATTTTTATAATGTAAATATCTTATTTGGTAATTAGTTTCCTTTAATTATTTAAAAATCTAAATTTTTGTTTTAAATAATTAATATAACTTTAACAATAAAATTCATAATAAAAATGAATTTATGTTGGAAATTGGAAATTTTGGTTTTATTCTACTCAACATGTTACAAGGCTTATAAAGATAATTTTAATATAAAATTTGGGGTTGTAAAACGGTTTTTAAAAACAATTGTAGCTTCTGGGTTTCGAACCCGGGTGCATTCTGGAGGGACACACGCAAGGAACCACTGGACCAGAAGTCTAATATTGATCTTAACCCGGTTTATAAACTTCTTAGCATAAACCCCAAAGGGAACCTGGTCTGATGTTAACAGGAGAGCAAAAAGGGTTGCGTATGGGTTTCGAACCCACAAAAAGGGTTACGTATGGGTTTCGAACCCACACCATCTGGTCCAATGGTGCAAGGCCTTAACCAGTCGGACTAGATGGTTTCGCTGAATAAACTAGAAACTATTTATTTAAAAACGTTAAACGGGTCAATCGAAATCCCTAATCCAAATTGTATGAAAAGGTCCTTGAATTTCAACAGAAATAGGATCCGATACAAAAGATTTGAGCAAAATGATATGGGGCTTTCGATATACGTTCAGAAACGAATCAAAAGAGATTAGTCTTACTTGTTTTGGTGGAGTGACAAGTTCTGTCGACTAGAGGAAACCGAGTCGCTGATCTTGTCTTCGGATCGAGCACCAGAGTAACAATTGTTTGCGATTGAGGGTTTAGAATGTAAGTAAAATGTATCACAATGATGTATGAGTAGGTAGTACGTGCTAATTTCATTCGAACCTGTCAATTTGATTTGGTATTGAAAGATAACGGTTACAGGTTTGACTTTTGAATCAATTCTCTTAATTGCGACGAATTTGGTAATGTTTTGGATTTGGAAACTCGATAGTAATGTTTTGGATTTGGAAACTCGATTGAATTCGATTTTTGCTCGGTTTGACTATAGGAAGTCAAACGCGATTTTAATCTAGCCGCAAATAACGTGTAATTGAGTGATGAATTGAGTTGGAAATCGACCGTGATTCATTTAGGTATATAAGGTAAGTCCTTTGATGTCGGAAATTTGATCGATTGAAGATGGATTTGCAAGAAAATCGTTTGTGTTGACTTCACAAAGTCAAAGGGACGAGTTTGGTTTTCAAGATCCAAAAAGGGGTTTCAATTTGGGGGTTCAAGCCTAAAATTCTTTGCCATAAATTCATTTAATTTATTTACCAAATTTTTATTACAACGTTTAAAAAAAAACTTCCATATGATTTGTTTTAATTCCCGTTTAGAGTTGTAATTTTCACAAATGGTTTATTTAATAAAATTCAATGTGTGTATTATTACACATTTATTTGTATTTTAATAATTATAACTAAAAAGGTGTAAACATATGATTAAATTTTATAAGTTTTACTTTAAGTATTAATACAATGTATATCCATATATCTATTTATATATTCCTATAAGTGATTTATTTATAATAATCATAAATTTATATATACCTGTGTCTTTATGAATATACGTACATGTGTTATATATAGTAATAGAAGACTATATGAATACGCAAAGTTTAAAACTTCAAATTGAAATTAATATTTAGTGTGACTCGAATAAATGCAAGTTTTTAAATGTAGTGTTATTACTGAAATCATTAAAACAAGACGATTAAGGAAATTTTATGGTCTGAAAAATCTTGGATGTTACACTAAGATTAACCCAATTGTTTAAACCTGTTCATTTGTTTACTCCTACACTGACATTATCCCTTAGATACCCATTTTGAGCATAGTCTTTTTCAATTGTTAAACCCACATTATTAACCCATTAGCCTGTAAGGCCCCAAACCCGGGAGGCCTCACTTGTTGGATTTACTCATTTACAAACAGTTCTTAAACTTGAATATCAAAATAACGCAGCGAAAAATACTTCATTAGAACATATCCATTACATTGTTCAACATGCGGAAGCGTAACATAGTCTATTACATAAACATAACATAATCTAATCATAACAGGATGCCAGTCTTCGTATCATCGGGTAACTCATCAAGTCGCCCAGCATCACCTTCCATTATCGTAACCTGCCTTAACCTGAATGTGCATACTAAAAAGTCAGCTACGCTGGTGAGTTCTAGTTTTAACATAAAACTTTAACTACAAATAATTTGCCAAAAACATAACTTCACACTTCATTTAATAAAAAGCGTACGTAAAATAATGTAATAACAAAACATAACACTTCATAAACATAAGTCAACGAACATATCGAATCTGCGCCTTCTTGTAACCATCAAATCCAAACGTCACATACTGGCTGAATAACCCAAAGATCACCACCACTAGGCCCATCAATCACCGTACTATCCTTTGGGTGAAGAACTCCTAGGGCTCGATACTTAGGTTATTCAACACTACTTCAAGCACGGCATCACAAGGATGATACTTACCAAACTTCAAGCACTGCGCCCCGTAGGGCACAAGTAGCAAACTTCAAGCACGACTACCCCGTAAGGTAAATCGTACCAAACTTCAAGGATCACAATAATCCCCTTGGCGACCGTCATCGCCCCAGTTGTACAACAGTTGGCCAGCCATAGAGGCCCCTAAAAGGTAAAGGCCCATAACATACTTCCCATACCCTTAACCTTCATTCCCTAAGGAATATTGGCAGATTCGTTCGTTTGTGACTTTCGTAAACCTTCACTTCTTTTACTTCAAAAATTAAGTTAAAGCATTCGTACGTTTTATTAAAAACATTCATTCATTCATAAACACTTCATAAACTTCTTTTAGCAAAATAGTTCATAAACACTTCTTTCATAACCCTTCCTTCCAAAACATCGTTCATAAACATCATTTTATAAAACGTCACATACAACATTCATAAACATCGTTTTATAAAATAGTCACATCGTTACGTATGCACACCATCCCAAAAAACAGTATTAAAACATTTAAAAGATGGCTTCTAGAACTCACCTGATAAGCTAATTTGGGTTGTCCTAAACAAGGTCCCACAACGTCACTTCCGATCTGAATTGATTTGTTGAATACACATCAGACCAATACCGACTCTAACGGTTTAACCCTTCTAAACATACTAACTTTACTTAACCAGCCTGATGCCTGCGCACTTAGCAAGTGCGCAGGGCCTTGCTCTTGCGTACTTAATAAGTGCGCAGACTTTGGTTCATGCGTACTTGATAAATACGCAGCACCTGCTTCATGCGTACTTGATAAGTACGCCTGACCCTCTTCATGCGTACTTGATAAGTACGCAGGATCCTCTTCTTACATACTTGGTAAGTACGCAGGATCACCTTCATGCGTACTTGATAAGTACGCACGAACTGCTTCTTCGCAAAAACTCTAACTTTCGCCTTCGGGTCTGATCATGTCAAGATCCCGAACTTGTTTACTTCAAAACGTTTGCTTTCCATTAAGGAACTCAAATCTATGTTTATCTTTCAGTTTTATCCGTTAAAACGTTACCTTTTCACCTAAAAATGAACAAAAACTCAGATTTAGGCCCGATCGTTACCTGAATCGAGTTTCTGATCCGGAGGTTCTTCTCACGAGCTCTGGAGCAACACACTTCTCAAATCTCGGGTCGATCCGCCAACTTTCTCTCTCTACGGTTTCTCTCTCTAGAACTTGCAAATGAGAGAAATGATGAAGGCCTTGGCTATTTATAGGGGAGGCTCCCCTTCCAGCCCGCCGAACCATCCGGCCCTACCCGACATGCCTCGTTCGTTTATTTCGTCATTTTAACTGTCGTTTTATTTTTATTTTTGGGATGTTACAAGTCTACCCCCTTTACAATGGGTTTCGTCCCCGAAACCTATCATAAGTCAAATAGATGAGGGTACGACTCCCTCATCTCCTTCTCCGTTTCCTAAGTGACTTTCGATCCCTTTCGATGTTTCCATTGGACTTTAACCAATTGGATAATCTTATTACACAAACGCTTCTCCTTCTTGTCTAAGATGGCCACAGGTTCTTCGATGTAATTAAGGCTGTTGTCGACCTCGATGTCAGTAAGTGGTACGTGAGCTGATTCATCCGCCAAACACTTTCGCAAGTGTGATACATGGAAGGTATGATGAATCCCACTCAACTCATCAGGCAACTCTAACCGATAAGCGACCTCACCAACCCGTGTCATTATCCTGAATGGTCCAACAAACCTCAGACTTAACTTTCCTCTCTTCCTGAATCGTATTATTCCCTTCCAGAGTGACACTTTCAACATTACTCTGTCCCCAACATCAAACTCAATAGGCCTTCTTCGTTTATTCGCATAGGATTTCTGACGATCTTGTGCGGCTTCATTCGTGCTTTGATTTGATCAAACCTTTCTGACGTTTCCCTTACTACTTCAAGACTCCCTAATTCCTTTTGTCCAATCTCACCCCAACAAATCAGGGTTCTGCATCTCCTCCCATACAACATTTCGTAAGGCGGCATGCCTATAGTCGTGTGATGACTATTGTTGTAGGAGAATTCGGCTAACAGCAGATGACTGTCCCAACTGCCGCCGAAATCGATAATACAAGCACGAAGCATAACCTCCAATGTCTGAATGGTCCTTTCGGACTGACCATCCGTTTGTGGGTGGTATGCCGTGCTGATATTAAGCCTCGTGCCCATCGCCTCGTGAAATCTTTTCCAGAACCTCGATGTGAATCGTGTGTCCCGGTCAGATACGATCGTCAAAGGCATCCCATGTCGTGCTACTACTTCGTTAATAACCACTTCTGCTAACCTTTTCGACAAGAACATCTCGCGAATAGGTAGGAAATGAGCACTCTTCGTTAATCGGTCCACAATTACCCAAATGGTATCATGACCTTTAGATTTGCGAGGTAGCTTGGTTATGAAGTCCATGGTAATGCGTTCCCACTTCCACTCCGGTATATCAAGTGGTTGAATCTTTCCATACGGTTTCTGGTGTTCGGCCTTTACTTGTGAGCAAGTCAAGCACTTGCTTACATACTTTGTCACCTCATGTTTCATCCCAGGCCACCAGTATTCATTTCTCAGGTCTTGGTACATTTTATTGGTGCCAGGATGGATAGAGTATCGAGACTTACGAGCCTCATCCAAGATTTTGGTTCTAAGCTCGCCACCCATAGGTATCCATACCCATCCAAAACGTGTCTTAACACCAAGGGTGTTATATTCCAACTTGTCCTGTTGGCCAACCATCCTTTCCTTCTTTATGTTTTCTTCTTTAAGTGCCTCATCTTGAGCCTTTTCAATTTCTCTCATCACATCCGATGTTACCACCAACTGGCAAGCTTTCACTCTAATAGGAGTAGGCACATCCTTTTGGCTTAGAGCGTCAGCCCCCACG
Organism: Smallanthus sonchifolius; assembly: GCA_023525975.1. Classification (NCBI taxonomy): domain Eukaryota; kingdom Viridiplantae; phylum Streptophyta; class Magnoliopsida; order Asterales; family Asteraceae; genus Smallanthus; species Smallanthus sonchifolius. The sequence goes on from CM042036.1 coordinate 83,550,032, forward strand.
TTTGCCTTTCCAGGATGGTATATTATCTCACAGTCATAGTCTTTCAACAGTTCCAACCATCGCCTCTGCCTCATATTAAGTCCTTTTGTTCGAAGAAGTACTTCAAACTTTTGTGGTCGGAGTAAATAGTAAACTTCACCCCGTAAAGGTAGTGCCTCCAGATTTTTAATGCGAATACGACAGCAGCAAGTTCCAAATCATGAGTCGGATAATTAGCTTCGTGAATCTTCAAATGCCGTGACGCATACGCGATCACTCTTCCACGTTGCATCAACACGCATCCCAATCCCTAACCCGAAGCGTCAGAGTATACCACTAAGTCTTCATTGCCCTCGGGAAGGGCCAAGACTGGAGTTGGGTTAGCCTCTCCTTCAATTCCTTAAACGCCTCATCTTGGGTCAAACCCCATTCATACTTTACCTCCTTCCGAGTCAACTTTGTCAATGGCGAAGCTATTTTCGAGAAATTCTGGATAAATCTCCGATAGTAGCCTGCCAATCCCAAGAAACTGCGGATTTCAGTTGGCGTCTTAGGAATATTCCATTCCCTTACTGTCATTATCTTCGTCGGGTCAACCATAATGCCGTTCGGGTTAATGACGTGACCTAGGAATTGGACTTCCCTAAGCCAGAACACGCATTTGGAGAACTTAGCATACAACCTTTTCTTCTTCAGAGCTTCCAATACTTCCTTCAAGTGACACGCGTGATCACCAACATTTTTGGAGTAGATGAGGATATCATCGATGAACACGATTACCGATAGATCCAGCATTGGTCGACAAACTCTATTCATCAAATCCATGAACGCTGAGGGGGCGTTCGTCAATCCAAAAGACATTACGCGGAACTCAAAATGTCCATAACGCGTGCGAAATGCGGTTTTCGGTATGTCTTCTTCCCTCACCTTCAACTGATGGTACCCGGACCGAAGGTCGATTTTTGAGAACCAACTTGCGCATTGCAATTGATCGAACATGTCGTCGATCCTTGGTAAAGGGTACTTGTTCTTCACCGTACGTTTATTCAACTCGCAATAATCAATACACATTCTCATCGAACCGTCTTTCTTCTTCACAAACAACACCGGAGCACCCCACGGCGAGATGCTCGGTTGGATAAATCCCTTCTACGGTAACTCGTCTAGTTGCGCCATTAACTCCTTCATCTCCACGGGTGCTAGTCAATATGGAGCCTTAGCCACGGGCTGGGCATCTGGTACTAAGTTGATTCGAAATTCGATCTCTCTGTCGGGTGGTATCACAGGCAAATCCTCTGGAAACACCTCCGGGTACTCACGTACCATGGGTACATCGTCTAGTTCCTTCACTTCCTTACACTCGTCAATTACGTACACCCGATAAGCCTCGCATACGCGCCTCAAGTATCTGTTGCCTTAATCATCAAGATGACGTTTGGCATCGGGGCGTCACGATCTCCAAGAACCAAGACTTTGCTACCGTCCGGAGCCTTGAGTCGGATTATCTTTCATTTACATATAATTTGTGCTTCATTGGAAGTTAGCCAATCCATTCCTAACACGACATCGAACCCACCCAAAATCATGACAAACAACCTGACGGGGAATCTATGGCCTTCTATTTTTATCGTGGAATTTTCAACTACATCAGTCACCCTCGCAGTTCTACCCTCAGCGGTTTCTACGCTAAACGCCCTTTCTAGCTTACTGACAGTGTACTTCACTTGTTCACAGAAAGTCACAGATATAAAACTCTTACTAGCACCCGAATCGAATAACACAGATACAAAAGTGTTGTCAAGGATAAACGTACCTGACGCCACGTCGGGGTCCGCTCTGGCCTGTTCCTGCGTCAGCGCATAGGCGCGAGTCTTTGCTCGGGGTCTCTCTTCTGTCTTCTCCGGGCCTTTCCCTTTCCCGGCTTGACACATCCTAGGCTTGGTGCATTCCCGGATCATATGACCACTCTCCCCGCAGTTGTAGCATTTGAAGCCTTGCGGGCATTCACGGGAGTAGTGTCCGGTTTTGCCGCATTTAAAGCACAGATTTGACCCTAGCCGACATTCACCCGCATGTCTTACCCCACATCTTCCACAGACTGCCGTTTAGCCTACCCTGGCCTGTTTTTCCCGAGCCCCAAACAACTTCCCACCCGATCGTTTAGCGCGAAAACTCAACTTCTTCTTAGGCTCTTCAATAGCAACGACATTCAGCGCCAGATCATCAAATACCACGCCGCTCAGTTCTACTACCGAATCATAGGTAGTAGGGGCGTTTGCCTTAACATAGGTGCGGACCTGGTCCGGCAGTCCTTGAATGTAGCATGCAATCTTTCTTTCCTCAGTCGTGACAAAATGTGGCACCAGACATGCCAGTTCATTGAATCGGGTTGTGTACTGCCGGTGCGTCATGCTCCCGGCCTTCAAACCCAGAAATTCCCTCTCTACCTTCTCAATCTCGTTCCTTGGGCAGAAATTCTTGATCACTAAAGTTTTCAAGTCAGCACACATCATCTCATCTACAACCTCGCTCCCTTTTGCTTGACGTACACCTTCCCACCAATGGGATGCTTCCTCTCTCAAGGAGTTAGCAGCAAATTTTACAACTTGATCCGTTCGACATTCGCTCAAACGAATTGCAGCTTCCATACGGATCACCCAATCAAACGTAGCCACCGCGTATTTGTTTCCAGTGAGGACCGATGGGTCACATGCTTTAAACGACTTGTAGTCGCATCCGTGTGCAGGCGGCACGTTGTCAGTCTCGTTGTTCGGGCACCAGTTGTCGCGCTAGACCCACCTTCCCCATTAACCTTCTTCAATGCTTCAGCTAACAGACCTGTGAGAGAAGTTTTCATTAACTCGGTGAACTCCCAAGCTATAGCTGCTCTCACTTCTGGTTCAAAAGTGAAAGGTTGTTCTTCAACCAGTGTATGCTCAGTTCCATGCACACTAACCACCGGTTCAGTGTGAACACTTCCTTCCTCATTATACTCTTGGCGCGCAGGGGTCCTGCCACGCCCACCATTTCGACCGCCGGTACGACCACCGGTACGGCCCCCACCACGTCTTCTGTTTCCTCTCCTTGCCATTTCGTTCTATAAGACAAGGAATCCAATGTCATCACGCTAGTTAACAAATAAAATTCAACAAGCACTGTAAGATGTTAATATACACTGGCCATCTGCAATTAACCATTACACTACCTCTCGATTTCTATTTGACCACCTTTGTGATTCCATCAGAACACAAGTCCTTACCTAACCCTTTCTAAGGCATACTATATATGTAAATATATACTACCTTCATACTTGATGCTGTGGCTCGAGTTACCCGTACTGGCATTCGCTTTCGGTCCCATTCACAGTTTAAGTTCAGACACTAAGAGTGTCCGAATCTCTCAACTATTGCTCTGATACCAACTTGTAAGGCCCCAAAACCGGGAGGCCTCACTTGTTGGATTTACTCATTTACAAACAGTTCTTAAACTTGAATATCAAAATAACGTAGCGGAAAATACTTCATTAGAACATAACCATTACATTGTTCAACATGCGGAAGCGTAACATAGTCTATTACATAAACATAACATAATCTAATCATAACAGGATGCCAGTCTTCGTATCATCCGGGTAACTCATCAAGTCGCCCAGCATCACCTTCCATTATCGTAACCTGCCTTAACCTGAATGTGCATACTAAAAAGTCAGCTACGCTGGTGAGTTCTAGTTTTAACATAAAACTTTAACTTCAAATAATTTGCCAAAAACATAACTTCACACTTCATTTAATAAAAAGCGTACGTAAAATAATGCAATAACAAAACGTAACTCTTCATAAACATATGCCAACGAACATATCGAATTTGCGCCTTCTCGTAACCGTCAAATCCAAACGTCACATACTGGCTGAATGCCAAAGATCACCACCACTAGGCCCATCAATCACCGTACAGTCCTTCGGGTGAAGAACTCCTAGGGCCCGATACTTAGGTTATTCAACACTACTTCAAGCACGGCATCACAAGGATGACACGTACCAAACTTCAAGCACTGCGCCCCGTAGGGCACAAGTACCAAACTTCAAGAACGACTACCCCGTAAGGGAAATCGTACCAAACTTCAAGGATTACGATAATCCCCTTGGCGACCGTCATCGCCCCAGTTGTACAACAGTTGGCCAGCCACAGAGGCCCCTAAAAGGTAAAGGCCCATAACATACTTCCCATACCATTAACCTTCATTCCCTAAGGAATATTGGCAGATTCGTTCGTTTGTGACTTTCGTAAACCTTCACTTCTTTTACTTCAAAACTTCAGTTAAAGCATTCGTACGTTTTATTAAAAACATTCATTCATTCATAAACACTTCATAAACTTCTTTTGGCAAAATATTTCATAAACACTTCTTTCATAACCCTTCCTTCCAAAACATCGTTCATAAACATCATTTTATAAAACGTCACATACAACATTCATAAACATCGTTTTATAAAATAGTCACATCGTTACGTATGCACACCAGCCTAAAAACATTATTAAAACATTTAAAAGAGGGTTTCTAGAACTCACATGATAAGCTAATTTGGGTTGTCCTAAACAAGGTCCCACAACGTCACTTTCGATCTGAATTGATTTGTTAAATACACATTAGACCAATATCGACTCTAATGGTTTAACCCTTCTAAACATACTAACTTTACTTAACCAGCCTGATGCCTGCGCACTTAGCAAGTGCGCAGGGCCTTGCTCTTGCGTACTTAATAAGTGCGCAGACTTTGGTTCATGCGTACTTGATAAATACGCAGCACCTGCTTCATGCGTACTTGATAAGTAGGCGTGACCCTCTTCATGCGTACTTGATAAGTACGCAGGATCCTCTTCTTGCGTACTTGGTAAGTACGCAGGATCATCTTCATGCGTACTTGATAAGTACGCACGAACTCCTTCTTCGCAAAAACCCTAACTTTCGCCTTCGGGTTTGATCATGTCAAGATCCCGAACTTGTTTACTTCAAAACGTTTGCTTTCCATTAAGGAACTCAAATCTATGTTTATCTTTCAGTTTTATTCGTTAAAACGTTACCTTTTCGCCCAAAACCCGAAAAACCCAAAAACGAACAAAAACTCAGATTTAGTCCCGATCGTTACCTGAATCGAGTTTCTGATTCGGAGGTTCTTCTCACGAGCTCTGGAGCAACACACTTCTCAAATCTTGGGTCGATCCGCCAACTTTCTCTCTCTATGGTTTCTCTCTCTAGAACTTGCAAATGAGAGAAATGATGGAGGCCTTGGCTATTTATAGGGGAGGTTCCCCTTCCAGCCCACCGAACCATCCGGCCTGACCCGACATGCCTCGTTTGTTTATTTCGTCATTTTAACTGTCGTTTTATTTTTATTTATGGGATGTTACATAGCCTTTAGTCTTTTTATTTTTAACCCGCGAGTTGGAATTTGATTATATTAGTGTTAGTAGAATAGTTTTTGTTTGAGATATGTTACAAGAAAAATAAAGAAATATATATATTGAATAAGAAAAGGAAAAAAAGGAGAAAAAAAAATACAAAAATATGTTAATGTGTCAAAAATAGCCTAAGTTTCAGTTTCTAGTCAAGGAATAAGAGCTTTATTGTTAATGGGTCAATTTCACCCAAATTGAATGTTAGTAGTTTTATTTGAGTTATATCTTACTTAGTTAGATTTCACTCACACTAACCACTTTCAATATCCTTTTTCACACCCTTAACCCTAGCCAAACATTATAACCTTTTAAAGGCCTTATGATTTGTGCTTGATTATGTGTTATTTGGTCGAGATGTGATTGGTTTACAAGCATATGAAATAGTGTTTCATTATTAGTCTCGAGACTGTCACAGATATATATATGTGCAAGCACATATTTTTCTAGTCCAAATATTATCCTAGAGGAGTGATCCATTGTGAGATGGTGTATTTGTATATATGTTTTAATCTTGAAGCATGGTAGGCTTGGTTTGGTAATTTGAAGTTTTTAAACAGCAGATCTATTACAAGTTGTAAGTTTTGTGAGCTATGTATGACTTTGGACCTTAGCTAACACTTGGTACGGGGGTGCTTAATCGTTTTTATCTAATGATTATCGTAGTGTTGTGAAAGAGCTTTTCTTGGGGGCAAACAAATGATAAGTGTGAGGATGTGATGAGTGGGTGATTATTTGGGTGTTGTTGTGTTTAACATTAATGCGTTTTAGTTGATTATTTGTCTTGAATGCAATGACTTTGCATATGTTTGTGAATTGTAGAAAAGTGGAGAAAATTAAGTAGTTTGTATTCAAGATAAAGATATTTGGAAGCTACAAGAAGCATGGAAGGAGAATACATGGAAGATGGAATAGACAAGGCAAGAAAGAAGACCAAGATGGGACTTGGTGTAGGCTACGCCATACCTGACGTATCTTACGCTCGCTTGTGTCAGTGTAGGAAGTTCAGCGTTTGGTCAGTGTTGGTCAGAGCATTCAACATAGTAGAAACACGGAGAGCATAGGCAACGCCCTATTCGACGTAGGCTACGCTGGTTTGGAGTTTTTACGGGTTAAGTCAGTTTATGGCTATAAATACGAACCCTAAACCCTAGGTTTCATAACCACACACCCCTAGAGACTTTTGTACAATTTAAGATGAATTTCAGATATCCAAAAGCTTTCCAACACCATTCGGTTGATGCAGAACTTCCCAAAGTCAAGTTTTGAAGATTATGTGATAACGAGGCAAGGCTAATTCGCTTATGATCACCTTCGGGTTAATAGTTCTTGTAAGTGAAACATTTGACTATGATTATACCTAGTTTTGGATTGAGTTTTTGATCAAACCGTTAAGTTATATGAACTCAGTTGCTTGTTTGGTTTATTTAACCGATTTACTTTTGTTTAAACATTGTTGCAATAGCATCAGTTTTCGGTTTCTTTACATCGTGAGCAATTTGGTTTATTTGTATGTTTATTGGTTTGTTAGTGTTATTAGTTATGTGGAATAAGCGTTTTAATAGGTAGCTTACTATTCAAGTAATTGGTGGTATAAATAGATGGGTTAGGCGTCTTTGTACTTGTGGTAGTTCGTTATTAATAAAAGTGTCGTGATCTTGTGAATTGTTTATAAACAAATCGGGTTTTCCCATGTGGTGTTTGATCCAATTTCCCAACAATTGGTATCAAAGCAATGTCAAGATCAAGAACTCTGGAAGAGGAAGACGTGAAGGTATGATCAAGCAAAGGAGATCAACATGTTGGGAATCATCGTACCCGTTTTAACTTATAAAACAAATTTTATTTAAACTCTTTTAATAAATAAATCAGATATAATTTAGCAGAAGAGATTTTAGTATGATATCAGATCAGATCTGGATCCCGGTCGGTGATCTGATTACATGCGTATAAACAATAAGAATTAAATGCAACCATAAAGTGTTCTAGGATTATACATTCGATGATAAACCTAATCAGAAACACCTTGGTTCATCACGATAGATGACACGTTCACGAAACCTGCAACAAAACGTCACACGTGTTGCGCAGAGAAGAACCGGCTACGGCGACGGCGCAGGCAGAGGCGACTCGCAGCGGTGGTGGCCGGCTGACGACAACGACATGCAGCGGTGTTTGGAGTCGGACGGAACCGAGAGGGAGGGGGAGGGGCGCAGGTTTAGGTGGTGGCTAACAAGTGTAATTAGGGTTATAAGTTAAGGTTATATTTATAACCACCCTACTTATAGAATAGGCACTTGAGATATTAACAGTTAATACCCAACAAATAATTAACTCTTAATTATTAAACCCTGTATTTTACTAATTATAAATAATTAACTCTTAATTATTAAACCCTGTATTTTACTAATTATAAATAATCAGTAAAAATGCATTCTTTAAATGTTTAACATTTTAAACATTAGCTCCCCGTAAATAATTATTTCACTAAATAATTTATTAACTTGCTCAACGATAAATATTTCTCTAAATATTAATCCGCCGTTTAATAAATCCGTCTTTCATGAACTATAATATTTAACAATTAAATATTATATATTTGCTCGTTGCCCAAAGTGTAACTTTTTGGATCGTACCTCATTAGTAACGTTGACTCAATTGACGATCGGACATCATATATCCAACACAAAAACCGAAGACAATGAGCGAGGCCACCAAAGAGATGATTGAATTCATGATAGATCGATCTGTTAAAGTTGCACATCTTAAGACTGATCGAGAGGCTATGAAGGCCGGTTGCATGAAGGATTCAAAAGGAGATCCGCGGTGGATATGTGCATTCGAATAAGGTGAACAAATATGTAGGATTCAGGTCATGCAATCTGAAGGGAAAGGCTGAATGAGAACATGTATGATTCTAGTTAAAATCAAAAGGAAAAGAACTTGACCAAGGCTCTTCGAAAATTTTGAAATGGATGACATGTTTTACTTTAATTTTAGTTCGATATGACATCAAGTTTGAGGAGTTCATGGAGGGAGTTTTTGAATGAAATTGAAGCATGGCAGCAAACCCAACAGACCATAACAAGACGTTGCAATGCCCGAAGTTGATGTCTACGAACTACACCGGATGGTCGATTATGATGGAGAGCGTTCTAGCTGCTCATGGTCTGCGAGAAGCCATATATCCCATAATGGGAGGCGCAATTGAGGAAAGAAGGAAGTACATGAAAAAACTTTGATCTACCGATCAATACCTAAAGATATTCTCCTTCAAGTATCAAAGCATACAAGTCTAAAGGATGTGCACCATGAACTCTAGGCTCGATATTTATGAGCTGAGAGGGTACAAAAGGCACGTTTACAAACACGTAAGAATGAAGTGGAATTGTTAAAGATTAAATAAAACAAGACCATTGATGACTTTGCAGTGGGCTACAATTGAGGTACAAGTTGGATCTTCATTTGATGATGAGGTACTCGTGATAAAATTCTTAAATTCCATGCTGGAAAATATTTACCAATAGTCGCTTCAATCAAGCAATACTCAAAGATTGAGAGAATGCCTTTTAAAGAAGTGATGTGACAACTTAAAGCTTGTGAGGAGCAGATAAAACCTCGACACACAGCCGAGGATTCATAAGGTAAGTTATTGTTTACTTGTGATGACAAATTTAAACTAAGGAAATATAGTGATTATCGTCAACAAGGGTGTGAAGGTCATGGTTAGGTTAACCATGATGTAGGATCGGTGTTTCTCTAAAACAGTACAAGATGATTCTGTTTAGTAGTTGAGATTGGTGGAAACAATAACAACTAACAGTCTAAGAACAATGCAAGAATATATGAAATAAACTTTCAAGCTCAATATATTTCACTCTCAAAGGTTTACAGGGTAGCAAGAACTCATTCAACGGTTTCACAAGTGAGAAACCTAATACATATATAAAGCTAAGGGTTCCTTAGAATCAATACAAACATTGATTCTAAGGATAAGATTCAACATCGACTATTGATCTTATTATTTATATGAAACTAATCTATCATTGGCTACTAACAAAAAGACAACTGCAGTTACAAAAGTTGTAGATTTTCTATAAAGCTCTTATTGATTCATTGGTTAACTGAGCATTTAGGTGAAATGGTATGCACACTAACTTTTGCACCGGTCACAAGACTCCTGCAGATCGTACTTTCGGTAGGGAAAAGGTTCATCAATTGCAAGTGTGCTGTTAGCTGCAGATAAGGTTTATCCACATCATATATGTTCATCCACATCACATTTGATCTATCCGCAGCAAAACTGTTATCAGCAGCAAAGCTGTTTTATGAGTTGCATGTTGCTCTATCAGCAACAATATAGTCTATTCGTAGTGAGATTGTAACCATTAGCAGAGTTGAACTGCCGGTAGATGAGTTAAACTATCAGCAACAATATAGCCTCAAGGTCTTACACATGATGGTAGAGGCTGTAGTAGGGGTCGAAGCCATGGAAGAGGTCATGAGGACAGTTCTAGTTCACGTAATGATCAAAGTGAACCAATGGTAGGATGAGAGCCGCAAAGGATTCAATGTTACCGATGTTAAAATTCTGGTCATTGTGCACTTGAATGTATGAGTCAAGAATCAAGGGAAGAAGTGGCTAACTAAACTCAAGAGGATGAGCCGACAATGCTTTAATGAGGTAACGACTCCATATCAAGATTAAGAGGGAGAATGGAAGCTTTAATCTTGATAGGTTCACATGTGGAAAAGAGCATAGTATGAACAACCGAGAAATGCAAGGACTAAACAGTGAGAAACGATTTTGTTTGTGTCGAGATAAATGTTAAGTTTATCGGTTTGTTAGTGTTCCTAGTATTTTATTTTTGTCACACCCACTTTTTTTATTTTTTTCACATTTTTTGTGTAATGTTTATAATTACTTTTAGCCAAGTTTTGGTTTTCTCTTATAATTTTTAAATGATAATGTTTCTTAAATTCCGAGTATAATGTCGCGGCGTACGTATTTTTATGTACGTTTGAATATAAATTTTATTCAAAACGAATTCGGGTTGAATATATTATTGTTTAACTTTCTCTTATTTATAAGTTGTATCAATAATATATTTGTACTTTTAGATTTAATTTGTTTTTTATTAACGTTCATTTTCACTATTTACGGTTCCTGTGGTTTTTTTTGGTTGGTTAAAACTAATCTTTTGTAAATAAATTTATTATTTCGTAATAACTTTTGCTAGGTCACGTTTTTATCTTTTCGCTAAGCTAGCTTTTTATTTCTTTATATTTTTAGTTAGGCACGTTTTATTTTTTCATTAAATCTAATATTGTTGCATAAACTTTTTATTTCTTATTTTGTCAGATACGTTACCCTGCGACGATACGTGCGAGTGGAATTTACTGGTTAATAAACAACTGCCACATAATTATATTTTTCTACATAAGAATGTGAAATAGCCGCATCATAAAACGATTTAATTCAGATTTACCGGTTTAACATATAACATGTTTTCCTTCTAACCTTAGTTATCCATGGTTTTGGGATTTATGCAATTAACATGATGCCATTCATTCTGTATGTATGCATTATTAGCAATGGTGTCCGTTCCTACTTTGTAATATAAAACGTTTAACTTTTGTACAACTTATGCATGCAAATAACATTATATAAAGATGTGTTCTATTATTAACCAAAATTAAGGAAGTGGCAAGTCAACATTGTGAAAAAAAAATCTTTACTTGCGAAGAAAATGAGCGTGATGAACCGTTCACTTTCATTACGTTTATGGTTTATAAAATCTATTCTACTCGTTATCATCACACTAGGTCTCTATTTTAATTCTATTTTTCTACATTATTTCTTCGTGATCACAAAAATGACCCTTTTAGGAGGCCAAATATATCTCATCACCACACACATATATGTTCTAACCGAAATTTTGGTATCATAGTTATGGGCGGAACATTTAAGGGCCAACGGGGCTATATTTTTGCTCAGAAGTATTATTTTCGGCCCACTAGATTTATTTCATACTAGTTATAGTGTTTGGGTCCCTCATAATCCAGACCAAAAATCCAAATCTGTTACACAAATCCAGACAATCGTATCATTTTTGGGATTTATGGTCTTTATTTGGTGAAAAAAATTTTGTTTTTTTATGTGTAATATTTTCGGCCCTCAATTTAATTGTTCAACTTCCGTTACTGATCGTAGTGATACTTATTAGTGTTTGATTGTGAATTGTAGCGATGAAAGATTGTATTGGACAACCACCACCTCCATCTAAAACTTGTTCGTCTAAAAGCTCATCCTATAAAGGAGCTTGCTTCAAAGATAAGAGTTGTTGGGATGAGTGCGCAGCTAAAGAAAATAATGTTGTTGGTGGAGTTTGTGCAAACTTTATGTGTATGTGTGAGAAAAAGTGTACCGTTCCCTAGATCATATATCTTTGCCAAGTTCATAAATGTTCGTCTAAAAGCTTGTCTTTTAAGGGAGATTGCTTCAAAGATAGTTCTTGTTTAGTTGTTACAATGAGTGGAAAGCTAGAGAAAAAAATGTAATCGGTGGAGTTTGTGCAAACTTGAACACAATGAAAACGCTTCGTATTTTCACTCTTTTCACTGCGTTAAAAGTGACCTACGGCCACCCTTTTGTAAAAAACGCTCTGCCACACTTTCGATTAAATGTGTGGCTAAAGGTCATTAATCACATATCAAAACCTTATATCCTACTTTTGGCCACACGTTTTATCTATTTATGTGACCAATGTATAACAGTTCAAAACTTTTAGCCACACTTTAAGAAAAAACTGTGACGTTTAGTAGACACTATAAAAGTGTGGCCAAATGTGATCTACGGTTACAGTATTTGTTTCTTTTTTGTGTGGCCGTAGGCCATTTTTAACGTTTTGTATCGATAAAATATGTTGAGACACGACACAACACGTGTTGTTAGTGTCATGTAGTCAAATCTAGTTGCTAAGGTTTACAAAGTTAATGCATTGGGGAAAAGTTATTTAAGGTATCATTTATGCTACCATTTTCAACTCGGTTATTTACATTTATCGGATGAGAGGCATCCGAATGGTCTAAGTATACAACGAGTGATCACAATGTATACCTTTGAAAAAAATTTTTTTGACTCGTTTAGTTATGTAAACTAGGTGTCGGTGACTTGTTATGTTTATAAAAGTTTTAGTTTTTGTTAAATTAAAAAGAACAAAGAAACATGTTGTTTTCCATAATATCCGTCCCCAATTGGCAATGAGAAATTTGATAACATGGTGCTTTTAGTCTATCCGTAACACTGGCGTGAGAAGGGGTGGCATGAGCCACATCACACTTTCACGCACGTGAACACTGCCCCCAGGAGTGAAAGAGGGGGGGTGGGGCGTGGGGCATTTCAAGGGCAAAATTGGGTTGGTTTATGTGGGGCCAGTCAAACTAGCCATTAGGCTTTCCGTTGAATAAAAAAAAATACTTAATTATTTTATTTTTACTATACATATATATATATATATCCCATTTTCAACCAATAACCTCACCCATTTTCATATTTTCAACCAATAAACTTACACATTCTCATATTTTCATCCAATATTCTCACTCATTCTCATATTTTCTAAATGGAATGGTCTTCTACGTCGTCGGGTTCAATGAAAGAAAATGAAGTCATTGCTGATGCGATTTGTTACGTGTACGACCTACTCGAAGAAACCGAGAGTTCACAGAGGGTAACACGACGAGTTCAAGTGATGCGGGATCGGGAAGCAGCTAATGAACGTATAATACGTTATTACTTTAGTGACACTCCAACGTATGATGAAAAAAAATTTTGAATCCGTTTTCGTATGAGCCGAGAACTTTTCGTGCGAATATGTAGTGATTTAGAAAGAGAGTACCAATATTTCCAACAAAGGGAAGATGCGAGACGCAAGCTTGGATTTACTGCTTTACAAAAATGCATGTGTGCAGTTCGACAGGTAGCATATGGTACGGCTAGTGATTCATGGGATGAGTATTTAAAGATGTCTGAAAAAACCGCACGAGATACTCTACATATGTTTTGTGAATGTATTATTATTATTATTAGTTTTATTATTATTATTATTAGTTTAATTATTATTATTATATGTTCTATGGTGTGATTAATCTCTACGACAAGAGATATTTAAAAAGAATGACGTTTAGTGACATTCAACAAATATATGAGGTGCATGAAGCCGTACATGGATTTCTCGGGATGCTTGGTAGCATCGACTGCACACATTGGGAATGGACAAATTGTCCGAATGCTTGGCGAGGTCAACACCAACGAGGGGACCATCCACATCCGACGCTAATGGCTAAAAATACCAGTTTTAATGAAAATTATATAAACTGGTTTATATTAGTGGATTATATGTGAAATCTATGTGATACTTGTTAAATATCGCTTTCGGTGATTTTCATTGCGTTTTACCCGGTACAATTGCGTACCGGATAAGTTAAAATGAATTGTTAGCAAAAATTATTATTTTTACTAATTATGATAGCGAATAATTAGTGGGTATTTTATATATTTTTATTTTGATGAAAAACCGTGTTTAAAGTGGTAAAATTTTATAAAAGTGTTGTAGTTTAAAATGTCACCTACACTTGTGTGGAGTAGTTTTTATAAAACAAATGAGGTTCTAGAAGACCTCTATCTCCAAAAATCAGCCATAAAGTGGGTCCCACACCCTAATTAAGTATTAAACACACTCATTTGATTCCTTACACACTTTATACAAAATTATACTTCACAAATTTGATCATTCAACTTGCATTGATTTCTAATGAAAGATGTCAAATCTTCTCTCTCTCTCCCCTCTCTCTTTGGGCCGAAATCCATCCCCCACCTCCACACCATTTCTATCATCTTCTCTCTAAGTATTTTCAAGCATTCTTGAGTTTTTGGTGTTTTTGGAGCATTTTCTTGAAAATTCAAGAGTTGTGGAGCCAAATACTCAAGAAAACCATCCATCATCTTGCATTTATCTAGTATTCTCCTTGATTTAGTCAAGTGGTATGAATCTCCGTATCTTTTTTTTTTACTTTTCTTAAAGAAAGCTTTGATTTTTGCAAGTATTGTTCACTTTTAATAAAAGGATTTTTATGAACTATTAAAATCAGAAAATAATGGGTCTCTATTGAAGATTTTCATGGATTTATTTGTATATATGGATGTCGTGTATATGCATGTATGTTTATATGTTCATATTTTGCAAAAAGTAATGAATTAGGGATTGATCTTTACATGCAATCAAATATTTTGTTTTGGTTTGTTTCGAACATAAAATAATCGTATATTATTGCATAAAAACATGTTAGTTTATGCATGGATCATTGAATTGATGATTTAGGTGTTTATTGCTAAAGATTGTTGTACAAAAGCATGATTTAAACTAGGGTTTTAGTATGGATTACTTAGATTGTTTGAAATCTGGAAATATGATAATAAAAGTGAAGTTTTGTGATAATAATAATAATCAGGTCTAAAAGTGTTATTTAGGTTGTGATGATTTGCTAAGTGTATGACATGTTTATGTTGCTTAAAAGACACTAAAAAGATAAATTTTTGTATGAAAATAGATAGATTTGTAAATCTGGAATCATGGTTATAATATGATGATATTTTATGACTAAAATATAGATTGTTAGTAATATGTATGATTCTTGGTGTTTGGATGCTTTTCGTTAGGTTTTACGCTAAACTAGTCGATTAAAACGGTAGTTTTCGACATGAAAAATGAGTATTTGTTAAATATGATTTTGAGCAGTAAGTTTGAGTATATTTTATGATTAAAATACAGCTCTTAAGGTATATAATGAGTTCATGTTATGAAATATGAGTTTGTACTTGTCGTTTGACGTTTCGGTTGTCACGTATGTGCTAGAAATTGTCATGTTTAGTTAATTTATGTCAAAATAATGAAAGCTTGTTTTGTTTGATGAAATATATTTTATTAAGTATATTTTGATGATATATGAACTCATGCGTTAGAAATTTGGAAGTTAGTTCCTTATAAGTTAGTCGTTTTTGTTTGAAAAGTGTTTATGTGCAAATATTGTGATTTTAGTGTTTTTACATGTGATTTAGAACTTATAAGCATATGTATGAGTATATATATGTTTTACTAGTTTCATACTTTCATTTTGGTTGTTGATAAGTAATAGCACTTGATGTCTTCGTATGTGTGTATGATCCACCATTTTTCGTTAAAAACATAACCGCGTGTCGAAGTCACCAACGGGTCGTTTAAATAAATATTTTCTTAAAAATATTATAAGTCTAAGTAGGTTGGGTGAACAACTTGCTTGTAAGACATGAGGTTCAATTAGTAATGTATCCCTCGTATTTAAGGCACCGTTAGCGTTCGTGGGCGTATTTTGTTAGCACTCGTTTTCCCGTCGTTCGTTACTTTAATGTGAGTTTTTCACGGACCCTTTTTAAACTATTTTGTTGTTTTATAAACTATGGGGGAAGAGCATGCTTTCGTTTGTTTATCATGATACTGGACTTAGGTTATGTGTTCGTTTGATAGTCTCGAGTAAGGGCTTTCGTTATATGTTCATGTATGTCGTTCATGAGCAGCCCCACCGTTATAATCATTAGCCTCGTGTTGGCCGCAAGGTGTGTTGATAGATCTATTTGGGACTGACTGCCCACTCTCGTGATCAGTAGCGCTGATCGGTCGTTCGTACGAGAGAATATATTTTGAAAGGATTCGTGGGGACATATTGTATTCATGTCTCGGTTTGATTATAAGCTCTAGGTACTATCATCTTGTTGTATTCCTTTGAAGCTTATAACATATCACATGTTTGTCCAAGTTATTTGATAGTTCGTTAAATTCGTTTATGTTATCGCTAAACCCGTGAAACTCACTCAACTTTATGTTGATGTTTTTAAGCATGTTTTTCATGTACTTAGATGCTCTCGCGTAGTTATGAAAACGGGCTTTTGGGAAAACACTTGCATCGGAATTCTGTTGGGACATTTTAAACTTTATTTTGGATCCTCATTGGTTGGATCATGAAAACTCTCGTCTTAAATTTTAATGTCTTTCAATTTGGATAATTGTAAGACTTATCTTTATTTTGTTAAACCTTTTCGATGTTTTAAATAAATGTGTTTGCTTATTATCATTGGGCTCCAACTTATATGACCACCATGCTTACGTCTCGTTTTCGCTGCGAATCGTCGTTTTCGGGGCGTGACACAAGGGGTTAGCCATTTTTCTAAAACTATAATGATAACCCGCAGACGACGCTAGCACAACTAAGCTCGGAAGAGAATCACGTAATTCGTAACGCATTACGCGAAAGTGATACACATCTAAACCTCCGCGGTGATTTGACGGAGCATATTTGGACTAATCATATGAGTGACGATTGACTTATTTGTATTTTAATATGTTTGTTTTTTAATTAAATAAATTTGTATTTTGTTATCTTTATAATTTAAATAAATTTGTATTTTAGTTAAATGATTAGTTAATAATTAAAAATTAAATGCGGAGCGTGAAACCATTACGCACCTTAGTAAAAATGGGCAGTGAAAACCCCTGTGCTGATGTGTCCCTGACATGGAAGGGCGTGAAACCACTACGGATAGCCTTACAGTGTAATAAATCGTTGTGTTGTTATTTGTATATGAATCTAAACCATGGACCATCACTGATCATAGGCATATTAACTTGTTCCTATTAGGCCCAAACGAATGTGATCATCGTCAAAAAAGTTATAAATGTACGTATTTCACTTTGATTTGATAATTCTTGACCAATAGGATCAGTTTTATAGAAAAGGATAATTCCTAAAATGAACATTTTCTCAATCTTTTTTCACAAAATAAATATTGAATTTTCAACTTGCACAAAATAAACATGCCAAAATCGTCGGATTGTTCACTAAATCCGGCGAAATCGCCGAATTACTTGTACGTGTATTTTTTTTCTTTTTCTTTTTCGCCGGATTATTTTGAAATTAGAACGAAAACACCGGATTATTTTGAAATTAGAACGGAAACGCCGGATTGTTTGGCAATTAGAACGAAAACGCCGGTTTAGTTTAAAACTAAAACAAAACGCCGGATTTTTTTTAAAGTGTTAGAACGAAACGCCGAATTATTTTAAAATTAGAACGAAAAAAATACACGTGTAAGTTGTTGGTGAACACATGTAAGTCGGCGATTTCGCCGGACATATGAATGAGAACAAAAAGTTATCACACGATCACTCGAAAAAAAATAGTGAGTCTTTATGTTGCGTTACCGAGGTCCTCGTTTCAAAAAAATACGTCGCCTGGGGGCTTTACCAGGGTTAACTAATAAAAGGGCCAGAGCTAGAAACCAATCGCGTTCCGGGAAAAAAAATCCCAATATCGTATTCTCTTAGAAGAAAAACGACATGTTTATTTTATGAAAGTGAACGGATTGAAAGCTAGAGTGAGGTTTTCTCGACGACATCTCGTCGTTTCAAGAAGATATTTGGAGGTAATATGTATATATTTGTTTGAAATTGGGTGTTTTTGGGTTTTGCCCTAATTTTTATGATATGTATGTATTTTTGTGAAATTGGTGTTTTAGTTGTTATTTATTTGAAAAATATAGATAAATATATAAATGTATGTATTATTTGTGAAATGGATGGCTAATTTGTATAGATGTATGTATTATTTGTGAATTTGCATGTTTGTATAGATGTATAAATATATAGATGTATGTATTATTTGTGAAATTGTATGTTTGTATAGATGTATAAATATATAGATGTATGCATTATTAATGAAATTGGTGAATTATAAGTTTGTATAGATGTATAAATATATAGATGTATGTATTATTTGTGAAATTGGGGGTGTTATGTATTTATTTTTTGTGAAATTGGTGGTTTGTATTAATATAGATGAATATATAGATGAAATGGTGGTGTTATGTATGTATTATTTGTATGAAATGATGGTGTTATGTATGTATATATGTTAATAATTCGAACACGAATCGTTTCACTTGTTTTGACCCGAATATTTGTATTTATTATTCATTTGGGTATTTGTATGAATGTAGATGAATATATTGTTGTTATTTATTTTTGTGAAATGTATTATTTGTATGAATATAGATGAATGTATGTATGTATGTATATATGCTAGTAATTCGAACACGACCTGTTTTACTTGTTTTGACCTGAATATTTGTATTTATTATTTATTTCGGTATGAATATAGATGAATATATTGTTGTTATTTATTTTTTTGTGAAATGTATGTATATATTTAATCCGTTTTGATTTTTTATATTTGTATGATTTTTTATATCTAATACATTTGTAACGAATATGTAGGATTTCTTGTTTAGCTTTCTCTTGTCTTTCGACTTTGATCGTACTAAAAAGGTAACACTTTTCTACTAAACCAAAAATTGTGTAGATTATGTAACACTTTTTAGTATATCGAACTCGAACACGATCCGTTTGTTAACCCTTTTATCTTGGAAAATTGGTTAATTATTTTAGCATAAGATACGTAACCAGTTTAATTTATTATATAAAGTATATTTTTGAAAAATAAAATAATAAACAAACGGTTCGTGTTTGAATTAATAACATAGATAAATTTTGGATTATCCCCTTTAGAAAATACTCGTTCGAAATTTAACTAATAGAGTTAAATTTTGGATTGTCCCCGTTTGAGACTGTCTTTTGTGCATGAACGCGTAACAATGGCATCCCACCTACTCATAAAACGTTTAATTTTTATACAACCAAAGCATGCACCACACGTTATATAAAGATTTCTTTTTTGATTAATCAAAATTAACGAATGGGCAAATCGACATTGTGAAAAGAAATATTTGCTTACGATGACTACGACAGTGTGAAATTTTCACTTTCATTATGTTTATAATCTATAAAAAGTATTCTAGTGATTGTCAACATCACATCTAGTCTCTATTTTAATCCTGTAAAGAAATATTGGTATATAAGTTGTACGACCTTCAAGGGAGCTTGGTTCAGAACTAAAAATGTTATGATATCGAGAATGAATGCTAAAACAAGCGAGAATGATATACGAGAGAATTAAATTAGAGAGAATGATTGGGGGTAAAAATGAATGATTTGATTGATAACTTAATAATAATTACAAATATACTATTATATACAAAGGAAAGAAAACTAACAAAGTTAACCACTAACTGAACCGGGCAAACATAACAAGTTCGTCCCTCTCTAAGTTCGCTAACACCACCCCCCCAAGTTGGAGGCGTATACAACCCCAACTTGGAAATGATATCCGAATGCGGTTGACCAGCCAGACTCTTAGTGAATATAGCCTTTGGCCTTAAGAGTATCAGAAAACTTTCCATACCACTGCCTTGAAGCTTGCTTCAAACCATAAAGATACTTCTTGAGCTTAAGAACATGATCAGGAGAGGATAAGGGCATTCCAGGAGGAGGAAGCATATAAATGTCTTCATCAAGATCTCCATGTAAGAAAGCATTATTGACATCCAATTGATATAAACCTTAATGTCGTTTAGTGGCAACAGCAATAGGACTACGAATAGTAGTCATTTTAATGACGGGGAGAAAGTGTCATTATAATCAATCCCGACTTTCTGAGTATCACCACGAACAACCAAACGGGCTTTGCAGCGTTCAACTGTGCCATCAGCATTATACTTGACTTTATACACCCATTTGCATTTAATAGCCTTTTTTACCCTTAGGTAAATGCATAACCTCCCAAGTTTGATTACGTTCCAAGGAATTAAATTCCTTACTCGTAGCCTCTTGCCAAGCCGTATGTTTAGCAGCCTCCTGATAAGAAGAAGGTTTCTGAACAGAATCAAGATTGAGAAGAAGTTGTTAACAATCAGGAGAAAGATCCGCAATATTAACAAAATGAGAAGCTTGGCAAGCACTTGAAAAAGTATGAAAGCAAGATGAATTAATAGAAGAAGCAGAATTACAAACATAATCCTGCAAATGAGAAAGAGGAACAGAAGAACGAGAAGATCTCCTGAGCTTCGAAGGCGGAGGAGGAGGGACAAGAGAAACAGGAGGAGGAGAATCAACTTCAGGAGGAACCAAAGAAGATGAAGGAACAACAGCTGGATGTGTCTCCTCAAACAGATCATTTAGAGAAGGGATCAAAGAAGAAGGATCGGAAGAATGTAAAGAAGGGAAAATGTGCTCAAGAAAAGTCACATCCCGAGAAACAAGAACCTGTCGAGTGTCAAGATTATATAGCTTGTAACCTTTCTTTCCAAAGGGATATACAATAAAAATACAAGCTTGAGCTCTAGGCTGAAATTTATCTCTTCCGGGTGTAGAAGTAGAAGCATAACATAAACACCCAAAAGTACGAAGATGAGTGTATGATGGAGCTTTACCAAAAAGCATCTTAGAAGGAGATTGTCCCTTGAGAACCCGTGTGGGGAAAATATTAATCAAATGAGTAGCAGTGAGAACACATTCACCCCAAAAAGTTATTGGTAACTTGGATTGAAACATAAGAGCACATGCAGTTTCGAGAAGTATTGAGAAGATGCTTATGTTTTCGTTCCACCACCCCATTCTGTTGAGGAACCCCAGGATAATTAGTTTAATGAATAATACCCTTTTGTTTAAAATACTAGGCATGATGAACACCCGAACCAAGTTCAAAAGCATTATCAGATCTAATACGCTTCACTTTGGTACTAAACTAAGTCTCAACCATCTCAATAAACCCTTGAAGAATAGTAAAGACATTTCCTTTAGTTGTCAAAAGATGAGTCCAAGTAGTTCTAGTAAAATCATCAACAATGGTGAGAAAATATTTATATCCATCATATGTAGTAGATCGATACGGTCCCCACGTATCAATATGAATGAGATCAAACATTTGAGAACTGGATATACTACTAGAAGCAAAGGGTAGTTTGGGATGTCTAGCCTTAGGACAAACATAACAAGCATCAATAGAACAATCATGAGCACCAGTAAAAACATTAATTACTTAAGTTTGTACAAAGGTAAATGACCAAGAAGATGATGCCAAAGTTTCAAAGAAACAACAAAATTACAGTGAGAAAGAGAATCAACTGTAACAGAGAAAAGTTTATTAGGATGCAAAAGATAAAGGCCATTGTGAAGATCTCCCAGAACCAATGGACTACTCAGTGAATGGGCATGCAAGAAACAAGAAGTTTCAGAAAGCTGAACAAGAAATTGCATCAATCGTTGATTTGCTTCGCGTTTAGCCATAAGTCTAGAAATTACCACAAGTGCAAAGAGGAATAGGCTCGATAGCATTAAGCTCATCCCAAACAGACTTGATTTTGGTAAAATAAGTAGCAACATCATCATTCCCTTGAGAAAGATCAGAAAGAGACTTCTGCAATTAATAATACTTTGCCCTATTACTCTGTATATTCCGGTCAGTTAACTCGTTCCAAAGTTGACGAGCAGTCTCAATCTACAAAACACTCTCACTAATATCACTAGACAGAGTATTAAGAATCCAAGAAATAACCATATCATTGCATCTTTTCCATAGCTCCAGATTAGGAGAGGAAAGAGGTCTGACAACAGTTGATGTAGTGCGAAGCACACATCTTTATTCCTATTGCTTTCGTGCGTTTTACTTAGTTTTATCTTCATTTTTGAGTCGTTTAAGTCCGTATTTGAGTCTATTGTATATTTACAGGTGCTCGTGAAGATTCCAAGTGAATACATGAAGAAACCGAGCAAGAAAGTGAAGCCCAAAATCAAAGACAAAAAGTTAAAATTTAGAGTTCTCGCGGTACGCGAGAGAGAGAGAGAGATCCATGCCTCGCGGTACGCGAGGAAATCCATAAACGGCCGCGACTAATTTGTAACTCGCGGTACGCGAGGAACCTAGCCCAACTTCTCGCGATATGCGGGAAACTAAAAATCCGTGAAAAAGCCCAAATCGACTTTTAAATAGAATTTGATTGCAATTAGGTCAGTAGTTCGTGTTCAAGCCGTCCAGAGAATAGATTGAGGCGATTTTGGAGCTTAGGAGGGCAATTGAAGTGCAAGATTAAAGCTTTCGATTCCGGGTTTGTTTAGTTTAGCTTTCTCGGTGTTAAAGTTTGAATCTTTGTGTTTGATTTCTGAGTTTAATACTATGTTTTGCTTAATTACTTCTGTAATGGATATTTTGAGTATGATTGTAGGCTAAAACTCTAATACTGCGTGGGTCTTTAAGATGATTGCTTGTTAAAGTTACTATTTTTACTGGTTTTGGATTATAATGATGGTTTAATGATTTTGTAAAAGATCTTGATTTAATGATTATGATTTATATGCATGCTTAGATCTGATTGGTGTTTGATTTCAATTCCGTATGTTGATTATGTATGTCTTCCAGCTTGATTTGCATATCTATGTCATAGACTTTAGGGTTTGTGAGTGTTTGTGTGGTTTGCTAGAAAGCAAAGAAGCGAACTTAACAAGTTCGCCCAAATAAAGAGGAAAGTGAACTTAATAAGTTTGTTAGAAAGCAAAGAAGCGAACTTAGACAAGTTTGCTAGAACAAGAAGAAGCAAGCGAACTTAGTAAGTTCGCTTGTAACAGAAATGATCAAGTTCGCCTGCACGAACAGAAAAACGTAAAAACGATCCAGAAATCATCATAACTCGAAATCTGAAACGTATATGAAGAAATCCAACCGTAGGAATGATCAGAAACCGAAAAGAAACGTTTTGAACGGATCAAAACATCAAACGAACCCCAATCGAAACGAAAAGCAAAAAAACGAATGAAAAAAGAAGAACGAGTGCGGAATAAGGACAGAAAAGAGAAGAAAATCACATAATCGAGCATATAAGCTCTGATACCATGTTATGATATCGAGAATGAACGCTAAAACAAGCGAGAATGATAAACGAGAGAATGAAAATGAGAGAGAATAATTGGGGGTAAAAATGAATGATTTGATTACTAACTCAATAATGATTACAAAAAGACTATTTATATACAAAGGAAATAAAAATAACAAAGCTAACTACTAACTGATCCGGCCGAACATAACAAGTTCGCCCCTGTCTAAGTTTGCTAACAAAAAATTGTTAGTTGTGAGCACAAAGTTAAAGAAGCAACATTTAATTGAGATTGCAAAGAATTGAGTGCATGTGTCTGAAAATTAAAGTGGGCTCCCTAGATCGTCGGTATAGCCTACCAAAGCACGGGTTAATTTTTACCATTCCCGCTAAAGTGTAACGACAACATGTCGCCGGGAAAAAACGTCATTTTTATTTAAAAAAATTACTATCCTATACCGATGAGGTGTCGTCGATAATTGTGAGTCTATGCTGACGACTTTCTGTCGTCGCTAAAGGTTCGTCGTATGAGAGTGATTTTCTTGTAGTGTCATGTATCTTTGCCAGTTTAATACTTTTTAAGATATCATCTAAGAATGACTCCGGACACAATGAAAACCAATTACGTATACAGTTATACACTCTTTTGCATTGATAAAGTACGCTTTAGACATGACATGACACATGCTTTTAGGATCAGGTAGTAGCCATGGCATGTTATACACTCTTTTGCACTCTTTTGCATTCATAATACATCATCACTTCTTTATTATCCAACTTCTGATTCAAGTTCTTTAGCACCAACCTTAATCAAACAAGATCTCGAGTAGCCATGGTAGTGGCTCTATACTCAGTTTCCATCGCGGATAACGAAACGGTTGGTTGCCTTTTATTACACCACACTATCGGACTTTTCCCGAGCAGGAAGATATGCTTTTATTTCTCTTAGAGTTTGATGGTGTTTTGTTAATTGAAGACATAATATATATGCTTATGATTTGCAAAATGATTGGACTGACTACACTCGATGCGGTACATGATGAAGAACGAGGTACCATGTCAAAGGCGGAGCGTGAGAATGACGAAGACAACTCCAGTGACGGAAGTGGAGTGCAAGGACCGGTGGTGTGTAGGTAGGCTTCTGGTGCATTGAAGGCAGATTAGGTGTCTCTGGGATAAAGGCAGCCAGTTGATGAAGGTGGATCAAAAGTTTTTAATGTTGAGGTTTTGATAATTTGAATTAAGGAAGGATGTTTAAGACAATTCAAATAATGTTGGCCTAAGGATGTTGAAGACAATTAAAAAAATGCCCAAAAATGATGTGCATTATAACATCATAAAAGTGTCTCAGCACTGTGTATATATGACAGAACAACATTTAATATGATCCACATCTGCATTCCAAATTTTTCGTACAACAAAACTGTCAACATCAGTAAAATTCAAGAATGCAAATGTTGATCATTATACCAGTTGTATGCTTCTATATATCCATTTGCTTAGTCTGCACAAGTATCCTTCTTATCTGAAAAGTATAAATTTAGTACTTCTGAACTATCGTCCAACTAAAGTCGTCATCGTTACCTCATTTACACTGTCAAGCTCTCTTTCTATTGTAGAAAACCCTATTCCAAGCAAAGACCTACCAACATAAAATCCAGGTTCGTCGGGTTGGCGTACTGAAACAAAATTATCACCTTGTTGCATGTTGACAACCTCGGACATTGTAGGCCGATTGTCAGGCTGCTTTTGGACACATAACAAACCAACATGCATACACTTCATCACTTCATCCTCTTGAATATTTGACTCAACTAATACAGGGTCCATTAGTTCTAGGGGTCGTCCTGTAGTCCACAACTTCCATGCCTGATATAAACATTAAAAACAAAATGTATGTGAATATGGAACTATATGAAATGAATAAACTCTTTTTGCCTTTAACAACTGAGGGGTATTGCTTAATTTATGTACTTACATGGCCTAGGAGGTTTAGATTATGGTCAGGATGATGAAATCCCCAATTTTTTTTCCCACTTATTATCTCCAAGACCAAAACACCAAAGCTATAAACATCAGATTTGGTCGAAAACTGCCCATTCATCAAGTATTCTGGAGGCATATAGCCACTTGACAAAACAAAGTAGTTTAGATTCAATATATGAGAATTGTATTTTCTCATGGCAAAAGGTAGGCAGACGTCTAGAATGCATACTTACTGTGTTCCAATTACTCGGTTTGTGGTTTCCTCCTTCTCGCTT
This sequence comes from Smallanthus sonchifolius, assembly GCA_023525975.1. NCBI lineage: Eukaryota > Viridiplantae > Streptophyta > Magnoliopsida > Asterales > Asteraceae > Smallanthus > Smallanthus sonchifolius. The sequence goes on from CM042036.1 coordinate 83,575,580, forward strand.
GCAAGAATTCTTGCCAATCCAAAGTCAGAAATCTTGGGGTTCATTTCTCTATCAAGTAAAATATTACTTGCTTTTAAGTCACGGTGTATTATTCGGAGTCTAGAATCGTCGTGGAGATACAAAAGTCCTTTTGCCACTCCTTTGATAATCTTGAAACGATCATCCCACATTAAGAGCCTTCTCTTGGCTTGATCTACACATTTTAATGAGTTGATGAAAAATCAAAATTTACAAAAAGAACTGTCAGATTTAAAAAGTGAAGGAATTAATTTACCAAAAATTATTTGGTCTAGGCTGTGGTTTGGGAGGTATTCATATACTAGTATCCTTTCATTTCCTGCAATGCAATATCCCAAAAGCTTCACAAGATTCCTATGTTGAAGCTTTGCTATCAAAGTGACTTCGTTCTTGAATTCCCGAATGCCTTGCCAAGAACTCTCGGCTAATCTTTTTACAGCTACTTCCTCTCCCCGTGCTAATTGACCCTAAAAACGAATAATGCTTTTATTTGCTTTCTTCTTCTTTTTCATTTTCTCATGAACTGCAGCATACATTATAAAAAGGTTACCTTGTAGACCCTACCAAACCCTCCTTCGCCAATCTCATTAGAACTAGACCAGTTACTAGTCGCGGCGGAAATTTCGTCCAAATCAAAGAAATGACAATCTGTATCTTGCTCTTGAGATCTAAATTCTGTCAATGGACTGTCTTCCTGTACTGATTCTAAATACCGTTGGGCAAACTTAGAGCACCCAATGATAATGGGAAAACATAATTACAAAGGATATTTCTGAAAGATGAAAAGAGTAATACCTGTTGTCTTTGATTTTTTTAGCATACATACAATTCGAATTATAGCAGCCACTAGAAGTACAAAAGCGGTTGTAGACAAGAAAACTATAGCCACAAACAATATTACTTTCTTCCTCTTCTTGTGCATGATAGAATCTGATTATTGAAATATAGTAATAAAAAATAATCAATTCGGTTATAGAATTGTCAAATGACTAAATCTCAAGAGCAGACATCATTAAGTACACTAATGTTTGCTTTTTGAGGTTTACAAAGGCAATAACATAATTTTAAGCCATGTAATTTTCTAAGCTAGCACTAAGAAGTGGAACACCTGCACATGAATTTGAAGACCATAAATGATTGTGTTCATTTGAAGTCATGCAATATAGATGAGCTGACTGTCATGGATGATAGTCAACCATCGATCGACAAGCACAAAAGAATAGTTTAACGCTACATGAGAGTTCATTTTGTAAGACCAAAGTGCAGCACATAATACCATTTTGTGATGAATATTGCTAGGTTTGCGGTTTATTTTTGCATTGCCAGTTGTAGTAATTTGTAGTTCACTAGTCAATGAGGATAACCAGAATATGCTCTTTAGGTAAGTTTACAGCAAAAGTACTGATTCAGCAATTAAAAAAACTGTTAGGCTGCATGTCACATTCTAATGTTGTTTTCTGTAATTGAACTTAAAGGATTCTAGATCTGCACTACCTTAGACATGTCCCAAGTGTTGGTTATTTTAATGTACATCAATGCCATTTTATCTAGTTTTATTTACTTAAGATCAAATAGGAGGTTAGAATATACATTGGTTGAGCAAGACTATACTAACTTCTCATTCCATGGAACCTCTAAGGTTATTAGGAGCGAAGCCCCTAAACTATAGGGGTTCCAAGGGGGCAACTCCCCTTTGGCAGGTCCAAGGGGCGGAAGTTCGGTAGAAACTAAAACATCGATAGCAACTACGTAGTTCAGTACTAACTTGGTGATCAGTAGTAACAAATGTTATTACCGATGATCGGTAGTAAGAGAACTCTGATTGTGTGTTCTACTAGGGTTCCTAGTTATGTAACTGTAGCAGTTACGAGTGGTTACAACTGTCAACTGCCATACCTTTCATAAAGAGTTACAACGCTTCACTGTGACTTTTCAATCCCTATATAAAGGATTCATTTGGTCTGTTTACAACACATCGTTTCGCATAAGAATTTAACATAGAAATCACATCTACTTCTTGAGAAACACGTTCTATCTTATCCAATTGAAGATTTCGTATACGATGAAACACGATGGTAAGTAGTGTATGTTACTTCTAATGGTGTGTTCTTCTACAGTTCCTACTGATGTAATTGTAGCAGTTACGAGCGGTTACAATCATCTACTACCATTCCTTTCATGAACAGTTAAAATGTTTCATTGTGACTCTTTGACCACTATATAAAAGATTTATGTGGTATGTTTACAACACATCGTTTTTTATACAAATTTTACATAGAAATCACATATCGTTCTTGAGAAACATTTTATGTCTTATCCGGCTGAAGATTTCATATACGATGAAATATATTAATCTAAAAGTGATCTTTACACGATTCAAAAAGTTATTCGGGCATTTATGAAATCTAGAAAAATCTACACCAAGGAACTTCTAACTCGTGAGCATTTTCAAGAACTTGAACAAATATAAGATAAACAAATAATACCTAGCTCGATGTGTGACATGCGTATGTAAAGATCATTGCCGCCTCCATGAATCACTCGCAAATCATTAAGATCATCAAACCAAGCCACACAAATACTCCCATTGCCATACATGTTCAAGCTAGTGTATGCCATACAGTTGCATTGTTTTGCACACTTGTTCTCACATTCTTTGGTGCTTAAAGCACCCCAAACAGTTGAATTATCAGGCAATTTCATTTGTTCATACTTCAAAAACCCATCTCCATTCGAGCAATTCAGATCATGTTTCCGCTTGCATCCACTCGAGCACTCAAACCCACACCAATCAACTGATGAAATTGCCATGAAACCTTGTTCCAAGCATCTACAACTTGGATCGTCACTATAACATATACCATAAGAACCACATGATCCAATCCGGTCACAATTATCTTTATTTAGTGTCAGAATTGTTAACCATCCATCATTCTTGCTCTTCCACCAAAGGAACTCAAGGTTCCCTAGTGGACTCAAGACAAACCTCAATAACATGGACTTGTTTAATGGCGCAAATTTGAAAGAAACTTCATGATTATCAAACCTCAATGTGGGTGACAAAACTGGATTATCCATTAGAGAATTCATACCGCTAAACTTTTGGCCATCCCACGGCCCCCATCTTGATAGTCTAACCCCATTTTCTTTAGTGAGAACCAACTGGGGAGCTTGAACCAATTTGTCAAACCCGAACTTGAAATCACCATCCGATGGATCGTCTTTCTTTCTCCACGAAGTGATTGCGCGGTATCCAAGCCTAGATCCATAATCCAAACTGAGTTCCATGCCAGGCAATAATGTATCTCCTGGAAGATCAAAGCTTTCCCATATATACCCTCCACAAGATGAATTATTATCACAATCTCTAAGAACAACATTTCCAGAATCCAGAAGCTGCAAAATGGGTTTTCGACCCGTAGATAGAGTGTAACCTTTGGGAACTTTCCTCCAAATGACTCTTTTACTAGCATCTTGTATTATAAGTACCCCATAATCATTCAACACCAAATGAACTCCTGTGGATGATCTTCGAGCGGGCCTTCTTCTATTAGCTACCCAAACAACGGTGAGTGGTGCTATATTTTTGTACCAAATCCCCAAATATTTTGTATCTTTGCATGGACTTGAAGGGCAGAAAAACCCCAATTCAAATCTTTGATTTTGAGATACTAATGTTTCACCATCGTGGAGTTGTTGGGTTGTACCAAGCTTCATGGTTTTTAAACTAGAAATGGTGGTGATCCGAGAAGCATTTGATGCATATATGTAGAGGGCTGTAAATACCCAAAAGCAAGCAGCCATTTTTGGGTGCTCTTTATTTTTTTATACTTAATCGGGTATGAAATCAAAGAAGATTTTCTGATTTGATGTTGACCCTTTGATTTGTTTACCCTAGATTACAGACTGCAGACATGAGCTTCTTGGTGTGAAAATTGTGTAATTTTTCAATAAAGAAATGCACGAGTGTATTGAGCTTTTTTCGAGGATGTAAGCCATGTTCTCAGGGTTGACCATTTTCAAAGTAGAATAAGAATAATAAAAAGTCAATTTTTATTTTTTTTGAGAAATACATTATTATTATTTTCAAAAGATTATAATTAGGAAAGGAAAAGAAAAAAAAAACTTGTCATCTTAGAGATTGTGGCTTAAGATGTAATTGGTAGCTATGGATGTCTAATTAAGAACAAATCTTGGTGATTATTACCAATCAGAAACTTAAAAAGACAGGAAGTACGGAAAAATTATTACCTCTAAGCTTGATTCACTTTATGAAATTAGGGCAAAATTTCAATGATTATGTGAAAGAGTAATGAATGATTCCTCAATCCTGAAAGAAATCCTTGGGGATATTCGATTGAGACTTGTAATTCGGTACAGCTTCTCCCCATATGTTGTAATTTCTGAAAAAAAAAACGATGGTATGATACCCAAAAAGTATACTTGCGAGTGAAGAAAATGATGCGATTATGAAAGGGGAAACAAAAATAATAGGCGAACTCAACACTTCGATTTCGATAGTTATGGCTACTAAATTAAAAGCATTTAGAGAAAACTGTGATACGATGTAAAACGGTGATACAATGGGAAATGGTGATACAATGACGGAACTGGTGAGTCTTGCCCGCTGAATTTTACTATAATTTGTTATTAAAAAAAATAAGTTTTCTTAGAGTAACATGTGAGTTGGACCCTCTAAACTTTCGGTGGCTGAAAAGAAAATGTGAATGTTTATTTTTTAAACATAATTTTTTAGATGAAAATACGAATATTTTATCTAACGTTTTTAGGAGAGAAACGTGAGTAATTTTTCTTTTAAAAAATATGAGAAAAACCAATCCTCGGACGTCCACCAATGTTCCGTCAACGGAATAATGAAAAACATGATCTTTTGACTTTTTTTTATTTTTTATTTTTTATTTTTTATTTTTAATATTAAGCACTCAACCCGTGGTTGATGAAATTGACTCAACAAATACACCATGGCATTGTAGAAAAATCCTCTTAAGTTGAGGGGAATATTGGAGTCTGTTTAATCAAATTAACAAAATTATGAAATCTTAATTATAAGTATCTTTTAATTTTGAAATACCTAAGCATGCAAATACTTGCATAAGTTATTACAACAGCCCGATAAACTACATATCTTAGAACACTAATATATGTTTAAGGGGTATTTATAATTTATAAATCTAAAATCATTATCCCTTTAATGTTTTATTAGCTATTTTTTTCCAATAAAATAATTAAAAATATATTCAATACCATTTATGTTCCAATGTGAATCCAATGATATGAATAACAAAACTGTGGATGTTTATGGTGACTTAAATGCCGAGAAACAAAATCCTGTTACATTTACTTAAAAATAAACAGTCTAATGAATATTAAATGTTTATGGTTAATAAATACTCTAATATATAGTCTATTAAATGTTTATGGTTAATAAATATTCTATTAAATGATTATGGTTAATAAATAGTCTATTAAATGTTTATGGTTAATACATAGTCTAATAAATGTTTGGCCTAAAACATTATTTTTTTTGAACGGCCAACAAAACCATCAAATATTATTACCACAGCGAGCCAGAAACTAGCTGAGTACACCAACCACAAGCAATAAAGTGGAAAAAATAAAAAATACAAGCTACTAACAAAATAAAGCGTCTAAGTCACCCCAATGAATTATCCAAGAGCCACTATGTCAAAGCTCTTCCATTGGTCCCAAGATATTTTCATCAACCGTGACCGGTTACAAACTCATAAATACCCCTGCATCTTAATCTCTTCCACTGTATTAATCAAAGATACCTCCCCATTTCCGAATCTCACCGAGTTCAGTAATCTCCAAATACTCCATATCTTAATTAGCGTTATCGCATGCACCACCTTCTTATGACGAGTAGATCCGCTGACATACTTCCACGTATCCAAGAGGTCACGCACATCCATAGCAAATCCATAGCAAAAAAAGGCATTGATTTGCTCCACATCGAAATCACCTGCCACACATCTTGTGCAAATGCGCAAGATAAAATTACATGCTCCATTGTGTCCATATGATCCCCGCAAAACACACACCAAGAATCTTGGACTAGAATGTTCCTTATAATCAATGCTTCCACCGTTGGAAGCCTGTCCTTCTCCGCTCTCCAAGCAACCATACTACCCTTTTTTGGAACCCAAGGGTTCCACTCGAACTCAAGATAGGGGCACTACTATTGACGCTCGCTAATTTAGCCTGAAGCCTCTAATTCCCACTTCCACTTATCTCCCGCTGATAGCCAAATAGTTGCATTCAACGAGGCCAGCAGCCGTCTCAATCTACCATCTCCAAGTCCGTAGCGGGGGCCCGGACCAAATCCCAAGTTAACACCATTTCTCCATCCATGACTCGAATCCTGTTGTCCACCCAACAATCTTTCCCTTTTTAAAGAGCAAATAAAGACGGGTATACCTCTGCTAACGGGGAAGATTCCAACCAACAATCCAGCCAAAAATAAATTCTACTACCCTTCCCCGCTATCCCCCTTATAAGCTTAGATAGGTCCATACCCACCAACAACAATCGAGATGAAATACCGTATATCTGTTTCCACGGACCCGACCTGGAAATTTTTACAGGAATGTAGTTCCAGGACCTTGATCTGCTATGAAGAGACCAAATTACTTTTCGCCATACGCTCTTAAGATCTACTTTGAACCTCCACCACCATTAAATCAGTCGGCCTAAAACATTAATAATCCTTAAAAATATTAAACCACTAAAAATGATAACTTTCAACGACTAACAAATCAGTCGGTAATCCTTTGGAGAAGGTGGAATGATATGAGCATCAGCAACGGATCACTATAAGAAAACAAGATTATCACAAGCTGTTGGAAAATTTTTGACGGACTTCCGACAGATGTCGTCGCAAAAGAACTTTTATAATTTAAAAATAAAAATAAGCCCCGTCGGAAAACCGTCGTAAAATTACCGACGGTTAAAAGTCCGTCTGTAATATGTCGCCAGTGGTTTACTTCGAAGCCCTTTCTCATATTTTTTCACCTAAAAATTGTCCGGTATGGTCCAAAAAAATCCAAAAAAAAAAAATTACTTCGAAGCCCTTTCTCATATTTTTTCACCTAAAGATTATCACAACCATACCCACGGATTTTCCAACACAATCCAAAAAAAATTTAATTTTTGTCATCTACTTTCTCTCCCAAAACTCCACCAAAATATTCCCTCCTAAAATATATTTTCTATTTTATAGATAGCACTTACAATTTATATATATATATTTTTAAAATAAATAATGTTAGAATTTTTAGTTGAATTATTTTAGTAATTAAAAAAATGTGTTGTAACAAAGTTTAGATGAACATTTATAAACATCATTTAAAAATGTGTCAATGATGGGGTTTATGGTCAGTTACAGATGATATTAGTTAATTAGGGTCAATATAGACCAATTAGAGTCGCTACAATGGTCATTAAGGGTCTATATCGAACTATTATGGGCTCTATCATGTCATACTATATCAGAATTGGCAATAGTAGATCATATTAGGCCTTAGTAGTCATAACAACTTTTAATCGACCATGATATGCTTTATCATCTCATATTAGGTCATAAAGGGTCATATCGAGTTACAATTAGTTATACTAGATAATATTGGACAATCATAGATCATATACGTCTAAATGGACCATAGTGGGTCTTACTATTCACAACAACTCTTAATGGACATGATATGTTTTACTGCATCATATTGGGACCTAATAGATCATATTAGGCTTTAGTGGACCATATTTGGACTTAGTGGACTATATTGGGGCTTAGTAGACCATATTTGGACTTGGTGCGACTTAGTGGACCATACTGTGACCTAGTAGACAAATATTAGACCATGATTAGTGGACCATATTAGGCCTTGTGTATATTATGAAGGGTTATCTTAAATAAATATATATATATATATATATATATATATATTAAAATATATGTATATATATTATATATGTATATAGATATATTAAAAAATAATATAAATTCTATCTTTAGCTACAAATAAACAATTAATACATAAAATAATCAATTAATAACTAATATATCAATAATAAATGTAACATAACTTAAAATAAGCTGATTTTCTTGGACCTCTACTTCCTGCTGTTGTTGAAATATGTTCTGATTTTGATCCAACGGTGGATATTGAACCTTCACTTCTGAATTTATTTCGTAACCAATGGTTCTACGTTGCTCCTTTTGGCTTGGCCCCACCTGTGCTGTAAGGGGGTGTTTGGGATTCCTTTTCAAATCTATTTATTGACTTATTAACTTTTATAAAAAAATAAGTTAAAAGCTTGTTTGGGTAAACCAAAAGAAGGTAGGAAATAGGGTGTGAAAAGTTATTTTTAAGTAGTAAGGAGGGTGTGACTTCTTAAACCTTCTTATTACTTTTTGAGGTTAAATAAGGAATCCCAAACACACCCTAATCTCCAACCTCAGTGAAGCCGAATTCCTCAACACTGAACAATGGAGGGAAGACAAGTGCGGTTGCCCTTCAAGCTATGGGTGGACCCTACATGTAGAGTCCTCAGTGGTCTTCTGCTGTTCAACGCATATCTCAAGGAACCCCAGTTCTTGTCCTCGGTGGTCTTCTGCTGACCAATTGCGGTGCACATGCTTACAAAATGGGCACAGTAGGTTCTTATACTTCAAGTTTATGATCAGAATTACATCCACACTGAGGTGTATCAGTGAGACCATGAATCCATGTACTACTGTTCAGAAATAGGTAATTTCATTCACTCAACACCCTTGTGAATCTTATGACTGTCCCAGACTGTAGTTGTGACACCCGACATTTCAGGTCAACATCCGTACATGTTATAAACGAGTTTACATTATAATTGTTTTTGTGATTTACCTAATTTCACAAACAAGGATATTAAGGTCTAACAAAAACCGTACATGGTCTCATTTCATATTTGGTAATTCTAGGAGTTACCGGTTCACGTACCAGGATAACCCGACTAAATACGAACACTTGTGGTTAAATTTACACTTAAATCAAATGGTTTGATTTATTTAAATCCCAACCCACTTGCTTGACTTTCTCGACCGAAAGTCAGGGGAGCCATTCCCCCACTTGCTAATACACTCAAATTCAGATAAAAACCATATCTCCTCAGTCGAAATCCCACAATCCCTTCCATACTTCTCATTTTCATACGGCAATTTCCCAATTCTCCTTCTAGTCGAAGTCCAGTTTAAGGCAGAAATCCACCACAATTCGGTATTTTAAGAAGATTTCAAGTGTTCTAAAGAAAGTTTAACAGAAGATTCAAGACTCTTCTCTGTTTTCTTTCATCATCTTCTACTCGGTTTTAAGGTAAAAACTCGATATGATCCACTTTATTTTCTTTAAAACCGTATCTAAGCATACAAAAGGTTCAATCGCAAGTAAGATAACAAGAAAAGTGTGTCAAATTCAAGATTTGAACATAAAAATATACAGGACGAATTCTGTCAATCAAAGTGCAGTAATCGAAACTAGGAGTTTCGATACCTGTTCAATCGAAACTAGGAGTTTCGATACCTGTTATTCAATCGAAACTGGGAGTTTCGATACCTATTCAATCGAAACTAGGAGTTTCGATACCAGTTTACTCAATCGAAACTGGGAGTTTCGATACTAGTTGTTCAATCGAAACTAGGTAGTTTCGATACATATTGCTCAATCGAAACTAGATAGTTTCGATACCCTTCTTGCCAATCGAAACTAGATAGTTTCGATACCTAACTACTCAATCGAAACTATGAAGTTTCGATACTCAATTGCCCAATCGAAACTAGGAAGTTTCGACATCTGTTCATCAGTCACATTGGGCAGTAACTTAGAACTGTTTTTATAGCAAAACAAGTGTTGAAAATCTAAGAAGATATTTAAACAAAAGCAACTAGATTTACTAGGTCGATGAACAATTTGCAATATGAGACGTTCGGTCTTAACACAATTTACCCTTTGGTATCTAGGGTACGAATAGTCAAGTTTGACTACAACAAGTATCATTACAAGTATACACAAACTCAAGGTGAGTTCACTGTCCCCTTTTAACTTTTAATGTTTTAGAAACATCGGGGGAGAAACATACTTGCATAACACGTTTGAAAACACGAAACATCATTACTTGATACATCTTAGAAAACATGGAACACGTACATATAAACATTTTCATATGGTAACAAGAAAACAAGACCCGACCTTTATGTTTGCATGAGTGAACACGTTAGGAGCTCGTAAAGTCCCCTGACCATCATATTTTATAACCATTAGCTAAGGATAGCCTGGGATTCTATGGATAGTACTATTGGGTCTGACACCCCCGGTCATGGTTAGTCGCGCTAACCATGGGTCCCTCTGGCCAAATGACCGCATAGTGTTCTAATATTGCTCGTGAGGTACGAGTGAGGGGCAAAACACCTGGTCTTGGTTTGGTTATGCCTCATGTATGTACATATTATTTGTATTCCTAGCTAGTCTACAAATGGGTCAACATTACTTGTTTTGTTTATCATATTCATTGAAACGTTTTCGTGCAGATGGATCTGCCAATCACTTATACACAAATGGTTTTACCATTCGTTTACGTGGAAATGTTTTTATCAATGTTTTCAGGAAAAATGATTTATTTTATGACTATGAAGTCATCACATGTTTTCATTGAGAAAACTACTCGTTTTATGACTATGAAGTCATCACATGTTTTCATTGAGAAAACTACTCGTTTTATGACTATGAAGTCATCACATGTTTTCATTGAGAAAACTACTCGTTTTATGACTATGAAGTCATCACATGTTTTCATTGAGAAAACTACTCGTTTTATGACTATGAAGTCATCACATGTTTTCGAGGAAAACAACCTTACATTAAACCCGTGTACATATTTTCAATGTTTTCGAGGAAAACAGTTTCGTATCACGGCCATGTACACAATATCAATGTTTTCAAGGAAAATCACTTTACATTGCAACATTCAAACCTGTGAACTCACCAACCTTTGTGTTGACATTTTTAAGTATGTTTTTCAGGTAATTCATAGCCATGGCACGGTTGGAATAGGCTAGCTATGTTGGATCAATTCCTAGTAGCTGGAAGGACGTAGAATATCAAGTCTCAAGTCTATCGTTGATCTAGAAGAACTTAGATCATAGTATTACTTAGTTTTAGTAATTGTATATGTAATCAAGTCTTAGAAATCACTATTACAGCTTCCGCTATCGTGTAATGAACCAATCGTTACAACCTGTATTTATTTAATAAGTAAATAAATTTGGGGGTGTGACAGATTGGTATCAGAGCCATGGTTTTAGCGAATTAGGTTTCCTTAGTGATTCCTAGGCTCTAACCGGACTCATTTAGGGACCAAGATTTCTAAGACTTACATCACACTAAAAACACCCAAGACTTGAGCATAGGAATTCCAACCGTTGCCGAACAATTTGTGTAGACTATTAGTGTATGGAGTTACACTAGGGTACCATTAGCTACACTAATACAATTACATAACACATGTAATGAACACTTAAACACATACAACAATGTGAAAATAATAAACACATATAAATGTTACTATTCGGATTACGAGTCAAGAATAACGGTTACTCAGTATACTGCAACCTTAGAAGATCGAGTTACGAGCTGAGCTTGGACTAAGACGACAATGACCGTCAGTTACCGATCTTGGTATCACAACAGACTGAACCCGTACCAAAATCTGTACCCATACCTGCACCATACCGACAACTATTCTAACCATGGAGGCAACTATCTTTCTAACGTATTTGCGGTATAAATACTCTCCTTCATAAGTTGTCGGATCGGATGCCTAGACTCTCGCCATGTTATCTGGCAGGCATGATTGCCCAGACAGAAGGGAATTCAAGGTGAATAAGCAGGACTAAATGAGAGAGAACTCCAAGGGTCAGGAGACCCAGACATACATCAGGATCATGTGGATCCATGCATATATACAGACTTGGAGCACGAGTTGCTCGACACTCATTTGAGGATATCTGCCCAACACATAGTGCCTGAATTTCACCATGCATATTTTATTTTAAGAGACACTGGTGGTGCCTCTTTACCATTAGCCTCATCTGACAACAGCCATATTCGGCAGAGTCATGAGCATTGGTACTCATAATTAAGAGTAATCCGATAAAACAATACACACTCCTGTACAAATGTGCAAACGCAATCTAATGATTATTTCAAATTCCTTTTGATTAAAAGCTAGGGACAGAAGAAACCCTATAGGGATCAGGCAAGGCAAATTATCATTACGGGTGCACACGTAATCATAATTTGCAGTGCATGGGAACTTTAGTGAATCTTACTGCCTAAGCTGATGATCAACCCATGTTCTCAATCACTTGATTAAGGATTGAATCCTATCAAATCAGACTTCTCAATTAGGTGCTCACAAAGCATTCTTCTAGTTTTGGAGAAACGAGAGAAATTCAAATTGAATTCAACCAATCCTTAGTAAATCCTGAACGACGAAGGAATTCGCACATTCATTCTTTGAGATTCTACTTGTCAGGAATGCTTCAAATTGAGCGTTACCACAACTAACACTTACAGTAATTGCACAACTATTGTGGGAGATTATAGCGTAATCTCAGGATCCATCATACAGTTCAATCTCACAATTGCTTGAAAGTTACGCCAAGTGTGTTATGCACTAACTTCAGTAATAGGGCAGGATATTATTCTGACCCGCATACACATGGCACCTATGGATATTGTGAAAGCTCGACATGAGACAAGTAGGAAATCGGACATTTCAGAATGTCGGTCAAACAGGATTGCTCTCGCAGCCATTGACATTCAATATACCTTTAAGTCTGACTATTCTCTCTGCAATGGATAAGACGGGGTTGATGCTCAAGTGAATGCCAAAGAAACCTAAGTGTGGAGTAACGACTATTGTCGCACTAACCGGAAAACGACATGCAAAACTCTTAAAGGAGTCCCAAAATGCGGAATTTCATGCTAATCTCATTAGCTCATGATATGCATAAGGGGCGTAAGCTCGAGCTATTCACAACAGGCCACTGTTCACAAAGAGCTGAGAAGAATAATTCATTACTCTTTTGTACTGGCACTTCCCAAAGGTTCATCTTGATGGATGGATCCCAGATGTAGCCTAGAAGGGAGGTGTGATTGCATCTTTCACTCCTAGTTTTCTATAATTGGGAAGCTCTAGAGCATCTATTGTTAAGAAATGATCTCTTGGAGTAGACTCAGTTAGAATACAAAAGTCTCAACGTTTAACACTCATTACCTTAATTTTATCCTTGTGCTAAGGATTTTGAGGCTATAACCTATATGAGTGGAATACGTAACAGTAAGTCACCAAAGCACCATTCAAACACTAAGGAAGTGCATACACACTGTATGACAAATAGTTGGCTATCAACCCTTTCTGCCAACTTAATGGGTTGACAAACCCATAGCCCATTTTGGGGAAAGCACTAATTCGATGAGACCATTCTCACAGTATTACTATTCATTCCCTCAGCTAGACGGAATGTGAATATTCCAAACAAACATCGAACTTCGTATGGCTTACATACTTTGAAGTTATGATAGTCGAGACATGAGTTTACAGATCAGGACGCTACAACCCAAAGGCTAGTCTGCCTCAGAAGGGTGGTACAAGCAACGGGTAAAGTGGTGATTAGACTCGAACTTTGCTAGTAAGAGCACACAAGGAATCTTGAAATATTAAATCAATTATGACCCATTTTAAAGGAAGATCGTAGATAACACGAAACCTGAATTAAGAATAAAGTCTTAGTCCGAGAAAATGCTTTCGAAAAGCATAAGAGGGATAAACATAAAGTTTAATTTCCGTACTGTGTCATTACTACCCAGTATTCAACTAAAACCTAGACACCTCGTCGAGTAATTCTTTCCTAAGATCTATAGAGATCTGCTTTTGTGACAAAGTGAGTAGACGAATAGAGGGTATGTGTCAACATACGCTCAAGATTCGTAGGCACCATTCCTTTCATTACCAGGAATGAGCATCACATAACCCTACCATATTGAGGGTAATCAAATAAAGTGGTTCTTGCACGTTTAATATAGTTAGTCGGGGAAGTATTCGCTTTGCTTTCGAATACCGACTACCAAGTAAATGGAATCAAACAATTGAAACCTAAGTTGGATGATACAGATAGAATTTGGGTACCAGGTATCGGTAGCCTATGTGGAAGGTTATGGATGAAGTCCATAAGCCCAAGTACTCCATTCATCCAGAATCGAATAAAACGTATAAGGATCCCGAGGAACTCCATTATGTGGCAAAACATGAAGGGAGAAATTGCTATCTATGTTGGGAGATAACCGACAGTAAAAGCAGAATGTTAGGAATCACCTGAGTGAACGCAAAAACCGCAGATTCCTCAATGGAAATGGGAGGAGAATTCCATAGGTTTCATTACAAATCTACGCAGAACACCTAACGGCTATGATACTATATGGGTAATCGTCAGTCGTTTGACGAAATCCGCTAACTCCCTACCAATAAAGGAGACAGATAAAAGTAAGAAGCGTGCGAGGCTAAATATTAAGGAAATTGAGGCTAGGCATGGTATGCCAATTTCCATTTTCTCTAATAGGGACAGTCAAATCATGTCAAGAACCTGGCAGTCAGTACAAGAAGCCTTGGGCACACGCCTTGACATGAGCACTGCATATCATTCCCAGAAGAACGGTCAAGGTAAAAAGGACCATCCAACTTTAAAAGATGTGCTCCATGCGTGTGTAATCGATTTAGGAGGAAATTGGGATACTCACCACCGTTGGCTGAGTTTTCATATAATACCAACTACCATACCGGCATTAAAGCCGCTCCGTTGAGGCTTTGTATGGTTGTAAGTGTCGCTCATCGCTATGTTGGGTAAAGGTTGGCAAAAAGCATTTGACTGGTCTTGATATTGGCTAGGAAACCATTGATAAGATCGTCAAAATCAAAGATCTTCTGAAAACCACTCAATGCAGACGAAAGAGAGTTGTGCTAGCAACAGACGAAGACATTAAAATTCCAAGTGGGAGACAAAGTCATGTTAAAGGTCTCATCTTGGAAAGAAATTGCAAGATTTGACAACCGTGGCAAGCTTAACCCTAGGTACGTTGAACCATTTGAAATTTTGACTAGGGTTGGCCCTCTGGCATACAAGCTCAAGTCGCCACAAGATCTAAGCAATGTACATGATACGTTTCATGTATCAAATCTCAAGAAGTGCTTATCAGACGAGACATTAATTATACCGCCTAATGAGATTCACATAGATAACAAGCTACACTTCGTTGAGGAACCCATTGAAGTCTCAGATTGGAAGGTTCAGAAAACAAGGCGTAGTCGAATCAAACTGTTTAATGTACGTTGGAATTCAAAGCGTGGTCCTGAGTATACACGGGAACTAGAGGATCAAATGAAAACAAAATACCCATCCTTGTTCAAGGATACACCAATTCAAGAAGACACGAATTGAATTTCGGGACGAAATTCTTTTAACATGGGAAGAATGTGACACCCGACATTTCAGGTCAACATCCGTACATGTTATAAACGAGTTTACATTATAATTGTTTTTGTGATTTACCTAATTTCACAAACAAGGATATTAAGGTCTAACAAAAACCGTACATGGTCTCATTTCATATTTGGTAATTCTAGGAGTTACCGGTTCACGTACCAGGATAACCCGACTAAATACGAACACTTGTGGTTAAATTTACACTTAAATCAAATGGTTTGATTTATTTAAATCCCAACCCACTTGCTTGACTTTCTCGACCGAAAGTCAGGGGAGCCATTCCCCCACTTGCTAATACACTCAAATTCAGATAAAAACCATATCTCCTCAGTCGAAATCCCACAATCCCTTCCATACTTCTCATTTTCATACGGCAATTTCCCAATTCTCCTTCTAGTCGAAGTCCAGTTTAAGGCAGAAATCCACCACAATTCGGTATTTTAAGAAGATTTCAAGTGTTCTAAAGAAAGTTTAACAGAAGATTCAAGACTCTTCTCTGTTTTCTTTCATCATCTTCTACTCGGTTTTAAGGTAAAAACTCTATATGATCCACTTTATTTTCTTTAAAACCGTATCTAAGCATACAAAAGGTTCAATCGCAAGTAAGATAACAAGAAAAGTGTGTCAAATTCAAGATTTGAACATAAAAATATACAGGACGAATTCTGTCAATCAAAGTGCAGTAATCGAAACTAGGAGTTTCGATACCTGTTCAATCAAAACTAGGAGTTTCGATACCTGTTATTCAATCGAAACTGGGAGTTTCGATACCTATTCAATCGAAACTAGGAGTTTCGATACCAGTTTACTCAATCGAAACTGGGAGTTTCGATACTAGTTGTTCAATCGAAACTAGGTAGTTTCGATACATATTGCTCAATCGAAACTAGATAGTTTCGATACCCTTCTTGCCAATCGAAACTAGATAGTTTCGATACCTAACTACTCAATCGAAACTATGAAGTTTCGATACTCAATTGCCCAATCGAAACTAGGAAGTTTCGACATCTGTTCATCAGTCACATTGGGCAGTAACTTAGAACTGTTTTTATAGCAAAACAAGTGTTGAAAATCTAAGAAGATATTTAAACAAAAGCAACTAGATTTACTAGGTCGATGAACAATTTGCAATATGAGACGTTCGGTCTTAACACAATTTACCCTTTGGTATCTAGGGTACGAATAGTCAAGTTTGACTACAACAAGTATCATTACAAGTATACACAAACTCAAGGTGAGTTCACTGTCCCCTTTTAACTTTTAATGTTTTAGAAACATCGGGAGAGAAACATACTTGCATAACACGTTTGAAAACACGAAACATCATTACTTGATACATCTTAGAAAACATGGAACACGTACATATAAACATTTTCATATGGTAACAAGAAAACAAGACCCGACCTTTATGTTTGCATGAGTGAACACGTTAGGAGCTCGTAAAGTCCCCTGACCATCATATTTTATAACCATTAGCTAAGGATAGCCTGGGATTCTATGGATAGTACTATTGGGTCTGACACCCCCGGTCATGGTTAGTCGCGCTAACCATGGGTCCCTCTGGCCAAATGACCGCATAGTGTTCTAATATTGCTCGTGAGGTACGAGTGAGGGGCAAAACACCTGGTCTTGGTTTGGTTATGCCTCATGTATGTACATATTATTTGTATTCCTAGCTAGTCTACAAATGGGTCAACATTACTTGTTTTGTTTATCATATTCATTGAAACGTTTTCGTGCAGATGGATCTGCCAATCACTTATACACAAATGGTTTTGCCATTCGTTTACGTGGAAATGTTTTTATCAATGTTTTCAGGAAAAATGATTTATTTTATGACTATGAAGTCATCACATGTTTTCATTGAGAAAACTACTCGTTTTATGACTATGAAGTCATCACATGTTTTCATTGAGAAAACTACTCGTTTTATGACTATGAAGTCATCACATGTTTTCATTGAGAAAACTACTCGTTTTATGACTATGAAGTCATCACATGTTTTCATTGAGAAAACTACTCGTTTTATGACTATGAAGTCATCACATGTTTTCATTGAGAAAACTACTCGTTTTATGACTATGAAGTCATCACATGTTTTCATTGAGAAAACTACTCGTTTTATGACTATGAAGTCATCACATGTTTTCGAGGAAAACAACCTTACATTAAACCCGTGTACATATTTTCAATGTTTTCGAGGAAAACAGTTTCGTATCACGGCCATGTACACAATATCAATGTTTTCAAGGAAAATCACTTTACATTGCAACATTCAAACCTGTGAACTCACCAACCTTTGTGTTGACATTTTTAAGTATGTTTTTCAGGTAATTCATAGCCATGGCACGGTTGGAATAGGCTAGCTATGTTGGATCAATTCCTAGTAGCTGGAAGGACGTAGAATATCAAGTCTCAAGTCTATCGTTGATCTAGAAGAACTTAGATCATAGTATTACTTAGTTTTAGTAATTGTATATGTAATCAAGTCTTAGAAATCACTATTACAGCTTCCGCTATCGTGTAATGAACCAATCGTTACAACCTGTATTTATTTAATAAGTAAATAAATTTGGGGGTGTGACAGTAGTTTAGACTCATATATTTTTTTTATGTATCACGAATCCATTTCATAACTTTTTGGTCATACAAATGTCATCATCAGCAAATCACATTCATAACAGCTTTATTTTTATGTAATTATGTTCTTAAAATCTTAACAATAATTATGTCTCTAAGATAAGTCATTTTACTGAGAAGGAGTATGTATAAATTTATAATTTACATCTTTTTCGTTAATCAACCCGTGTAGTACACGGGTTTGTAAACTAATATATATATATATATATATAGGGACACGTTCAATTAAGAACCATAATTTGGCGAGAACCAAAAGAACCATGCATTCCTACACAAATGCAAACATGCATCCTTATATTTGTACAGAAATGCATGGTTCTTTTGGTTCTCGCCAAAATTATGGTTCTTAATTGAACATGTCCCTATATATATTATATATATAATATATATAGATATAGGTTCAAATAAAAATGGTTTTTAAATTAAGAAGGGTGAGAAGGATTTTGTGTCATTAGATCAAATTGTAGAAAATATTTAATGGTTGAAATCAAATTGTATGAGAAAAAGTTGTTGAAATGATATTTTAGTCATGACCATTTTTGTTGACTTTTTATCAAATTCCCCCCTTTTTTTAAACGTTCATAACTTTTACATACGACATTATTTTTTTTTTAAATTATACCACAAAAACAAAGCGTTTTTTAACTTTAAAACGAGTATAGTCTCGTTATATACAAAAACGAAAAAAAAATTACGTTTTCCAGCTCATTGTGTAATATCAGGTCCGGTCATTGTGTAATGTCAGATCTGGTCATTGTGTAATACATATAACACAATGATGAAAAATATTTGACAAAATGATGAAAATTACACAATGAGCTGGAAAACGTAAAACACAATGATGAATACATATAACACAATGATGAAAAATATTTCACAAAATGAGGAAATTACACAATAATGAGCAAATTACACAATGAACTGGAAAACTTAAAACACAATGATAAATACATATAACACATTGATGAAAAATATTTGACAAAATAAACAAATTACACAATGAGCTGGAAAACGTAAAAACACAATGATGAATACATATAACACAATGATGAAAAATATTTGACAAAATGAGCAAACTACACAATAATGTCAGGTCTGGTTATTGTGTAATGTAAAAAATAACACGAAATTATCTAAAACGTAAAACACAATGACGAAAACGAGCATTTTTTATCTTTAAAACGAGTATAGTGTCGTTATATATAAAAACGAAAAAAAATACAAAAACGAGTTGTAACGAACCAAAAATCCAAATTATAATGTTATTTTCCCAAATAATATTATAGTGGTGAAAGCTATATAAAAAAAGTGGAGGGTTTGTTTTAAAATGTTGAATTTCTTTAACTTTGAAAGAAGGAGTCAAAATTTGGAGTTCAGGGGGTTGAATGGAAGTTTAACAAAGTCAGATTCTAAAGGGGAGGGGGGCTCACAAAAATCACACATGGTGTGTGTGTGGGTTCGTGAGTTTTCAAGAGAGAAAATGGGATGATAAGTCAAGTTCTGAAATTAATGATTTGAATGAAGAAATCTGATGGAATTGGAGTGTTCATCATCAAGCAAACATCATGTAAGCTTCCTCTTTATCATCTAAATCACCATAGTTGGTGTTCTTGGTGGATTTTGGGGGAATCATGTTGAGGGACTGAATTGGGTGGTTTATATGACTAATAACTTGTTAAAAATTATAACCTAGCTTGATTGAAGATATTAGGAGGTAGTTAACATCACCTAAACATCTAATTTGATGATTCAAGAACTAGAGTTCTTGAGGGTGATTTAGGGGTTTTCATTTGATTGATGTTAGAATGATAAATTGAGGTTGGGTAAGTGTCTACGGAGTTGATAAACACATTTTATGTAAGAAAACTCATCCAATTTCATAAATTGAAATTTAAGGTTCTTGAGAACCTAAATTGGGGTTTTTCTAAATTAAGGGTTTTGAATGATGTTTGAAAGATGAATGATGTTGTGGCGTGTCTATGAACACTAAACCAAGTATAAAGTGAATTATGATTGTTAAATGTTGGGTAAATTTGGGTGATTCCCTAACGGGTCAAAATGGGTTGAAATGATGAATCGGGTATTAGTGGTTTGGTTAAGGTGGTAATAACCAAACTAAGTTAGAATATTGATCTTTAGATCATAAAGGTGTGTTGGGTGTCAATTGGTGGTCACTGAATTACTAATTGTAAATGGGTCGTATAGGTGATCAAGTAGTAAGGAAGCTAACTTGGAGGATCAAGTGGGGTCATCTTTAGCAAAAGGTAAGTGCTTTACACTTACTTAGTAATGATAGGTGATAGTAAATGCATGTACTTGATTTACTTGTTGATATTGTTGATTAGCATACGCGTAAATGTGTTTATGTTGATTTGCTGAAACTACATAGGGTGTTTGTATGCAAAGGGTGAGTGCTTGAGGTCTGTGAACCTCACAAATTCGTATGGTGATTAGAGTTATAGAATTACTTATGAATTTTATGGAGTTATTGTATGTCTATGTTGAATATAAGGGTAGGGTGAAATTGTGATCTTTTGAATCCCACGTGTCGGTAAATAACGGATGGGTTATAAAGGTTTGTTTGGTATCATGTGTGTAGTTTTGAATACTTGTTTGTATGTTAAAGAGTTGGTGTTCGAAGTCAAGGAACCTCGCCTTATTGATTGATGAATTAAGTTAATAAACTTATACGGCGTACTGGGGTGAAATTGACTTATGTGGTAAAAGTCAAACTTGTATGCTTATTGTAGTTTGAAATTTGTGTAGTTGACTATGTGATATATAGTTAAACAAAAAAGTAGAATGTGTTAATTTGGTGTAATTGACTTATATAGTGTATAGTCAAACTAGTTGTGATTTTTTTAGTGTAATTTGACTATTATGTACTAAGAGTCAAAGTAAAATGCAATTGGTGAAATTGAGGTCATGAACCTCACTTATGTCGTTATCTTTTGAAGTCATTGAACTTCACTTATGACGTTGTGGCGTTGAGGTCTTTAGAACCTTATAAAGAGGAGTTTGAAGCCTAAAAACCTCACATGGTGTGAATTGAGGTCATGAGCTTCACGAGGACGTTTGTGGTATTAAGAACTTCACAAGGTGTATGGTCGGGTTGGTAGGAGATTAACTAACTAGAGTTTGCATACATAAGTGGTAATCTATGTAAGGTGTTTTATATGTCACTCGAAGTTCTTTGGGCGTTAATAGGTGTTCGGGTTGGGATTACACATGTTTAAGTGTTAATAGATGTTGTCGGTAAAAGCCCAAACTTATTTTGAGCATATCTCGGACTAAAAAATGAACTACGAAACTCATAATATATGAATTTGGGGTGTCTCGACGTGAGGAATTTGAAAATGGGTATTGTAGAGCTGTAGGGGGCGCATAATGCGCTGGTACCAGCGCATATTGCGCTTGCAGGTCTGCTACCGGCACAAATTACGCTGAAAACCCACTGATTTGCGCTGGTAAAAAGTGGAATTGTTGTTTTTGAGCAAGGTGTTAACTTGGTGGTGGCCCTAAAGGTTGATTATCATTACTAATTGTTATTCGTTTGGGTGTTTTTATGTAGGGAAAGCTCTGGTCTAGCCTCAGGTCATGTTTCGGGTCGATTGGATTCTCATCAAGACTTTGATGATCATTTTTTTATTAACCTTGGTGTGAGGAGTTATTCAAACCGGTTTTGTAAATTCTTTTAAAGGTTTAAATTTTTCGTTGTTTGATTTTGATAATAACTTGATGTTGTTTCACAAATGGGTGTAACTGGGACCTAAATTCCACGTGTTTTAAAATGTTTAAATTGGTTTGAAAATCTAGGTGTTACAACTTGGTATCAGAGCAATGGTTTGAGAGATTTGGGTGTGCGAGACATCAAACTCAAACCTAATGCTCTTGATGTGGTGGGTGAAATGAGAATCCAATGAAGGCTTGACTGAGGCTCGGAGTTTAAAAGCGAAAGGTTAGCAATGATTAATGTCGTTGGTCGTTATATGTGGTGTCCAAGGTGAATTATGTGTGCCGAAACTTGTCTTAGGATTTTTTGTATGAAGATGATAAATGCAATTATGCATATTATGTTACTAATCATGCCTAGTCAGTGTGATTTGTAAGATAACATGTGTAAGTGCCCTTATGATAATCATACAATAATGAACATTAACAAGGATTAGGTGAATGTGTATATATGTGGATATATTTATATATATATAATATTATGTATGTATATGGATGATTATGTAGGGTGGTTACATATACACATAAATGGGGATTAGTGCCTTGATGAGTATGATTAGAGGCCTATAAGTAGGTAGACCATCTACAATTTAAACAAATCATAGTCGGGGAATGGCTAATGGGAATAGGTGTTAGTGAATGGAATTTGTGGATAGGAGTTATCTTAAGGACTCAGGTAGGATAGAGTCTACACGTGTATCATCTCAGGGATGGTGAAAAGCATGGGATTGGCTTGAAGAACTATGAAGCGATATTCTAGTGGAGGATGACTAGAGCTTTCTATCTTGTCGTGTCAATCTTCTTTCAATAAGATATGGCATATTGAGGCGATCATGTAAAGGAACCGTATGAAGCTTACAGAACGGGAGGAACAACGATTGGTGAATCTAGCAGGAAGGAAACTTTGTTTTCACAAGAAGTTGTGTGCACAAACCAAAGGCGTAAATTTGGTGAGGTTGAACCGATGATTTATCGACGATGCATCACCAGAATGAGATTGGATTAGGAGTGAGCCAAGGTGGCCCTGAGAAGGGAGTACTATATGCGTTGAGTTAACTCCGGGGCATTACGGGAATTGGTGGAAAGTTCTTCGTAAGGAGAAAGACGAGGATTCTTCTCGTGAAGGCAATACATGTTACTGTTGTAGGTATGGAAATTAACTCGAATGTAGAATGATGGGGCACACTCGAATGGAGAATCATGTGCTACAGTTGTCATAAATCAGGTCACATTTGAAGTGAATGTCTCGAGCTAAAGCACAAGGTGGAGAAGGGGAGAAAATAGAAATTTTCGAGGCCTTCGAGTCGGATATTTCTAATAACTACTAAGGACAAGACTGAAGTCTCTTGGTCTTATTGTCAGGTGAGAAGCTATGTAGATCAGTAAATTTGGAAGTGATCAACATTGGGGATTAATGTTGACAAGTGTATAAATTGAAATTTGTAGGTTGCGGGTGAAACAATCACATGGAATGGAGTCCTACGATTGTAGTGGAACTTGTGTGGTTACTTAGTGACCGTATCAATGTCGTGTGTGACTAAGAGGTGACGTGTCGATCTGTTCTCATCTAGAGACGGTGAAGCGAATGGCGCATGAATTGGTGTAAAACAGGCTTATGCCATTGACACTAACCAAGGTAACTGAATACTTGATGTTCCAGTCGTGAAGAAATTCTATTGTTTTATACCCGAGTGTCTTTTTGGGATGTAACCATTCTTTGTAGAGTTGAAGAATGGAAGTATGCATTGTGCATCATTTGTCGGGGTTGAACAAAGTGGCTTAGGTCTTAGATTCAATCAATAAATATAGAGGAAGTTTATTTCCCATAAATGGTTATGAAATCCATTGCAGATACCATGAGATTGTGGTATGTCGTTTCGGCTTTGGTGGAAATCTATTTTGGATAAGGTGGTAAATTATGAAGGCTTAATTGTAGACCCATTATTGATAAAGATAAGCAAGGGGTGAGTTGTGATTGAAGTCTTAGAACTTCACAAGTAGTGTTTGAAGTCTTAGAACTTCACAAGTGGCGTTTGAAGTTGTAGAACTTCACCAACGGTGTTTGAGAATGAAGTCTTCCAACTTCAAAAGGGGATTGTATGATTAAGACCCTTGAATCTCATAAGGGGGACTTATGATTAAGTCATTAAAAACAAACTGAGTGTTTGGGTCATGGATAAGGAGTCGTCTTTAAGGTTGTGAAAGAGGAATTAGGTAAGGCAATTGTCGTGTCCTTACTTGGATAAACTGTATAATTGTCGGTTATTTTAGTGCCTCACGCATTAGACTTGGTTATGTCTTTATGTAACAAGGCGGGATTATCGTGTATTCTCCTAGATAGTTGTAATCTTGATCGTAGCAACTAGAGGAGTTAACTTGAGGATGGAATGGGTGGCGGTATACGCGGATGAATATTAGATGGTTGAATTAAAGTCACGAGCTTCAAAGGAGTCTTGAATATAAATGATGGAATCCTTGAATCCCATTAGTGTGAAACACTTAAGACCTTGAACCTCAATAGATGCTTTGGTAGGGAGGTTATGAAACTTCCAATTATGAGATGAGAGAAATGGTGTGATAGAACTTCAATTCCTTAGTTGTCAAATGTATCGACTTCTGATATGAGGTGATTCATAAATTCAAGTAATTTATACTCATAGGGTGACAATAATGCTTGGCTATGGAGTAAAATTTTTGGTGGCAAGAAGTGGAATGAGACATAGTCAATGATGTTGACAAATGTCTCGTTGGCTTGTGGACTAAGCCAAACACTAAAAGAAGGTCATGTTGGAAGCCTCAACGGCTTCATATACCTATGCGTGATAGAAGAAACTTGTAGTAGTTTGACTGCATGAGTATTTGGAAACGGTGGAAACATGTATCGTTTTGGATAGCGGCGGGTCTTCCGACCGGGGAGTATGCATATCCTATTCTTAGAGGAAGCCTACTTTTATGAATGATCGAAGAATGTCGTTTTGTATAGGGTATGATATGGCATGGAGTAACTGTATCTTTTAAGTTAAAATGAAATATCGGCTTCACTTGTCCATTTAGGGTAATCGGGTGATTATTTTGCCATTGATCGGGAGACATGGTGTCAACTTATCCATCTTTATGGACGTTGATTTACCATTGTATGAATTACTAGATGATGGACGGTGTCGAGCACCGATTAATTTGGTGGGATTGATTATCGGGAGTCTGGAATCAGTGGTGTGATCCAATACTTATTGTAAAAGATCTTGCAAGTGAGCCCGATTTCAAATCTAATCAAGATGTGTCAGAAAACCCTAGTCGAATTTAGGGTGGAAGTGTGTTAATATTCAAGTTGTAACTTGGTGCTATCAAAGTTTTCCCTTGAAAGGGGGTGTATCGGATTTGAAAACGTGGGAGGCTAAGTCCCCATTTTACCGAGTCATTCATTATGTGGACTATAATGATGTGTGGAGTTCCATTTAGGGTTACCGGAGGGATCGAGTAAACTCCATGTTATATTTCGTGTGGCCCATCCATGGAAATGGTTGGCAAGAGAAGTTGTTGTGGCTTCTCATGGTGTGTATGAGATGGCTGTTTTGAATCTTGTGGTAGAACCGGTGACTATCCTAGATAGGTGGGGGCGAATTACTTGTGCAATGAAGAATTTACCATGTATTATCCCTTGAAAGCACTATGAAGGTGAATTTGACTTTGAGAAAGTAAAGAGGAGGAATGTTGAATTACTTCCCTAAATTTTGTAAGTGGTGGGGGGTTTCGGGGACGAAACCCAAAGTTAGGGGGGATGATTTGTAACGAACTAAAATTCCAAATTATAATGTTCTTTTCCTAAATAATATTATAGGGGTGAAAGCTATATAAAACAAAGTGGAAGGTTTGTTTTAAAATGGTGAATTTCTTTAACTTTGGACGAAGGAGTCAAAATTTGGAGTTTAGGGGGTTGAATGGAATTTTAACAAAGTTAGATTCTAAAGAGGAGGGGGCTCACGAAAATCACACATGGTGTGTGTGTGGGTTCATGAGTTTTCAAGAGAGAAAATGGGGTGAGAAGTCTAGTTCTGAAATTGATGATTTGAATGAAGAAATCTAATGGAATTGGAGTGTTCATCATCAAGCAAACATCATGTAAGCTTCCTCTTTATCATATAAATCACCATAGTTGGTGTTCTTGGTGGATTTTGGGGGAATCATGTTGAGGGGCTGAATTGGGTGGTTTATATGACTAATAACTTGTTAAAAATGATAACCTAGCTAGATTGAAGATATTGGGAGGTAGTTAACATCACCTAAACATCTAATTTGATGATTCAAGAACTAGGGTTCTTGAGGGTGATTTGGGGGTTTTCATTTGATTAATGTTAGAATGATAAATTAAGGTTGGGTAAGTGTCTACGGAGTTGATAGACACATTTTATGTAAGAAAACTCATCCAATTTCATGAATTGAAAAAAAAGGTTCTTGAGAACCTAAATTGGGGTTTTCTAAATTGAGGGTTTTGAATGATGTTTGAAAGATGAATGATGTTGTGGTGTGTCTATGAACACTAAATCAAGTATAAACCACAATCATAACGGGTGAATTATGATTGTTAAATGTTGGTTAAATTTGGGTGATTCCCTAACGGGTTAAAACGGGTTGAAAGGATGAATCGGGTATTAGAGGTTTGGTTAAGGTGGTAATAACCAAACTAAGTTAGAATATTGATCTTTAGATCATAAAGGTGTGTTGGGTGTCAATTGGTGGTCAATGAATTACTAATTTTAATGGGTCATATAGGTGATTAAGTAGTAAGGAAGCTAGCTTGGAGGATCAAGTGGGGTCATCTTTAACAAAAGGTAAATGCTTTGCACTTACTTAGTAATGATAGGTGATAGTAAATGCATGTACTTGATTTACTTGTTGATATTGTTGATTAGCATACGCGTAAATGTGTTTATGTTGATTTGCTGAAACTACAATGGTGTTTGTATGCAAAGGGTGAGTGCTTGAGGTCTATGAACCTCACAATGTCGTATGGTGACTAGAGTTATAGAATTACTTATGAATTTTATGGAGTTATTATATGTCTATGTTGAATATTAGGGTAGGGTGAAATTGTGATCTTTTGAATCCCACGTGTCGGTAAATAACGGATGGGTTATAAAGGTTTGTTTGGTGTCGTGTGTGTAGTTGTGAATACTTGTTTGTATGTTAAAGAGTTGGTGTTCGAAGTCAAGGAACCTCGCCTTATTGATTGATGAATTAAGTTAATAAACTTATATGGTGTATTGGTGTAAAATTGACTTATGTGGTAAAAGTCAAACTTGTATGCTTATTGTAGTTTGAAATTGGTGTAGTTGACTATGTGATATATAGTTAAACAAAAAAAGTAGAATTTGGTAATTTGGTGTAATTAACTTATATAGTGTATAGTCAAACTAGTTGTGATTTTTTTAGTGTAATTTGACTATTATGTGCTAAGAGTTAAAGTAAAATGCAATTGGTGGAATTGAGGTCACGAACCTCACTTATGTCGTTGTCTTTTGAAGTCATTGAACTTCACTTATGACGTTGTAGCATTGAGGTCTTTAGAACCTTATAAAGAGGAGTTTGAAGCCTAAAACCTCACATGGTGTGAATTGAGGTCATGAGCTTCACGAGGACGTTTGTGGTGTTTTGGGGTATTAAGAACTTCACAAGGTGTATGGTCGGGATGGTAGGAGATTAACTAACTAGATTTTGCATACATAAGTGGTAATGTATGTATGGTGTTTTATATGTCACTAGAAGTTCTTTGGGCATTAATAGGTGTTCGGGTTGGGATTACACATGTTTAATTGTTAATAGATGTTGTCTGTAAAAGCCCAAACTTATTTTGAGCATATCTCGGACTATAAAATAAACTACGGAACCCATAATATATGAATTTGGGGTGACTCGACGTGAGGAATTTGAAAATGGGAATTGTAGAGCTGTAGGAGGCGCATAATGCGCTGGAACCAGTGCATATTGCGCTAGCAGGTCTTCTACCAGCGCAAATTGCGATGAAAACCCACTGATTTGCGCTGGTAAAAATTGGAATTGTTGTTTTTGAGCCAGTCTAAGGTGTTAACTTGGTGGTGGCACTAAGGGTTGATTATCATTTCTAATGGTTATTTGTTTGTGTGTTTTTATCAAGACTTTGATGATCATTTTTTTATTATCCTTGGTGTGAGAAGTTATTCAAACCGGTTTTGTAAAGTCTTTTAAAGGTTTAAATTTGTCGTTATTTGATTTTGATAATAACTTGATGTTATTTCACAAATGGGTGTAACGGAGACCTAAATTCCGCGTGTTTTAAAATGTTTAAATTGGTTTGAAAATCTGTGTGTTACACGAGTATAGTGTCGTTATATAAAAAAACGGCATTATCGTGTAATTTGTTTAATGTGTAATATGTTCATTTTGTCAAATATTTTTTATCATTATGTTATATGTATTAATCATTGTGTTTTACGTTTTCCAACTCATTGTGTGATTTGCTTATTTTATCAAATATTTTTTATCATTATGTTTTACGTTTTCCAGCTCATTGTGTAATTTGCTAATTATTGTGTAATTCGCTCAAATATGTCAGGTCATTGTGTAATATCAGGTCTGGTCATTACATATAA
Organism: Smallanthus sonchifolius; assembly: GCA_023525975.1. NCBI lineage: Eukaryota > Viridiplantae > Streptophyta > Magnoliopsida > Asterales > Asteraceae > Smallanthus > Smallanthus sonchifolius. The sequence continues at coordinate 83,604,206 of CM042036.1, forward strand.
AAAGACCATTATTGTATTATTACACAATGACCTGGCATATTACACAATAACCATTATGCCCTCTATTTAAAAACAATAAAAGGACACATGTCAAGCATATAATCCTTTTTACCCTTCTTATTTTTAAAACTCTTTTTATCATAACCTAACCTATATATATATATATATATATATATATATATATATATATATATATATATATATATATATATATATATATGGGAGGGTTCCAGAGAAAACCCCATAGTTAGGCGAAAACCGAGAAAACCCCATAGTTAGGCGGAAACCGAGAAAACCACTAAAAAACCAATTTTAACCAATCATATTGTGACAATCGCGACTTTTCGGGTCAACGCCGTTTCTCGACGTTTTATACATTTATATTTTATAATTTATATTTTATCGTGTTTCTAGAAGATTCTAGGATCATTGCCTTAGACAAACACTAAGGTCCGAACTAGAAAACTCGGTTAAATGCATACACTGCGTGTACCGGGAACGCGTTAAATAAACGGTAAAAATTAAATTCTCGAAAATAATTTTTATATTTATATTTTAGTTAAAAATGATGTTTTATAATATTTATATGTGCTAACTTTTGTGATTCTTGATTAAACTAACGATCACAGGTGGTTCACCCGGTATTTACCTAGTATAACTTTTTAAAAACTTTTGAGTTTTTATATTTTAAAAATTCTCAAAATTCATTATTTTGGATATTAGAATTTTATGTTTGAACAAAAATGTTTATTAGAGTGTTTGGGGTGTAATTTTTATAAAAAGTGGGTATATTTTATTAAATTTGTCTTTTAAAAATGCAAGACCTCATCTCCATCTATAAATACCCAACCCCCCCCACCCATTTTCCCCTTCCTTCCCCTTTGTTCCAGCCATAAACCCCTCCACCTTTTCATCCAAACACCTCCCCAAATCTCTTATCTAGCTCAAGAACATTTCATGCAACCTTGATTCTTGAAATATTGTTGTTTGTGAGCATATTTTTAGTGATTTAAAGGTATCTTAGCACGTTTTTAGCCTTCGACTTTTCTGATTTAATAGTTGCATGTGTTCTCAAGAACACCAAGAACACACACTCACTTTGATTTTCAAGTTTTGTTGTTTTTAAGAGTTTTAAGCTTGAATCTTGCATTTTTAACAAGGATTTGTGGATAGAATCTTGTTATAATCATCCACAATGAGTTATATAGTGAAAAACTTGCAAGATTTGATGATCAAAGTGTATGAACACTTGGGTGTTCATACTTGCATTTTCTTGATTTAAAAAGTACATTTTTTATTGATTTTGAGTCTTTTATCTTGGAATTGAACCACATTGTGATTTTAGGTTGTTAAGTTAAAGAATCACAGGAGAAAAGCATCAAATTTCACCTTCAAAGCTGATTTGAAAGGTATAATCTTGATTAAAACTTGTTACTTTGTTTGAATGTTCTTGATGGATTTTTAAAAATTATTGATCCAGCACCAAAAATTATTTTTAAACAGTAGATTATATTTTAAAATGAGGATCTGAAAAATTTGGTAATCTAACTCTTTATAGATAATTTATTAAAATTCTCACAAATTTAATTCATGGAAATTGGTAAAACTAACTCTGAGTATTGAAAAACTCTGGATTTTGGTCAATAGTTACTATATGATAAAGGACGACTCCTATCCAAATTTTGTGATAATTGAAGTTGTCTAAGTAAGTGTTTTATATTTGAGACCAAGTCTTTCAAATCCGATCTTTAAGACTGCGTATGCATAAAACTTTCTGGACAGATTTTAAAAACTCTTTTTAACGAATTTAAACAAGGATTTAGACAAATCTGAGCTTGTCATTGTGTTCGTAGCGTCGAGAAATGGTTCCGGATGAAAAACGAGCTTCGGCAGCCACCGGCCACCGCGTCGGACCACCGTTGACCGCCACGCACCTCCGTCGGACCACCACTACTTTGCTGGAAACCTCTCCAGCCCTCTCCACTCTCTCTCTCTAAAATTTCTCTGAATTTTTGAAAAATGAGATAGTGGATGAAGATGGGGTATTTATAGCCCATGCGGTCTCCGATCACGTGTCAGTTTTTCGCTTAAACAAACCCGGTAAAAATAGTGGCGTTATTTTACTCAAAAATAACTCGTTAGAATTTAATATTTTCTCTCGAGTCCTTGCGTCTCATAAATATATATCCTTTCGGATTTAAATTGAATTTTACGAAACTGCTCGACTCGGGTGTTCACACGTATAGACTTGAACTTGATCAACTTTTTGACATTATAACATCAAAATAAATCTTGCTATTATCTTCCGTTCACTAACGAGTTCCTTTCGTATGAAAGTATTTTTCAACATAATAATAATACTATTATTATACGAACTCGTCGAACACAGGTGTTGACCGTAAAAGTCACGGTTGTCACAAATCTGAATTGTTATTGGCGTATTAGTGAGTACTTTTGTTAAAAAAAATAAATATGTATTAACACTTGTGGAGGACAAAGATGTCTTTTAACACTTTTTTAAAAATTTACTTACACATTTTTTAAGCATAAGGTATAACCCTTTAATGCTTTAAAAAAAATCTGAAAATTGAAGTTATTCATACATTAACTACCTTCTCCCCTCATGATTTTAAATGGCCATAACTTTTTCATACGTTAATATTTTTTAAAAAAATTACATCATAAAAACGAGCATTTTATTCTTTTTAATTTGAGTATGGTATTGCTATAGTTTTTTTCTAATTAAAAAAAACATGTTACGTGATTACCAGTGTCTGTGTTCTACGTCGCATCGCGTAGGCACCCTCTATATATCTATACTATATAATAAATAAAGGTTTTTAGTGCCACGTGTCACTTCCACATTCATTCTCATCATTTTTTTCCCGCTTCTCTCTCCTATTAATTACACCACTATCCAAAAATAATAATATACTTTTAAAAGAAATAATAATTTTTATATTAATAAACTTTCTGACATATTTTGACGAGTGTATGTATTAACAGATTATATTTTATTTCACGAGTTTATTCAACCTGTGTAAAACACTATTTTTAAAAAATATTTTTTTATTACTGAATATATAATATTATATTTATTTAACCCGTGTAATACACGGGATTTTAACCTAGTATATATATATATATATATATATATATATATATATATATATATATATATATATATATATATATATATATATATATATATATATATATATATATATTGGAACACCGGTAAACATCGATACGACACAACCATGTCTCAGTCCAACCGATAAACATTGATACGAATCTTAGAATTTTATTATAGAATAAGTGACAAATGAAAAATAAAAAAAATAAATTGTTGGGCCGATTTAGACCACCTACATGTATTTTGGTACGATTAGATGAAATCTCATCTGTAGGCCCCCGATTATCGATTAATCCCGATTTTTACTACAATGTTAATAAATAATTGGACATGTCGAATTTATATTTATATTAACATGTCTTAATCTAAATTGTTATTGGTGTATTAATGAGTACTTTTGTTAAAAAAATAAATATGTTAAAAATAATTATATGGTTATACATAGCCTTATTAGTTATGTTCTTCAAAATTATTGTAAGTTTAGCTATATATTATACTTTTGTGAACCGGATATTCATCAATTATTGTGATATATAATATAACAAAATATTAAATTATTTAAAGATTATAAAAGTTAAAAAAATCATTAATCACTTATTTAAAAACTTGTTTGGAAAAGTTATTTAAGTCTCCGATATTAATAAAATAAAAAAGAATAAGACGATATTTTTTCTTAAACTCAAATTGGTGATACAATTTTATTAGTTGATTGTACGAGTTAAAAGTTGGTTTTTATTTAAGATGTCATCCTTTTAATCTATATTTTATAGAATAAATTACATGTTTTGTCTTTAAATATCTTAAAAAATGCAACTGTTTTTTTTGTTTTCAATAATTACACAAAATATCAGTTCGTTTAATGTTTCACACATTTCGTCTTTTAATGAATGGACGTTAGTTTGAACCACTATCTCAGGTCATGTGCAAGATAAAATAAATGAAACAGTTGATCATTTTACTCCCACATCACGTAATTTACTCAAACAATAATAAATTAAAAAATAACCAACGTTAGTTTGAACCAGTCTGTGCACACCACTAAAACCACCAACCTAAGGGTTGTGTTTCCCGCCGCATCGCGCATGCCCTCACTAGATAGTAGGCACAAATAGTAATTACTTCAAAACAATGTTTACATAATAATGTAACAGAGTTAACATTATTTTTTTCAGTCCCCAAACCTGCTCCATTCGCTGAAGCAATAAAAAAGAACTAGATTAAAGAAACTCATCATACAGTATATGTAGCAGTCAAAAAGTAAGAGACAAAAGAAATTGTCTTAATATTAATTTATCTATACTATATCTATAATATTGCTGGTTTTTATCAAACACATGTAACAGACTTAACATTATTTCCCGAGTTTAGCGCACCGCAATGCGCGCGGGCAATTTACTAGTGTGTGTATATATATATATATGTGTGTGTGTGTGTATGTATATGTATAGGGGAAATTTTAAATACAAAGGGCTTAATTCGTACGAAGGGATAACAGCGCGCCGCGTGTTCCTTTTAATTTTGAGTGGGAGGGATATTTTTGTAATTCTACCAGTTATTAATTACAAATGCGTAATTAAGTGATTTCATTAATAAAAAAACGTGATTCAATTGCCGAATCGTAGGATTCACCAAACTTGAAGTTGAAATTCACGTTTGAAAAAAAATCACGTTTAAAATCCACGTTTGATATCAGTTTGAAATATACATAAATTCACGATTATTAATTCACGTTTTAATTAATAAAAATTAAAAAAATTAAAGTTGAATTTCACGTTGAAATCCACACACATATAAAGCTGAATTTCAAGTTGAAACGTGATTGGCAAGCGTGATTAATAAATAAATTTTCAAGTTGAAACGTGATCAGCAGAAAATTTTTTTGAAATCCACACAAAATCACGCACCAAGCGTGATTAGCAAAAAAATTTCAAAATCACGCATGAAGAGTGATTACGTGAATAAAATCACGTTTTTGCGTGATTGCGTGAACAAAATCACGTTTTTGCGTGATTATTAAAAAAAACTAGCGATTGTGGATATAAATTGACATTTATGCCCTTCTAACGAGGACGACGCGTTATTTTTTTCAAATTAATTACGTTTATGCCATCGCGTTATCCCCAACCCTAGATCATATTAATCGGAAGCTTGGGGACCTTTCGTACACTTCGTACGATTTGGGTCCTTTGTACGATAACCGTCCCATATATATATATGGGAGGTTTCAATTCAGAACACTAAATATTGCGAGAACAAGCAGAATAAAACGAATCATTCACATTTTCAATTTTAAAAAGTTCTAAAATATAAGAAAATGATATAAATGTAATGTTTATTCATTTTTCATGAAATTCAAACAAAAAAATATGAACAAATTTCGTTTTTATATGTAAGGCCCTGAACCCGGGAGTTCTCACTTATTGGATTTACTCATCAACACATAGCTCATAAACATAAGACATTCTCAAATCGTAACGGAAATAATTAAAACTTTAACATAAGCAGCGGAATACATAACATGTCTTAAACATAACTTGTTTGGTACGAATTTAAACTTGTCTTAAAACATCATAAAACTTTAAAAGTAAATGGGATGCCAGACTCAGATCTTCGGGTAACTCCTCTCGTCAAGCCAAACATCCACATCTATCTACAGCCACCTGCACTTAACTGATGTGAATACTAAAAATCAGCAACGCTGAGTAAGTTCTAACGCTTACATAAAACATTAATACATATATTAAAAGAAGTGGTTTTGCTTGAACATAACTTTATATGCCAATAAGGCAAAAAATTTACATATAAACTTTTAAATCATTCATGAATTATCTTAGCTGAAACTTATCTTTAACTTTCTGATTCTTTCCATATTGCCCCGATGGCTCAAGTCCAAAGGTCGACAAATAGGAAAGATTACACGATGCATCACCGTAACTATTTCACCATACCGTCTAATCCATCTGTAACTGCAGTGCATCCTAAGGCTCTTTACCTCTAGGATTAACTACTCACTTTGTCTCCTAAGGCTCTTTACCTCTAGGAAGACAACTTGTCACCTAAGGCTCTTTACTTCTAGGATGACATCATGTCGCCTAAGGCTCTTTACCTCTAGGACGACAAACTTAGCACAAAGCCCTTGTGAGTAACCGTCGTTACTCCTTATCACTGAGAACCAGTTGATCAACCGTTAGCGAACCGCAAAGGTTCTTATAGAGGGGGACATAGCCCATAACTGACTTTCTATACATAGTAAAATCTGTCCCCGAAGGAACCGTAACTTAACTTGGTACTTACTTCCGAAGGAAACTTTATCTTTACTTTCTTTGTTAATGAAATAACTTTCTTTAAAACTTTACCTTTATTCTTTTAAAAACATCTTTACTGTTCGTATACATTTCATAAACATCATTCATAAAAACTTTCTTTTGCCTCTTTTAAACCTTTCTATAAATCATGACTTTCGCCATCGTTTATTACTATAAAATATGTAATAAACATTTTTCACTAAGTATGCACATCACCCCAAAAGTAGGCAGGAAATGAGATTAGAACTCACCTGAATTTTTAGTTAACTCTTCCTAATTGTAAAGCTCAACGTGGTGCTAGCCGATCTATTCGAGCGGTCATAAACGACATGTGTTAACTTCTAGACATAACAAAGCGATCTGTCCGGAATGTACTTGGTCGAAAACTCTTATGTCCGAAATATTTTTTCGACCGAAATTTTTTTCGGACGAAATCTATTTCTGTCGAAATCCCTTTCGCCCGAGATTTCTATCATCCAAAAACTATTTCGGTCGAAATCCCTTTCGCCCGAAATGTCTTTCACCCGAAGACCATTTCGCCCGAAAACTATTTTGCCCGAAATATCTTCCATCCGAAATCTATTTCGTCCGAAAACTAATTCGTCCGAAATCCTTTGTTTGAAATATCTTTGTGTCCGAAATACTTTTTGGACACTTCATCGTTTTCGGACCATTCAAAGAGTTTTCGGACAATTCAACTGTTCTTGGCTAGATTATTCATTTTTGATCTAAAACTCTAACTTTTCACGTCCAAATTGTTCTATTATTAATCATGCAGCTATATCTATGGATTCTAGACATAAACACATGTAAAAATCTGATCTTTTTGAAGCAGACTCATGTTAACCCTAAAAACTCATTTCAATCAAAAACTCAGATTTTGGACGGATTTTGATACCTGTTTGGGCTTAATTATTCAGAGAAGCTTCAAGCAACCGACGGAGAAGTAGATTGGGCCGATCTCTGGTCAAAACCAACACACACTCTCTAGTTGTTTCTCTCTCTAGAAAGTGGGGAAGATGAAGTGAGAAATGAGGTACTGAAAAGAGGGTTAGGGTCTTACGGCCCATCCTCACCTTCAGCTCGGCCCACCTAACGACCCGAGCCAAGGCCTGGTCCATCTCGCTTCCTTTTCCTTATGTTCATGTAACTCCCTAGCCCAATCTCTTGCTTTCTAAATCTGAGAAGTTACAATATACATACCTACACATGTGTAATTCATGTGTAGGTTTTTTTACCAACACATAAGTACATAACCTACACATGTGTAAGAAACTTTTAAATAAATAAAAACATATGAAAAAAATAGTTTAATGGTTTTTTATGTACATAAACATACATATTTGTATGTAAAAAGAATAAAATTCTAAATTTTTTTTACCATGGATCAAAAATTTAAGCGATTTAAGTTTGCTTCGTTTGTTCTTACAAAATTTATTTGTTCTGAAATGAACTTCCCTTTATATACGTATACATATATCATAATTTAATGAAATAAATAATATAAATTCTATTTTTAGCTACAAATAAACAACTAATACATAAAAGAATCGATTAATAACTAATATATCAATAATAAATGTAAGGTTGAAGTCTTGAAGATGGATGAGGAGAAGTTGAAGATGAAGTACAAGAGCGCAACTTTCAGCCGTTTTGAATTTTGACACTGTAGCTAGGATCAACATTTAAAGATATTTTTTAAAGCGGTTAGGATCAACATCAAAGTTTCTTTAAACCGCTTCAAAATGCACATTTTTGAGACGGTTCTTTTCATGCCGGTTTTTTAAAAGCGCTCCAAAAAAGTATTTTTGACCGCCTTAAAAGATCAATTGCGTACTAGTTATTGAAAACGACTAGAAAGGGCATAGACCGGCAGCCAGTCCTGTCAGGTAATAAAAACATTGTTAAACATGTGTCGACTTTAGTGCTTAGGTATTAATATATTCTAATCAAGCTATTCTCTTTTCTATGGTATTCTGATAGAAGCAAAACAAATGTTTTCCAATTTCTCTACAATATATAGTTTTGTTGTCAAATTAATAAATATCTATACTAAGTTTATATCTTGTCACACAATCCCAAAAACTACAAACAGTAGAACTTCTTCTCTTCCTATACATGGACACTTATAACACACAAAATCATACATACAAATTGTTCTTTTGCTTTCTATTGTCACCTCCCGATAACTTCCGTAAATGTAACATCATTCGAGGAAACAGTTATTTCTCTACCTTTCATGATCAGATCCATTTCAGCGGAGTTTAGTGACATATCCTCGCCTTGTGTTGGTAGAGGGAGACTTGCGCTTTCACTCTCCAACATATATACCACTGATGACATAGTTGGCCTATGAACCGCTGAAAATTGTACACATAACATCCCTATATGAATACATTGTAATGCTTCTTTCTTGTTACATAAATCTAGAATTGATGGATCAATTAGTTCTTCTGGTTTCACATCCTTCCATAGACTCCAGGCCTGCATAATGTTGTTAATTATCAATATAGTTGAAAGAAAGAAAATGTTGAACAGTTAATTAGTTATAGAAGATATAATTAATATTGGGGCAAATTTCATTAAAAAGTAAAGTACTTCAAGAGTATTTTTAGTATAGATAGCAAACTTTGTTTCAACCTATATAAAGATAACTTACTTTCAACAAATTTTATGGTGCTCTTATAAGTAACACTCAATTTTATATGTGAAAACAAAGGTCTCTATATAAAACAGATGTACTTAAATGACATAATGTTTCTATACTATTTGCCCTGAATAATTATTGTAATTATCTTGTTTTTAACACGACTGTTTGAACAAGAAGGAAGGGCAAAAGAAGTTGATCACTTACGTGTTTTATTAGGTTTGTGGAGTCATGAGAGCGAAAACTTGTGTTTCTTTGGCCACTAATGATTTCTAGTAGCAATACCCCGAAGCTGTAAACGTCAGATTTCACTGAAAAGAAACCTTCCATTGCATACTCTGGAGACATGTAACCACTGTAGGAATTGAAAAGGTGTCAGATGTATAATCGATTTCAGTATTTTCTTTTATGAGTTCCTCTTTCATTGATAGACCAACAAAAGAAGACGATGAATTAAAAGTAATGGAACTTGTTTGATGATTTTCAACTTACTATGTGCCTACAATTCGCGCTGTATTTGCCTCGTTTTGGTTCCCTCCAAATATTCTGGCCATGCCAAAATCTGAAATTTTAGGGTTCATCTCCTTATCAAGCAAAATATTGCTAGCTTTAAGATCACGATGAATTATGCGAAGCCTAGAATCTCGATGGAGATAAAGTAGACCTCTAGCAATCCCTTGAATGATCAGAAACCGTGTTTTCCAATCTAGATGCACTTTCTTCTTCTCATCTGTCATTACAAATACAAAGATCTCATCAATTGTGCTGAGTTGATGAAGAAATAGCTGTAAAATGAAAAGGGGGAGAAACGCATACCGAAAAGAAATGTATCAAGGCTTTTGTTTTGCAGGTATTCATAAACTAGCATATTTTCTTCCCCTTCAATGCAATACCCGAGCAATCTAACAAGATTTCTGTGTTGTAATTTAGCAATCAGAATCATCTCATTCTTGAATTCCATCAAGCCTTGTCCAGACCATTTTGATAGCCTCTTCACAGCGATTTCTTGGCCCCCAGGCAGGATTCCCTGCATAAAACAAGCGTATTTTAGGTCGTTAAGTTCGCATTAATCTAATATACCCAAATTTCTAAAACACTAGATCACATGATCTTGGAAGGACAAAGTTGGGTAAAGGAAATTTGCTCAAAAATAAAACTAACCTTGTGTACGGGGCCAAATCCACCTTCACCGAGCTTGTTTTTATTAGCAAAATCATCTGTAGCGGATTCTAATGATATTAGACTGAACAACCTTCCTTCAAATGTTTTTCCTTCAACTGAAAGATCAACTGGTCCTGTGGCACCCGCGGAAATGTCTAGGCTATATGGTCCTTGAAAAAGTTGTGACAAATTCTTCTTTTGCTTCCACAGATTCCAGATTTCTGTTCATCATAGCATATAAATAATAAGTTACAAGACCATCAATCCAAACAACACATTTTGGTTCTATTCTAATGGAATCTTTCCCAAGGGAATAAATTTGACTAAAATAACTACCATTTGATGACATATGTTTGTAGTGATTCTTGTGCAAAATGTCAAACTCAGAAAAAAGTTGGTTGGTATAAGCTTAAGATCAAATCAAGCATACCTTTGATGTTTCTCTTATACCTCCAGATTAGCCATACTATTAGGCCAAAAACTATCGCACCAGTTACTGATATCGCTATAACTGCAGTCATGGATACTTTTCCGCCTCCTAACAACCAAAAACTTGCTTAAATTACTTTAAACTTTGATGAAATCTAGTTCTAGAATAAACAAATATTGTATTCAAACCAATCCAAAGAGGCAAAGAATGATGAAACTGTAATATAGGTAAGAAAAAGGTGAAAAGATAGAAGGTGTACCTAATTCTGAATCTGCAAGGCGAATGAAAATTGTTTCTCCGCCTTGTTCAAATTCTTCGATATCGTTCAAATCACCACCCCATGTTAAACACCCAATTCCGGAGATGAAGGCATATGCATTGCAGGAGCAATTATTGGAGCATACATCTTCACATTCCCCTTGATTGTCTGCAGATAAAGTATTCGTCGCAATATCAGGCAATTTTACTCCATTTATTGGTTGGAATCCATCATTTCTGCTAGAATTTGATCCACATTCTAGAGGGGTTCTTCTAATACATTGATTGTTGGAATTGAGTTCAAATCCTTGCATACATGAACATAGAGAAGGGGCATTCCTTGAGTTGCATATTCCATAACTACCACACCTATTGTACTCTTGGCATGGAGTGGAAGGCAGTGTTAAAATCACAACCCATTCCAGCCTTCCATCATCCCATGTCAACTGCTCTATTTCACCATCCCAGTTTATCATGAACCTCATAAGACGTGTCCTATTCGGATTGTTAAAGATGAAGTACATAACATCATCATCATCATCCGCCTGAACTAGTCTAAAACCAGCCAAAAATACCGATCTCATCTGCGGCATTCCAGTGAATATCTGCTGATTCCATTGACCGGATCTCCAAATCCTACGACGTGATTCGTCCCAAGAGATGATCTGTGGTGAACCACGAGGATCAATTTCCATTGAGTAGTTCCCTCCTGAAGGGTCATTACTAGTCCTCCATGAAACAAATGAAACACTATCTCCTCTAGTGAGATTCATATAAATTCTCATATTTGGTAAGTAAGTATCTGTTGGATGCTCACAACTTTGCCATAGCGCATTTTGATCATCTCCTGCATTCTCAGCAGTCGCAAGAATAAAATTTCCGGTGTCAACAAGCATAGCAGTAAGATTACCTGCCAACGGAAAGCTATCCGATGACCAGTATATCGTACCATCCCCATCAGAAAGACTCAAACTCCCATTGTTTTGAATGCCAAAAACACCAAAATTTCCGGAGAGTGGAGCATCTCTATTGGCTACCCATGTGACTGTTTGACCAGGTATTCGGTAATACCATATTCCAACGTATCGTAAACTCGAATTCACAGGACTGAAAAACCCGAGCGCAAAATCTTGACCTGGAGAGACAATGATTTCCCCATCTCTTATCACTTCTCCATGTCTAATAGCACTGTTATTTGACTGAGAAAACACATGAAGATTGTACAAGAGAAAGAAGAATGAAACAAGTTGAAGATTTCTTGGACTAATGTGACTACAACCCATGTTCATAAACGGTTGATAGGAATACAACTGGATTTCAGATATGAAGAAGATATTATATGGATGAAATAAAGAAGGAAAGAGTTGACAATATTGGAAAATATGAGTATTCAAGGAAAGAGGGGTGAGTTGATGTTATTGACTTTGACTAATATTTGAATGTTAATGGTGGAATAATGGGTGGATTTCGTTGACTGAACTGATAAATTCCTTCTAAAGCATACTTACCAATTTATGTATTATTTTTAAAACTTTATATATGTATATAGCTGTGGGAGTTACGATTGACATCTACAAGTCGTGTTATTTTAATATAAATTATGGTAACTAATTTATCAAAAGTTATTTTAATATTTGAAGCAGTAGAAGGTGGAATAACAAAAAGTAACGAGGAATTTTTGGTCAACATTAAAAAAGGAGTGTGAATTGATGGTTAAAAAGAGGAAAACAGAATGGAAAAATTAATTTTAGTTTGATTTAAAAATAGTAGTTATAAAACAAAATTAAGTTGTATTGTATTTATATATACTAATGGAAAAAAATGATTCGTTCAGTGACATTTCGGTCAAAATTGCTGTGAGTTCAAAAAAATCATGTCTTAATGCGTTTTAGTCGTTTTCATTGAGTTTGAAACTGCGAGAGATGATCCGTCAACTTAACGATCCGTTGAAAATAGTGAAATACAATATTCACAAGAGATTTTTGTTAGACTTTTCAGTGTTGTGGGTTATAAAGAATTGCTACATCCTTTAGCCTTCAGTGAACCGTTACAAATATTCATTATGTACTTCCAAGACCACTCAGGTTTTCATATTTTTCGTTCTCAGTATATGGTTCATCTATGTCTTTCGGTCAGGATTTTTCATATTTTATATATCACTACTAGAAACATATATATTTCCTACAAAAGTTACCAACAAAAGAAATTTCCCACAAATTTCCGACAAAACAAAAACAAAAAGGTAACTATACGATTTCCTACAATTTTTCGACAAATTTATTAAATAAGTTAACTTATTTATTTACTATAATCGTCGGAATATTGTCGGAAATTACCGACGATTTGTTGCTAATTCGTCGAAAAATTAGTCGGGACTTTGTCGGAAGAAACATTTCCTACGGGGTTTTTTCCAACCAACACTTTTTATCGGAAACTTGTCGCTAACGACCAATTCCGACAAATTTCCCACGAAATCTCATTACTAGAAAAATGAAAAATTTGCGATAGCAGTTTTGTGGGAAATTTGTTGGAATTGGTCGTTAGCGACAAGTTTACGACAAAAAAATGTTTGTTGGAAAAAACCTCGTAGGAAATGTTTTTTTCCGACAAAGTCCCGACGAATTAGCAACAAAAGCCTTTCGTCGGTAATTTCCAACATTATTTCGACGATTATAGTAAATAAATAAGTTAACTTATTTAATAAATTTGTCGGAAAATTGTAGGAAATCGTATAGGTACTTTTTTGTTTTTGTTTTGTCGGAAATTTGTCGCTAACTTGTGGGAAATTTATTTTGTCGGAAACTTTTGTAGGAAATATATATGTTTTCTAATAGTGTATATCTATATGGGGGAGGGTTCAATTCATATAATTTATATAAGAGCGAATTACAAATTACGTCCTTTAAGTATTAACCAAATATCAGAATACGTCCTTTAACTAAGAAAATTACAGAAAACGTCATTTGTGCTTAAAAAAGCTTGTACGTTACGTCCTTTAGACTAACGGACGTTAAATTTCACCGTTAAATCCAGTCATGTGCAAGGCACATGAGGGCAAATGTGTCATTTCACCTATACGGGGACTAAATGTGTAATTAACTTAAACCCTTAAATGTAAAATGTGATCCTTAAAGGGCTAAATGTGAAATTTAGCTAATACCCCACCATAAGAACTTTCGGCTTCCGCCATCTTCAACAACGTTCGACTTCCGCCATCTTCAACACCCTTCGGCTTCCGTCGATCTACCATCATCATCACCATCCACCACCGCCTTCCCTGATGCCTCCAACACCACTGTATCCATCTAACCAAACTCGTTGTCTTCATCTTCTGCCCTAACACAATGGTTGCCGAACCCTAATTCGAAATTACAGGTCGTGTAGGTTTGGACCCCTTCATCGGAATTGCAGGTCGTGCAGGTTGGTTTAGTCCCCTTCATCGGAATTGCAGGTCGTGCAAGTTCTCGTCTCCACCCCCTATTCGAATCTCAGATCTGAAAAATCACTAACAGATCTAAGCTAGCTTCAATGGAAGACAGGGGTTATGAGTTTTCAAGCTATGAAAACGAGGGCTGTGAGTTTTCTAACGTGGTTGATTTATGGGAAGCATATACGAGTAAGTTATGGCATAAGTTATGGCTGAATTTGAAATTAGAAGAGGTAGAATTTGAATTTGTTGAATTTGAATTTGCTCTTGAGGTGGTCGTGGGTGGCCGAAGGTGGTGGTGGTCGGCGGGTTTCAGGTAGTGGTAGGGTGACATCACTGCATTTTAGCATTCAGCAATGGGATTTAATCTAGAGATAGAGAGGGGGCTATTTTAAATTTTTTTTTAATTAAAATGGTAAATGGATGAAAATACCCTACCCATAACTGGATTTAACGGTGAAATTTAACGCCCGTTAGCCTAAAGGACGTAACATGCAAGGTTTTTTAAACATAAAATATGTTTTCTGTAATTTCCCTAGTTAAATGACGTATTCTGAAATTTGGGTAATACTTAAAGGACGTAACTTGTAATTCGCACTTTATATTACTTCCATATATATATATACATGAGTAAACTCCGATTTCAGTCCCTGTGGTTTAGGTCAATTCCATTAGTTATAATTTCACTTTTTAGTCACTTTGGTTCCAATTTTGTCTCAATTAAAGACAAATGGCTAACACCGTTAAAATTTTCAGTTAGTTTTTATGTGAAAAGACAAAAATGCCCTTGTTTGACCACCTATGTCTTTCTTCTACATAAAACCCTAAAATTCACATAACTCCCTTGTCACCACCCACCACCACCTCCATGGCCACCACCACCCACAAAAATCCGGCCACCTTCCACCACCTTAAAAATCCGGCCACTTTCCACCACCCTAAACAACCACTCATATTTGAAAAATCCACACCACTCAGATTTGAAAAATCCACACCACAACCACTTAGATTTGAAAAATCCACACCACTCAGATTTGAAAAATCCACACCACAACCACTTAGATTTGAAAATTTTGGCCACATTCCGACTAGGCCAACACCACACCACCTCCGTTTTCCGGTTAGGCCACCACCAACACCCATCTCCGTTTTCCAACTAGGGCAACACCAGACCACCTCCGTTTTCCAGTTAGGTCACCACCAGCACCCACCTATGTTTTACGGTTAGGCCGCCGCCACCGTTTAAACGGTGCAAGAAGTATGTCGCTTCTGTGAAATGCAAATCGATCTAGGGCGGCGGCTGTGGTGGTTCGTTTTCCGACGATCTAGGGCGACAGATGTGGTGGTTCGTTTTCCGATGATCTAGAGCAAATCAAACCCACCATCTTCTATGGCAAATCAAACCAAACCCAACATCTTTTACGGCAATTTAGGGCAAATCAAACCCACCATCACCATTACCATCAAACCCACCTCCCTAAAAAATGAGTTTGAGGTAGAGGATGAGAGAGAGCGCGAGTGAGCTTAGGCGATGATGGTGATTTAGGTTGTCGGCGGTCAAAGAAGGGCGGTGGAGGTGGTGGACGGAGGGTTGCCGACAGTTCTTGGTAGAGAGAGGGAGAGATGGTAAAGATGATGAGTCTGTGTGTTTGGATAAAGAGTATGGGGTAAGTAGGGTTTTATTAAAAGGGGTAGTTTTATCAATTAACAAAAAGTTAATAGAAAATTTTAACGGCGTTAGCCATTTGGCTTTAATTGAGGCAAAAATGGAACCATGGTGACTAAAAAGGTGAAATTGAAACTAATGAAATAAAATAGGGAATTGACCCAAACCAAAGGGACTAAAACCGGAGTTTACTCTCTCTCTCTCTCTCTATATATATATATATATATATATATATATATAGGGAATGGATCATTTGAGAACTCCTAAATATTTTGAGAACTCGCGAGAACTCGTCAAAAATCCAATCAAAACCATTTTTTTGTTTTTACTATTTTTATTGTTAGAATACAACATAAAAAAATAAATTTATACTAATTATAATAAAACCATTTTTTTGTTTTTACTAATTATTTATACTTAACCCATTAAAGATAAGTAATATAATTAAGGTTTTTTGAATATTAATTACAATTATTATCCAATAAAAATAATTACTATATTGTTCTAGATATTTTAATTAATTAATTATTCCAAAAATAAATAATTGTCACAATCTTTTTTCACGTCTATGTGTCTAAACTCTTTTAGTCGCATTCATTTACTTTTTCATGCGAGTCGCTATGTAAGGCCTTGTTCCCCGACATCAGATCAATCTAGAACTTTATCTCCCGATCGGGTGGCACTCAAAGCAAGTCATTGGGGAACACCTCCGGAAAGTTACACTCCATGGGTACGTCATTCAATTCCGTAACTTTCTTTCTGTCATCAATAACATATGCCAGGTAGGCTTCGCAACCACGCCTCATGAAAGTTTCGGCCTTGATAATCGAAATGGCGTTCGGTACCGTGCCATCTTTATCCCCGTAAACTGTGATTAAACTACCACCAAGCCTTCTTCACCATCTTCTTTATAATGTGACCTTTTCTTCGACTCTTTCGAATTGAGTGTGGCCAATACCTCTTCCATGGTAAGCATCTCCATTCGATACATTAAGCAAGTCCTGAGGGAACACCTCCGGAAAGATATACTCCACGGATACGTCATTCAATTCCGTAACTTTCTTTCTGTCACCAATAACATATGTCAGGTAGGCTTCGCAACCACGCCACATGAAATTTTCGGCCTTGACAATCGAAATGGCGTTCGGTACCGTGCTATCTTTATCCCCGTAAACCGTCATTAAACTACCACCAAGCCTTCTCCACCATCTTTTTTAGAATTTGACCTTTTCTTCAACTCCTTTGAATTGAGTGCGGCCAATACCTCTTCCATGATAATCCTCTCCCTTCGATACATTAAGGTATCTACATAATGTTTATAAGACCATTGTAGGGAGGTCAAGAAAATTATAGTCTGATCTTCATCCTCCAATTCGAATTAAATATTCTCAAGACCTAAGACCAATTTGTTAAATTTTTCTGTGTGATCTTCAATGGATTTCCCTGAATTCATCTTAAATGTATATAGGCGCTTCTTGAGGTACAATCGATTTGCAAGAGACTTAGTCATATACAATGACTCTAACTTAGACCATATACCGACAGCCGAAGACTCTTTCGATACTTCTCTCAATACCCTATCTCCTAGACTTAAGATGATAGCACTATGCGCCCTCTCGGGTGTTTCCTTCTTCTCCTTATCAGTCATCACTATAGGAAAATTAGCTTCACCTAATAAGGCATCCTAACCCCCCGATGAACTTAAAGAGCTCCCAGCTTCAATCGCGAAAGGCTAAAGTTGTATTTGTCGTCAAATTTCTCAAGATCAAACTCCGTGACACCAGGATCCATCTCTGAACAACTCTAATTGCAACCTCTCTCTTAATCAAGCCCTCACCGAGCTGTGATACCAATTGTTATAAAAGAACACTAAGAAAGAACAATTGAAACTGAAACGATTTCCTTTATTGAAGATGCAAACGAATACAATTGAAGAAAACAATATTGAATCAATACGAATTACAATGTATCGAAAGAACTAAACATGTATCACGAGTAGTGAGAACCCTAATCCCCAAATGGTTCGTTAATAAGCCTGTAACAAACTCAGAATCAAGAATGACACATTTAGCCCCTCAACTTTCTGGTTAGCACAATTAACCCTTCAACTTTGGCTTTACCACTTGTTGACTATTCCCATCTTTGACTTCAACAAATATTGACTTTATTAAGACCTCTACTTTCCATTTAACACAATTAACCCTCCAACTTTGACTTTACCACTTGTTGACTATTCCCATCTTTGACTTTAACAAATATTTGACTTTATTAAGACTTATCACCACACTAATGGACGAAGCCATAGATCAGGGCCGGCCCATAGGACCGGCCCATTGGGCCTGCGGGACTGGCTCTGCCATAAATGATCCATGTGGACAATATATGTTGCTGCTCCTTCGATGATATCGATCTATATCCGTGCCCCTTCACCCCCCATAGATCATTACTAGTATCTCACATCCTCTGAAGTATTACCGAAGGCTGTGAAAGTTCCCTAACTTGTGATAAAGAGAGGCACTAATTTGTGATTATGCGTCACCCACTATTGTATCAACTACCTGAGGCCCTTCTCTCTCGAAACTATAAATAATTGATTTTTATGTAATATGCCATTAACTGAGTTGGATTCAATTAAAGTGGGTATGAGGTCATAGAATGGAGATCATTGGGTTCCTGAACCTTTTAATTGATCTAAATACTGTTTTGTGATGGTTTTGAATTACGACACTTGGGCATGGAGTTTGGAATCATAAGGTGCATGTTCCATTTTATTTCTAAAATATTTCATGGATTCTAAAATGCTACAATCAGATGATCAGTGGGTGACTTCGTGGAAGAACGTGGTTCACTGGTTCTCGTCAAAGTAAACATTTTCATTTTCTTGGGGGTCAGGTTGTAAATTCAAGGTTTTGAGTTTATTATATATATGAGACGTTTAAAATGAAAACTCTATGTTATTGTGAAAACTCTTAAACTTCATATGTACCACACATTATTTTTTATTGATTTCTTGTTTATTTTAAACCTGAAAGGGCTTTTTAGTAATTTTGTATATTGAAACTAGATCTGACTTTTACTTTATTCTCTCTATTACTTCCTCATTTGAAACCAGATATTGGAAGACAATATCACCATCGTTTCTCTTCATCCTTGGCATTAGCTGATTTGTCCAATCTCATCATCGCCACTCCTGTCCACTGCCTCCTGCCTTCTCTACTTCTCCGTCTTCCTCATCTACAACCGTCGCCGGATTCCTCCAATTCCGCCTTCCTCATCTGGACCTCATTTGCGTCCCTTCTTATATGTTGTGCTAACACCCTCACTTGGTTTGGCAATTTCGGTATCTGTCATAAGTTTACTCCTTATGGTGTTCAACATACTCAAAGATAGGTTTCAAATAGCTGAGAGAACCCATTTCATAGAAAGATTAAAGGATTTGGTCAATCGTCCCTCGTAAGTCTGGCGGTGATAGAGAAACTGCAGCGAAAGATGGTTTAGCGGAGAACACATGCGGAAATGGAAACGGTGGTGAACGTGAAACTTTGTTTAGGTTTTTTTTTTACTTTTTTTTTATTTAATGCTAAGATATTATCTTTTTAATATATGTCTATGTGAATTCTTTGTTTGAACTCTAATGCAGAGAAAGATGCTAAGATATTATCTTCTTTTTTTTTTTACTTTTTTTATTTAATGTTTAAGATATTATCTTTTTAATCGTATGATTACAATAAATTACAATAACCAAAGACTTACAAATTTTATATGATTTTAAAGTTATCTGGGTTTAGATTCGCCGGATCTCACGATTGATCTGTCGGAGTTCAACCACAACCGCCGCCACTTGCTTGCCTGCTAAATACACTCTCTGGTCCTCATCCATCTCGCTCCGATATCCTGTTGTCACTGGTTCAATGGGGTTTTTGATTTACAGATGGTTCATCGGGTCTCTCTATCAACCACCAAGTTATGTATTTTTTTTTTAATTTGTAAACTGAATTTACACAAGTATAAAATGAACTTACACAAGTGTATACAGACCAATAAAGAATTAAAATCATGTAGTGTGTAATAAATGTTCATAAGGTTTTTGATTCATAGACATGTGTATTTTGATTTTAAATGTGTGTTTTAAAAAAAAATCATGTTCTTTTATAGTATTAATAGATTTGTGTATATGTGTAATTTAATTTTACATAGGGTTTTAAAAAAAAATCATGTTCTTATATTTAATCTGGATATATAGATAGAAAGAGAAAAGAGAGAGAGAGTGATTTTTATTAAATCAAATAATGTAAATTTACTTATTTACCCTTTTAATAAATATGGACCACAACTTTTTTTTAATTTAAAATAAAAAAATAAGATTCAATTATAGCCACACATTATAATAAAGAGTTTTGAATGTGTGGTCCAGAATAAGTTTAAGGGTTTTCACAATAACTTAGGCTTTACAACCGATACATCCCACATATATATATATATATATATAGACACACACACACTAGTCGGAAACCCACGCGATGCGATGGCGGCGACAATTTACGACACGGTACTCGTTTTCATTTAGTTTATCAATTCTGTCGTGATATATTGTATATTACGTATGTTAGTTTTCTTATTAGTGCATCAAATTAGTAACTCTAGTAATCATAGACATAATTTTAATAGAGTAGCCAAATAATTTTTGAACAAAATAACAAATAAAATAATGATTACATAAAATGATATTATTACAACCCTAGCGGGTCACCCCGCGTGTTGCCTGGTTTTTTAATCAAAATCTGGTTTATGCTCATTGGTCCAAAATTCCAAATGGGGAGGAGAGAATATTGAAATTAGGGCAAAAGCATGCCCATTTAAGGAACATTTGATCTAGTAACATGTTACATCTATGTTAGTGTCTTGCCAAAGAAGTTTTTAACAACCTGCGTAAGTCTAGATTTCCCAAAAAACATGACTCAGCATGAGTTCGTTGATAATTCTTGTCTAAACTGCAGCTGCACAAAAAAAAGCTTCCTTCCGCCTTAGATTGCTATAATCAAATGTACGACCTCGCTTTCCTGTGGAACTACCTATTTATGCTAATCGTTATTTTTAGTATTCATAAGTATGCATAATATATTTGTTGTTGGGTAGAGGTTATGTACATGGGTTGTAGAAGGGCAGCGCCCTTTTGACTGTTTCTGAGGTTGCTGGATTGGCGGGCGGATCTGCCACTGTTTTTCAGGTCCCATCTGTGTGTTTTTTTTTTGAATTAAATTACTGAACTATTGTATGTAATGCATTAGAACTAAATGGATGAAAGAATGGTAAAGGTTGTTTAAATATACAGGTTAATATTTTTTTTCAATCTCATCATTAAACTATGTTTAAGCATGGGAGTGACTATGTTTATCATCTATGTCATTGATAAACGGGTTGTGTCCGGGTTAACCCATTGAATTAAACTTGTGGACCCATCAACCCATTTGCGACTCATTCAAACCGTTTATCATAACCCACCAATCCGTTTACGACCGGTTTAACATGTTTACAACCGGTCAGTATGTTTGACTCGTTTAGATTAATGAGTTAAACGGGTCGTATTAGGGTTACAAGATTTTACGTGTGTCCGAGTTAAGGTTAATGTCATTGACACAAATAATGAAATAAATATATGGGTTGTGTTCAAGTTCAATGATTCAACCAACCAAACCCATCAACCCGACACTATTGTCACCCCCGGTTGAAAGCCACCCGTATGGTATTTAAAATGCCTATAACCGCCTAAATCATTTTAGTTCAAAAATTAAATTATCATTGTAATAACTTTTATATTATCTTTAACATGCTAACTTTGAACTCATGAAAAGAAAATGACATACTGTTTTTGCTTGGCCCGACAAACCTAACACATTTTCCCCATACTATAAACTGTCAGTTTGACCCATTACCCGACCCACACACTTAATCATTACCGTGTGCTAGTGTCAAATAAAATATGAATGCAAGACAAAGAAAAACATACATGATTTGGTCTAGTTCAAATGCACTTCTTAGTAGGGCATATGCACCTTTCTTTATGTTCAAAGCTACCAAAGCCGGATATCCATATCCACTAACACCAACATTCTACTCAAGTTCAGGATGTTTACCTACAACAGCCCATACATATAACGCTCAAAATGGTCTACGTAGTAGTTATGTTATCAAAAAAACCTAAATAACTTACAAGTGTGTTACATACTAAATAGTAGAGGGACTTGAATTGTAACAGTTGATCATAGTGGGAGGTCATAACTAGATATTGTAACAATAGTTCGTTAGACTCACATGCAAAACAATCTAACGTACATACAAAGTCAGCTACGTTGAGTGAGTTCTAATAGTTTAAATTATCAAAAGCCAACTTGTCTCATTCATATAATTATTTCCATTCAAGACAATGAAGGATCGATGATTTGAGTTTGACTTCTTCTTCTCTTCTTATCGATCTTATGTTTGTGCTTGATTACCAATTTGTATCGTAACAATGGTATCAGAGTTATCCCTCCTCTTGACATGGGGTTAGGGATCGAAACAAATGAATTCCAATAGTTCAGTGGGTACAAATAGAACAAGAACAGCGTCAGTTAGGGCAGCGATCAGATTCGAGAATTCAAAGCGTCAGTAACATATCAGAATAAGCATATTACCATGGACGAGTTCATGTCATTGAGCCAAGAAGGTACAGTTGATGAATATTATGATGATTTGAAGTTCTTGCATAATAAGGTCAGAATTTCAGACGAAATTTCTAAAGATTATGTGGTTTATTGCTTCATTTTCGGTCTTAAACCAGGAATTGGTGATATGCTTATGGAGTATCATAATTTGGAAATTAAAGGTTTAAGTTTAGAGATAGTGATGTATGTGGCTAGATTACAAGAAAGAATTCCAAATTGGGTTTCAGTTCATGGGTCAATCCCATGAACTGGAGGTGACCGATAAGTGACCCAATGTATTTAATAATAAGATAGTGTCAAAGGACACACGGTTTAACCGTGAGTGCCATAATTGAAATGAGGCTTTTAAATTAGAACAAGATTTTGCCACAAATGCTTGAGAAGTATTATTGAGAACATATGCTGCTTTCACATCTTCCTTGAGCTAGAACCTGTCTCGTTCTTCGGTCCTGAATGTAGAAAACTGGTTGGGAAAACAAAACATTCCCAATATTGTCACTGGTTAACTTGCAAAAAGACAAAAGATTTTTGGTCACTTTGGGAATGACAAGAACATCTCGTAAATGAATAGTTTTAGAGAGTTTTGAATTTCCCGTATGTGTTATAAGAGAGTAGTACCATTTCCAAATGAGACTTTTGCATTACTTAGATAAGGTGTCGGTTTTGTTACGGTATCCGGGGAATCAGTTATATGATCCATAGCCCGGAGTCTACATACCAGTCTGGTCCATTGGACGTAACATGTCATTGAGCATGGAACATTTTAGCCAAATCTAAATCAGTTTCTGGAACTTGATGAGCATATGAGGCAAGTTGAGAACAAGAGCTAGCATAGTGTCTACCTTTATTGCAAAGTTGGCAATGCGGTGGCCGGAGACCCCGGCCTCTACCACCCCGATAGGACCATACACCACGACCACGGTTAGTAAAACTGGGCCAAGAAGACTGGGCAGAAAATGCAACAGCAGGAGTTCCAAGGTCATGTAACGATCGGAGAAAAAATTCACGGCTTTCGGCTTGAGCAATCAAATCCCGGAAGTAAGGAGCAGGCCATGATGTCCAAATGACAGTGGAGAAAGTTTCAAACTAAGCACCAAGACCACATAAAAACCAGTAGAGTTTATCTGAGTCTTCCACTGGGTGGCCTATGTCCGCTAACTGATATGTTATTGCTTTGAAACGATGACCAAAATCAGTCACGGATGCAGATCCTTTGGAGATTTGACGTAACTGATCACAAATATTCTGAGTTCTCTCCACTTAAGAGTTGCTGCAGGGCACTTCAGGGTTAGTCCAAATATGTCTCGCATTGGTGAGACCAAATTGATTCTTCAGTGAGGCAAGCATGGAGAAAGATGACAACCCTCTAGTTAGTCAAGAGCCAAGTGGAGTAGGCCGGATTAGGGGTTGTTTTTATCTGTTGTGATAAGTTCTGACGCCGGAGCAAGTAAGGTGCCATCAACGTGAGGCAGTAAGTTTTGGTATGATAGAAAGGGTATGTCACACCCCGCCTCAGGCACCCCCTGGACGCGTGTGAGCACGATTGGTACATGTTTTGATTTAAGAGTTTTTATAAAACACAGCGGAAGTTTTTTTCACATGGATCGTTTCATCATAAATCTCAACCTTGAGGGTTGCTTTTGTAAATATCTCTTATCTTATAGATAAGTTTCAAGCCACCAGGAAATAGTAATATCCAAGGCTGATCAGTTCCCTAGTCCTATTCCTTTTGCATCTTTTTAGGATTTCTTATGCATGAGGCTTGAGAATTCAACATGAAAGTTATCCTTTTTCACTTTTCATTCAAGGTCCAGATCTTTGTCTGCCCGTAATCTCTTTCCTTTATTTTTTATGGATTACCTGAAAACATTTTGAAATTGAAACGTCAGCGCGAACGCCGGTGAATAAGATTATCTTGATAGTAAAATCATTTGGCACAACACAAGTATTAATTTCATAATCACAACTTTATATATCCAATCCACACACTCAGCAGGCCCTTTTCTCCTGATCATATGCACCACTGTATACACTGGTATCATGCCTTATAACAACGTCCAGGTCTATGCCTCCGAAATTGTTATAAGATAATTACTAGCCATGATCCGGGACTTTCACCCGTTACCCATGTATCCCTTACAAGTTTTACATATACTTATGGCCTGAATGCTTTGTTTGTAAAAGAACGTTATGCATCATTCCTTTAACCTTTATTTGGCCATTTTCGTAAACGTAAATGTTTGACACAAGTTTAAAAGAGACAAAAGTATTCACCTTGATAATGTAGTAGGAAATAACCGGGAATGAGCCTTTAAGTTGGAAATTACAGCTCTAGCTTTCTAATTTGGTTTCTTAAGTGTTTTCGAGCTTCTACGAGCGTTTATGCTTAAATGCGGACACTACAACGAGCGGGACTTGGACCAGGATCGTTGGGAACCTTCTAGGGAACTTCTGGAACGAGTTTGTGAAGTAAGAATCATGTTTGGTGTCAAGAAAATGAATGAATTTGATCAACTATTTATAGGGGGTGTTCTGGGGCCGTGACGGACTGTTACGGTGGTGACGGTCCGTCAACAGATTAGGGATTGCGCAGTCATAGGACACGTGTCAAGCGTCGGGTGAATTGCGGCGTGACAGACTGTTACCAAGGTGTGACGATCCATTACGGAGATCCACGTGTTAATCCTCCCCCATTAGTCAGCAAACACGTGTCGCGCCCTGATTGTTTTGCGGCGTGACGGACCGTTTCCAGGAGTGACGGTCGGTCATAGGGTTTCCACGTGCCAGATGACGCCCACTAGTCACTAGACACGTGGCGTGTCATTATTGACAGCGTGCTCCACTCGTAACGGACCGTTACCGCGTGTGACGGTCCGTTACCGTCTGATTTTTAAGTTTTCAACTTTTTGATCCTTGATCTTTGGTATATTTACACTTCTAGTCCATGTGGTTCATAGCTTAGGCAAATCTTGGACTTTTTAGCGGTAGGTGTTACATCCTCCACACCTTGTTTTAATCTCGTCCTCGAGATTATTCGAACAAATGAGGATATTTCTTTTTCATTTCTTACTCCATTTCCCAGGTGTACTCAAGTCTACGTCTGGAGTTCCATTTCATGATTATCAATTTCTTTCTTTTCAATTTCTTTTCCTACCTATTCTCGATTTGCAAAGGTTGTTCCACAAACTTGAGTTTTTCATTTACCTCTACATCTTGTAGGGGCATTACTAGAGTTTCATCTGCCAAGCACTTGCGCAGATTTGGCGATGTATTCCATTCATTTAATCTGGTAATTCGAGTTGATATGCCACAGGGCCAACTCGTTTCAGGATTTTGAATGGTCCTACGAATCTAGGACTTAATTTCACTTTCTTTCGAAATCTTAAAACGCCTTTTCATGGTGAAACTTTTAATAAAACGTTATCACCGACGTTGAATTCTAACGGTTTTTGTCTTCTATCAGCATAACTCTTTTGACGATCACGAGCCACCTTCAATCGATCTCTTATTTGAATAACTTTGTCAGTTGTTTCCTGGACTATTTCAGGTCCAGACAACTGATTTTCTCCTATTTCGGACCAACAGATTGGAGTTCTACACTTACGACCGTATAAGGCTTCAAAAGGAGCGGCCTGTATACTCGTATGATAACTATTGTTATAGGAGAATTCCGTCAGAGGTAAGTGGTCATCCCAACTTCCTCCAAGATCTTCTAAAGTTTGGATTGTTCTTTCACTCTGTCCGTCCGTTTGAGGATGGTAGGCAGTGCTAAGATTCAATTTTGTACCCAAGGCTTTTTGAAAACTTTTCCAGAATCGAGAAGTAAATCTACTATCTCTATCTGACACGATAGATAGTGGCACACCGTGTAACGACACGAATTCATTAATGTATAATTGTGTCAACTTATCCATACTGAATGTTTCTTTCATGGGAAGAAAATGAGCAGACTTAGTAAGTCTGTCAATAATAACCCAAATAGTACCATTCCCTCGACCGGTTCGAGGAAGTTTCGTAATGAAATCTATGGTTATCATTTCCCATTTCCATACATGAAGTTCAAGTTGCTGTAACAAGCCGGACGGCTTTTAATGTTCAGCTTTAACTTGAGAACAGGTTAAGCATTTTGTAACAAAGATAGCGATATGTTTCTTCATCCATATCCACCAGTAATTGGCTTTTAGGTTCTTATACATTTTATCGCTTCCAGGATGCATTGTATACTTGGATTTATGAGCTTCTTCAAGAATCTTTTCACGTAAGTCTCCATAAATAGGAACCCAGATTCTCTGATTCATTATAAAAATATCGTCATTTCCTTTGACCAGTTGGTCAATCATTCCTCCTAAGCCTTCTTTTTCAAGGTTTGGTTCTTCTAAGGCAATCTTTTGAGATTCCATAATACGAGTAATAAGATCGATTTGGAGATCTAGTCTTAAAGCACGAACTCGTTTAGGTTTCTCATTTTCTTTTCTGCTTAAGGCGTCAGCTACGACGTTAGCCTTACCTTCATCATAACAGATTTCACAATCATAATCATTCAGGACTACCATCCAACGTCTTTTTCTCATACTCAGTTCTTTTTGACTGAATATATACTTCAGGCTTTTATGATCGGTGAACACGGTGAATTTGACTCCATAAAGATAGTGCCTCCATAGTTTCAGTGCGAATATTATGGCGCCCAATTCTAAATCATGAGTCGTATAATTCTTTTCATGTATTTTCAGTTGACGGGAAGCATAAGCAATAACTTTACTTCCTTGTATTAACACATAACCAAAACCGTTGTGTGATGCATCACGGAAAATTTTAAAGCCTTCATTTCCATCTAGCGAAGCCAGTATGGGTGCTTGTGTCAACTTTTGTTTTAGAGTTTCAAAGGCTTCAGATTACTTTAGTCCCCATTCATACTTAACTGATTTTCATGTCAGAGAAGTTAATGGAAACACAATTCTAGAAAAATCTTGTATGAATCTTCGGTAATATCCAGCCAACACAGAGGAAACTACGAACTTCGGTTGGTGATTTCGAGATTTCCCATTTAGATATCACTTCTATCTTAACTGGATCTACTTGGATGCCATCAGCGTTAGTGACATGCCCAAGAAATTGGACTTCAGACAACCAGAATTCACATTTGGAGAATTTGGCGTATAACTTCTCATTTCTCAAGAGTTCGAGTATGATTTTTAGATGATTTGCATGTTCTTCCTTACTCTTGGAATAAATAAGGATATCGTCAATGAATACGATAACAATTTTATCCAACTAAGGGTTGCAAACTCTATTCATCATATCCATAAAAGCAGCTGGTGCATTTTTGAGTCCAAATGGCATTATTGTGAACTCATAATGACCGTATCGAGTTTTGAACGATGTGTTAGGAATATCTTCTTCCTAGACTTTCAATTGATGATATCCAGAACGAAGATCGATTTTGGAGAAACATCGAGCTCCCATGAGTTGATAAAAAATATCATCGATCCTAGGAAGTGGATAACGGTTTTTAATCTTGACTTTGTTCAGTTCACGATAGTCAATGCACATACGCATCAAACATTATTTCTTTTTAACGAATAAGACCGGAGCTTCCAAGGCGACGAGCTTGGTCTGATGAATCCTTTATCTAGTAATTCATCCAACTGTTTCTTTAATTCTGCTATTTCAGTTGGTGCTAATCTGTACGTGGCTTTGGCAATTGGTGCCGTACCGGGTACCAGATTGATTCTGAACTCCACTTCTCTTTCTGGTACAATCCTAGGCAATCCATCAGGGAATATATCAGGGAATTCAGCAACTACCGGTACTTCTTCAATCTTCTTTTTAGTGTCAGTGGTCACAGATACAAGGTATGCTAAGCATCATTTCCTGAGATATTTAGTGGCTTTTAACATAGAATTATTCCAACAGTGTTGGATAATTTATCGCCATTGATAGTGATGATGTTGCCTTGTGGCGAACGAAGCTCTATAGCTTTCTTATCACATAGGATATAGGCTTAGTTAGAGGCTAACCAATCCATTCCTAGAACAATATCAAATCCTGCCAAATTCATTGGCAACAATTATGCAGGAATAACATGTTCCAATAATGTGATGTTATAGTCGCTTAGGATTTATGAGATTTGGACGAGGTCTCCGTTTGCAGTTTCTACTACATACTTCTTTTCTAGTTTAGCTAGAGCTTTATTTAAAAGTCTATAGAATTTATGATTTATAAAACTTTTGTTTGCACCAGAGTCAAATAAAACTCGAGCATAAACATCATTGACAAAAAATGTACCCGTAATAACGTCCGACATACCTGCTGCATCATAAGTATTAAGAACGAATGCTCGCACATTCTTCTTCACTCCTTCAGCAGGCTTGGGACCCGTCCCCTCAGGTTTTTTTAATTTGGGGCAATAGCTTTTGATGTGTCCAGCTTCCCCACATTCAAAGCAAGTGATGGGTTTCTTCTTGTGACAATCCTCTGTTTTATGTCTAGACATTTTGCAGAAGCTACAATAAAGTCCAGATCGACATTGTCCTAAGTGCTTTTTCTTGCACTTTGGACTAAGTTAGCCAAAAAGCGGATGTAGCTCATTGTTGTAGGTTGGTGAAAAGCAACGATTGTCCAATGCCATCGAAGATTGAAATTGACCCGGTTCAAGGTCTCGTCTTTGTCAACATACCAATATGAACGTCATTTAAAAAGTGATTGAACATGATTCAGGGTCTCGTCTTCGTCTTCTTCATAATCATAATCTCTCGCATTCTGGTTCAAAACCATAATTGAAGTATGTAAATTCCATGAAAGTGAGAAGATTTTAGGTAATTTCTGGATCTGGTCGATTGGAGTTAGGAGAGAAGAAATGAGAGGAGAGATAGTTTTTAGAAATTTTTTGGATTTGCATGAATTTAAGCTGTGATAAATTGAGCTGAATTTGACAAATAAAGAAAAGTACATACGCAAAAAAAGACTCTTTTACGTTAATCTCATCTCCATCACTCATTTAGATCAGAATTAATTTGTACCACCCATTCCAATTTAAACCCATAAAAGAACCAATCACTTTAGGTTAATGGGTTAACAAAAAATTGGTAGGTTATATTCTCCAATTCCTATGTATAATAATTTTGCTTCACGAGTCACAATTCCATGAGAACAAGATTTAGTTTTACTCTTAAAAACACAACCATGTATGTCTTGAAAGTTCATCAATCAATAATGGTGTATATGTCATAGTACCATTGAGTTGAAATAGATCCATATGGAACACATTAAGTGGTTTTTCAACATAATAGCACACCTTGTTTTTTTTCAGAAACTTTATGTTGATTCATTTTCTTTAAAGATGGGCACGCTTTGTCCTTACCATGTCTCATTGTAGGGAAAGCCTCTCACCAACTCCCTAGAGGGAGTTTTTTGATGTCTTAAAGTATAAACGAGATAGCATTCTATGACATAGTGAGTTGAGCTCGGTAACTTCCTTGGAGTTAAAATAGATCTCAGAATTCGTATCATTACTATACATGTCAAAGGCATAAGCATAATGGTGGCTCCTTGCTTTAGTGACTGCATTTCCATATTATCAACATCACAAAGTTTACTAATATTTATAAGATTATGCTCGAGCCTTTTCGCATATGAAACATCCCGAAAGGTCACATTTTAACTAGTTATACAGCCACAAACTTGTGTGGAACTTTAAGAGTCATATCTTATGAGTGACAATTTATACTCCATTAGTCAAAATGGGTTGTTGCCCAAATTTCACTTAACATGACTACTTTGGCACTTAAAGTTATATTTAAGCACCGTTGGTCATTTGGTGCAATGGTAGCCCCAAAACTTCCCATAGTGGAGGTCTTGAGTTCGAATCCGGCCCACGGCCAAAAAGGGGTATGTGGCCAGGTCAGGGGGTTTACCCAGTTGGGGGTTCCTCCTAGGGTGGGCTGCCTTGGATGTTCTAGGTGTTGCCCCAGGGAAACTCAATTATTCTCAAATATCTAGGTGTTGTCGTTAAAAAAAAAGTTATATTTAAGGACTTTATTTCCATTTTTTTCATGCCCGTCATTCTATAAGTGATGTTCAACACCAATTTCACATATCACCATTTTTTTTAACACAAACTATGACGTTTGTTTTCAAAATCTCCGAATGAGTTTTACCACCCTCAAGATATACATTAAAAAATTTATAAAAGGGAGGCCCTAGGCCTAGAAAGGTGGGGAAACTAAAGCCCATGAGTTAGTAGCAGGCCCATTGGGTGGCCCCTATGTGATTTCATGCAAAAAAAGACCCACTAAACTAGCACACTTCATATACATATAATTTAGTTTGGCATTGAGTTTTTGTTCTAGGTTAGTGTTTCTGATTTGGTTTGATTTGATAGGTTTGAAATTAGGGAAAATCTTCAACATATATATAAAATATAAAAGTCAAAGTACATATTTGAAACATATAACCAACCCCAGTTCCATAAAATATACATAAATTAAAACGCGTAAATGTGATGTAAAAGTGCAAATTCGCATGTCAAGTAGCTCCAATAGGATAAATACACGTGTTCATAAGTGCAAAAAAGATGAAACATTAGAGATTAAAGAAGGGGAGTACTAATGGGACACGAAAATTACTATCTGGACCGGGCTCTATACGCATCGTATAGGGCATTACGATGCGTATAGCTTTTACAATTTCTCAAACCCGACAACATCGTACACCTAGTCATTCCAACCCCTATACGCATCGTATAGGTCAATACGATGCGGTTTAGGGTACGAGGTAACTTCTGCAACTAGTCATCCATCACAACTCTATACGCCGCGTATAGGACTATACGTGGCGTATAGAGATGTGATGGATGACTAGTTGCAGTAGGTACCTCGTACCCTAAACCGCATCGTATTGACTTATACGATGCGTATAAGGGTTGGAATGACCAGGTGTACGATGTTTTCGGTTTGACCAGGAGGCTATACGCATCGTATAGGGCTATACGATGCGTAAAGGGGCCAAATTTTGTGTATTTAACCATGCAAAATTCTCATTTGAACGTATCGTTAAAAAAATTTCAAACAATTTCCCTCAAAAAGTTATAGCAATGTCTTGGTGGTGGGATGGTAACTACGGTTTTCAGGTATATTCTAACAAGTCGCTAGAAAACAACCCGCAAAGTTCTGGATTTCAAGATGTGAACCGGGAGGAGGTCTCGTCCGACGTTTATTCTAATCAACGGGTAAGTCTTCCCGATTTGAACGAGCCACTAAGCAATCCCGAGTTCGTATACGGTGAACCCTCTTACCTTACACAACCCACGGACGACTTCGTGTACGGTGAAGTCTCTTACCCGACACAACAAACCGACAACTTCGTATACACGGAGAACAAGCCGGCTAACGACTCCGAAGACGAGGAACAAACCCATCCAACCGTGACTTATAAAACTGACCAGGTATAACATTCCTATATATATATGCATACATTTAGTTTGTTGTTTATTAACTTTTACCGTACCATTGTTGCTAAATTTTCAGTATCGTGAACAGTTGGTGGATTGGGCTGTCCGCAAAGGACGTGAGAATGGTTACGTAATTGTCACCCGACGATCGAGGAGAAAAGGCGACGACATGTCGGAACCGGTTATCAAGGTGTGGCTTGTGTGTGACCGTCACGGCGAACGCAAGTCTACTGCCATGGTTCGACGTGTCGGTAGCAAGAAAACAGGTTGTCCCTTTAAATTGGAAGGAGAGTACCAACTAAATACTGGTGATTGGAAATTAACGGTGAAGGATGACAGTCATAACCACAATCCTAGTCAACATCTTGAGGCGCACTTGTTTGCCAGGAGACTGTCTGAGTCGGAACAACTTTTGGTGGCGAAATTGTATTCGCAAAACATGATGCCACGAAACATTCTCGCAACCATAAGGGAGCAAAACCCAGGGAGTAGTTGCATTAAAAAGGACATTTATAATGCGATACAAAAGATAAAAAAACGAAACGAGAGTCGGTGAAACTCCAATGCAGGTTCTGGAGCACCTGCTTTCTTCTAAAGATTACGTCTACTATACTCGGGAGGATCTCGTCACAAATGTCGTGGAGGAGATATTCTTTGTTCATCCGAAATCCTACGAGATGTGGCGTGCGTTTCCGAACGTGTTGATGATCGATGCAACGTACAAAACAAACATGTATAGACTACCATTTTTCCAAGTGGTAGGTGTGACCTCCACACACCAGTCGTTTTGCGTAGCTCATGCATTTATATCTAAAGAACGAGAGAAAAACTTTGTCTAGTTGCTACTACAAATCAAATGTATGTTGCAAAAGTGTATGGAGTCGCGTGTGATAGTAACAGACAGGGACAAAGCTCTTATGAACGCGTGTGATAAAATATTCCCGAAAAGTTCCAAGAACCTATGCCGGTGGCACATACACTAGAATATCTCAAAACATTGCAACGCATCGTTTACAGACGAAGACTGGGAAAATTTCAAGTATTCGTGGTCGGTATTGTGTGAGTCTCCCACGCCGGAAGTATACCAGTACAACTTCAACCGGCTTTACGAACGACTATATGCAGCCAAACGAGGAAGTAAGTTTTCAATATTAAATAATTATTATGGTTTAATTTATATTCAATATTAAATATTTATTAGGTTTTAAATTATTTTTCAAGGAGTTATTGACTATGTGACCAAAAATTGGTTGGACCCATATAAAGAAAAGTTTGTATCGGCCTGGTCCAACAGAAAACTCAATTTTGGTCAACATACAACGAACCGAGTCGAGAGCTAGCATTCACTCCTAAAGAGCTATCTTAGAAATGCTAACAGCTCGCTAGATAGACTTGTTGGGTTTGTTGATGAAATTGTCACAGATCAATATGTACAATTACAGTTTGGCTTTGGAACAAGCCTCATAAGGAAAATAGACAGCCATGTAGCTATTGAAATGTTTGATAACCTACTCGGTAAAGTTTCACATAAAACTCTAAATTTGTTAGAAACAAAGTGGTACAAGTTATCAACTATACGGAAACAAAATGCAACTTGTGGTTGCCAACTTTTTAGTAGTTGTGGGTTGCCGTGTGCTTGTCGTCTGGCAAATATCGAAACTACAGGTCAGGTCAACATGTTAATATTTATAATGTTTTTTCTAATTTCAAATTGTTCTGACTATCTCGTTTTAATACAGGTGGCAGAATCCTGCTAGATGCGGTGGACATCTTCTGGAGGAAGCTTGATCTAAAACCGTCATTTGTCGAAGATGAAAATGTAGACGTGGATAAAGTACTTGGTCAAGTGAGAAACAAAATTATGTCACAACCCGATCACGTCAAAAAAAGTCTGTTGTCGAGAATCGCAGGGGTGGTCTTTCCCAGCAAAAGTAACAAGAAAGCACATGTGGTACAAGAAGATACTCGCGGTCATCCAACTTTAAAAAAGCAACAACCAAGGAAACAATATGTCACGAGAAACAATTCATTCACATGATCCCAACAAAGCATATGTGACCCTGCGAGACATAGCTCCTATATTGCGTCACAAGAATCTCGACAAGCGAGTTCAGTCATTCAACACCGTCGTTCAACGACGGGTAAAGGAAACCAACCACAAGATGATAACGCCCGTCATGGGTTTCCATTGATGATGGGTAAAGATGCAGTTAACAATATAAATTGTTTTAAGGATTCGATTCCATCTTTGTTTCATCCCTACATTTCACGTATACAAGATGTAAATCCCGACGGTAACTATGGTTTTCGATCGGTAGCTGTGGGCTTAGGGTTAAATGAAAACCGGTGGTTTTTTATTTGACAACATCTAAAGGAGATGGACAATAAAGAAGAATGGTGGAGAACTGTTTTCGACAGAGTCTCCTTTCAAGAGTATGATAGGCTACGTCACACGATAGATTGACAGGATGTGAAAGCCGCACCAGTTAGTCGTTGGATGTGGATGCCATACACAGGACTCTTAATTGCTCAAAGATTTGGGGTGATTGTTCATCTTTTAAGCATCTCCGGTAATCAAACATTTTTTTCCATTATGGTTTGGTCCTAACGTTCACGCTCAACATCAAATCGTATCGTTCGTTCACGTCAACAATGCTCATTTCATCCACGTCAAGTTAGATGGAGATTTTCCGATGCCCACGCCGAATGCTCTTTGGATTTTGCACCGAAATAATGTTGCAGCAGAATGAGAAAATATATATACAGTGATCGTATCGAACGGTTTAAGAAGATAATGGCTACTGATTCACAGAACTATACACAATATGTAACGAATGCTGGATAATGTAATTTAATAATAATTATGTAAAAAAAATAAAAAAAACACAAAAACAATAATATACGCCACGTATAGTGCAATACGTGGCGATTTGCCTTTAAATTTCAAATTTCAGATATTTTTGAGTTGATACGAAGCGTATAGAGCCATACGCACCGTATAAAATTCCAAAGGTCATGGTCTATACGCTGCGTATTGTACTATACGAAGGGTATAGATCTAAGATATACTCAGAACTCCCATCGTACAGGGCCAAACGCACCCCCATTTTTACACAAAACCTTATACGAAGCCAAGGGAGATTCTTGATTATCGGCTCCAAAAAGTTCTATTCTACTCGTAAAGGTACGTAATCTACACTAATATAGCATTCATTTAGATTATTACCCATTCAAATTGCGTAGAATTAGCATTATATAAACTGAAATTGATGAACTATACGCAACGTATAGCCCTATACGTGGCGTATAGTTCATCTGAGAAAGAAGATGAAACCATACGCCACGTATAGGGCTATACGTTGCGTATGGCTAAAGTTTCTCGGTAACTGACCTGCGTATGGTCTGGGGTTGCCGCGTATGGCTAG
This sequence comes from Smallanthus sonchifolius, assembly GCA_023525975.1. Taxonomy (NCBI): domain Eukaryota; kingdom Viridiplantae; phylum Streptophyta; class Magnoliopsida; order Asterales; family Asteraceae; genus Smallanthus; species Smallanthus sonchifolius. The sequence continues at coordinate 83,639,813 of CM042036.1, forward strand.
GTTTGCCCGAAAACTGACCTGCGTATGACTTGGTTACCCGGTAACACCCTATATGCCACGTATAAGGCTATACGTGGCGTACAAGTTTTTTTTAAAAAAAACCTTTTTAAATTAAAAAAAACCATTTATTATTATTTTAAGTTATTTATATTAAAAAAACAATTATTTATTATTTTTAAAATTAAAAAAAAATTATTATTATTTTAAATTATTTATATTTAAAAAACAATTTTTTATTATAATTAATTTTAAAAAGAAAAAACAATTTATTATTATTTTCAGATATGGCGGATCACGAGCACGATATTCATATGGAGGAGTTAGATAATCTCGCGCACAACCCGTATTTGGATTTTTCGCCCGACTCAGAGTGGTTTGGCCGGTGCCAGAAGCTACGGAAGGTGTGGTTGGGGCCGGGGACGGTGGTGGACTGGGAGCTTCTCCAGGAGGTCCAGGAGGCGGAGCGGGTCAGGGCCATCATAGGCGAGGACACGCCATGGGATCGACTTTTTGATCTTTCATTCACCGAGACCTACCGAGAGGTGGTCGTCGAGTTTCTTTCGACGTTCATCTACTCAGAGGAGTGGCTGCAGCCCCTTCCCGGGGAGGCGCCGAAAGAAGAGCTGGATCAGGTCTACTTTTGTATTTTTGGCCAGCAGTACCGTCTGACCCTACGTCAGTGGGCCGTCGCGACGGGCTTGTACTTCGAGCCCGAGACAGTTTTGCCAGTTTACACCGCGGCGGTGACGGAGGTAGACAAGGAGGAACTCCTTGTTTTTTGGGGTTTGATTTCCGATAGCCCTTGGTTAGGTACCAAGGAGAGGGTTTCGGGGATTAGAGACCCCCTCTATAGATATTTGCACCGGCTTATCTCTACGTCGATCGCACCGCGTCAGAAAAGTCGTGAGTGGTGCACCGATAGAGACCTTTTTTTTTCTCTACTGCCTGCTTACAGGCACGGGGTGCGCCCTATCCACATGCCTCGCGAGTTATTTTGAGTCTGCCTATAAGCGGCAGAGGCGCGGGCTTTTGTATGGCGGCGCTTTTATCACTCAGGTCATGCGTACTCTTACACCATGGCATGCGCATGAGCCTGAGTTGTTACCGCCCATTCCCCCTGTCAGATTAGACCGTCGCACGGCTAGCGGCATGTGCATCACGCACCGATTCCCGGGGCTCGGCCTACGATTCCTAGGGGCCGTCCAGGACCAGGTTTAGGTCCTGGTGCCGTTGCCGTCGATTTCTGGATAGGGGACCCGCAGCCGCAGTCGCACGTCGAGGCCATCCACGACGAGCCGCCACAGTATCCCCGACACGCACGTCGGTCTGTTAGTCTGGACAGGGCCACCCAGGCATTGCTTGATGGCCTTGTTGCCGACTCACAACGTTAGGCTCGTCATAGAGACCGCATGGAGGACCTGATGATGTGGGCGGTTGGTCGCCTTGTGGATCTGTCACGAGCCGCCGGCATAGAGCCACCACCACTACCACCGCCACGTCATTATCCGGGCGACCCCGTTCAGGATGAGGGCGGGGCAGGTCAGGATGAGGGCGATGACGGCGGGGTGGGTCAGGCTTAGTTGTTTTTATTTGTATTCAGTTTGTTTATTCTGTTATGTATGTAAAAACATTTTGATGTATATATTTAATTTTTTGATGTAATGTATATAATGTTTTAGTTATTTGTTTGGTTGTAATGTTTAATATTTTGTTTGGTTGTAATAATAAATTTTAAATGTAAAATTATAATAAATGTTTAAAAAAATAGATAACAAACTTATATTAACAAAGTTATATAAATTAAATTAAAAAAGATAACAAACTTATATTAACAAAATTATATATTTTAAATTAAAAAATATAATTAAATAAAAAAAAAACATATACGTGGTGTATAGGGCAATACGCTACGTATAGAGGTTGTTAAATTCCAAATCTGCCAACTTTTAAAGCAAAAATATAACCCGTGACCCATACGTTGCGTATAGAGCAATACGTCACGTATGAGACCCAGCCGCCAGACAGTGAATGACACGTGACATTCTGTTGTCAGAGACTGAACCCTATACGCCTCGTATTGGATTATACGTGGGCGTATAGGACGACGACGTGTCCAATTAACAATATTCCGTGTCCCATTAGAATTACCCTTAAAGAAAACTAATCTGTCGGAAAGTCAATTCGCACTTGACAAGTGCAAATTGGTTTTTTGGGTTTTTTTAGTATTTATTTATGCCGTTTCATGTATTTAATATTTTTTCGAATTTTTCCGGTGCTTTTAAACATTCAATTTTTTTTCTGAATTTTAAACTCTAAATTAACGCCAATATGAAATCTTAATATACTTTTTTTCTAACTTTTTCGTTATATACTTGGTGTTTATATTTTCTGAAATTTAAAACCTTTAAATAACTTAATGATGAAACTTAATTTTAAATTGGTAAAAAACTGCATATTATTTCGGTATTTAGTAAGAAAAATTCATATTATTTCTAACTTTTTGTTTTTCTAAAATTTAGATTTTATATAAAAAAAAATCTATCATAAAACTAAACTTTTAAATCATATAAAATTATTTCATAAGATATTTTTTAAGTTTCTAGTTAAATGTTTTACTCGTTGCATCTGGTTTGAACTTCTAGACGTTTTTTCGATTATGAAAAAGTAAAGAATATATCTTTATGTATAATTCTTTTGTACAGTTTGCATCTATAAGACGTTTTTAAATTTTCTTCAATCACCCGAGCATGCTAAAACTGAAAAGTCACCACTTTTCAATTAATTAGTTTATTTAAATAAATAAACAAATCACATGTGGTTATAGAAATATATATTCACTAAAAATTAATCAGTTATTTTTTTGAAATCTTACAAGAAAGTCACATATATTGAAATGTTTGGTTATTTAAAAGTTCCTTTTTATTTTGTAAACCAATAATAAAACTAATTTCTAATAAAAAATAAATTTAAAACTTAAAAAAAACTCTCGGACCGCCGAATTATATTGAAATCGGTATTGCCAACTGCGATTTGATATGATAGTTTTTTAAGTAAAAAAACAAATTTGCACTTCCCAAGAGCAATTTGATTTGTACCACTGAACCCGGCTTTACTTAGTGTACGGACAACAACTATACAATAAACAAACCTTAACAACATATCTATCATACAATATTTACATACACATTCTTATTGTTAGGTTAATCGAGTTTGTTCACGGGTCACGCGGGTCAGCCGGTCGTTAAACGAGTTAGCTGGTTAAATAGGTCATTTAGCCCATGTTGTGTACGTGAGTAGTTGAAGACTTGGTAGAGGTTGACCCGATTCTTGAGGATGTGCACACGTAAAAGAAGAAGTCATTTGTACCGGTTCTTTAGGAAGGAAATTAGTATTTTTATTGTTTTTTTATTCCCACGTATGTATTTGTGAGGCTATGTAAAGCCCATTTGATTAATTAAAAGAGTGCAGCTAGTTTACTCCATTTCATTTGTAGTCTGCATATTATTTCTTCATTCACGTAAAGTGTGTGTACTGTGTGTTTAGTGTTGTTTAACAAAGGGGCCTGAAACCAACATTTGGTATCAGAGCTTTGGGCTCGTGAAGACGGAGAATGCCAGCTTGAGAGTCGGTTTCGGGAAAAGGGTGTAGCCCTTGGCCGCGGGGCAAACGCAGAAACAGAATACCAACAACAGGGGTTGTTCGAGACTGTTCTACAGCAGAAGGCGGAGACGCATACGTGTTTCAGGTTAGCCATTGTCGTGGTAGAAGTACTGTTTCAGACGACGGGGGTGACCGGTCCGGGGCTGTTACTGGTTATCAAAGAAACTAGAGAAGTCTTTGATCGGCTTGCTTCGTGATAAGAGGAGATCGGCGTACGCGCGTGAAAAGTGGGCAGAAAGGATCCGTCAAAGCATGTGGCTTTGGATTCGGTTCATTTGGCGGGTGAAAGATAACGGTAAAGAGGTGGCTTTATTTTCTTGGTCGGTTTTGAACAAGTGTTATCGTGAAGGTATGGGCTGTCAAAACAGGAAATGAATGGATATATAAAACTTGTGACAACACTATGGTAGTGGAAGTTCAAATCGGGTGGCTTTGGATGTGGCCGGGGAAGAGGTAGCGTGTCTGTGAAGAGTCGAGATGTTAATGAACGGTTCCAGTGGGATAGCCATGTTAGATGTTGCACGTGTGGTAAGGACTTTGGATGTGACCGAGGTGGAGGTCGGGGTCCTGGAGAAGTCGAGGTGTAGGCTATGTTGACGGAACGCTGCGGTGAAGTGACGTGAACAAACAAACGATTACGGGGATGATTGTTGGGTTAATCGAGCTTGTTCACGGGTCATGCGGATCATGGGTTCACGGGTCAGCGGGTCATCAAAAGGGTCAGCTGGTTAAATAGGTCATTTAGCCCATATTGTGTACGCGAGTAGTTGAAGACTTGGTAGAGATTGACCCGATTCTTGAGGATGTGCGAACGTAAAAGAAGAAGTCATTTATAACGGTTCTTTAAGAGAGAAATTAGTATTTTATTGTTCTTTTTATTCCCACGTATGTATGTGTGAGGCTATATAAAGCCCATTTGATTAACTAAAAGAGTGCAACTAGTTTACTCCATTTCATTTGTAGTCTGCATATTATTTCTTCATTCACGTAAAGTGTGTGTACTATGTGTTTAGTGTTGTTTAACAAAGGGTCCTGAAACCAACACTTAAACACATTAAACGAGTCACATTCATAGTTCAGTAATTCACATTCAATGAGTCACAAAACACATTCAATAGTTTAGCGTGTATGAAGCGTCATATTCAGTAGTTAAGTGGTTTGGTGCGTCATTTTCAATAGTTCAATGAGTCATAAACAATGTATCTATGTATAACTTGTAACATTCAGAATTTTATCTCGTATCGGGTGCGGGTTTTTAACTCAAAAGGGATTGCGGACAAGATGGTCGAGTCGTGGGCCGAGAACGGGCCGAGCGGGCCTGAGGGTGGAGGGGGAGCCTCCAAGACCCTAGCTCTCCCCTTCCCCACCTCATTCTCATTTCATCTTCCCCACATCTTCTAGAGAGAGAAATACCTAGATGGAGAAAGTGACAGTTTTGCTCCAAGATTGATCTACTCTCCTTCTCCATTGATTACTCGAAGCTTTGCTGAAGAACGAGCGAATTTGAGGTACAACTCTCGTCTAAATCTCTGTTTTAGGGTTTAAGTGGGTAAAACGAGTTTGATCCAAAAAGCTTCGATTTTTACGTGTGTTTAAGTCTAAAAACCTTGGGTTAAGCTTCGTGGATAAGAATAGAACAATTTGGACGTAAAAAGTTGGGATCTTGGATAGAAAATGACGGATCTAGACAAGAACCGTATGAATGGTCTGAAAAGTGTTTGAAGCGTCCGAAAATGGTTGTCGAAAAGGAGAAACATTGTGTTCTGCTCGAAAAGCTACTCGGGCGAAAAGGTTTTCGGAAGAATTAGTTTTTGTGCGAAATAGTTTTAAGATGGAATACATTTCGGGTGAAAGGGATTTCCACTGAAATGGATTTCGACCGAAAGAGATTTCGGTTGAAAAGGCATTAAAGGTTTTTGACCAAGTGGGATTTCAGACGGATCGTTTTGTTGTATCTTGGAGTAAACACATTTCGTTTATGACTGCTCGAACAGATAGCCTAGCACCTTGTTGAGCCTTACACTTAAGGAGGATTAACTAAAAAAGTCAGGTGAGTTCTAGATTTTCCTTTTTATAAAGTTTTTACTATTTTTTCGGGATTGATCGCATGCTTACGAAATGTTTACAAAATATGATTTGTGAAAAGAATGTTTATGAAAGGAATTACGAAATGTTTTGCCTTACAGGTTTACGAAAGGTTTTGAATGAAAGAATGTTTTGAAAAAACGTACAATGCTTTAACTAAAAGGTTTTACGAATAAATGAATGCTTTTAAAGTAAGTCGAATCTGCCAACGGTTCCTTCGGGAACAAATGCGATGAATGAAACCGTGTCTACGAGGAGGATTTATTCAAAGACCGAGGAGGATCGCGCCGATCATTTGAAAGAAATTTTGGAGACGTTGAGGAGAGAGAAACTATACGCCAAGTTTTCCAAATATGTGTTCTCGTTGCGAGAAGTCATTTCCTTGGCCACGTAATAAACCCGAGTGGGATCTTGGTCGACCCCGCAAAGATTTAAGCGGTTTTGGAATGGAATCCTCCTAAGACGCCGACTGAGGTGCGTAGTTTCTTGGGGTTGGCGGGTTATTATAGAAGGTTCATCCAAGAGTTTTCTAAAATAGCCTCGCCATTGACGAAGTTGACAAGGAAGGAAGAGAAGTTTTTTTGGGGTTCTACCCAGGTCAGTGCGTTCGAGGAGTTGAAGAAGCGACTGGCGCAAGCTCCAGTCTTGGCCTTACCAGAAGGCAACGAGGAGTTGGTAGTTTACTCTGACGCTACGTATCAGGGTTTAGGTTGTGTACTCATGCAGCGAGGTAAGGTGATCGCCTATGCCTCGCGAAAACTAAAGACCCACGAGGTTAGCTACCCGACTCATGACTTGGAGCTAGCTGCCGTAGTGTTCGCGTTGAAGATTTGGCGACATTATCTTTACGGGACCAAGTGCACTATTTTCACTGATCTGAGTTCGAAAAACTTCTTTGAGCAAAAAGATTTGAATATGAGACAGAGGAGGTGGTTAGAGTTGATCAAAGGTTATGACTGCGACATTATGTACCACCCGTGTAAGGCTAATGTCGTTGCAGACGCCTAAATTCGAAAGGAGGACCATACTCCTATCCGAGTGAAATCGTATAGTCTGATTATGACGCCAGATATCATGGGCCTGATCAGCAAGTATCAAGAAGAGGCGTTGAAGGCGGATAGTGTGAAGAAGGAGAGGATGGTTGGTCAACATGAAGCCTTGGAAATAAACACCTCCGGTGTGAGGACCAGGTTTGGTCGGATTTGGGTGCCTAAGGGAGTTGAGCTTAGAGCTAAGATACTTAACGAAGCTCATAAGTCTCGTTATTCCATCCCCCAAGGTAATACCAAGATGTATCATGATCTCAAGAAAGATTACCGGTGGCCGGGTATGAAGAATGATGTGACTTTGTGCATGAGTAAGTGCCTAACTTTCTCACAAGTGAAAGCCGAACACCATATACCTTATGGAAAGCTGCAACCACTAGAGATTCCTGAGTGGAAGTGGGAACGTATCACCATGGACTTCATAACTAAGCTACCACATACATCTAAAGCTTATGACACCATTTGGGTGATTGTGGATCGATTGACGAAGAGCGCTCATTTCTTGCCAATTCGGGAGACGTTCACTTACGATCGATTAGCGGATTTTTTTTATCAGCGAGATTGTAGCTCTGCATGGTGTGTCGGTGTCGATCGTCTCTGATCGGGACACGCAGTTAACGTCATGGTTTTGGAAGAAGTTTAATGAAGAAACGGAAATGAGATTGAACATTAGCACATCATATCATCCTTAAATGGATGGTAAGTCCGAAAGGACCATTCAAACCTTAGAGGATATGCTTCGTGCATGTGTCATTGACTTCGGTTGAAGTTGTGATCATCACTTATCACTCGCGGAGTTCTCCTACAACAACAATTATCACTAAAGCATCAACATGTTTAACCGGATACCTCTCATAGTTGGCAAACATTGCATAATCATAGCTCGTAAACTTTGAATTAAACATTAAACATTAACAGCGGAAGTCTTTACAAAATTCTGAAATAATTAAAACTTTTAAACTTTCGTTGCCTTTAACATAAACTACTCATAAGGATGCCAGTCTTGCCAGCAGCAGCCATCCACTTCTAAGCCCTTGAAGCGTCATACCCTTTTCTTTCCTTTGCTACCTGATGTGCATACTAAAATAGTCAGCTAACGCTGGTGAGTTCAAGTGTTTCTTTTCTTTAACTTTATATCAAATGCTTTCTTTAAAACGTTCTTTAAACATACATATTATATTATATACATACAATAAAATCATTCTTTCTTCTTTTATATGCATACGTATTTACTTTGTGCTCTTTTCTTTAAGTCATACATTAATTGTTGGATATTAAATGTTCGATCATCATTAATATCAACGTTGCTATCAATGTACGATCCGAAGAGTTACACTTAGGGCAAAGAACAAATTATATCGTTTAATTGTTAAACGTTATTACACGAAACTAGAATTTAGAATTCAGTGGATTAAATATTTATAGAAATATTTTTTAATTGCTTTATGTTTAATAATTTAGAATAATTAAATATAATGATAGACGGAATGAGGTTATATGCATATATTAGTGATGTATGTATATAGTCGGGATTTTATATTTAACAGTTAAATATAGAGTGATCGGTTTGCGCAAGTTTTTATTTATGATTAGTGTAATTATAAATAAAAGGACTAGAACTGATTAAGCGTTAATCAGTTAATAATTACAGGTTGATTATTCAGGGTTTTAAATGTAATTAGATTTACTATAAATATATCATTATACTTAAACCCTAATACTAGTTCTAGCCACTAAGGGTTTTTGCGCAAGAAGGAGAAGCCGACCCCCCCTTGCGTCGTCGACCTCAGCCGCCCACCCCACTGCCACAGCGACCAGCCAGCGTTGACCACCACTCGCCGCCATCACAGTCGTGGGCCGTCACTGTGACCTTTGTCTTTCTCGCGAGCCGAACCGAAAAAAGGGAAAGAGAACCGGGTTCTTGTTTACAGGTTTTCGTGTGACGGGTTCGTGTGATGAGCTCGTTAGTTGTCATCTAGCGTGACGTTCTTTGTACCCGAGTGTTACAAACCGGTTGTTAATCAAAGTTATAAATCCTAAACACCCTATGGTTGCGTTTTATATATTTTATTGTCTAAACGCTGTGTAATCGGATCACTGTCAGATAAAGATCGGATCTTTATTATCGTGTGCTATTATTTACACTTCCGCTCTTGTAAATATGATTTTATAAGTTTTGTTTTAAATGTTAAAACTGGTGCACGATATCCCAACAGTGGTATCAAAGCCACCTTTACGCGCGTTTAGACATATTTATTTGTTTTTCGATCTCCGTTTTATTTGTTAATACTTTTGGTTAACAAATACATCGAGCCCTAGTGACCCGTGGTTTTTGTTTGTCATGGTTGTTTTATATTCTTTCTTTTTTTGTTATTTGGAACCCGGATGTAATAGTTAGGCTTCTTTTATTTTTTTTGTTATAAAAGTATAAAATATTGTAAACCTAACAAGATAAAGACTTGAAGACAGAAGATTGACAAAGATTGGATTTGAAGATAGAGATCTTGGACTAAGTGGAAGGCGGCACGTTTATATTTTATTTGTTGTCCCTTAGACCGGTTCGGTTTCTCGTTTGATGGCTCGAACGAAACCAAACCAACTTACTAGTGGCTCGATGTTCGTTTTATATTTCTGTGGTTGCTATAATTATTTAGGATAATAATTTAAACTGGAAATATTTTATAAAACATTTAACACAATATTATAAAACGACGAGAATATTAGAAGGTTTAAAAATTTCTCGGAAAGGTAATTAAATAAAAGTAGTTTTTATTTAAATGATTAAAACGGGTTTTTAAATTTAATTGTTTTATTTAAGAACATATTTAAATTAATTAAAGGGTAATTTGTTTAAAATTAAATTCGCGACTAACGACCAATTTAGTTTGAAAATAAGGCATTTAAAATTGGACTGTGTCGAGTGTTGAAATCGTTTCATGAATTTATAATTAGTAAAATTGGTTTACTAAAACTTTGCACGACTTGGTTCATACTCCTTGTCGTCCAATATGTTTTTGACCCTTAACCGGTAATTTAAAACATAAAAGAAATCTCAATTAAAATCGATATTTCTGCGCCACCCTAAATTATGACATTTCAACTAATCTATCCAAACGTCGGTGTTAGTGAATTACCCTGCATCCGGCCCTACAGTTTTAGTTGAAGGTAGAACCGCGATTCCTGAGTCACTTAGGCCGGGTCTACGGTCACAATTGTAGGACAAATATCACTTATGTCGTTTAAGTGGGCGTAGTTGAGGGAAACGTATCCAAAGCTTAACCTTGCTCATCATGTCCCTCAAACCGAGAATTGTGTAGTCGACACAATTGGTATTTTCATACCTACCTACCTAGCTATACCAGTAGAGAGTGCTCAGCCATTCACTGAGAAATGGTGAACCGGGATCTCATTCCTAATTATATATATTTTTGCCATTGGGTCATTAATTTATATTCGGATATTCAAGCATGAAAATACTAAACCTTATTCGAATTTTTGTAGATGTCTAAATCTGCTGATGTGGTTATCCTAGAGCGTCTTAACAACATCCTAAATGTTAAACTCGATGGAACGAATTTCTTAACCTGGTACTACAATCTGAAGAACGTTCTCAGATATAACAAGAAATTACATATTCTTAAGTTTCCTTTACCTAAGCAGCCAACTAAGGATGCTAGCAAGTTCGTTCTAAATGCTTGGAACAAACTTAAGGATGATACCCATGCTATATCAGACCTTATGCTGGCATCTATTGACCCTGAGATTAAAGAATCACTCCGGAGGTTGTCTGCTTATGACATGATCTGTAACTTGAAGGAGAGATATCATCAGGACTACAACATGGACCCTTCTCACTCTTTAATGTCACACATTAGAGACGTTGCCTTGAAGAATCTAGAACGTGCTGTGGTCATGAGGAATAAACTGTCGGACATAAAAAATTCATGCATTCCCATAGATGATCACTTGATCATAGATATTACTGTTGATAATGCATTCGATGACTGTAAATGGGAAGGGCACAGTCGTTATGGATATGTTAGGAAATTCATCTCTCGGTATGCCGAATTTGTGCCTGATGATGCTTTATGATGCTTTAAAGATGTCATGCTTCATTGATCAGCTTGAAAGAACAAGAATTTATCCCAGTGACAACATCTTGAAAGCTATGATCGATGATGAACTTCACTTGTGTTTCACAAGTAAAAGGGTACCGATAAAGACTGTCGAAACCGGGGATAAGGGCATAGCTATTGGTAAGACCAAAGCAAATATATCTAAACAGAAATGCCGTGTAAGAGAGATGCTCGAAGCTGCTGAAGCTAGAGGATGCTTATATGCATATACTCCTGGTATCTAGGCAATTTTTTTGTTGTTTCTTTATCACTTAAAAGCTAGACTTTTAACATATGCAAACTTGCTTTTTGCAGAGATGAAAGAAAAGAAGGAAAGGAATAAGAAAAGGAAGACGGACACAGCTTGAAGATTACTTCGAGTTGTTGATTACACCATTTGATGATGTTATTTTATTTTTGTCTAGAAAAAATTTAAACTCCGTATTTACTTTCTTTTGAATATTGCTTGATTGTTTAAGTATGACTTATTTAAATCGTTTATGCATTATAATTATTGCCTGACTATGAATTGAGAATTCAATGCCATCTATTTGACATGAAATATTAAAAGACATGTGAGACATGTTATTCAAGTTCATTAGATACTTCATTAGATCAGATCTAATAGATACCATGAATCAAATTAATTGAATCATGTAAAAGATATACATGAGATATAATGTTTACGTTTAACTAAAATGGATTCAACAGAATTTCTCTAGAAAGTGATCTTATAAGATAAGATATATAAAAGGAGCGATAAAATTTATCACTACTTCAAGACTAAATGGTTAGTCGTATGAAAACAGCTACCCAAAATTGACATAGTCTAAATCACTAGCCTTAAACCATAAGGTTCATACGAGACATGTATGAAAATTCATATGTGATATATCCAATGAACAATTAAGGATGGGCCGTTATGAACTCCTATACGAAAGAGTTTCGTGTACTGCCTTAATAAGCCTTCAAACTTAATCATGAGAATGAAGATGTTCAAAGTTCTAGTTCTTAAACAATGAACAGTTGTTTAAAGTTCTAAATAAATAGTATTATTCAATTGCATGAACCTAAAATTCATATACAGACAAGGATGAGATCCTTAATGAATATATGAAAGTTTATATTAAACAAAATATGTGATCTTTTACAATAGATATAAGAGATCATGTGATGAAAGAATAAGATTCTTTAGTAAAATCACCTGGTGATGATCCAGACACACAATCCATATTATGACAAATAAAGATTTGATCAGATTACACATGAATAAGATTCATCAAGATGTAAAAGTTGTTTTGGAAATAACAAATGAATCGTTCATACTAGAAGCCTAACATATTATCAAAATTTGATAAAATAGGAATTAGATTCCGAGTTTCCTTAAAAGGAAACAGATTACAAGTTTTGAACAGTTGAACAAACTAGTTAAAATGAACATGTATTATAAATACTAGAATGTTCTTATAATAAAGTGGCTTCAAAAGGAGTATAATCTCTGAATATGTCTGAGACTGTTGAATCATTAATTTGATAAAGATCAATTCAAAGAAGATTCAACATGATAGATGCAGAGGCCAGTGGAAGTAAGTACCTATGGCATAGAAATATGTAAAGACACATTAACAAGAGGAATGTATAGAGATACATGGAACGCCATAAAGGGGATGATAAGTGTTATTATAGAATGTATAGTGATACATTGTTAAAATTACGAGTTTAAACAATACATAGAAAGATAGAGTATCTTTAGAGTTTAATTTCAAAGCTAGCATTGATTGCATCCGTATATATGATATATAAAGCAAGGATTCCAAAGTAAGAATCACATCAATCTATTGACATTGATAAAGTTGTCTTAAATGTTTTGTGCGACAAATCAATAAAGACAAACCGTTAACATTTTCTGTTAACATTATCTTTAAACTCTAATAATTGGGATCTGATGAAAGTGAATAGGTTCATATAGTTTCATCTAAAAGATAATGAGTTATGTGATGAGTGCATTTTAGGTACACGTTATTAAACATTAATTATTCTATAATGCATTGATATTGGTACGAAATATATTAATTTAATTGGTTTTTATTAGTCACAGGTTTTAGTAAATAATGATATAATCAAGCCTAATTAATCTAAATGAGAAGTATATTATGAACCAAGCTAAAGGAGTTGAAATCATATTAATTGGCGTGACATTATGGATCCATTATTAGTTGTATTTCACAAATAAGTAATTAAGTCCATTATCATTTGAATGTACATGCATTAATATTTATTAGAGACGTGGGCTTGGAACTAAAACATATATGGATGTGGGCTTGTGACTTGGAAAGAAAAAGAGGAATTGAGAGGAGTCTTGGAGGGCACGCATGAAGTGATTAACCTTTTAGGGCTGTTGGCGGCTACAAGGGAAAGAGGTTAAAAAGGGGTGACGCAAACAATCGGAGGGGATCACATTGACGCACAGGACATACCGTTGGAATTTGAGAGGAGCTTCTTGTGTTGTATTTGTTTTTTTCTTTTATTATTATTGGCTAAACTACATGTGGCTTCTTCCTGGCGTACGGTTCGTATATGTTTCATGTTTTGATTCAGTTTGTTTATGTTTGGCTAAACTACATGTGGCTTCCTCCTGGCGTACGGTTCGTATATGTTTCATGTTTTGATTCAGTTTGTTTATGTTTTGTATCTATTTAGTTTCTGACAATTACTGAGTAGATTGATATATTGGTTAATTTAAACAGTTTATTTGAGTGCTTTGAGTTTCTCGTTTTACAATCTTGTTCGGTTGATGATAAAACCTAGTAGCAGAGTTGGGTGACTAAAGGGGATAAACTTGACACTTATAAATTGGATAATTGAATTATATTGGTTTATAACAAAACTGGTTGTATAGGTTTGCTAATAACAACCTGTCTTCATCTACTGTTTTAACTGATTTTTCAATACTATATATATGTGGTGTCCAATTAAACAACTGAGTTTTATGTGAAACATAGAACCTGAAGTTTGGAGAAGGTTACATTATTTATTAAATTGAATTTTGATTAAAATAATTTTCTAAACTATTACAATTTATTCTTTCCATCAATTCCTCGTGTAGACTACTCGAATTTTCACTAACTATTAAATTCTTATTTTTTTGACCGATCAAACGACATCGATCATTATGTTAATATCCTTATATGACGAAAGAACTTTGAAATTTAATTATGACAAAAGGATTATGCTTGAGAAGCACAAAATGGTGATAATCATAAAGTGTTATGATGATATAAATACTATCCTATTGGATAGGACACCATGAGTAATAGGTTTGACTATCAAGAAAGGTTTTTGAAACAAGATCATAATTAGTTATGACAACTTGTCAGTCAAACACAACGATCTTAAAAGGTTAAGATATAACACCATGAGACAACTATTAAGGATGATTACACGATACATCAGCGTTATCTGATAAAAGAGTTGAATCAATAACAATTACACAAACATAAGATGTTGTGACTTGGAAACATTAGACGATAGTATTCTGAAAAGGGTTCAGATAACTTCCAATAGTTTGGAAAGGGGTTCCGAAAGAGGATTTTCCACTGTTAAGTTTCATTAATGGGATCATAAAACTTAGAGACATCATGATAAAACAAAATTCACACAAATCAATATCTAGCTGACCCATTCGCTAAACCTATACCTCAATCAGTATATGAGGAGCATGCTGATAGGTGTTAGGTATGCTAGACTTAAGTTTGATTTGTTAGTATTAGGTGCTTTCGAACAATATATAAAAACATTAGTGTTTTATATTGATTCAAAGGTTGAATGCATTATAAATAGATGTTTTCTATGATTCGATATTTTGTACGTTTTAGAAATCCTTGAATATTATATTATATTTTAAATGTTCGTAGTCGATCAGATTCATGGGAATCAATCTGAACGAAAGACTATTGTGAATTGGATGATTGGTTCATTAGGAATGAAATTCCAAATAGTTGGACGTCATATTCACAGATAATCATTAGAGAATGATTATTGAATGTAACTCGCTTCAAAACTATATTCATGGATCAAGTCTTGAGAAGTTTTGAATATGGTAAGATCTATTGATCTTTCGACCCGAGGCACGCACTAGAACTAACTCTGACTAAAGTTTGTTCTTTGATCATATCTAACGTTGTACCTTAAAAGGCAGTAATAAGGATATGATCAGGAGTAATCTAAAGTTAAGTGGGAGTTATACGTGGCCAAAGGAATTATGGTATCCTTTGATTTGGATCTGGACATTCTGGCACCCTCGTCGATTCAAACTGAAGAGTAGTTTGTTTAGACCAATTTTGAATTAGAGAACGAGAACAAAAATATATAGTTGAACCACACATGAGAAGTGACTTGTATCCATGTCTCATGTTCAACAGATGACCTAAAACAGAAAAGACACATAGATATGTTTACCATGGCTATTGTACTTGGTTAAGTAAATGTTACTTGAACACGAGGAATTAGTTGACGATTTTAAATACGCCATACATTGTTAGGGGCAGTTAGATGCAGCTAGGCGTTCACCACTGTATACGTTGACCCGATTAATCAATGAATTGTCGAAGTGGGAGATTGTTGGATATTAGATGTCCGATCATCATTAATAACAACGTTGCTATCAAAGTACGATCCGAAGAGTTACACTTTGGGAAAAGAACAAATTATATCGTTTAATTGTTAAACGTTATTACACGAACTAGAATTTAGAAATCAGTGGATTAAATATTTATAGAAATATTTATTAATTTCTTTAAGTTTAATTATTTAGAATAATTAAATATAACGATAGACGGAATGAAGTTATATGCATATATTAGTGATATATACATAGTCGGGATTTTATATTTAACAGTTAAATATAGAGTGATCGGTTTGCGCTAGTTTTTATTTATGATTAGTGTAGTTATAAATAAAATGACTAGAATTGATTAAGTGTTAATCAGTTAATAATTGCAGGTTGATTGTTCAGGGTTTTAAGTGTAATTAGATTTACTATAAATATATCATTTTACTTAAACCCTAATACTAGTTCTAGCCACCAAGGGTTTTTGCGCAAGAAGGAGAAGTCGACCCCCCCCCTTTGCGTCGTCGACCTCAACCGGCCACCCCACTACCACCGCGACCAGCCAACGTCGACCACCACTCGCCGCCGCCATCGCAATCGTGAGCCGACGCCGTGTCCCTTGTTTTTCTCGCGAGCCGAACCGAAATAAGGGAAAGAGAACCGGGTTCTCGTTTAAAGGTTTTCGTGCGACGGGTTCGTGTGACGAGCTCGTTAGTTTTCATCTAGCATGACGTTCTTTGTACCCGAGTGTTACAAACCGGTTGTTCGTCAAAGGTATAAATCCTAAACACTCTATGGTTGTGTTTTATATATTTTATTGTCTTAACGTTGTGTAATCGGATCACTGTCGGATAAACATCGGATCTTTATTTTCGTGTGCTATTATTTACGCTTCCGCCTTTGTAAATCTGATTTTATAAGTTTTGTTTTAAATGTTAAAACTGGTGCACGATATCCCAACATTAATGTCTATAATCTGTTATGTGCCCCCAAGCGGGCTTCTTTGTTCTAATTTCCCGAAGGAACTTTCTTTGCAGGTATTGTTCCCTAAGGCTCAACGTACAAAGGCCGATACCCGACTTTCTGTGCCCCCAAGCGGGCTTCTTCATTCTTACTTAGCGACCGTCGCCGCTAGACTAACCGTTGTTACTCATCTTAACCAGTTGTACAACATCCTCGTTACAGTTCCATGCCGAGCACTGTCCCGATTTTTCTCATGGTAAGTCGTGGACATGTCCATGACGCAACATCGGCTTCGAGTAGCACTAGTCTCAAGGACTATACTACTACCTCAAGACTTGCTACTATGCTTAGGGTACCACTCGTATCGAGGACTATGCTACTACACCAACTCATTTCATCGTATAAGCATACTCTTACAGATTAGACAATGTATTAATTTTTTCTCTTCTCTTTGTTTATAAAATATATAGTTCAATAAACCATTCTTTCTTCTATTTCTGTTTATTAAACATATAGTTAAATATCTTCTTCTTATCTTCTGTTTATAAAACATATAGTTGAATAAACCATTATCTTTTTTTCTTACAAAACGTTTAGTTAACAAACCGTTATCTTTCTTATATTTCTTTCTTACAAAACGTTTAGTTAACAAACCGTTATCTTTCTTATCTTTGTTTCTTACAAAATGTTTAGTTAACATACCGTTATCTTTGTTTCTTACAAAACGTTTAGTTAACAAACCGTTATCTTTCTTATCTTTCTTTCTTACAAAACGTTTAGTTAATAAACTGTAACATTCCAAAGTTTTGAAAAGTTTAAACATGATTATAACCTAATTAACTAGGTTTAAAGTTAATGAAAAGAGGGTTAACTAGTGGGAGTTTAGGGACCCAATGTGTCATTACGGGGAAATAAAAGGGGGCAAAAGGAAAAATAATAATAATAATAAAAACCTAATACTACTCACCTCATGTTGCAGCCGCCGCCCCCTCATTTGAAACCCATCTCCTCCTTTATCCGGCTGCAAACAAGAACGCCTCCATCACCCCACCGTTTAACCTAATCCAGCCATCTAGCACTACCTCTTGCTTGGTTCAAGCTCACGGGGGCGACGTCACAGCAGCTCACAAAGATGTTAGTGAGGAGGCTTAGCACAACCGCCTGAAATGGGCTTGTAATGGTGACGGGTCACGGTGGTGCTCACACCACCCTTTGTTTCGGAGCTTTGTAAGGATCCGGCGAGCCTGGAGACAGCAAATAACCGGTAGACGCCGACTAGGACGATGGTGGTGTCGTGCGGGGTTCACAGACCTGATGGTGATGGTTGTAGGAGCGTGAGGGTGGTGGTGATATGGTATTGAGGGTCGTGAACAGCAGGGGTATGAGCGGCGAAGGTAAGGGAGCTGGGTTATGGTCTCACGGTGGAGATAGGATGCTGAGTAGTGGTTCACGATAGCAGTAGAGAAGATGGTGGATGTTGGAGCTTCAAGGTGGAGGTACGGTGGCAACAGACGGCAGTTAGCGGCCCTGTGGCTGGTGGTGGTGAACTTCATGGTGGACGAAGGTGGCGAGCTTCATGATGGCAGCAATGGTGTTGGTGGTATGAGTCTCACGGTGGAGAAGGTGGTGAGAGGAGGCTCACGAATATGGTGACAGGATGGTGGGGGTACGAACCCGACGATGGTGAGCTCACGATGGTTGTTAGCAACCTTAGGGTGGTCTTGGTGGTCATCGTGGTTCAAGGTAGAAGGTGGTGGTGATAAGGTATTGATGATGGAAACAACCCGATGGTGGTTAACGGTGGAAACGGGGGTGGTTAGTGGTGGTTGATAACGGTTTCAAGATGATAAGGTGATGATGATTTTATGATGATGATGATGATGGCTTCATGATGATGATGTTACTACTTGGAATTTCAATCGGATAATGACTAATGGCACCCGATAATCAAGAAGAGTGTTCTAGATGACGTGTATGTAAAGGTATATTTCTTAAAGAAAATCCGTAAAATGTTAATTATTATTATTATTGGCTCGGGTAATAAATACCGTGTTCGAGGAGGACGTGTAGAGTTTATATTTTGACGAAATCATAATCGACGAAAGGTTAATTATTTCTATATAAGAATCACTAGTAAAAAATAATGGAAATTTATGCTAACGATACTAATAGCTAAAGCTCGGTTGATTATGAATAATTGTTGATTGAATTGAGATGGAAATAGACAATTTGAATTGTTTGGTTTAGACAAAAAACAAACGGGACTCTGTCCAATTTTTATTAGAATTAAAGAAGTATATTTTACCTAGTCGTCCTCTTTACGGTTCGGGTTGTTTGGGGAGAAGGACCAGTTCATGCAAACTTAGCATGTTCGCCTGAAGCATATACAGCGAACTTACCATGTTCGCTTGAGCCATGAGTGGTGAACTTGCCTAAGTTCGTCAAACCCTAAAGATAGAAACGTATAGTGTCGGTTAGGACAGTTGTCTTAACTTATATGAATGAATTATCCAGATTGCGCGTGGTATAGTTTGGGCGGTAGATAACACATCGAGGCTAGCTTATCATGTGAGTTCTAGAAGCCCTTCTTTAAATGTTTTAATTAAATATTTTTGGGCTGGTGTGCATACATACGAAATGATGTTTACGAAATGATGTTTTCGAATGATGATGTTTATGAAATGTTTTGCCAAATGAAGTTTATGAAAGGTTTACGAATGAAACATTGTTTAATAAAACGTATGAATGCTTTAACTAAAATGAGGTAAAGGTTTTATGAAAGTCACGAATGAACGAATCTGCCACGAGTTCCTACTGGAGCTAGGGTATGTATGTATGTATTGGCCTTAACCTTACGGGGGGCCTTTATGGCTGGTTAACGGTTGTACAACTGGTTGATGATGATGGGTTGACGACGGTCACCCATGGGATTTCCGTGATCCCCGATGGAAGGCACTATTCCTTGCGGGGAAATAGTGTCTAAGGTATGGGTTGGTGTTGAATGGCTTTGAGGTATCGGGCCCTAGGATTTCTTCACCCGAAGGAAAGTACGGTGTTGATGGGCCTAGTAGTGGCGTGCCTCAGGGTTTCTCCGCCAACCTATGATGTGGAATTGACGGTTACGAGAAGGCGCAAATTCGGTTCATGTTGACTTATGTTATGATGCTATGTTACGATGTTTTGATGATGTTAAGTTATTACGTGTTACATATGCTTTTGTTAAATAAATGTATGTTATGTTATTGGCAAAATGATTATGCTAAGGTTTTATGTAAAGCTAAAACTCACCAGCGTAGCTAACTTTTAGTATGCGCATTCAGGTGAAGGACAGGTACGGAGGGTCGGTGATGCTTGGCAAGCGATGAAGAGTTACCCGGCTGATATGATGACTGGCATCCCATTACGTTATGTTTATGTTATGTAATGAATGTTTTAGACAATGTTTACGCTTCCGCATGTCTGACAATGTTACGGTTATGTTTAAATGAAAGTTTTCCACTGTGTTATTTGATATTCAAATTTAAGAACTGTTTGTGAATGAGTAAATCCAACAAGTGAGGCCTCCCGGGTTTGGGGCCTTACAAGTTGGTATCAGAGTAATAGTTTGAGAGATTCGGACACTCCCAGTATCTGAACTTAAACTGTGAATGGGACCGAAAGCGGATGTCAGTACGGGTAACTCGAGCCACATCATCAGGTATGAAGGTATTATATATATTTACATATATAGTATGCCTTAGAAGTGTTATGTTAGGACTTGTGTTCTAATGGAATCACAAAGGTGTCAAATGGAAATAGAGTGGTAGTTTAATGGTAAATTCAGATGACCAGTGTATATTAATATCTTACAATACTTGTTGAATTCTATTTGTTAACTAGCGTGATGACATTAAATGCCTTCTCTTATACAACGAAACGACGGGTAGAATAGGCGGAAGGCGTGGTGGGGGTCATACCGGACGACACGGTAGGATGCCCGCCTACCAAGCTTATAGTAAATAGGCAAGTGTTCATACGGAATCGGAACGTAGTGTGCATGAGACCGTACGAGTGTGTTCCGTGTTGTCATCGGTTGTGAGGACCTAACGCGGGAGTGATAAGAGGTGTCGAGAAGAATACCGGGACAAAATCTTAACTTTGAAGAGACGCGAGTATTATGAAATGTTATAAGTGGAACTAGAATGCTCGAGTAAGGTAAATTGGCAATTACGTTTGGATCCGCGTAATTGTGAATTTACTGGTGCGCGCGCATGATAGCGAGTCTTATGGCATTGATTAGTGCTTACGTATCAGAGTTGATCCAATTACTCAACTATGACTAACATATACCAGTCACCCGAGTAATGAATTAAGGAGATTTATGAGCACCAATTGGTGATAGTAACGATGACAAAGATGGTGTACTTCACAAATGTGAATGATGTCAGCAAATACGAGCCAGGGGAAAGATAAAGAATGAGTAGAGAATATCAGATGAGGTCTTATCATGAACCAAGTACGTAGAGTCATGAGAATGGCAAGACAAGCATAAATGAATAGCTAAGGGATCATGCAAAGAAGGGTGAAAGCCTGGGAAATTACGAGTCGGACCGAGTGGAATGTGAAGAACTCGACGTACGTTCGCCACAAGCTAGAAAGTAGCCGACGTGGGTTACATGTAAAGAACAAGTTGCAGATTCTACCTAAGACAGACAAGTATACATATGAAGAATGCCAAGGGGCTAGTGTGGACTACGCTTAGCACAAACGCGTTATGGTGAATGAGAATCGGTCTACTGTTGGGTGTATGCATGAGTATGCGAGAACAACTACATGAGTGTATGTCCATGAAACATATGAACGCATGAATGCATGAGTGGCATCTCTCCATGTAGGAGGCGATCCAAGATAAACTCATATGAGTATCCCCTGAAATGAGAAGATAAATATGACAATGATGACAGATGGCGAGGAACCGTAATGTTAGAGATGGCGTGTGTATTAAACCAAGCGGAATCAATCCGGCCTATGGATTGATTGTTTAAAATGAATACGAGTGACAAGTTTTGATCAACAATGGAAGTAAGGCATGGGTACTATGAAGCAATTTAAGACGACCCAGAGAGACGCTCTGCATTGGCTAAGTCCAAACAATAGCACATGAAGGTTGCTGAAGCTGGAGAGCCATTATTGGATCCAATGTAACCAGAAAGGAAAGGAATGAACGGGTGTCACCGCATGTGTTATTTACTCATAACGTAACCTATGAACGTGATTTTAAAAGAATCACCTACGAAAAATGCTAACGGTTATGAGAGGTTAGAGAATGTATATTGTTAGGTCACGAGGGGATGCCAATCCCTAAGACCATCTAATGGTATGAAAGAAGAATGGGTACAACAAATCGATGATGTGAAATGTAAAACCCTGACAAGTATGCTTTAAAGAAACACTAGAAGGAAGTTTTGTGTTTGAAAGTATGAATGTAAAGGGTCGTATACCTAGTGTTCCTTCGGAATGAATACCTCCCCGACAAGTTAAGTATGATGGGGGATACCTCATATGGTTCCTTAAGGAACGACGTGATACGGTTCCTTCGGGAACGAAGCGATACGGTTCCTACGGGAAAGAAGCGATATGGTTCCTTCGGGAACGAGACGATGTGGTTCCTTCGGGAACGAGATGGTACGGTACCTTCAGAAACTTGATAGTAGGATTCGTTCGGGAACGGGGCGGTATGATTCTTTCGAGAACGGCATGTTATGGTCCTTCGAGGACGAATGCACCATGGATAGTCTATGAGGTACACGCAATGATCCAAACAGTCGATGGATGAATTTATGGCAATGTAGTCTTCAGTGGATGACTCTGAGCTTGAAAAGACAGTTCACATAGAATGACGGGATGAGAACCCTAACGGTTAGATGTGAAAGACCGACTAGGGATGTACGATACCGAAAAAGCTAACGTCTATCAAAGACTAGAGAGGTATAGTCAAGACTACACAAGAATCTAGCAATAGAAAAGGCGAGGGATGATCATCGACTACAGCCCAGGGTTTGGTTCAGATAAAAGACGCTAAATTTCCTAGAAGACACGCCAATGTTATTAAAGGGGCTCATTGCTCGCTCAATATGACAAATCCATGCAAGTGTTTCGTGGATTCGAGTTAAGTCACACCCGTGAAACACATATGAGAGCCAAATAGATAAAACTATTCGAGACAACATCAAGAGATGCTTGTTTGGAAGATAGAAGAGATAGTAGTGGCATGTATTCATTCCAAGCGATGGTATAAACCCTAACTACGTCCAATACGCGTATGACAACGAGAGTTCGTGTTTCGAATAATACAGGTCATGTGGGTTCAAAGGGACCTGGGAGACTACCTACTAAGAGATACAGGGTTTAAGTTATATTATTAGAAGAACCGAATTTCGATGACGAAATTCTTATAAGGAGGGTAGACTTGTAACATCCCAAAGTTTTAAAAAGTTTAAACATGATTATAACCTAATAAACTAGGTTTAAAGTTAATGAAAAGAGGGTTAACTAGTGGGAGTTTAGGGACCCAATGTGTCATTACGGGTTAATAAAAGGGGGCAAAAGGAAAAAAATAATAAAAACCTAATACTACTCACCTCATGTTGCAGTCGCCACCCCATCATTTGAAACCCATCTCCTCCTTCATCGGCTGCAAAAAAGAACGCTTCCATCACCCCACCGTTTAACCTAATCCTGCCATCTAGCACCACCTCTTGCTTGGTTCAAGCTCACGGGGGCGACATCACAGCAGCTCACAAAGATGTTAGTGAGGAGGCTTAGCACAACCGCCTGAAATGGGCTTGTAATGGTGACAGGTCACGGTGGTGCTAACACCACCCTTTGTTTCGGAGCTTCGTAAGGATCCGGTGAGCCTGGAGACAGCAAATAACCAGTAGACGCCGACTAGGACGATGGTGGTGTCGTGCGGGGTTCACAGACCTGATGGTGATGGTTGTAGAAGCGTGAGGGTGGTGGTGATATGTTTTTGATGGTCATGAACAGCAGGGGTATGAGCGGCGAAGGTAAGGGAGCTGGGTTATGGTCTCACGGTGGAGATATGATGCTGAGTAGTGGTTCATGATAGCAGTATAGAAGATGGTGGATGTTGGAGCTTCAAGGTGGAGGTACGGTGGGAACAGGTGGCCATTCGCGCCATTCGCGGCCCTGTGGCGGGTGGTGGTGAACTACATGGTGGACGAAGGTGGCGAGCTTCATGATGGCAGCAATGGTGTTGGTGGTATGAGTCTCACGGTGGAGAAGATGGTGAGAGGAGGCTCACGAATATGGTAACAGGATGGTGGGGGTACGAACCCGACAATGGTGAGCTCACGCTGGTTGTTAGCGACCTTAGGGTGGTCTTGGTGGTCATCGTGGTTCAAGGTAGAAGGTGGTGGTGATAAGGTATTCATGATGGAAACAACCCGACGGTGGTTAACGGTGGAAACAGGGGTGGTTAGTGGTGGTTGATAACGGTTTCAAGATGATAAGGTGATGATGATTTTATGATGATAATGATGGCTTCTTGATGATGATGTTACTACTTGGAATTTCAACCGGATAATGACTAATGGCACCCGATAATCAAGAAGAGTGTTCTAGATGACGTGTACGTAAAGGTATATTTCTTAAAGAAAATCCATAGAATATTAATTATTATTATTATTGGCTCGGGTAATAAATAGCGTGTTCGAGGAGGACGTGTAGAGTTTATATTTTGACGAAATCATAATCAACGAAAGGTTAATTATTTTTATATAAGAATCACTTATAAAAAATAATGGAAATTTATGCTAACGATACTAATAGCTAAAGCTTGGTTGATTATGAATAATTGTTGATTGAATTGAGATGGAAATAGACAATTTGAATTGTTTGGTTTAGACCAAAAACAAACGGGACTCTGTCCGATTTTCTTTAGAATTAAAGAAGTATATTTTACCTAGTCGTCCTCTTTACGGTTCGGGTTGTTTGGGGAGAAGGATCAGTTCAGGCAAACTTAGCATGTTCGCCTGAAGCATAGATGACGAGCTTACCAGTTCGCCTGAGCCATGAGTGGCGAACTTGCCTAAGTTCGCCAAACCCTAAAGATAGAAACGTATAGTGTCGGTTAGGACAGTTGTCTTAACTTATATGAATGAATTATCTAGATTGCGCGTGGTATAGTTTGGGCGGTAGATAACACATCGAGGCTAGCTTACTAGGTGAGTTTTAGAAGCCCTTCTTTAAATGTTTTTGGGCCGGTGTGCATACATACGAAATGTGTTTACGAAATGATGTTTTCGAAGGATGATGTTTATGAAATGTTTTGCCAAATGAAGTTTATGAAAGGTTTACGAATGAAACATTGTTTAATAAAACGTACGAATGCTTTAACTAAAATGAGGTAAAGGTTTTATGAAAGTCACGAATGAACGAATCTACCACGAGTTTCTACGGGAGCAAGGGTATGTATGTATGTATTGGCCTTACCCTTACGGGGGGCCTTTGTGGCTGGCTAACGATTGTACAACTGGTTGATGATAATTGGGTGACGACGGTCACCCATGGAAAAATAGTGTCTAAGGTACGGGTTGGTGTTGAATGGCTTTTAGGTATCGGGCCCTAGGATTTCTTCACCCGAAGGACAGTACGGTGTTGATGGGCCTAGTGGTGGTGTGCCTTAGGGTTTCTCCGCCAACCGATGATGTGGAATTGACGGTTGAATGCGCATATTCGGTTCATGTTGACTTATGTTATGATGCTATGTTACGATGTTTTGATGATGTTAAGTTATTACATGTTACGTACGCTTTTGTTAAATAAATGTATGTTATATTTTTGGCAAAATGATTATGCTAAGGTTTTTTGTAAAGCTAGAACTCACCAGCGTAGCTAACTTTTAGTATGCGCATTCAGGTTAAGGACAGGTATGGAGGGTCGGTGATGCTTGGCAAGCGATGAAGAGTTACCCGGCTGATATGATGACTGGCATCCCATTACGTTATGTTTATGTTATGTAATGAATGTTTTAGACAATGTTTACGCTTCCGCATGTCTGACAATGTTACGGTTACGTTTTAATGAAAGTTTTCCGCTGCGTTATTTGATATTCAAGTTTAAGAACTGTTTGTGAATGTGTAAATCCAACAAGTGAGGCCTCCCGGGTTTGGGGCCTTACATAAACCGTTATCTTTCTTCTATTTCTTTCTTACAAAACGTTTAAGTAATAAAATACATTTATTATAAACGCCTAATTCTGGAGTATGCACACCACCCTAAAACAGTAAAAATAGGGATTCTTGAACTCACCTGATTTTCTTAAGGATTAACTCACTCAACAAGAACTTCGAGCTAGGTGGAGGCTAAAGGATCTGTTATGAGTCACGAACTAGACAAATTAAAATCAGGTCATTCTGTCTAAAAATTGTATGTCTGAAATCTTGTTCGACCGAAATCTATTTCGGTCGAACTCTTTTTCGACCGAAAACTTCTGTGTTAGAACTACGAAAACATGTCTGAAAACTATTTCGGTCAAAATCTTTTTCGACCGAAATCTATTCCCTTTGAAAACATTTCCTTCTGAAAGCTTTTACGGTCGAAGTCCCTTCCGATCGAAAACTATTTCGATCGGGTGTATACTGTCCGAAAATTACTGTGTCCGAAATACTTTTCGGACGGGCCAGATTTTTCAGCCCACTCAAAGAGTTTTCGGACGATTCATATGTTCTTGGCCAAAATCGTCGGTTTTGATCCAAGTTTGAATCTTTTTACGTCCACAACTCTTGTTTAGCTTCCATGAAGCCAGATCAATGCTTTTTAGGCCGTTTTACACGTAAAAATCCCGAATTTTGATTAAAACCCACATAAAACCCTAAAACCCACTTTTTGAACAAAAAATCAGATTCTGGAGCGTTTGTTGCCTGGTTTTTCGTGTGATTTCTCCTTTTTTGATCTATAGCAAACTTCAGGAACGATCTCGGGCCAAAGGGACAACTTCAGGTTTGGGTTTTGGACCTTTCTCTCTCTACTTTTTCTATCTTTGCTGTTTGTGCACAAAGTTTAAAACGTTTGGTGAACAAAATATTTATAACCCTTCATGTAACGCCCCGAAATCCAGATCTTTTCAACTATTCATTTTTGGAGACTTAAAGTTATGTAATATAGATCGAGGGCACAATGTAGTCAACGCGGGAAAGATTGGATGGAGGCCCAAAACCTAGTCACCACCCCTCCCCCTCCCCCTCCCTCTCCCTTACTTCTCATGCATTTCCACATTTCCTTAGAGAGAGAAAGTGAGAAAGATCGTTCACACTGCTTCCATCTTGTTTACTAGACATATGGGATTGGTAGAGCACGAGATTCTGATCGAGTTCAGGTATGATTTGACCCTTTAAGCTTCGGTTTTTGTTAAAGTGGGTAAAAGTTAGGGTTTTGATCAAAGCTTGGATTTTTACGTGTGAAATGGAAAACTAATGCCAGATTTGGCTTTGTATGGGTTAAACCAAGGGTTTGAACATAAAAAGTTGGAGTCTTGATGAAGATATGAGAAATCTCAGATTTGAAGGTGGCGAAAGTTTCGGACAAAAGTTTGGGGACGAAACATCATTAGTTTTGAACGGAAATTTTTGAACGAAACTTGGGAAGTTTCGGATGAAACGTTTGGGCGAAATGTAACATCCCAGAATTTCACCTATTTATGGTTCGGACAGATGGATGACCCGAATCCCTATTAACCAAGATAGTTGAAGGGGTTTTTGCACGGAAACTTTAAATAATAGAGTACTCGTGTAGCAGATAACACAGTTATTGAGGTCGAAACGCGCGTTAACGGAACCGCAAGGACCCATATGTAAAACTCAAAGGTTTAAATAAGAGATTAAGGGAAAACCCTAGGCCATTAGGCCTAGGGGTGTTCGACGGCAGCAAAGACAGAGACGCGTGGGAGAAAGAAGCCGGGTAGGGTGATCTCACGGTGGTTTTACGGAGGTAGCGAGCAAGGGGAAGACTTCACACGTAAGGTACATCTCTAATCCGTCCATTTATATTCTTTTCTCGTATCCGTTGTTCTTGAGAACCCGTTTAGGGTCGGAACGGTGGTCACGGTTGTCGACGAAAGAGATGCGAAGGGGTGGCCGGCCTGTGGTGGTGGTCACAGAAACATGAGCGATGGCATGTCGGAGGAGGAGAAGACGACAGTGTGCCGCAGTGGTGTTCTACGACGGCAAAGAACAGGGACGATTCGGGTAAAGCTTTCGGCAGGGAGGAGGGGTTCGAGTGAAACCATACGGTGTTGGTTGGGGTGGTGCTAGCTGCTAGAGTGTCAAGGCAGAGAATACAGTGACGACGTGCACGGTGGCTCGTATGGAAGCTTACGTGGGATGGTGGCGCACAACGATGGGGACGGTAGGGTACGGGATGAGCTCGTACGGCGGTAACGGGTGGCTCGGCTAGGGTTTACGTTGCATGGCACGCATGCAGGTATGAAAGTAGGTCTAGGTACGTGGGTGCTTGTGGGACTAAGGTTACACGACCACGTACGTGCATGCATGGAAACCTAGGTCCGGGCATACGGGCTCCTGAGCGGGTCATGGGTAACCCGAATCGAGCAGACACTTAGATTAGGGTTTATGCATGGATAAAAGGATGTGCGGATGGGAAGAGTATCAGGAATATTTATAGTTTTACGTAATTGACACATGTCCAGGGCATACTTTGACTGTGTGATCTTACGTTGACAGTTTTCGAGTTTCATGGTAAGAGATCGTTGCAGTTCAAGAGTTGGATATTCATAACCAGTGAGTTTCTAATCCCCTCTTTTAAGCGTTTTACTGTTTTAGGGCTATCGTACATACTCACATGTTTTATTAAACAAACGTATTACGAGTTATGATTTTAACTTGAAGTGTTTTATGAGGCTATTATGTAATAATGAATCTAAGGGTCGTTACGGGATCCTTAAGATGGGTGAACAAGAATTGTGATGACCTGTGTGTGTCACCTTATGAGTTAGTCGGGGCGAGTCGAGAATTTAGCTAAACCTGTGATGGTTATATAAGGAGAGTTAGCATGGGAACCCGTACGTGGTTCATTAACGAGTCAAGTATGTGCTAGTATGTTGTCATACGTCGTGTGATTGATGCTTTGTGTATTGCGTCGTTGTCCTCGTGACACGACGGGTATCGTGTCTGCATGAGTCTATGTGGTGTCCATAGTATGTATGGGCTAGAAGTCATTATGGTGTTTGTGTGTCGTATAACTTCCTATTCGAAAAGAGTTGGGTAATGTGTCTAGACGTTATGAGGATACGTCTAAGTAAGCGTTGGATTACACACGTAAGTGATCCGTAAATGGTGGTGAGTCGTAGTACATGTCCATGTAGTGTCATGTGTATATATGTATTGCTTGTTGTGCTTGCATTGTTGTCCGTGTATACGGCTAATAGTGATGTGGAGGACGGAGTCCTTCGGGGTCATCATTGTACGTGTGATGTGTTAGTCACCGCATGGTAGATGATATAGTCACCGTGTGTTGGCTGGGTAGTCATCATAGATGACGAGTGTGTCACTATGTTTAGCGGCGGGGCACTGTAACAAGGGTGGAGTTGAGCTTAGGATGAGTATCCCGACGGGGATAACCCTGACGAGGGTGCAGTGATGAGGTATGTATTTGTGTGCTTATATATGTGTTAAATTGCATGCAAATGATGAGTTATATTAATTGTGCATGGGATGGTATTGATGTGATAAATAGATGGAATCAATGTGGTGTGTCGACTTAGATTGACCGTTGTGTCGGACTGAGTAGGTTGTGTACAACTTTTGAGTCAATTGGTTTATGAGAGTCCTGGTTAGGACTGGTAAGTTGGTGTCTAGAGGTTGGATGAATTAACCAGTGTATGGTTAATATATATGGTAAATTGTGAGTTATCATAATAGTAAGTTCGTTCTATGTCAGGGAGACTTACTGAGTTAAAAGGGTGGGTAGAGTCTGGGGTGGTGAATCCTTTGGGATATTATAAAATAATGGGAGTTAATTATATCATGAAAATCTATACAACTATTTTCTATTGACCAGAGGGTCTTGAGTGGAGATAAACAATAAATGCGACGGGTTCGCTTTTGTTAATTTAAACTATTGGAACTCACTCAGCGTAGCTGACTTTGTATGTACGTTAGATTGTTTTGTAGGTGAGTCTGCAAGATGAGGTATCTTGGCTTGGGAGTGGACTACTCGGGTTGGTGCGCATGCATTCATCGGGTAATGTTATGAAAATTAATGAATTTAAAGATAATACTATTTCGAGAAAGACTTCCGCTGTTTATGTAAATGAAAGTTAGATGTTTTTAATGAGTTTACCTAGTGATGAGATCCAACTGTAGGGTGCCCGGTTTGGGGCCTTACACGAAACTTCTTAGTTTTGGGCGAAAATTAAAACTTCCAGGAGAAAGTTTAGGCGAAAGTTAGAAGAAAGTTTTCCTGTATTGACATAGTTCACGTATGAATCTTCGTACAGATTGTAAAGCGTTCTGCATGGCCAAAGTCGTCCATCGGGTATAGTTAAACATCCTCAAGTGAGTTCTAATTGCTCTTTTATTATGTTTTGAGTTGATGCGCACACTCACTGATAAAGTATTCTTTTATGAATAAGATAAAGTATTCCTTTATGAATTAACAGAAAAAGTATAAAGCTAAAGAAAACTGAAAAGGAAAGATGTTAAAGAAAGATGGTTCTATTATGTGTTGTTGATTGATAAAGTGTGCTTACTTGATTGTTTGCTTCAATGTGCTAATGTGATAGTTAAATGAGTGATAGTGTACAATAATGTATGTCATAGTCATAGAAAGTCAAAGGAGTCTTGTTACAAGCAAAAGGAGCCTTACAAGCCAGTTAAAGGAATCTTAGATTCAACCCCAAGCAATTGGAGTATTGTACGAGTACAATCAATAGGAGTCTTGCACAAGTGCAAGCACATTAAAGGAGTCTTGTACGAGTACAAGCACATAGATGAAAGACTTGCACGAGTGCATGCCTATTCTTGAAAAAGATAAAGATACAGATAAAGTTCATGATAAATTTTTCTTAACTATTAAAGATAAAGTTTTGTTTAAAGTTAAAGAAAGAATTTCAGGTTGATTTGGGAGGTATAGGATGCTCTTGACTCGGTGGGCTACTCTGCGAGAAGACTCACATCCTAGTTACTATTTTTATTTTCATGACAATTTATGTTTCTATTTGTGAGTTGTAAAGACTTGTCATTTGTTTAAACTAATTTTTCCACTGTGTTTGAATGAAAATTTTAGTTTAAGAACTATTTTCCCGTTGTGTAAATCCAATGTTTCAGACCCCAGTTTTTGGGGCATTTCAAGTTGGTATCAGAGCTATAGTTTGAGAGATTCAGACATTTCTCTAATGTCTGGACTTAAAGTGAGAATGGAACCAAGTCAAGGATGTCAGTACGAGTAGCCCAATGCCACGAGTTATAGTTAGAATAGAATATTATGCCTTAGACGTAGGATAGAGGCCTGAATGTCGATGTTACCATTGAAAGGAAATGTTTAGAACCCGAAAAGTAAAGTAAATCATTAACAACAACAGGCCATTGTCATTAACAATTTACATTACATGTAGTGTTCTGGATTT
The DNA here is from genome assembly GCA_023525975.1 of Smallanthus sonchifolius. Taxonomy (NCBI): domain Eukaryota; kingdom Viridiplantae; phylum Streptophyta; class Magnoliopsida; order Asterales; family Asteraceae; genus Smallanthus; species Smallanthus sonchifolius. Next base: position 83,670,935 of record CM042036.1, read on the forward strand.
TCCTAGCACAATAATGCCGATGTTCTTTACCATACATACGAATTTCTTGTGGCTAGAAATAGAGGTGTTAGCCGTGGTGGAGGTCAAGGCGGTCTTTATCTTAGGTTTTAGGATCAAACCCTAGTTTTACCAATAAAACCCATTTCAACCCAAAGACACAGATCTAGACAGAATCTTACTGTGGATAGCTTTGATTCTTCGATCTTTATCTTCTATAATCAAATGGGGACGAGATCCAGCAACAATGGGAGCTCCAAGTAGTGTTTCCCTAATTTATATCTCTAGAATTATCTCCTTTCTCTCTCTAAGCTTCAAGGTTGAAGAAGAACAATGGATGATCATGAGGAGTGACGGCTAGGGCTTATAGGCCCAACCCTCACCTTTTAACTTTCGTGAAATACCACTTTGGTCCCCGAACTTGATTCCAAGATGCTTCGTTAAATCCTGACTTTTTATGAACCCGTCAAGTCTCGTCATTTTCTGGATGTTACTGAAAAGGTGTTAAAGCAAGTGGATAAGAGACCAATCAATTCTTCTATTGTTAACAACAATTCATAGATTTTTTTTATCATGTTTATTTAACCATATTTGAATAGATTTTGGTTGTGAATTTGTTTGATTATGATACTTATGCTTATATATATGTTGGATTAATAGTTATTATATGATAAATGAATAGTTTTGATGAAGAAACGAGTGTCGGGAGTGAAGGATAAAGTTGGGATTGAAAAAGAACAAAGAATTGTGAAAAGTCACCCGTTACGGACGGTCACCACATGGTAACGGTCCGTTACCGAGCCCGTGTGCATAATGATGGTGTCGGTGACGTGACATTCCACCCGTGTGCATAATAACGGATCGGCACAACATGGTAACAGTCTGTTATCGACCTTGCGAGATAGAATTCGTATTTAGCACTATTTAAACTCACTTGATGTCTTTTTCAAGGAGAGTTCGATTAGAGGCGATAGAGGATGACCTAGTTCGTGAAGTGTTGGAGTTTAGAGCTTCCTAGAAGCCTTGGAATGAAGAATAAAGTTTGTTATCGGTTTAGAAACGTTCGGTTTGTGCTTTTTAGTTTGATTTTAGAACCTTGTTTGACTATGCTTCTGTTTGATCTTAGTTTTGTGATGTTTTGGACTTCTATGTGTAGCTAAACCTGTTAGCTACCTTGGTTTGATGATAGCTTTCATGTTTTGACATTTTTTTCATTTTTATTCGTATGATTTATTGTGTTGATCTTAGAATAATGTTCTTGAATGCTTATGAATGAATATGTATGATGTAAATGCTTGAAAACTATTGCCTGGATCATGTGTTGCGTGTTTCTAGTTGGTTTTGTGTCATCTAGGTCGGGTATTACATGGTAGAATCACTACTTTGTGTTCTAATTGAATAGAAAACTGGTTTGACCATAACGGTTGGTGTCTAGGTTGTTTTAAGAGAATATTATCAGTGTTCTACCTTTTCATGAGACCTACCCGGTGATAGATATAGCCTGAAACCTCCTACCATTGTATGTTAGGTCTAGATTACGTGATCATGAGTCTAACCTTTCATTTGTGGTGTTAGTGTTCTTGGGGTTTGTTTGCATTCTTGATCTTGATTGTCCTTTGCTCTGGGGCTGTGGACCACAATCTTTCACGGCATTGTGAGTGGTGAGACCGACCGGAGATCCCTCATTAGGCATTGTAGCACAGTCAATCCTGTTCTTCATACGAGTCTTATGGTCTTCTTAGGGAGTAGAAACATACCTAGTCGACCTTACATTTGTACCATTAGAGATAGTCATACAGTTAGTTCCTTTGTCCTTGCATGTTGGTTGGAGTCATTCCTAGGTGGTTGATTTCTATATGATCTTATCCTTACGTCCAGTTTTTTGTTCTTTGTTGTCCAGTGTCTGAGCGTCTTAGTCGTTATTTAAAATAATTCATTTTAATAGGTTGGGAGTTGACAAAGGTTTACTATCGAGAGTTGTCATCGGTGTCCACGGGTTGATATCAGGTCTTGCCCATATACTTGCTACATACTGACCGGTAGACTTTCCGTTATGTATGGTTAGGATTGATGATTCTATTTTAAAACCGTTATGTGAGTTCTTTGATTATTTTATATATATATTCGAGCACATCAACACAGTATAGGATTTAAACCAAAATCCTTTTATTTGTGAAGAACACTATTTAACTATTAGAATTTTTGCCTAGGGAGAAGAGAACAATTAGTTAAAGAAATATTTAAAAACTAAAAGTTTAAATACAAATTTAGACGGTTAATTTGTTTTTTACCCATCCCTTTGTCTTAAGACGTAAAGTCACAAAAAGGGTAAGCAACTTGTCTGCCATAGTGCCATGTATCATTCTTGTTGGTGCCCACATGAAAATTTCAAAAGATGTTCCTGCACGTGGTCAAAGAAGTACAAACTCTGTTTAAATTAAAATAATTCTCGTAGCCGATCAGCCAAATATGGATGAGATGATTTTGTATAATGCAAACAGTAAAAAAATGGTATTATAAATAGTTTGTTGTTTGGAAAACTGTTAGGTAAAGGGGAGTACCCCGTGAAAGTTAGCGTGGAGCGGAGGTGGCTTCGTGGCCGGCGTGGTCCACGAGCGTGGATGGGTGGTGTGCAAATCTCCACAACGTGAAGATGAGAATGTAGCCGTTGAGAGTGGGGCCTACCCCTCTCAAACAGTTCGATTTAAAAAAATAATAATTTTTAAATATATTTTATACTATAAATATAACCAATATTTAACATATTTTTGCCATATCAATCATCTCAACCATCTTAAACGATCTCAAACCAATTTTCAATCCAATTCACTCTCAAATGAATTCACTCAATTCACCCTCTTTCGAATCATGTGTCGCTCCAATGTTTGTCCAAACGGTTGCCACAACTCTCATTGAAAAAAATTGATCCCGTGTACTACACACGGGATGAAAAATATCAATTTTCAATCCGAAAGTTCAAACACGCGTACGTACACACGAAGAGCCACTTTGAACCGAGACCGTAAAGCCGCTCACGAGTGTTTAATTAAAGATTACTTTTGCGACGAGCCACTTTATAATGCGGAGACATTCCGAAATCGTTTTCGTATGAGTAGAAATTTATTTTTACGAATTGTTAACGATTTGAAAGGAGAGATGGATTATTTCAAATTAAAATGGGATACAAGAGGTTGAAGAGGGTTCACCCCCATTCAAAAGTGCACCACCGCTATGCGTCAGTTGGCATACGGATCCGGCTCCGACGAATTAGATGAAAATATAAAGATCTCCAAAAAACGGCACGACTTTGTTTATACAAATTTTGTAAAGGTATAATTAATATCTACGGGCCAAGATACTTACGCAAACCGACTCCTAACGACATTCAACAAATATACAAACATCACGAGGAGGTGCATGGGCTACCCGACATGCTTGGTAGCCTATATTGTATGCATTGGTAGTGGAGTAATTGCCCAAAATGCGAGGTGACCATCCGACTCCAACAATTATGCTCGAGGCGGTGGCATCACAAGATCTATGGTTTTGGCATGCTTTCTTTGGAGTTGCGGGTTCAAACAACGACATAAATGTGCTTAACCAATCCCCACTATTCAACTCCATGGTTAACGGAACCGCACCCGATAGTTCTTTTAATCTTAGAGGTACAAGATACAATCACGGCTATTACCTCGTTGATGGTATTTATCCCGAATGGGCTACTTTTGTGAAATCGTTTTCATGGCCGGAAGATGAACTTATAAAATATTTCAAACGCCAACAAGAATCGGCGAGAAAAAATATTGAACGTGCTTTTGGTGTACTAAAACAAAAATTTCATATAGTGAAAAACCCGACACGTGGATGGAATCTCGAAAGAATAAGGCGTGTAATGTACACTTGCATCATCCTACATAACATGATCATTGAGGATGAAGGCCTGGCAATTTGCGAGTTCAACGAAGAAGAATTTGAAGCAACAATTGGATTAGAGAAAGTTAGCGAGGCCCAACAAAGTGTAAACGAACAATATAAACGCAACCGTGAGATACACAACAATCTTCGATAGGATTTGGTGCTTTATCTCGACTCGGGCAACAATTAAAGTCTACTTTTATTATTAAGTTTTTTTATGTATTTTAATTATTAATGTATTTTTGTTTTTTTATTATTAATGTATTTTTTTAGTTTATTCATATATTTACATATTCACATTGTTTTATTTTGACGATTGTATGTGCTAATATATTAAATTATATTTTATTCAACCATTGTAATACACGGGTTATTACATGAGTTTTAAAAACATAAAATTGTTATTACTAAGTATATAATATTATATTTATTCAAGCCGTATAATATACGTGATTCTAATATAGTACTATTATATATTAGAAACAAGTGTAGCTATCAAATTGTAATAAATAAATTAATAGCAAATTTATTCGGTTGTATTCGGTTGGCTTTCATTAGCTTGAGTGTTTGTTTATTAATAAAACTAGCTTAGATCCAATGTACTACATAAGAGATGAAAAATATTAATATATAAATTTTTTAAATCTTTATTTGTATATTTTACATGTGTAAAAATATATCATATACTAATGATATAAAACTAAATTCAAAATATGTAAAAATTAATATATAATTAGGTTTCGAAAATACGTTAAATACTATTTAATATAATTTGATTTTCATTTATTATTTGATTGAAAATAAAAGTTACATAATTAGATTTCAAAGTTTCTTATAATAAGGGATAATTTAAAATAAATGTGTTTTATTAGTATAATTAATATTTTCTTTAAAAATATATTATTATTAAAATATGAAAGTGCATTTTATAAGAGAGAGAGACGGCAAAAACATAATAAGAATAAATATGGATGCGACACGTATTATTGAAAAACTTTTATTTACTATATAGTATAGATTTTCCGCCTTAAAAAATAGCATATTAATTGATAATGTTATCAGTGTAGAATCCCTGTATATTATGATATCATTTAAAATGTTGCCTAGAATTATGATGATTATTAGCGTCAAGACAATGATAGTGACCATGTAGTTATTAACTTATTATAGTCCTTATTATAGTAAGTCGTATCTATAATATATAATAAATAAAGGTTTTTAATGTCACGTGTTGTAATCATATTTATTTTTATTATTTTTTTCCCTTCACTTTCTCTTATTAAATACACATATATTTTTTAATAATAAAATATATTTTTAAAGAAAATACTTATATTAATAAATCTTCTGACATATTTTGACGAGTGTATGTGTTAACATATTATATTGTATTCCACGGGTTTATTCAACCTGTGTAAGACAGGAGTTTTTAAAAAATAATTTTTTATTACTTAGTATATAATATTATATTTATTGAACCCGTGTAATACACGGGATTTTAACCTAGTTAAATAAATAATAATAACTAGTTTTTACCCTCCGCGTTTCGCGGCAGGTTGATTTGACTCGTTTGCGTGAATAAAACTTACATCGAATCCCAGACTTGTTATAGCGTACGATAACAAAAAAACACTCGAATTTAAATTGAACTTAGTTTTCAATAAAATTTAAACCAGAACGTTGACCAAAAAAATTTAAGAAAACTGCGCATTCCGTTATTTAAAAAAATTTAACGAACGATAGTTATCATAGAAAACGGTGTCGGGCCCATCGTTAATAAACTTTAAACGAAAACGTTGGTGCAACGATAAAAATAATGTAAATAGAAAGGAAACATAAAACTAAATAATAAAAAAGGGAAAAAACGAATTAAAAAAAATACCGCTTCGGGTCGTCGAAAACCAAAAGAAGAATACCGATACGGATTCCGATAATACCAGTATCGACAATGATGTTGTTCGCCCATAATAGGTTTGGCTCGTAACAATACCACAACGGTAACGACACTCGCTATAGGCAACGAAAAAAATTTGATTTTGAATACAACTCCGTTTTATAAAAAATTATATCGAAACGTTGATAAAAAAACTATAAATAGCTGCGCACTCCGTATTTTGAAAAAAGTTAACGAATGAAATTTATTAAAGAAAAACGAAATTAATAGAAAATGAAATGGGCTAAAACGTATATTATATATACTATAAGTGTTAAAAATGAAACTAAAAAAAAAATTATTTTACTCGTCACGTGGCACTCCCTCATTGGGGGAGTCACTAGTAGAGAAATGGGCAAAAGGTGCGAGTGAGAATTGATCAAAATGTACGGTTCTCAAGTTCAACCACACCTTTTGATATATCACACATCCCCAACGGTAAAATCCTATAAAACCGCACCATTTGATACCAAAAGGTGCGAAAACCTAAAACCGCACCTTTTGATGTCTTACAAATTAAAAAATATCCATCTCCCTTTTTAATTGAACCTTCAACTTTTTTTTAAATCTCAAAATTTCTTTGCCAGGATACAATTGTTGGTCAAGACATGAATGATTAAAAACTTGCTTTGATACTGTTCACCCGCGTTCTTCTTTAAACTGGGTTTCGAATAATTATTATTGTTATTATTACCATTATTATAAAAATAATAATAAATAATAATAATAGTTTTACATAAAATGGTCTACCTGATTATTTACAGTTTTAGATTTCATGAGCCTGATTAAAAACTTGCTTTGATATCTAAAATTTGTTTTGATTTAGAAAGAACAATTCTTTCTCATTTCCAATGAGCCCTAGATCAATTGATTTGGGAATAGACATCCTCATGGCCTTCCAATGTAAAGGTCATGGGTTCGAGACTCACTTGGTGCAATATGTTTAGGTGGGTCAGAGGTTTTCTCTGGAATGGTGATCGAGCGGGTCGTGTGGAACCTTCGTGCACGTGGGGAGAGGGAGCTTCTTCACTAATATATATAGCCGCCTTAGAATCATTTCACTTCACCACTACATTTTACTGATTTGAATTCATAGTATTGCCAGAATTAAATAACCGTTTATAGAAGTGATGAGGTCTCCAAGCGGTGAGATGAAGACAGATTTGAAGAAAGGGTCATGGAGCCATGAAGAAGATGAGATGTTGAAATCTTATATCAATAGATATGGCATCTGGAATTGGTCTCATATGCTCAAATTTGCTGGTAATTATCACTACTAGAAAACTTGGTATTTTCCGTTTCAAAATTCAATCGCAAAAATCAGTTTAGTACAAACAAGCACAGCATATTTGTTGATTGTTTTTCCTTTTGTTTGTAGGTTTATACCGAAGTGGAAGAGTTGCAGGCTTCGATGGATGAATTATCTCAAACCGAACGTAAAGAGAGGGAACTTCTCCCGAGAAGAAGAAGAAATCATATTCCATTATCATTCACTTCTCGGCAATAGGTAAGCATTCTAGTCTCAGGATCAATTATCAATACAAGAAATGTAGTGAATATGGATAGATGGATGGAGGAACAATCTGACATATATCGTTTCATGTCCCTACGGACCTATATGTATACACATACTAATGACGGTATCTAACTTAACCACATTAACTACCTAATGTCGTTAACTACCATTTAACTAGCAATAACTACCCTTAACTACCTTCTTAACTAACTAATTATTAATGTTAGGATTTAGATAACAATACTAACAATATTAAATACTTTTGGATTAAGTCTTTATTTTAATATTCCAACAATCTCCCCTAATCAAAACTTTATTAATGATCTTTGGTTGATGTCTGCAATGTGATACTTTTTCTTTTTTATTTCATCCATTTTTGTTCAATCCATATTCTTTGTCACTTCTGATCTTCTGTTCAAAACTTATGTAATTGAGATTCTTGGCTGCGTTTTCTTGTTCTTTGTTTCTCTCTTTTGATTACTGAATTGATTTTGTTTGTTTTCTGCGATTCGTTTTTGATCTTCGATCCTCATGGTTTCACTCTTTTTCTTTTTTTGACATATTGTAAGATCCATTTTGGCTCTTCAAGTACACCTATATACACCCATATACTAACGGTAACTAACTTAACCATATTAACTACCTAACGCCGTTAACCACCATTTAACTGACAATAACTACCTTCTTAACTAACTAATTATTAATCTTAGGATATAGATAATGATACTAACAATATTAAATACTTGTGGTATAAATCTTGATTCTAATATTCCAACAAGCATATGTTTCAAGTAGTTTTTTATTTTATTTTGAGAAAATGTATATATAAAACTAGTTTAGATCCCGTGTATACACACGGGATGAAAAATATTAATAAATAAATTTTTTAAATATTTATGTGTATATTTTACAGGTGTAAAAATATATCATATACTAAGGATAAAAAACAAAACTCAAAATATGTAAAAACTAATATATAATTGGGTTTCGAAAATAAATTAAGTACTATTTAATAAAATTTGATTTTCATTTATTATCTAATTGAAAATAAAAATTATATAATTAGATTTCAAAGTTTAAAATAAATGTGTTTTATTAATATAATTAATGTTTTCCTTAAATATATATTATGGTTAAAACATTGAATGTGCATTTAATAAAAGAGAGAGGTAGGAAAAAATGATGAGAATGAATATAAAGGTGACACGTGACATTGAAAAACATTTATTTATTATATAGTATAGATTCTTTATAGCTATTAACATTTTGTTTCTCCTTGTATATAATTCACAGATGGTCACAAATTGCATCAAAACTTCCGGGAAGAAGCGATAATGAGATAAAGAATTACCGGAACATCCATTTGAAGAAACGTGCGAATTACAATTCCATGTGTGAATCACCAGAACAACATGATATGAATATATCATCTATACGTGAAGCAAATGTAATTGAGAATATACATGATAATCATGCAAACAATGGTTTTGGATCACTCTTGTTGCCGACCTGCGAAGATGATAACTCTGTTGAAAGTAATGCAACCTCCCATGCACGTGAAGATAAAAAAATATGAAGAATAGTTCATGCTGCACGTGGTTGAAGGGATCAAAAGCTGTTGAGTCTTTTGTGGTATTTTTGAGTCTTGTTTACGTTAGTGGGTTTGAATAAGTTGGTTGGTTGACCGATTAGTCAGGAGTTCAGTTTGTCTCTTTTCCTATTTAAAGAGGCTTTGCCTCAGTTGTTTTGTACTGCATTCTTTTCCTTTCACAAAAGTTAATAAAGACTCGAAATCCTTTTGATCCTATTGCTGCAATCTTTACTCTGATATTAACAGTGGTATCAGAGCACAGTTTGCTCTCTCTTCTTGTTTATTGTTCACCGTCTTGTTCACAAATCTCATGGCCGATCAAAATAGCAACCTTCCTACTGCTCCTACCCCAATCCCAATCTTTAAGGGAGAAGGGTATGAGTACTGGAGTATTCGCATGATGACCATTCTCAAATCCAGGGACCTATGGGAGTTTGTCGTTGCAGGTATTGATGCTTCAGAATCCGATGCTGCGAAGATGAAAAACCAAAAGAAAAAGGATGCTCATGCGATGGCCTTAATTCAACAGGCAATCCATGACACCCTTTTTCCTCGAATTGCTGCTGCTACTTCTGCCAAGGAAAGCTGGGAAATTCTTAAACTAGAATTTCAAGGAGATGAACAAGTCAAAAGTGTCAAGCTACAAGGCCTTAGGAGGGAATTCGAAAATTTGGCCATGAAGGACGGGGAGTTGGTTGGCGACTACTTTTCAAGGGTGATGGCAATCGTTAGTCAAAAGAGATCGTATGGTGAGAATGTCACAGATCAACTGGTTGTGGAAAAGATCTTACGAAGTCTGTCATCCAAGTTCGACTATGTCGTGCCATCAATTGAGGTAGCGTATGACTTATCTAAGCTTTCTCCTGTTAAACTCATGGGTTCTTTGCAGTCCCAAGAACAAAGGATGTTGAGCAGGCTTGGCGATAAGTCTGTGTCAAGTGAAGAACATGCACTTCAGGCGATGCAAAGAAGCAATCGATCTCAAAATTCGAACGGTGTTGGCAACCGTGGGCGTGGTTCTGGAAGAGGTCGTGGAAGAGGACGGTCCCTAGACCGAAGTAAGGTGCCTCAGTGCTATGTATGTAAAAAATATGGTCATATATCGGTAGATTGCTGGTATAATCAGGACCAACAAGTGAATGTGGCCGAAGAAAATACGAAGGAAGAAAATGAGGAGGAACAACACCTATTTATGGCGGTTGAAGGCAATGGAAACTCACCAGCTCAAGGGAAGAATAACAACAACTTGTGGTTCATAGACTCTGGATGCTCGAACCACATGACCGGATGTAAATCAAGCTTCACTTCCCTTGATAAAACCTTCAAAGTTGAAGTTCAGTTGGGTAACAACAAGAAGCTGGCAATACAAGGGAAAGGCACAGTCAGAGTCAATGCAGGAACTCTTGGTTCTAGACTACTTGATGATGTATATTATGCTCCCTCATTGGAATATAATTTACTGTCAGTAGGACAACTTATGAAGAAGGGATACACTTTGTTGTTTGAGCATGACAAGTGTGTCATCAAGAATCAAGGAGTTGAACTTATGAAGATACATGTGCTTAGCAACAACATGTTCCTCTTGGATGTGTCCTCTCCAGAAGTTATGACAACTGATGTTGATACAAATTCTCACCTTTGGCATAAAAGGTATGGTCATTTGAACTTTGATAGTATGAGACTGTTGCATGATAAGAACATGGTAAAGGGACTACCACGAATTAGGAGGTCAGCAAAGTGTGAAGGGTGTTTGTTAGGCAAACACTCACGAACCCCCTTCACTTCTCACTCCTGGAGGGCCAAATCCAAACTTGAATTAGTGCATGCAGACCTATGTGGTCCCATGCAAATTCAAAGTTTGGGGCACAGTCTTTACTATTTCCTGTTGATTGATGATTATTCACGCATGTCTTGGGTGTATTTCCTTGCTAAAAAGTCAGATGCCTTGGCCAAGTTTGAAGTGTTCAAAAAGTTGGTAGAAAACAAGTGCAAAAGCACCATCAAAGTGCTGCGCACGGATAGAGGTGGCGAATTCTGCTCAAAGAAGTTTGATGAATTATGTGAAGCAAGTGGAATAAGGCGAGAACTAACCGTTCCTCATACTCCACAGTTAAACGGGGTAGTGGAACGGAAGAATAGAACCATAATGGGTATGGCTAGAAGCATGTTGAAAGAGAAGAGGCTACCAAATTTCTTGTGGGCTGAGGCAGTTGCCACAGCTGTCTATATCTTAAACCGATCCCCAACAGTGGCTCTAGCAGATAAAACACCTCATGAGGTCTGGACAGGTGAAGTTCCTGATGTATCCAAGTTGCGTGTGTTTGGTAGCATTGGATACAAGCATGTTTATGCTCATGGTAGGAGGAAGTTGGATGACCAATCACAAAGGATGATTGTTATTGGTTATTCAGCTCAAAGTCCCACAGGTTATAGGGTATATAACCCCCTTACTAAAAAGTTTGATACTAGTAGGGATATTACTATTATTGAAGAGACCTCTTGGAATTGGGAAGAAACAGAAAAAGGTGAAAAAGTGTATGTTGATTTGTCCTTTGATGATCCGTTCCCAATGCAAATGGAAGAAGTTTATGAAGGGTCAACATCACAAGTGGGGTCAACCGAGACTGAAGGTGATACAGTGACAAGTCACTCTCCTAGTACTAGTACCCCCTCTACTCACATGTCTTCTACTCACATGGGTGATCAGGCTGCACGGTCAGAAAGTACACAATCAAGCTCATCAGGTACTGTTCACACTCCTATAAACATGAGGTCATTAGCTGATATTTATGCTTCTACTCAACCAATTGAACCAGAAGATCTCATGCATGTTCAATTTGCTCTAAGCATTTGTGATCCTATGTACTTTGTTGATGCTGTTAAAAAGAAGGAGTGGAAGTGTGCTATGGCAGATGAACTAGCTTCCATAAAAAGAAACAATACATGGGAGCTTGTTTCTTTGCCTCCAGGAAAAAATGTGGTTGGTCTAAAATGGCTGTTTAAGACCAAAGTGGATGCTGATGGCAAGATTGTAAAGCATAAGGCTCGACTGGTGGCAAAGGGGTACTCTCAACAAAAGGGTATTGACTTTGAGGAGACGTTTGCACCAGTGGCTCGATTTGAGACAATTAGAGTTGTTCTCGCAGTTGCAGCCCAAAGAGGGTGGGCTTTACATCAATTAGATGTAAAGTCAGCCTTCCTAAATGGTGATCTAAGTGAAGACATTTATGTAGAACAGCCCGAAGGTTATGTGATAGAAGGGGCTGAAGATAAAGTGTACAAACTTAAAAAGGCCTTGTACGGTTTGAAGCAAGCCCCAAGGGCTTGGTATGCCAAGATAGACAGTTACTTCACTCAGCAAGGGTATCTCAGGAGCCTGAATGAACCAACATTGTATGTAAAACAAGCTCAAAGTCACGATTTTATCTATGTAAGTCTTTATGTAGATGATATAGTGTGCACTAGCTCATCAGATAAACTTGTTGCTGAATTCAAGCGTGGCATGAAAGATGTATTCGAGATGACAGATATGGGCCTCCTCAAATATTTCCTTGGACTTGAAGTTAAACAAACAAAAGAAGGTGTATTTATCAGTCAAGGAAAGTATGCGAAAGGACTGCTTTCAAAATTCCAAATGCAAGATTGCAAGATTGATGTGATTCCAATGTGCTCTAGTGATAAGTTTCAACTCACTGATGGTGAGGACAAAGTGCATGAAACTTATTACAGAAGTTTAGTTGGTGGGCTTATGTATCTTACCCACACTAGACCAGATCTTGCATTTACAGTGGGTGTATTGACAAGGTATATGCAGTCTCCATCTAAAATGCACTTGAATGCAGCTCGAAAGGTATTGAGGTATGTTGCTGGAACATTTGAATATGGATTATGGTATGAATGCAAAAATGATGTGCAGTTGGTTGGATATACGGATAGTGATTGGGCTGGATGTTTAGATGATCGAAAGAGTTTGTCTGCCAATGTGTTTCTTCTTGGTAGTTCAGCTGTATCATGGAGCTCGAAGAAACAAAACACCGTTGCTCTTTCAAGTACGGAAGCAGAATATGTGTCAGCAACAAGTGGAGCATGTCAAGCTGTGTGGTTAAGAAGGATTCTAACTGATCTTGGAATAACTCAAAGACAGGCAACTGTGATATTCTGTGATAGCAAGTCGGCAATCAATCTATCAAAGAATCCCATTATGAACAGCAGGTCGAAGCATATTGAGCTGAAGTATCATTTCATAAGAAATTTGGTGGATCAGGGGCTGATTAAACTGGAGTTTTGTTCTACTGATCAACAATTGGCAGACCTGTTAACTAAAGCTGTTACAAAAGAGAAGTTGGTTTATTTGAGGCATCGAGTAGGAGTTCAGGAGCTTGCATTAAGGGGGGGTGTTGAAAGTAATGCAACCTCCCATGCACGTGAAGATAAAAAAATATGAAGAATAGTTCATGCTGCACGTGGTTGAAGGGATCAAAAGCTGTTGAGTCTTTTGTGGTATTTTTGAGTCTTGTTTACGTTAGTGGGTTTGAATAAGTTGGTTGGTTGACCGATTAGTCAGGAGTTCAGTTTGTCTCTTTTCCTATTTAAAGAGGCTTTGCCTCAGTTGTTTTGTACTGCATTCTTTTCCTTTCACAAAAGTTAATAAAGACTCGAAATCCTTTTGATCCTATTGCTGCAATCTTTACTCTGATATTAACAAACTCTTCTTCTAGCAGCAGTACTACTTCTAATGATCATGAAGTTGAATTCAGAGATGATTATTATGATCTTTGTTCACCTGGAACCGTTAAAGATGTCCAATGTTTTTGGAAACAATTTGTGGGTTGGAGAACTTGGAACTTGGAACCAGTCATGAGAATATAGCCATTGATCCTGTCTTTCCGTATTCATCCATTGAGGCAACAAATCCATACAACTTTTACAACAATGATTTTGATACAATTGAGAATTTAGTTTCAATTTCATTCAATTGATTTTATAATTAATTACTTAGTAATACGTAGGTTGCCACAGGTTTGGTTATGTACCAGATCTGTCATGTACAAAGTTTTTTTATAACTGTAAACCTACTATTAGTGGGTAATAGATTTTATTCAACGATGCAGTGGAAGGGCTTAAAACTATTGAAGCTTATCTAATATCAATTTACAATGTGTATGTTGCTGGGTTAGTTACTTACTCTCGATATTCTATGTGTAATTTATGTGTAATATAATATCTATTTACATAATTAAAATAACTCAAGTATTGTGCCAATTTTTTGATAAATTAGTTTAGACTTGGATGACTATTTTAAAAGAGTTTAAGGTATCAATATTGTTGATTGATTTCATTCACATTATAATCCCATATATATAGGGAGATACAAAGTTTAAATATGGAAAATACAATTACAGTTATAATCAAATATATATACTCTAATATTTCTCTGCAGTTTCAGCGTGAGTCTGACAAACACTTAAACTGTCTCGAAAGGCTTGAAACAAGTGTCGGGGCAAGCCTTTTGTAAATATATCCGCATACTGAAAGGCAGATCAGATATATAATAGCCGAATGTGGCCAAGTCGAACCTCCTCCTGCACAAAATGGATATCGATTTCCACATGTTTCGTTTATTTATGTTGAACTGGATTTTCTGACAAATACACGGAGGATATGTTGTCACAATAGACGATACTGGCTTTGCGCAAAGGAACATGTAACTCGATTATCAAATTGTGCAACTATGAAGTTTCAGCTACAACATTGACAACCCCCTGGTACTCTGCTTCAACGCCGGACCCTGAAATAGACCGTGAAATAGTGGGTTGCCGTTTGGACGACCATGAAATCAAGTTGTCACCCAAGAAGACATAATAACCCGAAGTGGACCGCCTGGACTTAAGCAATCGAAGACCATAATCCAAGGTGCCACTAAGATACCCTAGTATCCGTTTAATAAACTTGAAGTGAGGCTCGTGTGGTGCATGCATGAACATGAAATTTGCTGAACTGCATATGTGATATCTGGTCTAATGAAAGTAAGATACTGCAAGGCACCCGCTAGAGCCCAGTAACGATTACCATCAGGTAAAAGATTTCTGGCGTTTACACTGAGTTTGGTGGACGTGTCCACTAGTGTAGCACACGGTTTACAAGATGCCATATTGAATCGCCGGATAATGTCTCGTTTGTACAAAGCCCGGGATAAGAATAAACCGTGAGCATCCCTTGTAGCAGTAACCCCAAGTTGGTCATAACGAACTCGAATGAGAGAGTTCGAATAATATACCGTAAGAGACTAGGGTCTAAGGCAGTACACTACCAAAAAACTGAAAAATCCGCGACGGCAGATTTCGTGGGAAATTTGTCAGAATTGTCCGTAAGCGACAAATTCCCGACAAAAAGTGTTTGTTGGAAAAATCTCAGTAGGAAATGTTTTTTCCGACAAAGTCCCGACTAATTTTCCGACGAATTAGCGACAAAATCCGTTCGTTGGTAATTTCCGATGATTATATTAAATAAATACATTAACTTATTTAATAAATTTGTTGAAAAATTGTAATAAATCTTATGGTTACTTTTTTTGTTTTTGTTTTGTCGAAAAGTTGTCGCTAACTTGTGAGAAATTTCTTTTGTTGATAACTTGTCAGAAACTTTTGTAGAAAATATATATGTTTTCTACTAGTGGTAAGGACGATATCATCAACACACAGTAGTAAGTAGGCTCGTTTTTCACCACGGCCATAAGTGAATAATGATTTATCACAATTACTGCAACGGAACCCGTGGGCGGTGATGAAATTAGAAAAACGGTTATACCATGCACGAGCCGCCTGTTTCAGCCCATATAAATATATCCGAATGTGTAGGTGCATTAGGATTGATAAAACCTGGCGGTTGGTGCATAAATATCGCTTAATTAAGATTCACGTGTAGAAAGGCGTTTTTAACGTCCAATTGATGGATGGGCCATCCCCGTGAAACCACGAGACTGAGAACCATCCTGATTGTGGCCGGTTTAACTATCGGACTAAAATTCTCATCAAAATCATTCCCCCGGTCTGCAATTTTCCATTAGTAAGTAATAGTGCTTTATATCATTCAAAATATCCATCTGATTTAAACTTATAGCGAAAGAGACACATTCAACGGATGACCATTCGGGTTCGATTAGTCTTGGGTATAGGAATTAAGAATGAGAGAAAAGGGTTTGGTAGTGGTAGTATGTAAGTTAAGTTTGTGGATGGGTTTTACGATTACCGGTCGTTCCCCGGTTGTCATAAGGTGTTACGTAGGTAGTGGTGTAGGGTGAGCAAGATCAGGATCAGGTTGTTTGTCCATAGAATATGGGCTTAGGCCCTGCGGATGAAGCTGAGGTAGAGGGGCCGGTGTGTATTGGGTGCGGAGGTGGGCTCAGTGGTGGAGAAGCAGGCTCTGGCGGAATGTTTCGGCTTACTGTTGATGGGCTGGGGGTGGTAGATGTGGACGTTGAGCTAGGTGGCTGTCGTACGAGTTGGATCAGGTTGGTAGGAAAAAATGTGATATGTAGATCATCGAGGAATGAATACGAATTGGTTGGGATGGGGTCGTTAAACGGGAAGGGTAGCTCGTAAAAAATAACACGATGAGATAAAATGACCCGATGTCGACATAATTTTGTGGTGTGCACAATCGAGGAATCTAAGGACATCGATACACTTTCTATCGATGAGTTACAAAGTTCACTGCTCGTCCATGAGAAAAAGTTAAGGAAGTGGATAAGCGAAGATCAAGTGTTCAAGACTGAGAATGAGTCATCTGGTGGACGTGGAAGAGGACGTACCAGAGGACGTGGTGGAGGTCGAGGTGAGTTTGATAAATCAACAATTGAATGCTACAAATGTCACCAAATGGGACATTTTGCATATGAATGTAAAGAAAAATCGGTGAACTATACGGAGTTCGATGAGGGAGAAGACTTGCTTATCATGACTCGTGCTGATGGGCAAAGGAACCAAAGATAGGAATATGGTTCTTGGATTTTGCGTGCTTGAATCATATGACAGGGGTGGTCCGTGAATGGTTCATAAATTTGGATGATAGATTTAAACACAGGGGTGTACAATGTTCCTGAACTCATAACAAGGGTGTACTATGTTCCTGAATTCAATGGTTTCATAACAAGCGTGCTCGAATCATATGACAGGGGTCCGTGAATGGTTCATAAGTTGGGTAATGACTTAAGGTTGAATGTGAAAGGTATTGGAGATATACGTCTGGAAATAGAAGGTATACTATGTTCCTGAACTCACCTCAAGCCTGCTGAGTTTAGGACAACTTCAAGAAAAATATTTAACTATAGTGATCAAGCAAGGTTTATGCAAGAGTTTCCACCCTCAGCGACGCTTGATAGCCACATCAAGAATGACCAGAAATTGAATGTTTCTGGTCAATGCAATAATCAAACCAGTTATTAGCAATTGTTTCAAGGTTGATGAAGAAAGTAATATTTAGATCTGGTATAGAAGGTTTGGGCATGTGAGCAACAAGTCCATTAGAACTATGCAATACAGACAAATGGTGAAAGGACTTCCTCCAGTGGCTGATCAAAGAAATGAGTGTGACACTTGCAAACTAGGAAAACAACAATGTGAAGCTATTCCTAAACAAAGCAAGTGGAGAGTAACAAGCAAACTAGAGTTACTCCATACAGATCTTTGTGGACCCATTGAGCCAGTGTCCCCAAGTGGCAAAAGGTATGTAATGGTTATTATTGATGATTACTCTAGAAAGGGATGGGTGTATTTTTTTTTTATCAAAGAAGGATGAAGCATTTGGAGCATTCAAACGTTTTAAAATAATGGTAGAAAATGAAACTGGGGTAACTATAAAGAGTTTGAAAAGTGATCGAGGTGGGGAGTTTACTTCAAGAGTTTTCAATGAATTTTGTGAAGTAAACGGAATCAAAAGACAACCAACCACCGTCTACACTCCACAACAGAATGGAGTGGCAGAAAGGCGAAATAAGACACTAATGAACATGGTTAGGTGTCTTTTGATTGAAAAGGATATGCCTAAATGGTTCTGGACAGAAGCAACCAATTGGGCATGTCATATCATAAATAGGTGTACCACAACAACCTTAGATGATAAAGTGCCTGGAGAAGCCTGGTCAGAACACAAGTTGAATGTGGATTACTTCAAGGTGTTTGGATGCATTAGGTACGTTCTTATTCCAGCACAGCTTAGATCCAAGTTAGACCATCGAAGTCACAAGTGTATCTTCTTAGGTATTAGTGCTGAATCCAAGGCATTCAGAATGTATGATCCCATTCAGAAGAAGATAGTCATTAGCAAGGATGTTGAGTTCTTTGAACATGAAAGGTGGGAATGACAGAGGGGAGAAGTTGGCACTACATGATTATTGATTCCTGATGAGGGAGAGATAAGTGAAGATATAGCCGGTAATGATCAGCAACAAGGAGAAGCCAATGAGTTAGAGCAAGCCAATGAAGGTTCAGCATAACAGAACTCTCCAACAAACATGTCTAACACAAGTAGTCATGACAGTTCTGGTGCAACTAATGACATGAATGAAGAAGCTCCTTTACAATTAGAGGCAGGCACATCCTCTAGAAGAGCAACTTCTACTCTAGTTTGGATGGAAGATTACTAAACTGGGGAAGGATTATCTGATGAGGATGAGGCAGAATTTGTGATGTTCAGTTCTTTTGAAGATCCAACGATCTTTGAAGAAGTAGTAAAGGAGGATAAATGGAAGAAAACAATTGACTGTGAGATATAATCCAATCAGAAAAACAAAACTTGGGAATTTATTGAAGCACCTAAGGGAGTGAATGCAATTAGAGTTAAGTGGGTTTATAAAACCAAGCTGAATGAGAAGGGAGAGGTTGACAAATACAAGGCTAGGTTGGTGGTGAAAGGATATGCTCAAAGGAAGGGAATTGACTATGATGAGGTTTATGCTCCAGTGGCTCGCTGGGATACTATACGAATTTTATTAGCTCTAGCAGCACAAAAGAGAGCTGGGTGGTTTACCAGCTAGATGTTAAAAACGCATTCCTTCATGGAGAGCTCAAAGATGATGTGTTTATCAATCAACCACAAGGCTTTGTGAAAGAAGGTGAAGAAGGGAAGGTGTACAAGCTAAGAAGAACTCTTTACGGATTAAAATAAGCCCCAAGAGCATGGTTTAAAAGAATAGAAAGTTATTTTCTAAGAAAAGGCTTTACAAACAATAGCTTTGATCATACTTTGTTCATAAGAAAGTATAGAACAAAATGGTCACTGGGGGTCTTTATGTGGATGATCTGATCTATACAGGAAATTAAAGTGATGTGTGAAAGCTTTAAAGGGTCTATGATGCAAGAGTTTGAGATGACTGATCTAGGACAAATGATGCATTTTCTGTGAGTAGAAATTACACAGCAAAGAAATGCGATTAGTATGTGTTAGAAAAGGTATGCTAAAGAAATATTGGCGGGGTTCAACATGTGGGAAAGCAATGGAGTGAAGAATCCAATTGTCCCTAGGGTAACAGTAACAAAATCTGGAGTGGGAGAAAAGGTGGATAGTACCGAGTATAAAAGGCTAGTTGGTAGTCTCATGTACATTAATGTGACTTGACCTGACTTAATGTATGGAGTTTGCTTTATTTCCAGATTTATGTCAGACCCTAGGGAAGAACATTTGAAACTAGCAAGGCGGATATTAAGGTTATGAAGGGTACCCACTGTTTTGGACTGTTCTATGAAAGGAATGCAACAAAAGGTCTGTAAGTGTTCACTGACAGTGACTACGCAAGAGACACAGAGGACATAAAATATACGTCAGGTTATGCTTGTGTCCTCAGTAATGCTTCTATTTGTTAGAGTTCAAGAAAGCAAGAGATAGTGACTCTCTCATCAACAAAGGCGAAGTATGTGGTTGCAATGACATGTGCATGTCATAGTGTGCGGCTAAAGGATCTCATGGAAGAATTACTCGGGGTATCAATTAGAGTTGTGGAAATACAGTGTGATAACAGCTCCACTATAAAGCTGCCAAAGAATCCTATCATGCATCGACGAACAAAGCATATTGAAGTTCGGTTCCATTATCTCAGAGACTTGGTAAGTAAAGGGCTAGTGCAGCTGGTGTTTTGTTCTACAAATGATCAAGTGGCGGACGTAGTGACTAAACCTGTGAAGCTTTAAGTGTTTGAAAAAATGAGAAGTTTGCTGGGAGTTTGCAACATTGAAGATTTAAACTGAAGAGTAAACCCATATTTAGTTTAAGGGAATGATTTGTTATACGCTTTTGTTATGTTGGGTCAATAATGGGCTATGGTCTAGGTTAGTAGTTTAGTTCGCATGCATGTTCATGCACGTGCGTTTACTTCTTCTTGTTAATGTTAATGGGTCAAGGGTTGTCCTAGTTTGTAGGCTAGCTTTCCTTCTGGTTTGTTTGTTCGAGTTCTTGCTTGTACGGCTATAAATTCCTTCAAAGTTTATTGAGTGAGTCATTTGGATACCTACTTGTGCATTACATTCCAAAGGTTGTTAATTGAGGTGATGATTGACGATGATGGTTGTAATGATGGCTCACTAGGTGGTCAACCCATATAAATGCAACGTAATACTAATCTAAGATTAATCTAACCTGGTTAAAATATATAGCTAATATAACCCATTTTTATCAAATAAAGAAAATTGAACTCAGTTCCATATCAAACAATCAAGCTCTATTTAATATAATTATATTATTATATTTAATAAAATAATATTAATAGTATATTTAATAATAATGATAGTTGTTAAAAAAGGTGTTCGAGCAAGTGGATAAGAGACCAATCATTTAAAGAAATATTTAAAATCTAAAAGTTTAATCGAATACAAATTTAGAAGGTTAATTTGTTTTTTACCGGCCTATCATTAACTATAAAACAAAATGGTTAAGACATCTACGTTCTCATAGCCATCCTTTTGTTTTAAGATGTCAAGTCATAATCGTATAAGCAACTTGCTGCCATAGTGCCATGTATCATTGGTGCCACATGAAATTTTTAAAAGATGTTATCATTGGATTTAGCATGAAATGTTTTTCAAGTTAAATAAGTACTTTTATATTATACATTGTATCCTACATCTCAAAAAAGAACATAATTATTTTTTCGAGTTAAATCAGCCACGCTTTCTATTTATGATTGAGAAGAGTTGTTTTCTAGCTATTTATATAATACGTTTTGTGCTTTAAGCCCCTACAAAGTCTTTATAAAATAAAAAA
Source organism: Smallanthus sonchifolius (assembly GCA_023525975.1). Lineage (NCBI taxonomy): Eukaryota > Viridiplantae > Streptophyta > Magnoliopsida > Asterales > Asteraceae > Smallanthus > Smallanthus sonchifolius. The sequence goes on from CM042036.1 coordinate 83,692,139, forward strand.
TATGCAAGTTGATAGGATTAAGTTTAGTTGGATAACGTTTTGTGTCTTTAGGCCACTACATTCCTAACATCCAAAAAAAAATATCACAAAACAATTTTGTTAACATTAATTAATACGGGTAACATTTAACATTAAAACAATTATTGTTCTCTGTTTTTTTTCCTTTTTTCTTTTTTGGAAGAGCAGAAGACTATATATTAATAGGAAGAAAAGGACCCATGGGAAAGTGGACCATATACCAGCCTCCAATTACTACAACCAAAGAGACCAATTGCTGCTTGAATTTTCTCATAGATATACTTTCCTTTTTTGGAAATTCTAATTAGGATAATTATTCTTTTATATACATAAATCGATATAATATTAGTTGCGGAACCTTCGTGCACGTGGGAAGGGAGCTTCTTCACTAGTATATATAGCCGCCTTAGAATCATTTCACTCCACCAGTTCATTCTACTGATTCGAGTTCATAGTACCAGAATTAAATAACTTTTCAAAGAAGTGATGAGGTCTCCTAGCGGTGAGATGAAGACAGATTTGAAGAAAGGGTAATGGAGCCATGAAGAAGATGAGATGTTGAAATCTTATATCAATAGATATGGTATCTGGAATTGGTCTCATATGCCCAAATTTGCTGGTAATTATCACTACTAGAAAACTTGGTATTTCTGATCTCAAAATTCGGTCGCAAAAATCTGGTTAACTGTTACTTGTTATATTGAAAGTAAACAAGCACGCCAGATTTGTTAATTGTTTTTCCGTTTGTTTGTAGGTTTAAACCGAAGTGGGAAGAGTTGCAGGCTTCGATGGATGAATTATCTTAAACCGGACGTAAAGAGAGGGAACTTCTCTCAAGAAGAAGAAGAAATCATACTCCATTATCATTCACTTCTGGGCAATAAGTAAGCATATGTTTCAACAGGTTTTTTGTTTTAAGAAAACGTGCACATAAAATTCTTTATAAGTATTTAACAAATTGTTTCTCCTTATTTATTGTATTCACAGATGGTCAAAAATTGCATCAAAACTTCCGGGAAGAAGCGATAATGAAATAAAGAATTACTGGCATACCCATCTGAAGAAACGTGCGAATTACAATTCCATGTGTGAAACAACAGAACAAGATGATATGAATTGTAATTACATGTCCGAAACACCAGAACAACATGATATGAATGTATCATCTATATGTGAAGCTAATGTAGTTGAGAATATACATGATAATCATGCAAACAATCGTTTTGGATCGCTCTTGTTGCCGACCTGTGAAGATGATAACACTTCTTCTAGCAGCAGTACTACTTCTAATGATCATGAAGTTGAACTCAGAGATGATTATTATGATCTTTGTTCACCTGGAACCGTTAAAGAAGTCCAATGCTTTTGGACACAATTTTGCGGGTTGGAGAACTTAGAACGAACAAGTCATGAGAATATATCCATTGATCATGTTTTTCCGTATTCATACGATGAGGCAAAAAGTCCATACAACTTTTACAACAATGATTTTGATACCATCATGGATTTAATTTGAATTCCATTCCTTTAATTTCATAGTTAACTACTTAGTAATATGTAGGTTGCCACAAGTTTGTATTGATAGCTAATTTATTAATTCGTAGGGGTCCTTTATGTAAATAATTAAAAGTCATGTTTTAGAGTCTTTTATGTAATATTTGTAAGTCAAAGTGTTCTTGGTGTTTGATCGAATGTCGTCGGTTCGGTCAAAAAGTAATTTATAAACCCTTAATCACTTCTTAAGTAGACAGCGGTAGTAAGGGGTCGATCCAAGGGAATCGTGATCTAGCGTTAATCTATTATCAGAGTTGCGCATAATAAATTGTCACAATACTTAAAAATCGGATTTTGTAAAATATTAAAGAAAGCAATGGTTCTCTTTCGGATCCGGGTTTGCCAATCACAAGCATTTCAGATAATAACTTAGTGGGAATCTCTTAAATGGAGATTTACAAATGATGAATCTAACCAGTGTTGCAAACAAAACTTAACAGGTTTTGATTATCACAACAAACAATCCAATAACATATATATGACGGATTAATCTTAACAGGTTTAATCACAACACATAACATAATCAGATTTCTAGCAAACACATCATAATGATTTAGATAAAACTTAAATGGTTTACAATCTAATCCCACAATCAGTTACAAATCAAGAAATACAAGCAAGATTAACAAACCCATTACCTAGGAGAACCATCAAGGATTTAGCCTCTCATTTCTTCCAACGTGGCCTCCATCTTCTTGGTTGATGGATCGATGGCCCCAATCTTCTCCAAGAAGATTTCTTCTTCTCTTCTTTCTTCCTTCAAACGAGTTGCTCCCTTTTCTGTTCTCTGTTCTCAATGATGATGAATGAAAATGAAATTATGTTTTTATCAAGTGGGAGCAAGTTGATGGGCGGCAGATTGACTTTTGTGGCATAGGAGCCGTAAGTTACGGTGCTGTAACCGTAAGTTACGGTGAACTCCAACTATTTTCTAGCTTACGGTCTTTAGGTTCTGGTGTACGGTCCATTTTTCTCCCCTGTCCACCGTAAGTTACGCTCGATTCACCGTAACTTACGGCCACCGTAAGTTACTGTGGCCTGGCCGTAAGTTACTGCCAGCCCTTTTTCACTTCTTCGTTTCTTCGTTCCGATTCCCGTAACCTGCGTTCCTACTTGCCTTAACACCTTCGGTTTGTGTGATTTACTTACAAAACCACAAGTTCTTGTAGTTAATCAATTCAAATGGTATAAACACACAAAACACATTAAAACCCATATATTTGTATCATTTAACGCTCGGGTTTTTACCCCTCGATCACATCCCCACACTTGTCTTTTGCTTGTCCACAAGCAAACCATTTCAAAGTTAATAAACAAATTTTCAACAAAACACCTCAACATCCGTATCAACTTTTAGAATTAAGGTCCAAAGTCATCCAAGTCCTACAAATGATCACAGTCGGGTTTGATAATGACAAGACAGTTAATTATATGCCAAATCAAGACCTGCCTAACTAAACCTACCATGCTTTAAACTTGCACAAACACAGCATACCCCTCACAATGATACTCTCCTCTCGGCTATATCTGAACTAGTAGAAAATGTACTAGTGTATTCACTCAAGACCAGATGTGTTATCATGTAAGCATAAGCTTGTAAAGCGATCATATCTCCACTGCTGCAGAATAGTTCACAGATCAAAGGACTTTTTCGGTTTTAGGCTTTGGCTAAAGGTAGGGATTAGGCTTTATTTAGTGGCTTTAACAATATGAGAAATCCAATTGATAGCATTCTATATCAAATCTTGAATACACGAATCATTTTGACCCGCTTGTTCTTTTCATTCTATTTTTGACTTTTTTTCAATGATTTTTCTCTCTCTTTTTTTTTATCTTTTTTTTTATCATATATATACATATATATATATATATATATATAGAGATTTATCACAGCTATATTTGTAACAAAACTATTGGATTCTCACTTTCAGAAAAATATGTCTTTGATGCTCGGTTTTCGGGTTTAGAAATGAAAAGGAGAATTGTAGGCTCAAAATGGGCAACTAAGGGAAAATTCTTTTGATAATTAGGGTTAATACGGGATGATTGGGTGTCCTAATGCCTTCTCATTTCTGTTTCACACATCATACTAAGTTTCAGCACGAATCAACCAAAACAAGTTCTACCACAATCAACACATAATAGTCACACTCAACAAATGAATTCATCTATATGTGATCTAACCATCTAGTTGAATGGGGCTTCAAAATCTCACACACGGAGTAATAGGGTTACCGACATGCAGTGTATGAGACTATCTAAAGCATGCTAACTTTTGTTAGGCATTTCTATCCGTTTTCTTCAAAAACACTTGTCAAAATACTATCCCAATGCTACAAGAGACAAGGATGATTAAGGACCTATATCTGTTTGTCAAGTAAGGAATTATGTGATGAATTGGAAAATCCGCTTTCGGTTGTTTAATCTTGAGAACGTTTTTTTTTTTTTTTTTTTTTTTTTTTTTTTTTTTTTTTGCTTGTTCTCACCCTTGTAACACAAAATTTTTCAAAATTTTCAGATTTTTCTCTATTATATATGAACTATATACACACAGATAGACAACATATAGACGCTAGTCTCTCTCCCCACACTTGAGAATTACATTGCCCTCAATGTAGATCAACAAGTGACTAAACGACTATCGACAAAAGGTAAAGCATAAGTTGGAACAAACTAACCGGGTTTCTTTCATTAATTGAAGTTCCAAGCTCCGTCGCGTGGTGTTTGTGACTGTATAGCATTTCTGTCGCAGCTTTAAAACACCAGCCAAAAATCCGAGATGCTTGAGAAAGTTGGATTCAATCGGCCACGTCCAAATGGATATTGAGTATGAACGGGTCAAGATCACTGAATTCTTCTTTCTACCATCTCTACCAAAAATCGCGTGTTTGACCTTTCAAAAGGCTTCCCCACACTTGGGTGTTGCACACGCTATCAAAAATCTGGAATTTTACTTCCATTTGGGTTGCCTCCCAAAAAGCGCTAAGTTTACACGTCTTCAGCCAGACGCAGTCCCCTAGACTCTCTAAACTGGGTCATACACAACCGTTTCCACAAAAAGGCATTCAGACTGCTTATCGACTCCGTTTATATCATTCGCCTCTAGATATGGTTTTAGGCGATGTCCGTTCACAGTTTGCCTCAAATGATCATCGAAGTCCTCGATTTCGACTTCTCCTTCTTCTTTCTTCTTCTTCTTCTTCTTCTTCATTCTCTTCTTCTTCTTCTTTCTCTTCTTTATTCTCCACTCCAGATCATACCTGTTCCTGTCACACATAAAGCACGTCTCCGTGGCGACCTCCTCATTTTCATGAGGTGGGCACCCTTCAACAATGTCTACCATAAAGCAGTCACTGTTGAACGGAGAGTTAGGAGCATGGGAAAATACATTTAATTTTAACTTGCGATTTCCAAATGCCAGATCTACTATCCCAGTTCTGCAATCGATCACTGCATTGGCTGTAGCTAAAAATGGTCTTCCAAGGATGACCATTGGTTGTTTTGAAGAACCAGCCGATACATGATCCAGAACCAAAAAGTCTACGGGATAATAGAAATTCTCTACCCGCACTATCACATCTTCAACAATTCCCCTGGGGAGCTTCGTTGTCAAATCAGCCAATACTACAGTAGTATCGGCTTTCTTTAAAGGTCCAAAATCATATTGATCATATAAGCTCCCTGGGAGAATGCTAACACTCGCCCCGAGATCCAATAACGCCCTGTTGATTTCAAAGTCACCTACTTGTACAGAAATAACAGGCGTTCCTGGATCTTCCATTTTTGGTGGGATTTCACCCGACAAAACGGCACTAACTTGTCCGGTTAAATCAATTTTCTTTGGGACTTTGTTATGCCATTTCTGGGTGCACATTTCTTTCATATATTTGGCGTAAGCCGGAATTTGTTTAATGGCATCAATCAGAGGAATGTTGATTTTAACTTGTTTAAAGACTTCCCAGATTTCCTCTTGTTGAGGCCCCCGTTTATTACCCTTTGAACCTGATGTTGATTTCAATAAAGCTTGTGGAAAAGGAATGGTATTACCCTCCATATCATTTTCCAAAATTTCAGGTTTATTTTGAAAAGTTACCTTTTTCTTGGTAACGGGTTTTTCAGAAATTTAAACTTCTGACTCACTATCACTATCCTCCCGACCCGTTAAGTCTTCTACCTCACCATCCCGTCCCTGAAGTGGTGTACTAACATTATTATCATAAGTTTTACCTGATCGGAGGATTGTTACCTGATTTACTGAGGGATTGGATGTCTGTTGAAAACTTGAGGACGGATGACTCGGGTTCCTTCTTGTATCACTAGGCAGCTTTCCCGGGTCTCGCCTTCCATTTGCTATTTCTTCAGCCAATTGACCTACTTGTCTGGATAGAGCTTCATGGCTTTTGTCCCTCACTTGATTGTTCTTTCTGATCTCCTCAAAATTCTTCTTCATTTCATCGTTGTCCTTCTTCAGTTCTTTTAGTATTTCGAAAATGGCATCCGTCTTTGATGCTTCATTGTTGGAAGAAGAAACACCTTGTTGGTTGTTGAAGTTCCTTTGAGGTCCTCGGTTATAACCAGCTTGATTGTAGCCTTGATTGTACCCTTGGTTACAACCCTGTTGACGATTTTGATAAAGCTGGGGGTTGTTTTGTTGTTGTTGCCCTTGATTGGGTGCTTGAAAGTTGGGATTCATCTGGTTGGAGGCATTACCGTATCTGAAATTTGGGTGGTTCCTCAAACCTGGGTGATAAGTATTTGAGTTCATGTCAAACGGTCTTCTATCACCATAAACCTGATTTACCTCAGCAGTTCTATTTGAATCTCCCGGGCATTCTAGATCCGAATGCCCCAAATCACCACAAGCAGAACAAATGGGAAATGAACTTACAGCTTTTGCTTCATCGCCCCTGCCTACAGTTAACTGAGCTACCTGCCTTTCCAAACTCTTGATTCGCTTTTCGGCTTCTACATCAACAACTTTAGCCGACACCCCCTGGTTTTCCTGTTAGAAGCTAATCTTTTAGAAATCACGCTCATTCTCTCCAAGAATTCCCAATCAACATCTTCATGGTTTGTTAAGAACGTGCCATTGCTTGTAGAGTTTACTTCCCTAACATCCTCGGGAAGTAGTCCATCGTAGAATGCTTTAATCAGTTCCCATTTCGGGATGCCATGATGTGGACATCTTCTTAACAAGTCTTTGAAACGTGTGAATGCTTCATGAAAAGGTTCACCCATGTGTTGTTGGAAAGCTCGGATGGCTTCTCGAGCTTCTGTTGTTCGATTCATTGTATAATACTCTTCCAGAAAGACCTGCTGCATTTGTTCCCAAGTTCTAATACTTCCTGCGGGCAATGTGAGAAACCATTGTTTTGCCCGATCTTTCAGAGTAAACTGGAACATCATCAATTTAACTTCATCAAGGGAGAACCCGTGTCCTCCAATGGTTCCACAAATGTTTTCAAACTCAGCAAGATGTAAGTATGGCTCTTCGTTTGGCTTGCCATAAAATGTGGGTAGATAACCCAAATACTGAGGTCTTACCTCAAATGTCCTTCCGTCCTGATTGGGTGGAACAATAGGTGAAGTACTTTGAGCGACCATAGGTCTGAAATGGGTGGTAACACCTTGAGCTGGCCGATGATAATTTCTTCTCGGTACTCCATCTGCATAAAATCCGGCTCGAGGTTCCCGAAGTGGAGGATTTGGAGCACCCATGGGTGGTACCCCGTTGTACATTCTTGGGCCTTGTCGACCATGCCTGACTCTTCTGTGATAAGCTCTCTGATTTCCCCCATAATGTGGGTCAGGACCCCCTTCGTCCATATATCCATCTGAATATTCTTCATAGCTCTCGCTGCCGGTATAATCATCATTCCAGTCATCTGTGTGAGCTCTGGTTCTTTGATAATAGGCATGCTGGTTAGTTGCGAAGGGTGGGGGATCATAGTTCATGTTCGGTTCCCCTTCGTCAAATACCGGTGGATATTGGTAATTTGGATTGGGCGGAAAAGGTGGATTTGGTTGTAGTGGAGGAGGTTGTGTTGGTGGTTGGTTGAATGGTGGTGGTATTGGCGGTACAGGTGGTGGTTGTGGTGGGATACTGGTGGTTGCGACATGAGATGTCACATTTGGATTTACGGGAGTGTTTGGATTGTTGGGTTCCATTTTTGAATTTGTTGTTGGTTTTCTGAGTGATCGTTGATTGGCACGATTATGTCGTGCAGTTCTTTCAATTTCTGGATTGAAAATAAGAGGCGATGTCTTTCCCGATCGACGGGTGTGATGCATCAACCTGTAATTAACCTGCAATGACAAAAACAACAACGTACGCGTAAATCCGAACAATAAGGATGAAAAAATAACTAAGAAATCAACTTGGAAAATTTTTGAAAACAGTGAAATACAACTCAGAGATTAACACTAAATGCACCGATTCCCCGGCAACGGCGCCATTTTTGATCGAATGTCGTCGGTTCGGTCAAAAAGTAATTTATAAACCCTTAATCACTTCTTAAGTAGACAGCGGTAGTAAGGGGTCGATCCAAGGGAATCGTGATCTAGCGTTAATCTATTATCAGAGTTGCGCATAATAAATTGTCACAATACTTAAAAATCGGATTTTGTAAAATATTAAAGAAAGCAATGGTTCTCTTTCGGATCCGGGTTTGCCAATCACAAGCATTTCAGATAATAACTTAGTGGGAATCTCTTAAATGGAGATTTACAAATGATGAATCTAACCAGTGTTGCAAACAAAACTTAACAGGTTTTGATTATCACAACAAACAATCCAATAACATATATATGACGGATTAATCTTAACAGGTTTAATCACAACACATAACATAATCAGATTTCTAGCAAACACATCATAATGATTTAGATAAAACTTAAATGGTTTACAATCTAATCCCACAATCAGTTACAAATCAAGAAATACAAGCAAGATTAACAAACCCATTACCTAGGAGAACCATCAAGGATTTAGCCTCTCATTTCTTCCAACGTGGCCTCCATCTTCTTGGTTGATGGATCGATGGCCCCAATCTTCTCCAAGAAGATTTCTTCTTCTCTTCTTTCTTCCTTCAAACGAGTTGCTCCCTTTTCTGTTCTCTGTTCTCAATGATGATGAATGAAAATGAAATTATGTTTTTATCAAGTGGGAGCAAGTTGATGGGCGGCAGATTGACTTTTGTGGCATAGGAGCCGTAAGTTACGGTGCTGTAACCGTAAGTTACGGTGAACTCCAACTATTTTCTAGCTTACGGTCTTTAGGTTCTGGTTTACGGTCCATTTTTCTCCCCTGTCCACCGTAAGTTACGCTCGATTCACCGTAACTTACGGCCACCGTAAGTTACTGTGGCCTGGCCGTAAGTTACTGCCAGCCCTTTTTCACTTCTTCGTTTCTTCGTTCCGATTCCCGTAACCTGCGTTCCTACTTGCCTTAACACCTTCGGTTTGTGTGATTTACCTACAAAACCACAAGTTCTTGTAGTTAATCAATTCAAATGGTATAAACACACAAAACACATTAAAACCCATATATTTGTATCATTTAACGCTCGGGTTTTTACCCCTCGATCAGTGTTGGAAACAAAAAATGGAAACTGTTACGTATGGAAGGATGCGACAATTCAAAATGGTGGCGTCGGTTCATTCTGGGGTTATAAAACCACTGAGTCTGTAATCAATTGTTATGATTATTCAATACATATTCATGTTTATTGGTTCGTCATTAGTGTTTTCAATTGTGTATTCATAAGTTATCTTAGGCAATAATTGTTATTAGAGTCTTAGACTCTTGAAACTTCGTTTTGAAGACGCAGACCACAATCACTGGTTAATTGCGGTAAACCGATCACAAAGGGTTGATCCAAATCGTTGTTTGTTTAAGTCCTAGACATCAAACGTTTGAATTGATGTTGGCGTGGATTGCAGATATCAAAGAAGGAAAAAATTGTGGTGCATGTTTTCGTTGCCACGACCAAACACAGAAGGTTGTTCGGGAAATTGAAGTTTAGTTTCGCAATCAAGAAAGGACTGTAGATAATTGTTGATTTGCTCATCACACCTAGAAGTCAGGAACTATTTTGTTTGATTAATTGGTGTTATCCTGGCCGGCCAGAAAGGATAGAAATCAGAAAATATAAACAAAAGGTTGGATTTTGTTTGTCTGTTCTTTGTTATTGAAATCCAAAAAGAGAAGGGATGTTAGGGTGATGGAAAGCAATCGCAGATTCAAGGGAAGTGTGAAGATTGTTCCTATATTTATTTTTGAACATCAACCGCACAAAAAGGTAGCTTGTTGTTGTTGCTTCATGTTCATCGATAAAAAGAAGCCACAAGTGTTGCTGTTGTTTTGTTATATCGAGGACCAAAGCCAAGAGAAGAGGTTACTATTGTTGGTTCGTTGATCAGATGACATACACAAAGGTGTGTTTATTCTCGTCTATTTCATCAAAGAAAGAAACAAACAAGGTAGAAAGGAGAAGCGAGGAGATTGAAAGGGTTGTTTCGGGTGGTACAAGGCCATAAGCAAAATTAACAAAAGACAGAATCATGTGGTGGTCACGATCAAAAGTCAAGGTGATCAAGAAAGTTTGGAGTTTTTCATCAAGAATTCAGAGTCATATTAGAGAAAGCTCATAAATTTCTAGGTTTTGCATATTCCTAATCAAATATAGAATTTACGTTTTCTATACCAACAAGAGATTAGGTTTAGAATTTGGTTTCTGATTCCCTCTTAGAAGTTAGTACTGAACTTCTGAAACATCTTCATCGGATAAAAATAAAGAAATTGTAATAAATAAGAAAGTAGGTTCTTTATCCCATTTTCAATGTCCCGTTTTGAAACCCACAAACTATATCGTATGGGTAATCCGTAAAAAGACCATACTCGAAGCAAATGACTATGGAAGATGATAGAACCAAGTGCTAATACACAAGTAGATATCAAGAATGAGAAGGCCACAATTGCGTATATGTTTCAAGCACTATCAAAGGATCTAGTATTACAAGTTGCAAGTTGCAAGATTGCAAAAGAAGTGGGGGATGCACTGAAGATAAGGCATGTCAGTGTGGATTGAGTGTAGAAGGCATGACTGCAAACACTCAAGACAGAGTTTGAGATGTTGTAGATGAAAGAAGAAGGCACGATCGATTCGTCCACTAAGGGTCTGTTTGATAGCTTATAATGATTTCATTAAAAGGTTACCCTTGAATCGGTCAGAGGTAGGGGGTGTTTGTAACAGATTTTTCCGGCCTCTTAATAGTTCATCCAGCCTCTTAATGATTCAGCACAAAAACCATGATAAACCATTCAGAGCTCTTAATGGTTCATCTCTTAATGAACCAAACAACCACTAAGTTAAATAGGATTGTCACAAGGGCAAGTGGTTTAGGATCAACATTTGATCAACCAAGTTTAGTTTAGAAACTCCTATATTCTGTGCCAGATAGGTTTATTCACATTGTTCCATCCATTGAACAATTCTCTCATCCAAACACGATAACTCTAGAATGGGAGGCTATTATTTAGCTTCCACTATATTACTAAAAACATAAACTAGTCAATTTCAATAATGTTATGTATTTCATGAGTGCCTTAGTGGTGGTTGTGCCTTCCAACTTTCTAGTAGGTCATACGGCGTGGTAACCTGACTAGGAGCCATGTAAACCGGATACCTTAGTTCGAATAATGACCCGAGTAAGAGTTACATACCCGATTTATGTAGTAATATTTTGAGTCCTAGTCATGTAATGGAAATTGGGTGCAAAATTATCATGGAAGATGACATTTCGAAGATGTATGGTCGAAAAATCAACCTTACAAAATCAAACTCACCTTAGGAAGCCGCTTTTCTACTCTTAAAGCTTGATCAAGAAGCTTGGTTATGGCACTCATGTTTGGGTAACACAAAAACTTTGAGGCCCTGAAGAAGGTATCAAGCAGGGGTCTTGCTAAAGGAATACCAAAAATTGAGCACCAAACTTAATTATGTGAATATTTTTTAGTAGGGAAGCAATCGAGACAAGGCTTTCCAAGTTAAACAAGTTATCGAGCTACAAAGCTGCTGGAGCTCGTTCATGATGATTTGTGTGGTCTAATTACACCATCAACCATGGCTGGAAATCATTACGCCTTCTTGTTTGACGACTTTAGTCGTTACATGTGGGTATTTATGCTAAAGACCAAAGTCGAGGAGTTTTAAACGTTAAAAAAATTCAAGTCCTTGGTTGAGACGGAATGTGGGGAGAAGCTAAAGAAGTTCTAGTCAGATAGGGAGGTGAGTTCACCTCTCAAAACTTCACAAACCTTTGTGAAACTGAGGGAATAAGGAGACAATATACCGCCTCATACACCCCCCAACAAAACAGAGTGGTGGAGCGGCGAAACTGGACAGTTATTGGAATGACCGGGAGTATTTTAAAGACCATGAAGGTTCAACAAAATATGTGGGGCGAGGTGGTTAGACACTTGGTCTCTATACCTAATCGGGTTCCAACCAAGGCTTTGCAAGATTTAAAACCGTATGAGGCTTTGAAAAGTAACAAACCGAATTTGGAGCACTTGAAAGTTTTTGGATGCGTGGGGTGGGTCAAAGTACCGAATGTTGGCTTAAAGTAATTGGATGATCGGATTAAACCTATGATCCATTTGGGTGCTAAACCAGGCTTAAAAGCCTACCGTTTCTATGATCCAGAACATAAAAAGGAAGTGGTTAGTAGAGATTCAAAGTTTGATAAAAAAATCATTGGAATTAGTCTGACCATGTAAAGGAATATGCAAGTAGTGAGCTAATACTAGAAAATTTCTAAGTGTTTGGTGATTTTCTTACCGCCAAACTAAATGGACCAGATCAGCTTCAAGATACAACAGACCTGGATGATGAAATATGACCCACAGTTTACACAGAAAATCAACAGGCGCAACCAGACTAGGTTGGTTTATTTGCTGAACCGCAACCAAATTTAGTCGCTAGCCCAGTTTCGAGCCCATCTAGTGCGACTCAAAGCCCAGCAATAGGAAGCGAGCCAAGCCCGATTTCTTTTGTTTTTGACCATACACCTCTACAAGGTTTTCATAATTTAAATGATTTATATGTGAGAATAGTACCCATAGAGAAGAATTTTGAGGAATTATTATTGACATACGATGGACTAGAAAGTTATTCACAAGCAAAGGGTAATGTAAGTTTGGAAACCGCATTAAATAGTGAGATACACTCCACAGAAAAGAACGATACTTGGAAGTTAGTGGATCTACCGGTCAATAAAAAAATGATAGGTTTGAAGTGGGTGTATAAAGTGAAGCTTGATGCGACCGGGAAGATGGTGAAGTATAAAACAGGACTCGTTGCAAAAGGCTATGTACAAAAACATGGAATTAGTTATGACGAAGTGTTTGCACCGGTGGCACGACTTGAAATGATGCATTTACTCCTAGCCGTAGCAGCCTGGGAGGGGTGGGAAATATATCACCTAGATGTGAAATCCGCTTTTTTTACATGGTGAGCTGAAGGAAGATGTTTTTGTAGTTCAACAAGAGGGGTCCGTGAAGAACGGCCAAGAAGGGAAGGTCTACAAACTTACAAAGGCGTCATACGGCTTGAAACAAGCTCCAAGAGCTTGGAACTCGAGGTTGAATAACACCCTCAAGCAGCTTGGTTTGAATAGATGTTTGCAAGAACAAGCAGTCTACACCAAATTGATATTAAATGAATTGTTGATCTTTAGGGTATACGTGGATGACCTGATTGTAACTGAATCAAGTAAGGAAGAAATAGCCAAATTTAAACGATAGATGGAAGATAAGTTTGAAATGAGTGATCTTGGAAAGCTTTCTTACTATCTTGGTATTGAAGTTAATCAATCTGATAATGGGGTGTTAATTAAACAGGAAGCCTATGCAACAAAAATATTGGATAAAGCTGGATTATTCGAGTGTAACCCAGCTCACTACCCTATGGAGCTGGGGACTAAACTGTAGATGGATGAGCTAGTTACCTCGGTCGATGCTACTTCTTATAAGTGTCGCATTGGCTGCCTACGATACTTGGTGCATACTCAACCTGACTTAAAGCTTTTTAGAGGGTATTGCAAGCCGTTACATGCAAGATCCAAAGGAGACCCATTTACAGGCTGTCAAGCATATCCTTCGGTATGTAAAAGGGACCGTGGGGGTATATAATCAACTATCCAAAGGGGGTGGAAGAGTCTTAACTGGGTATAGTGATAGTAGTCATGGCGTTGACAAAGATGATGGAAGAAGTACTACGGGTGTTGTGTTTTATTTTGGTGAAGCAACAATAACTTGGTGTACTCAAAAGCAAGGTACTGTAGCACTTTCTTCAAGCGAGGCTGAATTCTGGCCGCCACGGCTGCCGCATGTCAAGCATTATGGCTACTGGATTAGTAAAGTTACTGGACGGAAGGAACAAAAGGTAGTGATAAAATTTTACAACAAATTTCTGCTATCGCACTTATGAAGAATCCAGTCTTTAACGGTAGAAGCAAACAAATTGACACAAGGTATCACTTCATAAATGAATGTGTCGAGAAAAAATATGTGATTATCGAGCATGTTAGCGGGGATGAGCAAAAAGCCGATATCTTGACTAAAGCACTTCCAAGAGTCAAGTTCAAGTAGATGAGAAAGCTACTTCACAAGGTTCGAATTCGAAATTACGGGGTTGATTGTTAGCATATTTTCGAATTAGGAGGGATAAAATAAAAGGAAAATCAAAAGTTTCTTTTTCTGTTTAATGCTATTAAGTTCCTTTTAATATTTAGCGGGTCTAATAACCTCTTGCAGAAAGTAGTATTTAGTAGTCCATCAGTTTGCTTTGTTAATTGAGGATTATTCAATAAAAATTGAAAGAGTAGTGGTGAGATATACCACAGATATCTGCTGTGTTTTTCCTTTGTGTGATTAAAATGGGACAATTGGGATTTCATTTTACATGCCTATCATTAACTATAAAACAAACTGGTTAAGATATCGATCCTTATATATCAAGACATCAAATCTCAATCAGGTGAGCAACTTGTCTGTCATGTATCCGTGCTCCTTGGTGGCACATGAAAGTTTCAAAAGATGTTCCCTGCACGTGGTCAAAGAAGTACAAACTCTTTTTTAAATTACAAATATTTCTCGTAGCTCAGCCTAATATGGATAAGATTATTTTGTATGATGAAATCATTAATAAAAATTGTATTATTAATAAAGTATGTATGGGCTTCCACAAAATTATCAAGATAAATCATGTTACAGTTAGTTGTTAGGAAAACTATTCTTGTATTAGAATGTTTCTATTATAAAATGCATGTGTTTGGAAAAGGTATAATACTATTATTAGAAACAAGTGTAGCTGTAAAGTTGTTATAAATAAAGTAATAACGACTCAATTAATAACGTTATCAGTGTGCAATCCCCTAATATATTATCATATATATATCATTTAAAATGTTGATTAGGAATGTTAATGATTTTTAGCGGCAAGACAATGATAGTGCAGTGTAGTTATTAAGTTATTATTGTATTAAATAATAATAATGATAATAATAAAAATAAAAGTAGTAATAATAATAATAGAAAGTTACATAAAATGGTCTTCCTGATTATTTAAAATTATAGATTTCATGAGCTTTATTAAAATATTATTTCATAAATGTAACACCATAGCTAGACAAATCCGACGTCGGTTATGAACAGGAAAGATATTGATTCATAAGTAATGTTTCGTCTCAATATCAGCAACTCGTTTTGACAAAATGACTGTGGATGAGAGGAGAAATACACAGTTAAACGTACTCATATGGTACTAATAGTACCAGGATAAGTGACATCATGGGAAGTCTCCACCTCTGTAACAAAAAACAAATAAGTGAGCTCTTGTGGGTAAACCAAACAATATTGGTGATATGAGAGCCGAATGTTACAAATATTATAAGAGTCACTTCTGTGTCGTTCGGGATGGTGAGACAAATTATAAATCTCATCGAGGATTGAATTCCTAGGGATGTTCCGAGGGGCACATTAGAAAAATCTCACATCCTTGATAGAGATGGTGGGGACAAACCTCATTGAGAATGATTAGTCTATAAAAGTTGTTTTCTAGCTATTTGTATAATAAGTTTCGTGTCTTTAGGCCACCGTAATTTTTTGTCAAATAAAAGGCATGCAAGTTGATTGTGATTTTAGTTGGACAATGTTTACTTTGACCAACCATTCCTAACAGCCAAAAAAATGCCACCATAATTTTATTAATATTAATTAATATGCGTTACATTTTACATTAAAATAAATGTTTTATTACAAAACTCTAAACATACAATAATTAAGGGAAAAATACCAAAATATACATTTTACTAGAAAAGTTATTCAAAATGGACACTTAAATTTAGCTGGCTCAGACATGGACATTACTCACATTAGCCGGCTAAGCCGGCTTGAAATTCCGTGCAAAATTCATTTTTACAGTGTACGAACCAACCGGATTGCGACACGTGGACGGCTAAGCCTTAAAAAAGCGGAGGCTAAGCCGGCTAATAGCTTGCTATAGTCGTCTGACGCTTTTTTAAGGCGTAGCTGACAAACTTAAAAGTTTTAGCCGGCAAAAGTAAATTCTTATCCGGCAAAAGTAAATGCTTACCCTACAAAAATCATGGTCTTAAAACACAATATTTTAAGGTTTAGCCGGCAAACTTAGAAGGGGTCACAAAACTTAGAAGGTTTTGCCGGCAAACTGGTTGACTCATATATAGGCTCAGAACGAGTAGAGGATTCTTCTCTTTTTGATTTCGATTTCGATGACTTATGTGAACGAAGAGATATTTTACATGTGTGTCGAGAGTGCCCACTTTTGTGACACCTTTTTAAGTTTTTCGACTAAACCTTAATATATTGTTTTTTAAAACTATGGTTTTTGCTGGATAAGCATTTACTTTTGCCGGCTAAGTATTTTTGTTTGCCGGCTAAGCCTTAAAAAAGCGCAAGACGGCTATAGCAAGCTATTAGCCGGCTTATCCTCTGCTTTTTAAGGCTTAGCCGGCCACGTGTCGCAATCCGGTTGGTTCGTACACGGTAAAAAGGAATTTGGCACGGAATTTTAAGCCGGCTAATGTGAGTAATGTCCATGTCTGAGCCGGGTAAATTTGGGTGTCCATTTTGAATAAATTTTTTAGTCAAATGTGTATTTTTGGTATTTTTCCCAATAATTTATCTGCTGCTTAAATTTTGTGGATTGTAGTAATTTGTAGACCTCATAGATATCCTTTCCTTTTTTGGAAAATTTACGAAGTAGGATAATTGTTTTTCTATATATAAAAATCAATATAATATTAGTTGTGGAACCTTCGTGCACGTGGGGACGGAGCTTATTCACTAATATTTATAGTAGCCTTAGAATCACTTTCATTACACAGCAGTGATGAGATCCCCAAGCAGTGAGATGAAGCCAGATTTGAAGAAAGTGTCATGGAGTCATGAAGAAGTTGAGATGTTGAAATCTTATATCAATAGATATGGCATCTGGAATTGGTCTCATATGCCCAAATTTGCTGGTAATTATCACTAGTAGAAAACTTGGTATTTTCCGTTTCAAAAGTCAATCGCAAAAATCAGTTGATTTGTTGATTGTTTTTCCTTTTGTTTGTAGGTTTAAACCGAAGTGCGAAGAGTTGCAGGCTTCGATGGATGAATTATCTAAAACCGGACGTAAAGAGAGGGAACTTCTCTCAAGAAGAAGAACAAATCATACTCCATTATCATTCACTTTTGGGCAATAAGTAAGCATATGTTTCAACTAGTTTTTTTATTTTAAGAAAATGTGCACATAAAATTCTTTATAAGTATTAACAAATTGTTTCTCCTTATTTATTGTATTCACAGATGGTCAAAAATTGCATCAAAACTTCTTGGAAGAAGCGATAATGAAATAAAGAATTACTGGCATACGTATCTGAAGAAACGTGCAAATTACAATTCCATGTGTGAAACACCAGAACAACATGATATGAATGTATTATTGACGTGTGAAGCTAATGTGGAAGAGAATATACAAGATAATCATTCAAACAATCGTTTTGGATCCCTCTTGTTGCAGACTTGTGAAGATGATAACTCTTCTTCTAGCAGCAGTATTACTTCTAATGATCATGAAGTTGAATTCAAAGATGATTATTATGATCTTTGTTCACCTGGAACCGTTAAAGATGTCCAATGTTTTTGGACACAATTTTGCGGGTTGGAGAACTTAGAACGAACAAATCATGAGAATATATCCTTTGATCCCGTCTTTCTGTATTCATACGATGAGGCAACAAGTCCATACAACTTTTACAACAATGATTTTGATACCCTCAAGGATTTAATTTGATTTCCATTCCTTCAATTTCATAATTAACTACTTAGTAATACGTAGGTTGCCACAAGTTTGTATTGATTGCTAATTTAATAATTCATATGGGTCGTTTATGTAAATAGTCAAAACTCATGTTTTAAAGTTTATGTAATATTTGTAAGTCAAATAGTCTAAGTGTTGGAAACAAAAGATGGAAACTGCTACGTATGTAAGGATGCGACGATTCAAAATGGTGGCGTCGGTTCATTCTAGGGTTATAAAACCATCAAGTCTTTATTCAAATGTTACGATCATTCAATACAAATTCAAGTTTATTTGTTCAATTGTTTTTAATTGGTATCAGAACCTTTGGCTCTTGAATTACGTGTTCATAAGTGATATCAGGCAACAATTGGTATCAGAACCTTTGGCTCTTGAAGTTTTGTTTTGTTCTACTCGTTTGGAAGACGCATACTACAGTTTGTGGTTGATTGCAGCAAACCAATCACAAAGATCAAAATCGTTGTTTGTTTAAGCCCTAAACATGAAAAGGGTTGAATTGGTGTTGGCATGGACTTCAAAAATCAAAGAAGGCAGACATTGTGGTGCATGTTTTGTTTCCAGGGCCGAAGACAGAAGGTTGTTTAGGAAATTCAAGTTTAATTTCACAATCAAGAAAGGACTGTAGACCATAGCTGATTGCTAATCAAACCGAGAAGTCATGAACTATTTTGGTTGATTATTTGGTCTTATCCTTGTCGTCGAGAATGGAAGATGGAAGAAGGAGGAACAAGAAAGGAAGATGGAAGAAGGAGGATTCCTAATTAATCGGAAAAACATAAACAAAAGGTTGGATTTTGTTTGTTTGTTGTTTGTCGCTGAAATCCAAAAATAGAAGGGGTGTTAGGTTGTTCCTATATTTGTTTTGAACATCTGTAACATCTCGAAAATATTATCAACAGACAACAGGATAAAAGACGAGTTTTAAAAACGAAATAAAGTAATAAAAGGTTGTGGGGGCTCGTGTGACAAGGATGGGCCGAAAATAGGGAAGGGGAAGGCTTAAGCCTTGAAACTTGTCAAGGTTCAGCCACATTCTCACAACACAACTCCACACCATTTCTAGACAGAAATCATAGAGAGAGAAAATCCCGATTTTGGCTAAGATCAATCATCTACCATTCTCCACTACCCAGGAGAAGATTTGCTGAAGAACGGGATCGTTTTGACGTAAGAAACGTTTACTTTTAAGAGGTTTTAGCCTTGACGGGTTTTATGGGCTTTTTCGAATGAAAGGTCGGGTTTTTACGGGTCAAATGAGAAAAGGATTTCGAATCTGGGGTCACGAGAGGAAAATACGTGTTTTGAACGTATATAGTTTCAAACTTGACGTTTTAATCAAACCAGATCTGAATCCATGCAAAAACTAGGGTTTTGGGGTTAAATGTAAGTTCTCGGCTAAAGTTCCTGGGAAGGTTCTCGGGACTAAATCTCGGGCAAGTTCTCGGGCCTAGTTCCCTGGGAAACGTATGTCTGCTGATTTCGATTTGCGGTTTCTAGCAATTCACCATATTTGATTTGTGCCGTGATGATTGCAGATTGTTCTTCTTGTTTTGATTTGTTCTTGTTAATCATGATGCTCTCATACCAATTGTTGGCCCAAACGAATCAAGAACAACATTCAATCATCAAAACAACATAAGGATTGCATGGAAGAAAAACATGGGATGAACCCTAAAACACAAACTTGTAACACCCAAAATTTCAACCCGATTTAAACTTTTAAAACAACGCGAAAGTTAGGACCCAAAACGACATTTAACGTATCCACACGTTAAGTTTTACAAACATGAATTAACTAACATAATTACCTTAATTAGTTTAAACAAAAATACCAACAAGGTATCCACAACTTATAATAACTCCAAATACTTTGTAAATACTCCTCATGAGAAGGTAAACAAAAACCAATTACAAAGCATAATCACGAGAATCCAATCCACATGATGCGAGACCCGAGATCACTTCGGAGCTTTCCCTACATTCAAAACATCAATTTGAACATGGTTAGTAAAGATAAGAAGCCATAGGGACCTCCCACAAGCCCCTACAACAAAAACTTGCCAAAACCCAAAAATCAGCCAACTGCGTTTGCCCGACGTAAGACAGCCCAGACCGTAGTCCTAGACCTGCACCAGCACTCCCAATTTTGCAATTTTGGCATTTTCAACCCTCCCAACTCGACCCGTTTGCATTTTTGAGCCGTTATTGAACATAAACTTATATTTAAACTCCATATAAGCCTACCCTCATATACTAACATATATTTGTTAGTTTTTCGTCCCCAAAACCCGAGTACCACTACTCGTTTCCCTCTCATTAAGAGTTTAACACAAGTTCTATTAATTCGTTAGTTTAGGTACATAACAACCTACAACTTTAAACACATAACGACCCATACACATTGTATGTTTTACCATTCTTTCAACTTGACATATCCACATATCTAACGAGAGATCCACCTCTCTCTTTCTCACATGGAGTATTTGACTCCATGCCGACCCATGAAGTATCCACACTTCATGTCACCAGTGAAGTACTTGACTTCACTTTCACCCATGAAGTACTTGACCTCACTACCATCTGTGAAGTATCCACACTTCACGTAACACCTCCATGAAGTATCCACACTTAATGTAATCAACCAATTTACCGTTTTACTACCAACAGTTGACTTGCACCACATTAAATCAATTTTAGTGTAATGTTACCACATTGTACATTTTAGTTGACACTTGACCACATTGAGTCCTTTACACCATTTAACCACATATCACCCCTTAATTTGACCAATAACCACATGAGTCAATTTACATCTATATACCACATTTGCATAATCAAGTATGACTATTAACCACATAGTCTAATTACACATATTTACCACATTTGCACATTCAAAATTTGACTATTAACCACATAGTCTAATTACACATATTTACCAAATTTGCACATTCAAATTGGACTGTTAACCACATAGTTTAATTACACAAATTTCAAAATAATAGTTTGACCCTATACCACTAAGGTCAAATTACACCAATTTCACCATTATCCACAATGGTTTGACTTATACCACATTAAGTCAATTTTATATCAATTTCACCATTATCCACAATGGTTTGACTTATACGACATTAAGTCAATTTTATATCAATTTCAACATTTATCCACAAATGGTTTGACTTATACCATGCTAAGTCAATTTATAACAAATCACCACATTCTATATTTTTGTTTGACTATATGCCACACTAGTCAACTACATCAATTTACCACGTTTAGTTTGACTATATTCCACATAGTTCAACTACATCACTTTTACCAAGTGTCATTCATTAGTTTGACTAATTTTCTCATTATGTCAACTACAACAATCCTATCACATTCACACTTTACTTTGACAATTTATCACATAAGTCAAAATTAACAAACAACACATAAATAGAATTAACAATACATCTATTTACATGTAACCACTACTTATCTACTACTAAGTAAGTGCAAAGCACTTACCTTTGCCAATGAAGATTCCAATCCGTCTTCAAAGCTAACATCTTTAACACCTTGATCATCTAAACAATCCACATGTTTAGTAATATAATTTACCCCAATACATTCACCAATTGAAGTTTAACTCCTACCCAAGATCTTATGATCTTCAACAATAACTAACTTGGTTTAATTAGCTTTTTTCAAGCTTTCAACCTTTCAAGATAACAACCAACCCATTTTGACCCGTTAAGGTTTTATCCAATTTTCACCCAATTCTCTAAGGTTCTTGATTCATCAAATCGATTGAGGGTTTTTACAAAAAAATGTGTTTATTAATGCCATAAACATTTACCAACCACCAATTCATCATTTTAACTACATCAATTTGAAAACCCCCAATTTTCACCTCAAGAACCCTAATTTTGAAATCATCAAATTGGATATTAGAATCTTGTTAATCATGATTCTCCACCATTTTCAACACTAGATTAAAGTTTATAACCAACAATAAACCAAAATCTTCAAACCCATTGCTCCAATTCGGGTTTTCTACTAAAACTCACCAAGAACACTTTAAATGGTGATTTAAATAGGAAATGATGCTCACTTTGATGTTTGGAAGGAGAGGAATGCTTCAAATCCAACTAATTACACATGCAATCCGTCAACTTATTGAACTAAGCCTTCCCCTCTTTCTCCTCCATGAAAAACGACCACACACACTCTAGAAAGAGTGTGTGTGTGTTGCCATTTTAATCCCCACCCAAATCAGGTTTAAGCTAACTGCAAGATTAGTCCCTCTAGTTGATATTTTAACTCTTTTTTCTAAAACTACATAATTCCACCATATAAAACAAACCCTCAACTTTGTTTTAATTAAATACACCCCCTATAATATAAATAATATATTATAGGGCAAACTCGAAAGTTGGTACGTTACAAAACTTGAATTAATCGATCATACCCCCCCTCTTGTTTACAATGAGGACATCGATGCCAGGGCTGGCTCAACGTTTTTAGGGGCCTAAAGCCAATACTAAAATTGGGTCCTTTTTTCGAATTAGGTATTTCAGTTGCACCAAACACACAAAAAACATGGTATTTTCTATCAATATGACAACAAAGGATGAAGGAAGAAATGACCATACTGCAAGAAAGTAACCATAAGTAAGATGCATCATGAGATTAAACTCATATAGTTATGAAATCAGCTACTAAGTTATGAATTCAAATTTGGGTAGAAATCAAAAATTAATCAGACATGCTAGGGTAGAATATAAAGGTTTAGCAACAAGGAGAAGCCAATGAGTTAGAGCAAGCCAATGAAGGTTCAGCACAACAGAACTCTCCAACAAACATGTCTAACACAAGTAGTCATGACAGTTCTGGTGCAACTAATGACATGAATGAAGAAGCTCCTTTACAATTAGAGGCAGGCACATCCTCTAGAAGAGCAACTTCTACTCTAGTTTGGATGCAAGATTACTAAACTAGGGAAGGATTATCTGATGAAGATGAGGCATAATTTTTGATGTTCAGTTCTTTTGAAGATCCAACGATCTTTGAAGAAGTAGTAAAGGAGGATAAATGGAAGAAAACAATTGACTGTGAGATATAATCCAATCAGAAAAACAAAACATGGGAATTGATTGAAGCACCTAAGGGAGTGAATGCAATTGGAGTTAAGTGGGTTTATAAAACCAAGCTGAATGAGAAGGGAGAGGTTGACAAATACAAGGCTAGGTTAGTGGTGAAAGGATATGCTCAAAGGAAGGGAATTGACTATGATGAGGTTTATGCTCCTGTGGCTCGCTGGGATACTATACGAATTTTATTAGCTCTAGCAGCACAAAAGAGAGCTGGGTGGTTTACCAATTGGATGTTAAAAACGCATTCCTTCATGGAGAGCTCAAAGATGATGTGTTTATCAATCAACCACAAGGCTTTGTGAAAGAAGGTGAAGAAGGGAAGGTGTACAAGCTAAGAAGAGCTCTTTACGTATTAAAATAAGCCCCAAAAGCATGGTTTAAAAGAATAAAAAGTTATTTTCTAAGAGAAGGATTTACAAACAATAGCTTTGACCATACTTTGTTCATCAAGAAAGTATAGAACAAAATGGTCATTGTGAGTCTTTATGTGGATGAACAGATCTATACAAGTAGTTAAAGTGATGTGTGAAAGCTTTAAAGGGTCTATGATGCAAGAGTTTGAGATGACTGATCTAGGACAAATGAGGCATTTTCTGTGAGTAGAAATTACACAGCAAAGAAATGCGATTAATATGTGTTAGAAAAGGTATGCTAAAGAAATATTGGAGAGGTTCAGCATGTGGGAAAGCAATGGCGTGAAGAATCTAATTGTCCCTAGGGTAACAGTAACAAAATCTGGAATGGGAGAAAAGGTGGATAGTACCGAGTACAAAAGGCTAGTTGGTAGTCTCATGTACATTACTGTGACTAGACCTGACTTAATTTATGGAGTTTGTTTTATTTCCAGATCTATGTCAAACCCTAGGGAAGAACATTTGAAACTAGCAAGGCGGATATTGAGGTATATGAAGGGTACCCACTGTTTTGGACTGTTCTATGAAAGGAATGCAACAAAAGGGCTGTAAGTGTTCACTGACATTGACTACGCAAGAGACACAGAGGACAGAAAATGTACGTCATGTTATGCTTGTGTCCTCAGTAATGCTTCTATTTTTTGGAGTTCAAGAAAGCAAGAGATAGTGACTCTCTCATCAACAAAGGCGAAGTATGTGGTTGCAATGACATGTGCATGTCATATTGTGCGACTAAAGGATCTCATGGAAGAATTACTCGGGGTATCAATTAGAGTTGTGGAAATACAGTGTGATAACAGCTCCACTATAAACCTGTCAAAGAATCCTATCATGCATCGACGAACAAAGCATATTGAAGTTCGGTTCCATTATCTCAGAGACTTGGTAAGTAAAGGGCAAGTGCAGCTGGTGTTCTGTTCTACAAATGATCAAGTGGCGGACGTAGTGACTAAACCTGTGAAGCTTGAAGTGTTTGAAAAAATGAGAAGTCTGCTGGGAGTTCGCAACATTGAAGAATTAAATTGAAGATTAAACCCATATTTAGTTTAAGGGAAGGATTTGTTATACAATTTTGTTATGTTGGGTCAATAATGGGCTATGGTCTAGGTCAGTAGTTTAGTCCGCATGCATGTTCATGCACATGCGTTTACTTCTTCTTGTTAACGTTAATGGGTCAAGAGTTGTCCTAGTTTGTAGGCTAGCTTTCCTTCCAGTTTGTTTGTTCCAGTGCTTGCTTGTACGGCTATAAATTCCTTCTAAGTTTATTGAGTGAGTCATTTGGATACCTACTTGTGCAGTACATTCCAAAGGTTGTTAATTGAGGTGATGATTGACGATGATGGTTGTAATGATGGCTCACTAGGTGGTCAACCCATATAAATGCAACGTAATACTAATCTAAGATTAATCTAACCTAGTTAAAATATATAGCTAATATTACCCGGCTATATTTCAGGGTGACTAATTAGACGACTTTGGCCATGTTTGGGATTCCTTTTGAAAACTACTTATTAACTTTTATAAGAAGTTAATAAGTAGTTTTGAAAAGTAAGAATTTCTTACTTCTTCAAATCTCCTTTTCTCCTTCCATTTTTTTTTCTCTTTTCATTTAACCCAAACAAACTTTTAACTTATTAACTTTTTAAAAAAGTTAATAAGTTAATAAGTAGCTCAAAAAGTAATCCCAAACACCCCCTTTATATAACCCATTTTTATCAAATAAAGAAAATTGAACTCAGTTCCATATCAAACAATCAAGCTCTATTTAATATAATTATATTATTATATTTATTAAAATAATATTAATAGTATATTTAATAATAATGATAGTTGTTAAAAAAGGTGTTCAAGCAAGTGGATAAGAGACCAATCATTTAAAGAAATATTTAAAAACTGAAAGTTTAATCGAATACAAATTTAGAAGGTTAATTTGTTTTTTACCGGCCTATCATTAACTATAAAACAAAATGGTTAAGACATCTACGTTCTCATAGCCATCCTTTTGTTTTAAGATGTCAAGTCACAATCGTATAAGCAACTTGTCTGCCATAGTGCCATGTATCATTCGTTGTTGGTGCCACATGAAATTTTTAAAAGATGTTCTATTGTTCCCTTCACGTGGTCAAAGAAGTACGAACTCTTTTTAAATTAAAAATAATTCTCGTAGCTCAGCCAAATATGGATAAGATGATGTTGTATAATAAAAACAGTAAAAAATGGTATTATAAATAAAGCATGTATGCTTTTCCACAAAATTATTAACACAAATCATGTTACAGTTGGTTGTTTAGAAAACTATATATTATTGTGTTATAATGTTTTTGTTATAAAATGCATATTTGGAAAAGGTATAATACTATTATTAGCAGTCAAATTGTAATAAATAAATTAATAGCAACTCAATTGATAACATTATCAGTGTAAAATCCCACTATATTATCATATCTTATAAAATGTTAACCTAGGAATGTTGATGATTATTAGCGCCAAGACAATGATAGTGATCGAGTAGTTATTAACTAACTTATTATAGTCTTAATAAATAATACTAATAATAATTGTTATTATTACCATTATAATAATAATAAGACTAATAACAATAGTTTTATTAATAATTATAGTAATGAAAGTATTAATAAGAGAAAGTTACATACAATGGTCTACCTGTTAAAATATTATTTCATTAACGTATTTGGATATTTGCTTTTGATATCTAAAATTTGTTTTGATCTAGAAAGAACAAAAGGATTTGCAGAACTAAGTTATAAATTTGCAAAATAAGTAGATAAATTATTTAGCATGAAATGTTTTTGAAGTTAAATAAGTACTTTTATGTTATACATTGTATCCTACATCTCAAAAAAGAACATAATTATTTTTTTGAGTTAAATCAGCCACGCTTTCTATTTATGATTGAGAAGAGTTGTTTTCTAGCTATTTATATAATACGTTTTGTGCTTTAAGCCCCTACAAAGTCTTTATAAAATAAAAAATATGCAAGTTGATAGGATTAAGTTTAGTTGGATAACGTTTTGTGTCTTTAAGCCACTACAATTCCTAACATCCAAAAAAAAATATCACAAAACAATTTTGTTAACATTAATTAATACGGGTAACATTTAACATTAAAACAATTATTGTATTAGAAAACTATAAACATACAACAATCTATTGTTCTCTGTTTTTTTTTTTCTTTTTCTTTTTTGGAAGAGCAGAAGACTATATATTAATAGGAAGAAAAGGACCCATGGGAAAGTGGACCATATACCATCCTCCAATTACTACAACCAAAGAGACCAACTGCTGCTTGAATTTTCTCATAGATATACTTTCCTTTTTTGGAAATTCTAGTTAGGATAATTATTCTTTTATATACATAAATCGATATAATATTAGTTGCGGAACCTTCGTGCAGGTGGGGAGGGAGCTTATTCACTAGTATATATAGCCGCCTTAGAATCATTTCACTCCACCAGTTCATTCTACTGATTCGAGTTCATAGTACCAGAATTAAATAACTTTTCAAAGAAGTGATGAGGTCTCCTAGCGGTGAGATGAAGACAGATTTGAAGAAAGGGTCATGGAGCCATGAAGAAGATGAGATGTTGAAATCTTATATCAATAGATATGGCATCTGGAATTGGTCTCATATGCCCAAATTTGCTGGTAATTATCAATACTAGAAAACTTGGTATTTCTGATCTCAAAATTCGGTCGCAAAAATCTGGTTAATTGTTACTTGTTATATTGAAAGTAAACAAGCACGCCAGATTTGTTAATTGTTTTTCCGTTTGTTTGTAGGTTTAAACCGAAGTGGGAAGAGTTGCAGGCTTCGATGGATGAATTATCTTAAACCGGACGTAAAGAGAGGGAACTTCTCTCAAGAAGAAGAAGAAATCATACTCCATTATCATTCACTTCTGGGCAATAAGTAAGCATATGTTTCAACTAGTTTTTTGTTACAAGAAAACGTGCACATAAAATTCTTTATAAGTAATAACAAATTGTTTCTCCTTATTTATTGTATTCACAGATGGTCAAAAATTGCATCAAAACTTCCGGGAAGAAGCGATAATGAAATAAAGAATTACTGGCATACCCATCTGAAGAAACGTGCGAATTACAATTCCATGTGCGAAACAACAGAACAAGATGATATGAATTGTAATTACATGTCCGAAACACCAGAACAACATGATATGAATGTATCATCTATATGTGAAGCGAATGTAGTTGAGAATATACATGATAATCATTCAAACAATCGTTTTGGATCGCTCTTGTTGCCGACCTGTGAAGATGATAACACTTCTTCTAGCAGCAGTACTACTTCTAATGATCATGAAGTTGAATTCAGAGATGATTATTATGATCTTTGTTCACCTGGAACCGTTAAAGATGTCCAATGCTTTTGGACACAATTTTGCGGGTTGGAGAACTTAGAACGAACAAGTCATGAGAATATATCCATTGATCATGTTTTTCCGTATTCATACGATGAGGCAACAAGTCCATACAACTTTCACAACAATGATTTTGATACCATCAAGGATTTAATTTGAATTCCATTCCTTTAATTTCATAGTTAACTACTTAGTAATATGTACGTTGCCACAAGTTTGTATTGATTGCTAATTTATTAATTTGTATGGGTCCTTTATGTAAATAATTAAAAGTCATGTTTTAGAGTCTTTTATGTAATATTTGTAAGTCAAAGTATTCTTGGTGTTGGAAACAAAAAATGGAAACTGTTACGTATGTAAGGATGCGACAATTCAAAATGGTGGCGTCGGTTCATTCTAGGGTAATAAAACCACTGAGTCTGTAATCAATTGTTACGATTATTTAATACATATTCATGTTTATTGGTTCGTCATTATTGTTTTCAATTGTGTATTCATAAGTTATCTTAGGCAATAATTGGTATTAGAGTCTTACACTCTTGAAACTTCGTTTTGAAGACGCAGACCACAATCGCTGGTTAATTGCGGAAAACCGATCACAAAGGGTTGATCCAAATCGTTGTTTGTTTAAGTCCTAGACATCAAATGTTTGATTTGATGTTGGCGTGGATTGCAGAAATCAAAGAAGGAAAAAATTGTGGTGCATGTTTTCGTTGCCACGACCAAACACAGAAGGTTGTTCGGGAAATTGAAGTTTAGTTTCGCAATCAAGAAAGGACTGTAGTTAATTGTTGATTTGCTAATCACACCTAGAAGTCAGGAACTATTTTGTTTGATTAAATGGTGTTATCCTGGCTGACCATAAAGGATAGAAAATAGAAAATATAAACAAAAGGTTGGATTTTGTTTATTGAAATCCAAAAAGAGAAGGGATGTTAGGGTGATGGAAAGCAATCGCAGATTCAAGGGAAGTGTGAAGATTGTTCCTATATTTATTTTTGAACATCAACCGCACAAAAAGGTAGCTTGTTGTTGTTGCTTCATGTTCATCGATAAAAAGAAGCCGCAAGTGTTGCTGTTGTTTTGTTATATCGAGGACCAAAGCCAAGAGAAGAGGTTACTATTGTTGGTTCGTTGACCAGAAGACATACACAAAGGTGTGTTTATTCTCGTCTATTTCATCAAAGAAAGAAACAAACAAGGTAGAAAGGAGAAGCGAGGAGATTGAAAGGGTTGTTTCGGGTGGTACAAGGCCATAAGCAAAATTAACAAAAGACAGAATCATGTGGTGGTCACGGTCAAAAGTCAGGGTGATCAAGAAAGTTTGGAGTTTTTCATCAAGAATTCAGAGTCATATTAGAGAAGGCTCATAAATTTCTAGGTTTTGCATATTCCTAATCAAATATAGAATTTACGTTTTCTATACCAACAAAAGATTAGGTTTAGAATTTGGTTTCTGATTCCCTCTTAGAATTCATTATTGAACTTCTGAATCACATTTGGTTTTAGAAGAAAAACCTAAGAAACAATGTCTGAAACATCTTCATCGGATAAAAATAAAGAAATTGTAATAAATAAGAAAGTAGGTTCTTTATCCCATTTTCAATGTCCCGTTTTGAAACCCACAAACTATATCGTATGGGTAATCCGTAAAAAGACCATACTCGAAGCGAATGACTATGGAAGATGATAGAACCAAGTGCTAATACACAAGTAGATATCAAGAATGACAAGGCCACAATTGCGTATATGTTTCAAGCACTATCAAAGGATCTAGTATTACAAGTTGCAAGACTGCAAAAGAAGTGGGGGATGCACTGAAGATAAGGCATGTCAATGTGGATTGAGTGTAGAAGGCATGACTGCAAACACTCAAGACAGAGTTTGAGATGTTGTAGATGAAAGAAGAAGG
Organism: Smallanthus sonchifolius; assembly: GCA_023525975.1. NCBI lineage: Eukaryota > Viridiplantae > Streptophyta > Magnoliopsida > Asterales > Asteraceae > Smallanthus > Smallanthus sonchifolius. The sequence continues at coordinate 83,721,986 of CM042036.1, forward strand.
CACGATCGATTCGTTCACCACTTAGGGGCTGTTTGACAGCCTCTTAATGATTTCATTAAGAGGCTACCCTTGAATCGATCAGAGGTATGGGGTGTTTATAACATATTTTGCCGGCCTCTTAATAGTTCATCAAGTCTCTTAATGGTTCAGCACAGAAACCATGATGAATCATTCAGATCTCTTAATGGTTCAACTCTTAATGAACCAAACAGCCCCTAAGTTAAATAGGATTGTCACAAGGCCAAGTGGTTTAGGATCAACATTTGATCAACCAAGTTTAGTTCAGAAACTCCTATATTCTGTGCCAGATAGGTTTATTCACATTGTTCCACCATTGAACAATTCTCTCATCCAAACACGATAACTCCAGAATAGGAGGCTATTATTTAGCTTCCACTATATTACTAAAAACGAAAACTAGTCAATTTCAATAATGTTATGTTTTTCATGACTGCCTTAGCGGTGGTTGTGCCTTCCAACTTTCTAGTAAGTCATACAGCGTGGTAACCTGAATAGGAGCCATGTAAACTGGATACCTTAGTTCGAATAATGACCCGAGTAAGAGTTACATACCCGATTTATGTAGTAAAATTTTGAATCCTGGTCATGAAATGGAAATTGGGTGCAAAATTATCATGGAGGATGACATTTCGAATATGTATGGTCGAAAAATCAACCTTACAAAATCAAACTCACCTTAGGAAGCCCGTTTTTCTACTCTTAAATCTTGATCAAGAAGCTTGGTTATGGCACTCATGTTTGGGTCACACAAAAACTTTGAGGCCCTGAAGAAGGTATCAAGCAGGGGTCTTGCTAAAGGAATACCAAAAAATGAGCACCAAACTTATGTGAATATTTTTTAGTAGGGAAGCGATCGAGACAAGGCTTTCCAATTTAAACAAGTTATCGAGCTACAAAGCTGCGGGAGCTCGTTCATGATGATTTGTGTGGTCTAATTACACCATCACCCATGGCTGGAAATACCTACGCCTTCTTGTTTGACGACTTTAGTCATTACATGTGGGTATTCATGCTAAAGACCAAAGAGGAGGAGTTTTAAACGTTAAAAAAATTCAAGTCCTTGGTTAAGACGGAATGTGGGGAGAAGCTAAAGATGTTCTAGTCAGATAGGGAGGTGAGTTCACCTCTTAAAAATTCACAAACCTTTGTGAAACTGAGGGAATAAGGAGACAATATACCGCCTCATACACTCCCCAACAAAACGGAGTGGTGGAGCGGCGAAACTGGACAGTTATTGGAATGACCGGGAGTATTTTAAAGACTGTGAAGGTTCAACAAAATATGTGGGGCGAGGTGGTTAGACACTTGGTCTCTATACCTAATCGGGTTCCAACCAAGGCTTTGCAAGATTTAACACCGTATGAGGCTTTGAAAAGTAACAAACCGAATTTGGAGCACTTGAAAGTTTTTGGATGCGTGGGGTGGGTCAAAGTATCGAATGTTGGCTTAAAGTAATTGGATGATCGGATTAAACCTATGATCCATTTGAGTGCTAAACCAGGCTCAAAAGCCTACCGTTTCTATGATCTAGAACATAAAAAGGAAGTGGTTAGTAGAGATTCAAAGTTTGATGAAAAAAATCATTGGAATTAGTCTGACTATCTAAAGGAATATGCAAGTAGTGAGCTAATACTAGAAAATTTCTAAGTGTTTGGTGATTTTCTTACCGCCAAACCAAATGGACCAGATCAGCTTCAAGATACAACAGACCTGGATGATGAAATATGACCCACAGTTTACACAGAAAATCAACAGGCGCAACCAGACTAGGTTGGTTTATCTGCTGAACCGCAACCAAATTTAGTCGCTAGCCCAGTTTCGACCCCATCTAGTGCGACTCAAAGCCCAGCAATAGGAAGCGAGCCAAGCCCGATTTCTTTTGTTTTTGACCATACACCTCTACAAGGTTTTCGTAATTTAAATGATTTATATGTGAGAACAGTACCCATAGAGAAAAATTATGAGGAATTATTATTGACATACGATGGACCAGAAAGTTATTCACAAGCAAAGGGTAATCTAAGTTTGGAAACCGCAATAAATAGTGAGATACACTCCACAGAAAAGAACAATACTTGAAAGTTAGTGGATCTACCGGTCAATAAAAAAATGATAGGTTTGAAGTGGGTGTATAAAGTGAAGCTTGATGCGACCGGGAAGATGGTGAAGTATAAAACAGGACTCGTTGCAAAAGGCTATGTACAAAAACATGGAATTAGTTATGATGAAGTGTTTTCACCGGTGGCACGACTTGAAACGATGCATTTACTCCTAGCCGTAGCAGCCTGGGAGGGGTGGGAAATATATCACCTAGATGTGAAATCCGCTTTTTTTACATGGTGAGCTGAAGGAAGATGTTTTTGTAGTTCAACAAGAGGGGTCCGTGAAGAACGGCCAAGAAGGGAAGGTCTACAAACTTACAAAGGCGTTATACGGCTTGAAACAAGCTCCAAGAGCTTGGAACTCGAGGTTGAATAACACCCTTAAGCAGCTTGGTTTGAATAGATGTTTGCAAGAACAAGCAGTCTACACCAAATTGATATTAAATGAATTGTTGATCTTTAGGGTATACGTGGATGACCGGATTGTAACTGAATCAAGTAAGGAAGAAATAGCCAAATTTAAACGATAGATGGAAGATAAGTTTGAAATGAGTGATCTTGGAAAGCTTTCTTACTATCTTGGTATTGAAGTTAATCAATCTGATAATGGGGTGTTAATTAAACAGGAAGCCTATGCAACAAAAATATTGGATAAAGCTGGATTATTCGAGTGTAACCCAGCTCACTACCCTATGGAGCTGGGGACTAAACTGTAGATGGATGAGCTAGTTACCTCGGTCGATGCTACTTCTTATATGTGTCGCATTGGCTGCCTACGATACTTGGTGCAAACTCGACCTGACTTAAAGCTTTTTAGAGGGTATTGCAAGCCGTTACATGCAAGATCCAAAGGAGACCCATTTACAGGCTGTCAAGCATATCCTTCGGTATGTAAAAGGGACCGTGGAGGTATATAATCAACTATCCAAAGGGGGTGGAAAAGTCTTAACTGGGTATAGTGATAGTAGTCATGGCGTTGACAAAGATGATGGAAGAAGTACTACGAGTGTTGTGTTTTATTTTGGTGAAGCATCAATAACTTGGTGTACTCAAAAGCAAGGTACCGTAGCACTTTCTTCAAGCGAGGCTGAATTCTGGTCGCCACGGCTGCCGCGTGTCAAGCATTATGGCTACTGGATTAGTAAAGTTACTGGACGGAAGGAACAAAAGGTAGTGATAAAATTTTACAACAAATTTCTGCTATCGCACTTATGAAGAATCCAGTCTTTAATGGTAGAAGCAAACACATTGACACAAGGTATCACTTCATAAATGAATGTGTTGAGAAAAAATATGTGATTATCGAGCATGTTAGCGGGGATGAACAAAAAGCCGATATCTTGACTAAAGCACTTCCAAGAGTCAAGTTCAAGGAGATGAGAAAGCTACTTCACAAGGTTCGAATTCGAAATTACGGGGTTGATTGTTAGCATATTTTCGAATTAGGAGGGATAAAAGAAAAGGAAAATCAAAAGTTTCTTTTTCTGTTTAATGCTATTAAGTTCCTTTTAATATTTAGCGGGTCTAATAACCTCTTGCAGAAAGTAGTATTTAGTAGTCCATCAGTTTGCTTTGTTAATTGAGGATTATTCAATAAAAATTGAAAGAGTAGTGGTGAGATATACCACAGATATCTGCTGTGTTTTTCCTTTGTGTGATTAAACTGGGACAATTTGGATTTCATTTTACATGCCTATCATTAACTATAAAACAAACTGGTTAAGATATCGATCCTTATATATCAAGACATCAAATCTCAATCAGGTGAGCAACTTGTCTGTCATGTATCCGTGCTCCTTGGTGGCACATGAAAGTTTCAAAAGATGTTCCCTGCACGTGGTCAAAGAAGTACAAACTCTTTTTTAAATTACAAATATTTCTCGTAGCTCAGCCTAATATGGATAAGATTATTTTGTATGCTGAAATCATTAATAAAAATTGTATTATTAATAAAGTATGTATGGGCTTCCACAAAATTATCAAGATAAATCATGTTACAGTTAGTTGTTAGGAAAACTATTCTTGTATTAGAATGTTTCTATTATAAAATGCATGTGTTTGGAAAAGGTATAATACTATTATTAGAAACAAGTGTAGCTGTCAAGTTTTTATAAATAAAGTAATAACGACTCAATTAATAACGTTATCAGTGTGCAATCCCCTAATATATATTATCATATATATATCATTTAAAATGTTGATTAGGAATGTTAATGATTTTTAGCGGCAAGACAATGATAGTGCAGTGTAGTTATTAAATTATTATTGTATTAAATAATAATAATAATAATAATGATAATAATAATAATAAAAATAAAAGTAGTAATAATAATAATAGAAAGTTACATAAAATGGTCTTCCTGATTATTTAAAATTATAGATTTCATGAGCTTTATTAAAATATTATTTCATAAATGTACCACCATAGCTAGACAAATCCGACGTCGGTTATGAACAGGAAAGATATTGATTCATAAGTAATGTTTCGCCTCAATATCAGCAACTCGTTTTGACAAAATGATTGTGGATGAGAGGAGAACTACACAGGTAAACGTACTCTTATGGTAGTAATAGTACCAGGATAAGTGACATCATAGGAAGTCTCCACCTCGGCAACAAAAAACAAATAAGTGAGCTCTTGTGGGTAAACAAACAATATTGGTGATATGAGAGCCGAATGTTACAAATATTATAAGAGCCACTTCTGTGTCGCTCGGGATGGTAAGACAAATTATAAATCTCATCGAGGATTGAATTCCTGGGATGTTCCGAGGGGCACATTAGAAAAATCTCACATCCTTAATAGAGATGGTGAGACAAACCTCATTGAGAATGATTAGTCTATAAAAGTTGTCTTCTAGCTATTTGTATAATAAGTTTCGTGTCTTTAGGCCACCGTAATTTTTTGTCAAATAAAAGGCATGCAAGTTGATTGTGATTTTAGTTGGACAATGTTTACTTTGACCAACCATTCCTAACAGCCAAAAAATGCCACCATAATTTTATTAATATTAATTAATATGCGTTACATTTTACATTAAAATAAATGTTTTATTACAAAACTCTAAACATACAATAATTAAGGGAAAAATACCAAAATATACATTTGATTAGAAAAGTTATTCAAAATGGACACTCAAATTTAGCTGGCTCAGACATGGACATTACTCACATTAGCCAGCTAAGCCGGCTTGAAATTCCGTGGCAAATTCATTTTTACATTGTACGAACCAACCGGATTGCGACACGTGGACGGCTAAGCCTTAAAAAAGCGGAGGCTAAGCCGGCTAATAGCTTGCTATAATCGTCTGGCGCTTTTTTAAGGCGTAGCTGGCAAACTTAAAAGGCTTAGCCGGCAAAAGTAAATTCTTATCCGGCAAAAGTAAATGCTTACCTTACAAAAATCATGGTCTTAAAACACAATATTTTAAGGTTTAGCCGGCAAACTTAGAAGGTGTCACAAAGTTTAGAAGGTTTAGCCGGCAAACTTGTTGACTCATATATAGGCTCAGAACGAGTATAGGATTCTTCTCTTTTTGATTTCGATTTCAATGACTTATGTGAACGAAGAGAGATTTTACATGTGTGTTGAGAGTGACTACTTTTTTGACACCTTTTAAGTTTGCCGACTAAACATTAAAATATTGTTTTTTAAGACCATGGTTTTTGCTGGATAAGCATTTACTTTTGCCGGCTAAGTATTTTTGTTTGCCGGCTAAGCCTTAAAAAAGCGCAAGACGGCTATAGCAAGCTATTAGCCGGCTAATCCTCTGCTTTTTTAAGGGTTAGCTGGCCACGTGCCGCAATCCGGTTAGTTCGTACACTGTAAAAAGGAATTTGGCACGGAATTTTAAGCCGGCTAATGTGAGTAATGTCCATGTCTGAGCCGGATAAATTTGGGTGGCCATTTTGAATAAATTTTTTAGTCAAATGTGTATTTTTGGTATTTTTTCCAATAATTTATCTGCTGCTTAAATTTTGTGGATTGTAGTAATTTGTAGACCTCATAGATATCCTTTCCTTTTTTGGGAAATTTACGAAGTAGGATAATTGTTTTTCGATATATAAAAATCAATATAATATTAGTTGTGGAACCTTCGTGCACGTGGGAACGGAGCTTATTCACTAATATTTATAGCAGCCTTAGAATCACTTTCATTACACAGCAGTGATGAGATCCCCAAGCAGTGAGATGAAGGCAGATTTGAAGAAAGGGTCATGGAGCCATGAAGAAGATGAGATGTTGAAATCTTATATCAATAGATATGGCATCTGGAATTGGTCTCATATGCCCAAATTTGCTGGTAATTATCACTAGTAGAAAACTTGGTATTTTCCTTTTCAAAATTCAATCGCAAAAATCAGTTGATTTGTTGATTGTTTTTCCTTTTGTTTGTAGGTTTAAACCGAAGTGGGAAGAGTTGCAGGCTTCGATGGATGAATTATCTAAAACCGGACGTAAAGAGAGGGAACTTCTCTCAAGAAGAAGAACAAATCATACTCCATTATCATTCACTTTTGGGCAATAAGTAAGCATATGTTTCAACTAGTTTTTTTATTTTAAGAAAATGTGCACATAAAATTATTTATAAGTATTAACAAATTGTTTCTCCTTATTTATTGTATTCACAGATGGTCAAAAATTGCATCAAAACTTCCGGGAAGAAGCGATAATGAAATAAAGAATTACTGGCATACACATCTGAAGAAACGTGCAAATTACAATTCCATGTGTGAAACACCAGAACAACATGATATGAATGTATTATTGACGTGTGAAGCTAATGTGGAAGAGAATATACAAGATAATCATTCAAACAATCGTTTTGGATCCCTCTTGTTGCAGACTTGTGAAGATGATAACTCTTCTTCTAGCAGCAGTATTACTTCTAATGATCATGAAGTTGAATTCAAAGATGATTATTATGATCTTTGTTCACCTGGAACCGTTAAAAATGTCCAATGTTTTTGGACACAATTTTGCGGGTTGGAGAACTTAGAACGAACAAATCATGAGGATATATCCTTTGATCCCGTCTTTCTGTATTCATACGATGAGGCAACAAGTCCATACAACTTTTACAACAATGATTTTGATACCCTCAAGGATTTAATTTGATTTCCATTCCTTCAATTTCATAATTAACTACTTAGTAATACGTAGGTTGCCACAAGTTTGTATTGATTGCTAATTTAATAATTCATATGGGTCGTTTATGTAAATAGTCAAAACTCATGTTTTAAATTTTATGTAATATTTGTAAGTCTAATAGTCTAAGTGTTGGAAACAAAAGATGGAAACTGCTACGTATGTAAAGATGCGACGATTCAAAATGGTGGCGTCGGTTCATTCTAGGGTTATAAAACCATCAAGTCTTTATTCAAATGTTACGATCATTCAATACAAATTCAAGTTTATTTGTTCAATTGTTTTCAATTGGTATCAGAACCTTTGGCTCTTGAATTGCGTGTTCATAAGTGATATCAGGCAACAATTGGTATCAGAACCTTTGGCTCTTGAAGTTTTGTTTTGTTCTACTCGTTTGGAAGACGCATACTACAGTTTGTGGTTGATTGCAGCAAACCGATCACAAAGATCAAAATCGTTGTTTGTTTCAGTCCTAGACATGAAAAGGGTTGAATTGGTGTTGGCGTGGACTTCAAAAATCAAAGAAGGCGGACATTTTGGTGCATGTTTTGTTTCCAGGGCCGAAGACAGAAGGTTGTTTGGGAAATTCAAGTTTAATTTCACAATCAAGAAAGGACTGTAGACCATAGCTGATTGCTAATCAAACCGAGAAGTCATGAACTATTTTGGTTGATTATTTGGCCTTATCATTGTCGTCGAGAAAAGAAGATGGAAGAAGGAGGAACAAGAAAGGAAGATGGAAGAAGGAGGATTCCTAAGTAATCGGAAAAACATAAACAAAAGGTTGGATTTTGTTTGTCTGTTGTTTGTCGCTGAAATCCGAAAATAGAAGGGGTGTTAGGTTGTTCCTATATTTTTTTTGAACATATGTAACATCTTGAAAATATTATCAACAGACAACAGGATAAAAGACGAGTTTTAAAAACAAAATAAAGTAATAAAAGGTTGTGGGGGCTCGTGTTCCAAGGATGGGCCGAAAATAGGGAAGGGGAAGGCTTAAGCCTTGAAACTTGTCAAGGTTCAGCCACATTCTCACAACACAACTCCACACCATTTATAGAGAGAAATCGTAGAGAGAGAAAATCCCGATTTTGGCTAAGATCGATCATCTACCATTCTCCACTACCCAGGAGAAGATTTGCTAAAGAACGGGATCGTTTTGACGTAAGAAACGTTTACTTTTAAAAGGTTTTAGCCTTGACGGGTTTTATGGGCTTTTTCGAATGAAAGGTCGGGTTTTTACGGGTCAAATGAGAAAAGGATTTCGGATCTGGGGTCACGAGAGGAAAATACGTGTTTTGAACGTATATAGTTTCAAACTTGAATTTTTAATCAAACCAGATCTGAATCCATGCAAAAACTAGGGTTTTGGGTTAAATGTAAGTTCTCGGCTAAAGTTCCTGGGAAGGTTCTCGGGACTAAATCTCGGGCAAGTTCTCTGGCCTAGTTCCCGGGGAAACGTATGTCTGCTGATTTCGATTTGCGGTTTCTAGCAATTCACCATATTTGATTTGCGCCGTGATGATTGCAGATTGTTCTTCTTGTTTTGATTTGTTCTTGTTAATCATGATGCTCTCATACCAATTGTTGGCCCAAACGAATCAAGAACAACATTCAATCATCAAATCAACATAAGGATTGCATGGAAGAAAAACATGGGATGAACCCTAAAACACAAACTTGTAACACCCAAAATTTCAACCCGATTTAAACTTTTAAAACAACGCGAAAGTTAGGTCCCAAAACGACATTTAACGTATCCACACGTTAAGTTTTACAAAGACGAATTAACTAACATAATTACCTTAATTAGTTTAAAAAAAAATACCAACAAGTTATCCACAACTTATAATAACTCCAAATACTTTGTAAAGACTCCTCATGAGAAGATAAACAAAAACCAATTACAAAGCATAACCACGAGAATCCAATCCACATGATGCGAGACCCGAGATCACTTCGGAGCTTTCCCTACATTCAAAACATCAATTTGAACATGGTTAGTAAAGATAAGCAGCCATAGGGACCTCCTACAGGCCCCTACAACAAAAACATGCCAAATCCTAAAAATCAGCCAACTTCGTCTGCCCGGCGTAAGACAGCCAAGACCGTAGTCCTAGACCTGCACCAGCACTCCCAATTTTACAATTTTGGCATTTTCGACCCTCCCAACTCGACCCGTTTGCATTTTTGAGCCGTTATTGAACATAAACTTATATTTAAACTCCATATAAGCCTACCCTCATATACTAACATATATTTGTTAGTTTTTCGTCCCCAAAACCCGAGTACCACTACTCGTTTCCCACTCATTAAGAGTTTAACACAAGTTCTATTAATTCGTTAGTTTAGGTACATAACAACCTACAACTTTAAACACATAACGACCCATACACATTGTATGTTTTACCATTCTTTCAACTTGACATATCCACATATCTAACGAGAGATCCACCTCTCGCTTTCTCACATGGAGTATTTGACTCCATGCCGACCCATGAAGTATCCACACTTCATGTCACCCGTGAAGTACTTGACTTCACTTTCACCCATGAAGTACTTGACCTCACTACCATCCGTGAAGTATCCACACTTCACGTAACACCTCCATGAAGTATCCACACTTAATGTAATCAACCAATTTACCGTTTTACTACCAACAGTTGACTTGCGCCACATTAAATCAATTTTAGTGTAATGTTACCACATTGTACATTTTAGTTGACACTTGACCACATTGAGTCATTTACACCATTTAACCGCATATCACCCCTTAATTTGACCAATAACCACATGAGTCAATTTACATCTATTTACCACATTTGCACAATCAAGTATGACTATTAACCACATAGTCTAATTACACATATTTACCACATTTGCACATTCAAAATTTGACTATTAACCACATAGTCTAATTACACATATTATCACATTTGCACATTCAAATTTGACTATTAACCACATAGTTTAATTACACAAATTTCAACATAATAGTTTGACCCTATACCACTAAGGTCAAATTACACCAATTTCAGCATTATTCACAATGATTTGACTTATATCACATTAAGTCAATTTTATATCAATTTCACCATTATCCACAATGGTTTGACTTATACGACATTAAGTCAAATTTATATCAATTTCAACATTTATCCACAAATGGTTTGACTTATACCATGCTAAGTCAATTTATAACAAATCACCACATTCTATATTTTTGTTTGTCTATATACCACATTAGTCAACTACACCAATTTACCACGTTTAGTTTGACTATATTCCACATAGTTCAACTACATCACTTTTACCAAGTGTCATTCGTTAGTTTGACTAATTTTCTCATTATGTCAACTTCAACAATCCTATCACATTCACACTTTACTTTTACCATTTATCACATAAGTCAAAATCAACAAACAACACATAAATAGAATTAACAATACATCTATTTACATGTAACCACTACATATCTACTACTAAGTAAGTGCAAAGCACTTACCTTTGCCAATGAAGATTCCAATCCGTCTTCAAAGCTAACATCTTTAACACCTTGATCATCTAAACAATCCACATGTTTAGTAATCTAATTTACCCCAATACATTCACCAATTGAAGTTTAACTCCTACCCAAGATCTTATGATCTTCACCAATAACTAACTTGGTTTAATTAGCTTTTTTTAAGCTTTCAAGATAACAACCAACCCATTTTGACCCGTTAAGGTTTTATCCAATTTTCACCCAATTCTCTAAGCTTCTTGATTCATCAAATCGATTGAGCGTTTTTACAAAAAAAATGTGTTTATTAATGCCATAAACACTTACCAACCACCGATTCATCATTTTAACTACATCAATTTGAAAACCCCCAATTTTCACCTCAAGAACCCTAATTTTGAAATCATCAAATTGGATATTAAAATCTTGTTAATCATGATTCTCCACCATTTTCAACCCTAGATTAAAGTTTATAACCAACAATAAACCAAAATCTTCAAACCCATTGCCCCAATTCGGGTTTTCTACTAAAACCCACCAAGAACACTTTAAATGGTGATTTAAATAGGAAATGATGCTCACTTTGATGTTTAGAAGGAGAGGAATGCTTCAAATCCAACTAATTACACATGCAATCCGTCAACTTATTGAACTAAGCCTTCCCCTCTTTCTCCTCCATGAAAAACGACCACACACACTCTAGAAAGAGTGTGTGTGTCACCATTTTAATCCCCACCCAAATCAGGTTTGAGCTAATTGCAAGATTAGTCCCTCTACTTGATATTTTAACTCCTTTTTCCAAAACTACATAATTCCACCATATAAAACAAACCCTCAACTTTGTTTTAATTAAATACACCCCCTATAATATAAATAATATATTATAGGGCAAACTCGAAAGTTGGTTCGTTACAAAACTTGAATTAATCGATCATACCGCCCCTCTTGTTTACAATGAGGACATCGATGCCAGGGCTGGCTCAACGTTTTTAGGGGCCTAAAGCCAATACTAAAATTGTGTCCTTTTTTCGAATTAGGTATTTAAGTTGCACTAAACACACAAAAAAACATGGTATTTTCTATCAAAATGACAACAAAGGATGAAGGAAGAAATGACCATAGTGCAAGAAAGTAACCATAAGTAAGATGCATCATGAGATTAAACTCATATAGTTATGAAATCAGCTACTAAGTTATGAATTCAAATTTGGGTAGAAATCAAAAATTAATCAGACATGTTAGGGTAGAATATAAAGGTTCAGCAACAAGCAGAAGCCAATGAGTTAGAACAAGCCAATGAAGGTTCAGCACAACAGAACTCTCCAACAAACATGTCTAACACAAGTAGTCATGACAGTTCTGGTGCAACTAATGACATGAATGAAGAAGCTCCTTTACAATTAGAAGCAGGCACATCCTCTAGAAGAGCAACTTCTACTCTAGTTTAGATGCAAGATTACTAAACTAGGGAAGGATTATCTGATGAAGATGATGCTGAATTTGTGATGTTCAGTTCTTTTGAAGATCCAACGATCTTTGAAGAAGTAGTAAAGGAGGATAAATAGAAGAAAACAATTGACTGTGAGATATAATCCAATCAGAAAAATAAAACATGGGAATTGATTGAAGCACCTAAGGGAGTGAATGCAATTGGAGTTAAGTGGGTTTATAAAACCAAGCTGAATGAGAAGGGAGAGGTTGACAAATACAAGGCTAGGTTGGTGGTGAAAGGATATGCTCAAAGGAAGGGAATTGACTATGATGAGGTTTATGCTCCAGTGGCTCGCTGGGATACTATACGAATTTTATTAGCTCTAGCAGCACAAAAGAGAGCTGGGTGGTTTACCAACTGGATGTTAAAAACGCATTCCTTCATGGAGAGCTCAAAGATGATGTGTTTATCAATCAACCACAAGGCTTTGTGAAAGAAGGTGAAGAAGGGAAGGTGTACAAGCTGAGAAGAGCTCTTTACGGATTAAAATAAGCCCCAAGAGCATGATTTAAAAGAATAGAAAGTTATTTTCTAAGAGAAGGCTTTACAAACAATAGCTTTGACCACACTTTGTTCATCAAGAAAGTATAGAACAAAATGGTCATTGTGAGTCTTTATGTGGATGATCTGATCTATACAGGCAGTTAAAGTGATGTGTGAAAGCTTTAAAGGGTCTGTGATGCAAGAGTTTGAGATGACTGATCTAGGACAAATGAGGCATTTTCTGGGAGTAGAAATTACACAACAAAGAAATGCGATTAGTATGTGTTAGAAAAGGTATGCTAAAGAAATATTGGAGAGGTTCAGCATGTGGGAAAGCAATGGCGTGAAGAATCTAATTGTCCCTGGGGTAACAGTAACAAAATCTGGAGTGGGAGAAAAGGTGGATAGTATCGAGTACAAAAGGCTAGTTGGTAGTCTCATGTACATTACTGTGACTAGACCTGACTTAATGTATGGAGTTTGCTTTATTTCCAGATTTATGTCAGACCCTAGGGAAGAACATTTGAAACTAGCAAGGCGGATATTAAGGTATATGAAGGGTACCTGATCGGTGTCGAAGGTACCGGTCAAAGATAAAGAATTAGAGTGTCCTAATCACCTTAAACTAGTTAGGGTAAGAAGGGTGTCGAACCACGAAGAGTTTGTGGTCGGTGCTTAACTTCAATTAACAATGTAAATTATGAAGTTGCAATGGGTTTTTCTGACCAAACACAAGCAATGATTGAGGTGAAATTAACAAATCCAACAAGCAATGATTAACAACTAACAAAACGATCACGAGTAATCAAGTAGCAAATAAAAAGTTTAAGTTGTAAACAATAATTAAAAAGGAATCACACCCGGGTTTCAAGTTCACAAGTAATTAGGGGTTATCACACTAACATATGAGTTCAAACAATCAAATGGTTATCCAAATCAAATTAACCAAATCTAACCCAGAACATCAACATTCATACATCATCGGCAAATAGTGTAAAACAATATTCACGAATGAAATCGAGACAAATGTATGCAATATAGAATTAGATTAATCAATAGATTCAACACAAATCAAAGTTCATAACAATTATCATCTAACGGGGTCAATGGTGCAAGAATTTATCGACTCCCGTGAGTTCATAACCATACTAAACACAAAGATTCAAGTATTTCAAACCAAACGATTACAAGAATTGTTTCTCAAAGCTAGCATATGATAAAAACCCTAAAAACTTACAAACAATCCACCTGAGAATGATTAACGGTGGATTAGTCGCTCATGGTTGTGGAATTCATCTTCGTGGAGGTCAATGATTCGATATCAATCTTCACAATCGATCTTGGGATAGTGTTTCCCAACCTCCAATCGCCCCAAAATCGCTCAAGAAGTATGTAGAAAAAGATGATTTCGAATTTGGGGAAGAAACCTGCCATTAAACATTGAAAATCGACTGTTTCACTAAAAATCCGCGTCTGAAACGCAACCAGTGTAAGCTTACGCCGATGGGGCGTAGGCTTACGCCGTCTCCCTGAAACCTGCTGTGAAGGAATTAGTTAGGCGTAGGCCTAGGTTGGGCGGCGTAGGCCGGCGGCGTAGGATTACGCCATGTGGCGTAGGCCTACGTTGGATCCTGCATTTTTGCCCCGTTTCCTCCGTCTTCCATCTAACTCTTGCATCTCGTATAATATCTTCTAAAATCGTACATTAAGCTTCCAACACCTGCACATGCATAGCTGCACAAAATCTTTGTATTCCCCATATTAATTTGCATAAATATAACATATAGCACCCTTTAATGCATGAAACTTTGGTCACTTATCACATCCCCAGACTTGAGTTGTGCTTGTCCTCAAGCAAAGTCTTTTGCTTTAAATTCACATTACAAATTCTCCAATAATTGTTTTCACTAAACGTAAGTTAAGGTCCAAAGTAATGCAAAATTCATAAGAATTATACTCTCAACAGATTTACAATCCAACAAACCATCGATGAATTTTTAAACAAAATGAAATATTGGGACGCGCTTAACTCATATCTAGTTATGGCTTTGCATGCAAACACCCCTCACAATCAATCACTCCACTCGGCTTCATATGTGGACTAGCGATGATATGCTAGTATTTTTCACTCGAAACCAAACAATGAACCACATTATCATAGGCTTGCATATTGATCAAATCTCCACCTACTAACACAACTAAAAAGCACAAATCAAAAGGTCTTTTAAGGGTTGTAATGTAGGCTAGGGTTACGGGTATGGATAAGGATTTTTAAAGTGGCTAAAGGTGAGTGGAACTCAACTAATGAAACTACAAATCAATCTAAAACTTTCAAATCTTTACTATGGGTATAGATGACCCATCAACAGTAAAGTTCTTATTTCTTCCAACTATCAAATGAAACTTGAGTTAAACTGATCCAATAACATCTTTTATTGTAGCTCAAACTAATACTCAAAACCTTTGGGCAAATGTTGACCCAATACTATTTTTGTATTTCTTTTTCATTCAAAATTTTTTTTTTAATGCAATTGCAACCGCAACTACAACAATCTAAGTTAATTGAATTCCAACTCACGGGTTTAAAAAGAAAAGGCTAAAAAGGTGAATGGGCTAATGTTGTGGGTTTTGTCAAAAGAAAAGGTATAGGCTCAGAATGGGCATCTAGTGGATATTAACGGGTAAAGGCATAAAAATGGCTAAAAATAAAAAGGTTTCTTCTAATGCCTTTATCATTTTTGTGCAATCAATTGGTTCAAGGTCTCAACATGTATTAACAATATGCAAGTTCTAAAATGTGAAACAAAGCGGCTAAATACTCAAACAAGAGAATATGTATGTTAACTTGGCTCAAAGTCTCACAGAAACGGTGGAAAATAGGTTACCGACATGTGCATGCAAACCGTCACCTTCTACTTTGTTACTCCAAATTCCAACATTTCCAATTTATTATATATATATATATATATATATATATTTTAAACATTTGTTGGAAAAACTTAATCAAGTAACTTAATGAATTAACCATGACCAAAGACCTCTACCAAACACTTTGCAAAACAATTTTCAGAAAAATTTGTATGGTTTCCAAGATTTCCTACATCCCCACACTTGAACCTTACATTGTCCCAATGTAAATAGTTATGAAATATAAAAGTGCGGCTAGTGGTGCCAAACAAATCTAACACTCAACCTCCAAAATTCCAGAAGTAAATTCCCAGACCATAAACATCAACCCAAGCATCACCCAAATTCTCACCAAAACAAACACAAGACAAAATAACAAAACAACCTAAAACACACAAAGCACACCAAAACAATTAATAAAATAGTTCAAATTTTTGCAAGAAAGAAGTAAAAGTACGTGGACCTGTTTGACATGCTCAACAACATCAGGCAAAGCTGTCCTGACTGTTCTGTTCCTCATCTTCCTCCTCATCATCATCGGCATCATCATTTCCCGGCTTGTAAGGCCAGTATGCTTCCGGCCTAGCATCATATGGCTCCTGCTGTAATAGTTGACCAAAAACTGACTCATATAATGATCGAGTCATATCTCTCATATTATTCAGACCTCCTTGAGTCGCTCCACTCGCGCCTTGCCCACTTACATCCGATGTTGGGTACGGCGCCACCCACTCAGAATGATGACTCTGTGGGTAGCGCTGGTATGTATCACCCATGTCGTAATGATTCAAAGCTTCCCAATCAGTAGGGGCTGGATGTGAAGAATATGGTACGCCCTGATGGTAATCATTGTAGTTGCGCACAAATTTTTCTTGAAAGAACTTCAACCTTGAATTATAAAGCCAAACTCTTTGACCCAATTCAAACTCCTTCTTCCGAAGCTTGGCATCATGAACCGCCTTCATTTTGTCCTTGTAAGCGGATGCACAATCATATGCCTCATTTCTCAATTCTTCCAATTCATTTAGACTTAACTTCCTTTCTTTTCCTGCAATATCATAATCCACATTAACCTCTTTGAAAGCCTAAAACGCCCGGTGAGCTAACTCTACCGGTAAATGATAATCTTTTCCATAAACCAACCGGTACGGGGTCGTGCCAATAGGGGTTTTATAAGCCGTTCGGTAAGCCCATAAAGCATCAGTCAATTTGGTTGACCAATCCTTTCGGTCCGCCCAGACGGTTTTTTGTAAAATATCTTTAATTTGCCTATTAGACACTTCCACTTGTCCTCTTGTTTGTGGGTGATAGGGAGTTGCTATTCTATGATCCACGTCATAATGTTTTAGTAATTTGCCAAATTTAAAGTTTTTGAAATGAGATCCCCCATCACTTATAATGACACGGGGGATACCAAATCTCGAGAAAATGTTTGTTTGGACAAAGTTACACACAACGGTATGGTCGTTCGTCTTAGTGGCTATCGCCTCGACCCATTTAGATACATAGTCGACCGCCACCAAGATATACAAATTGCCAAAAGAGTTTGGGAAGGGTCCCATGAAATCAATTCCCCAAACATCAAAGATGTCAAGGATGAGAATCGGTTTCATGGGCATTTGTGAGGCCCCGAACCCGGGAGGCCTCACTTATTGGATTTACTCATCAACACATAGCACTTTAAACATAAGACATTCATTAATACAGCGAAAACGATTAAAATCTTCAACATACACAGCGGAAACATAAACATGTCTAATACAAATTGTCTTTAACAACGTCAAACTAAAACATATCATAAACATAATCGGGATGCCAGACACTGATCTTCGGGTAACTCTTCTCTCTAAGCCAAGCATCCACATCCATCAACTAAACCTGCACTTAACTGATATGCATACTAAAAATCAGCAACGCTGAGTGAGTTCTAACGTTTACTTTAAATCATTTATACAAAAGATTTACTAATACATACATTCTGCCCTTAAGGCAAAACTTTACAAAATTAACATACTTCACTTTTCAAAAACATAATTTAAAACATTCATAAAGTATCCGTCAATTTCTTATCACTGTTGGTACTGCCCTCGTGGTCAATACCACTTAACCGTCAATTCTTATCACTGCTGGTATTGTCCTCGTGATCAGTACCACTTAACCGTCAATTCCTTGTCACTGTACTGCCCTCATGGCTTACATCCATGAACCGAAAAGTACCTGGTCAATGCCCCCATGGCTTACACCATGAACCGACACTACCGCTTATCCGTCAATTTTGTTACATACTGGTATTGTCCTCGTGATCAATACCTTCTGGATCCTCGTGACCCAATGATGTTGTCCTTGCGGGCAACACCACATGACACGATGTTGTCCTCGTGATCAACACCGGGTATTGACCTCGTGATCAATACCACTTAACTGGTACATGGGGGATTGCGTAGTCCCCCCGAGCAACCGCCGTCACTCATTCCAATTGTACAACTGTTAACGAGCCACCGAGATTCTTACTAATGGGTAGAACCCATATCTGACATCTTGTACAAGTAACATCTGTCCCAAGGACCTTTACAAACTGGTACACATTCCCGAAGGAAAGCTGTTCACTTCACTGTTCATAAAACTTTTCTGTAAATCTTGTTCGTAACTTTCATATATAATATGCCTTTGTTTATGTATATAAAAATATAGTAAACGCTTGCCATAAAATATAACTTGCCTTACTTGAACATACTAACATATATATTATGTCTTTGTTTATGTATATGAAAATATAGTAAACGCTTGCCATAAAATATAACTTGCTTTACTTGAACATACTAACATATATATTATGCCTTGGTTTATGTATATGAAAATATAGTAAACGCTTGCCATAATATATATATACTTTCCTCAAAACATACTTTTGCCTCTTTTAAACTTTTCACTAAAACATAACTTTTCCTTTCAGTTTATAATATATAAAATATAACAAAAAAACTTTACACTAAGTATGCACACCACCCCTAAAGAAGGCAAAAAGGGGATTAGAACTCACCTGGTATCTAAGCTGCAACGGTCTACTGGATCTCACACAATCTGAACAATCATAACAATTTAACACTTATCAGACTTAACTCGACGCTAAACGGTTTAACCACTCTTACATACTGACTTTACTTAATCAGTCCTGATGCCTGCACACTTAGCAAGTGCGCAGACACTGCTTCCTGCGCACTTAGCAAGTGCGCAGACTTCCCTTCCTGCGCACTTAGCAAGTGCGCAGGTTCCTCTTCCTGCGCACTTAGCAAGTGCGCAGGCTCCTCTTCCTGCGCACTTAGCAAGTGCGCAGGACCTGCTCTGTGAGCACTTAGCAAGTGCGCACGACCTGTTCTTCGCGAAAAACCCTAACTTTCGCATTCGGGTCTGATCACTTCAAGATCCCGAACCTGTTTGCATTCAAAACGTTCGTTTTCCATTAAGGAACTCAAATCTATGCTTATCCTTCAGTTTCATCCGATTAAACATAACCTTTTCACCCAAAACCCGAAAAACCCAAAAACGAACTAAAACTTAGATCTAGGAGAATCGGTTACCTGTAATCACTTCCTTTTCATTGCTAAACACCCACGAGACTCTTGCTAACGATCCTTGGGGCTCTAATCCAAAAACTGAGACTTTCTCTCTCTAGACTCTCTCTCACTTTCTCTCTCTAGACTCTCTCTCACTTTCTCTCTCTAGAATCCGGAAATTTGGATGGAAATGGGGCTTTTGGGCAGGTCTTGAGGTTTATAAGGGCCCAAACTCTTCCCCTTTCGGCCCATACACCCCGGCCCAAGCCCGCTTCCTTTCTTTTTATTTAAGTTTTAATTCCTTGTGAATTCTCTCGTGCTCTAAAACTCGGGATGTTACAGCATTTCGTCTCTTTTGGAGATGCTCCCTAACTGTTGACATTTGATGCAATGTTTTGCAAACTTAAACGCATCCTTAAACAAAGTTGGCCACTGAAATGGCCTCCACATGCATAAGAGTGCACATGTGCTAGCACACTTGGAATTTCCTCATTGGGCACACATCGTCTAATCATTTGATCCGTTCCCACTTTAAATAAATCTGGTTCTTCCCAAATGTATTGCTTTACTTGGGATAGAAAATGGGCCTTCTTCTTCTTTACCCAATGACTCGGGATTGCACATGTCGCCAAAAAATTTATAATATTAGAAAACCAAGGTACAGATGAAACAAATATAATATGCTCATCAGGGAATGATTCATTTATCACTGTCATGGACTCTTCATCCTCAACCATGATCCTTGATAAGTGGTCGGCTACTACATTCTCACTCCCCTTTTTATCACGGATCTCCACATCAAATTCTTGCAACAACAAGATCCACCTTATGAGTCTTGGTTTAGCATCTTTTTTCTCCATGAGGTACCTGACAGCACTGTGATCAGAATAGATAATAATTTTGCTTCCCCATATATAGGACCTAAACTTGTCTAACGCATATACTACTGCGAGTAATTCTTTTTCGGTTGTGGTATAATTCAGTTGAGCATCCGAAAGAGTTTTACTTGCATAATATATGGCAACGGGTTTCTTCTCAACCCGTTGTCCCAACACGGCCCCAACCGCATAGTCACTAGCATCACACATGATTTCAAAAGGAAGTGACCAATTTGGTGATTGTAAGATTGGGGCCTCCACCAATTTTTGTTTCAAAATGTTAAGAGCATGAATACATTCATCATAAAAAACAAACGTCGCATCTTTTAAAAGTAAGTTACATAATGGTTTCATGATTGAGCTAAAACCCTTAATAAACCTCCTATAAAACCTCGCATGCCCCAAAAATGATCTAATGCCTTTAACATTCGTGGGATGAGGCAAAGTAGATATAACTTGAACTTTCGCATGATCTACCTCAATCCCTCGATTCGAAATCATATGACCCAAACCTATCCCTTCTTGGACCATAAAATGACTCTTTTCCCAACTCAAGACCAAATTTGTTTCAACACATCTTTTTAAAACTTTTTCCAATTGGTTCAAACATGAATCAAAAGATGTACCAAAAATGCAAAAATCATCCATAAAAATCTCCAAAGACTCGCCCACCATATCCGAAAAGATACTCATCATACACCTTTGGAAGTGGCGGGGGCATTACATAGTCCAAACGGCATTCGCCTAAATGCGAAAGTACCATATGGACAAGTAAATGTTGTCTTATGTTGATCGTCGGGATGTATAGCAAATTGGTTATAACCCGAATAACCATCAAGAAAACAGTAATATTTATGACATGTGAGTTTTCCCACAATTTGGTCAATGAACGGTAATGGGAAATGATCTTTTGAAGTAGCTGCATTTAATTTCCTGTAATCGATACAAATTCGCCACCCGGTTACCGGCCGAGTGGCTACTTCCTCACCTGAGTCGTTCTTGACGACTTGAATGTCCGCCTTTTTGGGCACGGTTTGTGTTGGACTCACCCATGTACTATCAGAAATTGGGTAAACGATGCCAGCGTCTAACCATTTAAGAACTTCCTTCTTAACTACTTCCCGCATATTTGGATTCAACCGCCTTTGTGCATCGTGAGATGGTGCAATAACTTGATCTTTGACAATCTTGTGCATAACAATCGAGGGACTAATACCCTTCAAATCCGCAATACTCCACCCAATTGCCGCCTTATGGGCGGCTAACACCTTCATCACAGCCTCCTCTTGTTCCTTTGTCAAATTTGATGCAATGGTCACTGGGAGGGTGTCGTTTTCTCCTACAAAAGCATACTTGAGGTTCTTTGGCAACTCCTTCAACTCGACCTTTGGGGGTTGCTCCAAAGATGGCTTCTGCTTTTTGTCAATGTGTTCCGGCAAGCTTTCCACTTGGTGAGTCCACGGTGGTCTCCCATTCTTAATTGCCATTGCTTCAAGCCGTTTTTCTTCTTCTTCGAGTTCCCTGCTTGTCTCAACCTGTAACCTGTCACATGAAAAGCATGTCTCTGTGGTGCCATCCTCGTTTACAATAACATCGCAAAGAGGAATGTACCCGTCAACAATGTCCGCCATAAAGCATTCATCGTTAACCAGAGAGTTAGATATATGTGAAAAAACATTTAATCTCAACTTTCGGTTCCCAAATGTCATGTCAACCGTTTCACTTTGGCAATTAATTTGGGCATTTGCGGTTGCCAGAAATGGCGGACCAAGGATAACCGTAGGTTGTTTTGTTCTATCGAAAAAGACATAATCCAACACTAGAAAGTCCACTGGGAAATAAAAATCTTCCACCTTCACAATAACATCAGTCAATATTCCTCAGGGGAGCTTAGGAGTTAAGTCGGTCAAAACCACGGTAGTGTCGGCCTTCCTAAGAGGGCCAAAATCATATTGGTCATAAAGACTCCCCGGAAGAATACTAACACTAGCTCCAAGATCTAGGAGTATCCTTTTTATTTTGAAATCACCTACTTGAATAGATATAATAGGCGCCCCCGGATCTTGTAGTTTAGGTGGAAGAGCACCCGATAGAATAGCATTTACATTAGCGGTTACATCAAGTTTCTTTGGGAATTTATGATTCCGCTTTTGTGTTCACAATTCTTTCAAGTACTTTGCGTAAGCTGGAATTTGTTTAATGGCATCCAAAAGGGGTATGTTAATTTTGACCTGTCTAAACATCTCCCACATTTCTTCTTGTTGTGGTCCTCTTTTATTTACCATTTTTCTTTAAATGGTTCAACTAATGCCTCTGGGTAAGGAACGGAACCACCCATCATATCCTTTCCTTTAGCAATAGGTGACTCATCTCTAAGAACCGGTTTAATTTTTTC
The DNA here is from genome assembly GCA_023525975.1 of Smallanthus sonchifolius. Taxonomy (NCBI): domain Eukaryota; kingdom Viridiplantae; phylum Streptophyta; class Magnoliopsida; order Asterales; family Asteraceae; genus Smallanthus; species Smallanthus sonchifolius. The sequence continues at coordinate 83,744,469 of CM042036.1, forward strand.
AAGATTTTGAGTAATTGGTTTTTTATCATTAACAAATTCTAATTCGCCTTCACTTTCCTCACCCTCAATAACATCCTCCACCACCCCTTCAACCAATTGTGGTGGAGACTCAACTTTATTATCGATAACCTTACCATTACGAAGAACCGTAACTTTACTTACATTTGCATTGGTTAAACTCGACCCTTGATGTTGCGGGTTTAATGTAGTGTTACTCGGTAGCCTCCCCCCACCTTGCTTTAGCACAGATATTTCTTCGGCCATTTGCCCCACTTGTCTTTCCAATGCCACAAAAGACTTGTCTCTCACTTCATTCTCCTTCTTTGATTCTTTCATCATCTCCAATAATGCATCCAACTTTGAGTTAACCGCATCATCACCCCCTGATGACCCATTTTGTTGTTGATGATCTTGATTATAATTCCTTGGGGGGTAATTTGTGTTCCGGTTATTGTTATAAGAGCCCCTTTGATAACCACCCGAATTATAGTTTCCTTGTTGACGCGATTGATATGAGGTTGATGAGGTGTTTTGATTCACACCTTGAAAGTTGGGGTTCATTTGGTTTTCCGCGTTCCCATACTTGAAGTTAGGATGGTTTCTCAATCCCGGATGATAGTTATTCGAGTTCATGTCATATTGCTTCCTCTCACCATACACTTGATTCACCTCTTCTTGTCTCCCTTCTTGAAATGGGCACTCTATTGTTTTGTGGCCTAAATCTCCACAATCTTCACAAACGTCGAATCGAGCTTTTACTCCCGCTACTTCTTTCTTTTCGCCTTTCCTCAACAATGCCAGTTCTCTCTCCATAGATGCTAACCTCTCTTTTGTTTCATAGTCCGGGACGGACTTAGAAATTGCGTGTTTAGCTCTTCGGCTAGCCGATGCCTCGGCTTTAGAACTTTGGCTCATCCTTTCTAAGAAATCCCAATCATCTTCTTCGGGATTAGACAACAATGTCCCATTACTTGTGGACTTCAAGTACTTTCTCTCCTCTTGAGTCAAACCATCCACAAAACTCTTCACTAGTTCCCACAACTCGATTTGATGGTGGGGGCATTTCCTCAACAACTTTTTGAAGCATGTAAAGGCTTCATGTAGAGGTTCACCCGTTTGTTGTTGAAAGGTCCGAATCTCAATTCGGGAGTCATCCGTCTTTGCAACCGAATAGTACTCATCCAAGAAAACTTGTTGCATTTCATCCCATGTGTGGATGCTATTAGCCGGCAATGTGATGAACCATTGCTTTGCTCGATCCTTTAGGGAAAACTGGAAAAGTCTAAGTTTGACCTCGCTTTGATCGAAGTTCTCATCTCCAATTGTGCTACAGATGGCGGCAAACTCGGCTAAATGGGTGTATGGTTCTTCAGTAACCATGCCATGAAAATGTGGGAGAACGTTGATGTAATTCGGTCTTGACTTGAACCTCCTCATTCCGGGGATTGGTGGAAAAATTGGAGAAGCATTCTCCGAAATAGCCGGTCGAAAGCGACCATTAACTCCACCCATAGGGGCTACCGGTTGTCTTCGGTTTTCATTGTTGTAGCCCCCCATTAACTCTCCTCCCTTCTTGTCTAGGAGGATAACCAAATCTCTCAGGTCTACCCGTTCGACCCATTGGTTGTCTCGCCCTTTGGTGAACATAATTCACCTCTTCTTCCTCTCCAAAGCCTTGCCACTCGTTATATTCTCCAAATTGGCTCCTCTCACCATCTTCATACTCGTAATCTCCAAACCCATCACCATTCCCAACATCTTCATTATCATCATACCCAAAGTATTCACCATCGTCGTCCTCCTAACCATCGTTCTCATTGTCGTTTATTGGTTGAGCTCCAAAGATGTTTCCAGGAGGGGTTTGATTTTGTTGTGGTCCCCTTCTTCCTTGGTACGTGGGATTGGTACGGATGTTAACGGGTCGGTTTTGTTGAACTGGACCCGACCCACGGGGTTGGTTGTTATTGATAGGTATAGATGGGGTTGGGGTTCGGTGAGGTGGAGTTGGTGGGCGGTTAGGAATAGGGCCTCTGTTTGGAGTTGGGCCACGGTTTCTCATGCTAGTTCCAGAATGACTGCTTCGACCATCAATAGAAGATGGTTCCGATGAAATGGGTTGTAAATTTTTTTGTTGGGTTCGGTTTTGCCTTGTTATCCTCTCAATTTCTGGTTCAAAAACAAGCGGTGAAGTTCTCCCGGATGAACGGGTACGCATGCACTAATCTGTCACCTGCACACACAAACAAACACCACGCGTAACACAAAAATAGAAGAAGATTAACCAAACAAAACAAGTAACAAATAGTCACACGAATTAATTAAAATAAAACACCAAGCGCATAAACTCCACGGAAACGGCGCCAAAATTTGATCGGTGTCGAAGGTACCGGTCAAATATAAAGAATTAGAGTGTCCTAATCACCTTAAACTAGTTAGGGAAAGAAGGGTATCGAACCACGAAGAGTTTGTGGTCGGTGCTTAACTTCAATTAACAATGTAAATTATGAAGTTGCAATGGGTCTTTCTGACCAAACACAAGCAATGATTGAGGTGAAATTAACAAATCCAACAAGCAATGATTAACAACTAGCAAAGCGATCACAAGTAATCAAGTAACAAATAAAAAGTTTAAGTTGTAAACAATAATTAAAAAGGAATCACACCCGGTTTTCAAGTTCACAAGTAATTAGGGGTTATCACACCAACATATGAGTTCAAACAATCAAATGGTTATCCAAATCTAACCAAGAACATCAACATTCATACATCATCGACAAATAGTGTAAAACAATATTCACGAATGAAATCGAGACAAATTTATGCAATATAGAATTAGATTAATCAATAGATTCAACACAAATCAAAGTTCATAACAATTATCATCTAACGGGGTCAATGGTGCAAGAATTTATCGACTCCCGTGAGTTCATAACCATACTAAACACAAAGATTCAAGTATTTCAAACCAAACGATTACAAGAATTGTTTCTCAAAGCTAGCATATGATAAAAACCCTAAAAACTTACAAACAATCCACCCGGGAATGATTACCGGTGGATTAGCCGCTCATGGTTGTGGAATTCATCTTCGTGGAGGTCAATGATTCGATATCAATCTTCACAATCGATCTTGGGATAGTGTTTCCCAACCTCCAATCGCCCCAAAATCGCTCAAGAAGTATGTAGAAAAAGATGATTTCGAATTTGGGGAAGAAACCTGCCATTAAACATTGAAAATCGGCTGTTTCATTAAAAATCCGCGTCTGAAACGCAACCGGCGTAAGCTTACGCCTGTGGGGCGTAGGCTTACGCCGTCTCCCTGAAACCTGCTGTGAAGGAATTAGTTAGGCGTAGGCCTAGGCTGGGCGGCGTAGGCCTACGCTGGGCGGCGTAGGCCTACGCTGGGCGGCGTAGGATTACTCCATGTGGCGTAGGCCTACGCTGGTCCTGCATTTTTGCCCCGTTTCCTGCGTCTTCCATCTAACTCTTGCATCTCGTATAATATCTTTTAAAATCGTACATTAAGCTTCCAACACCTGCACATGCATAGCTACACAAAATCTTTGTATTCCCCATATTAATTTGCATAAATATAACATATAGCACCCTTTAATGCATGAAACTTTGGTCACTTATCAATACCCACTGTTTTGGACTGTTCTATGAAAGGAATGCAACAAAAGGGCTGTAAGTGTTCACTGACATTGACTACGCAAGAGACACAGAGGACAGAAAATGTACGTCAGGTTATGCTTGTGTTCAGTAATGCTTCTATTTTTGGATTTCAAGAAAGCAAGAAATAGTGACTCTCTCATCAACAAAGGCGAAGTATGTGGTTGCAATGACATGTGCATGTCATATTGTGCGACTAAAGGATATCATGGAAGAATTACTCGGGGTATCAATTAGAGTTGTGGAAATACAGTGTGATAACAACTCCACTATAAAGCTGTCAAAGAATCCTATCATGCATCGATGAACAAAGCATATTGAAGTTCGGTTCCATTATCTCAGAGACTTGGTAAGTAAAAGGCAAGTGCAGCTGGTGTTCTGTTCTACAAATGATCAAGTGGCGGACGTAGTGACTAAACCTGTGAAGCTTGAAGTGTTTGAAAAAATGAGAAGTCTGCTGTGAGTTCGCAACATTGAAGAATTAAATTGAAGAGTAAACCCATATTTAGTTTAAGGGAAGGATTTGTTATACGTTTTTGTTATGTTGGGTCAATAATGGGCTATGGTCTAGGTCAGTCACTACAAAAAATACACTCAATAGTGGCGACATTTGTCGCCGCTAATGCTTTAAATGTCGCCGCTAATACTCAATAGCGACAACAGTCGCCGCTAATACTCAATAGCGACGACAGTCGCCGCTTATGAGTCGCCGCTAATGTCTCGCCGCTAATACCTAGTTTGTCGCCGCTAATGCCAAATGTGTCGCCGGTAATGCTAATCTGACCCGTTTTACAGTTTATTCATATTTTCATTATTTCCAGTTTTTCTACAAACATTCATGCATCACCAAACCGCTATTTTTCATTTTTTTTGGTCCAATATAACAAATACATAACCACAAATACATTAATATATAAAGTTAGAACAAATATTAAAACTTTTGACCAAATCAAGCTATTCTGAATCTTTAAACAACAAAAAAACTAATCAATTAATCTTCATCCTCGTCGTCGCCCTCGTCTTCATCCCCACTTCACAAGAAATTCCAAAAAACCTCTAATCATTTCCCGGATAGTTGTATCAGCAATGGCAGGTGGTGGCGGCGAGTTGGTGGTGGTTTCAGGTGGTGGTGCGGTGAGGTGGTGGTGGTTTCAGGTGCTGGTGCTGCAAGGTGGTGGTGGTTGCAGGTGGTGGCGATGTAATAGGTACTACGAGGTGGTGGTGGTTGCAGGTGCAGCGAGGTGGTGGTGGTTGCGAGGTGGTGGTGGTTTCGATTTTGGGAGAGTAAAAGTGAGTGATTTTGGGGGGAGGAGCAGAAGTGAGGTCGTTGATGGAGTGAAATACCCCGCCAGATCTGTTTTTGGGTATTAGCGGCGACACGTCGCCGCTAAAGGTGTCGCGGCTAAAGGTCTTTAAACCACATCCATCCGATTAACTTTCAATCAACCGTCAGATCTTTGATTAAGAAATGAAACACGGATCAAGAGCAATAGCGGCGACATGTCGCCGCTAAAGGTGTCGCCGCTATTGGTCTTAAAACCACATCCGTCCGATTAACTTTCAATCAACCGTCAGATCTTTGATTAAGAAATGAAACACGGATCAAGAGCAGAAATGTCGCCGCTATTGCTCTGATTTCTTGTAGTGAGTAGTTTAGTCCGCATGCATGTTCATGCACATGCGTTTACTTCTTCTTGTTAACGTTAATGGGTCAAGGGTGTCCTAGTTTGTAGGCTAGCTTTCCTTCCAGTTTGTTTGTTTGTTCCAGTTCTTGCTTGTACGGCCATAAATTCCTTCTAAGTTTATTGAGTGAGTCATTTGGATACCTACTTGTGCATTACATTCCAAAGATTGTTAATTGAGGTGATGATTGACGATGATGGTTGTAATGATGGCTCACTAGGTGGTCAACCCATATAAATGCAACGTAATACTAATCTAAGATTAATCTAACCTAGTTAAAATATATAGCTAATATTACCCGGCTCTATTAAAATATATAGCTAATATTACCCGGCTCTATTTAATATAATTATATTATTATATTTAATAAAATAATATTAATAGTATATTTAATAATAATGATAGTTGTTAAAAAAGGTGTTCAAGCAAGTGGATAAGAGACCAATCATTTAAAGAAATATTTAAAAACTAAAAGTTTAATCGAATACAAATTTAGAAGGTTAATTTGTTTTTTACCGGCCTATCATTAACTATAAAACAAAATGGTTAAGACATCTACGTTCTCATAGCCATCCTTTTGTTTTAAGATGTCAAGTTACAATCGTATAAGCAACTTGTCTGCCATAGTGCCATGTATCATTCGTTGTTGGTGCCACATGAAATTTTTAAAAGATGTTCTATTGTTCCCTTCACGTGGTCAAAGAAGTACGAACTCTTTTTAAATTAAAAATAATTCTCGTAGCTCAGCCAAATATGGATAAGATGATGTTGTATAATAAAAACAGTAAAAAATGGTATTATAAATAAAGCATGTATGCTTTCAACAAAATTATTAACACAAATCATTTTACAGTTGGTTGTTTAGAAAACTATATATTATTGTGTATAATGTTTCTGTTATAAAATGCATATTTGGAAAAGGTATAATACTATTATTAGCAGTCAAATTGTAATAAATAAATTAATAGCAACTCAATTGATAACATTATCAGTGAAAAATCCCACTATATTATCATATCATATAAAATGTTAACCTAGGAATGTTGATGATTATTAGCGCCAAGACAATGATAGTGATCGAGTAGTTATTAACTAACTTATTATAGTCTTAATAAATAATACTAATAATAATTGTTATTATTACCATTATAATAATAATAAGACTAATAATAATAGTTTTATTAATAATTATAGTAATGAAAGTATTAATAAGAGAAAGTTACATACAATGGTCTACCTGTTAAAATATTATTTCATTATCATATGTGGATATTTGCTTTTGATATCTAAAATTTGTTTTGATCTATAAAGAACAAAAGGATTTGCAGAACTAAGTTATAAATTTGCAAAATAAGTAGATATATTATTTAGCATGAAATGTTTTTCAAGTTAAATAAGTACATTTATGTTATACATTGTATCCTACATCTCAAAAAAGAACATAATTATTTTTTTGAGTTAAATCAGCCACGCTTTCTATTTATGATTGAGAAGAGTTGTTTTCTAGCTATTTATATAATACGTTTTGTTTTAAGCCCAAAATAAAAAATATGCAAGTTGATAGGATTAAGTTTAGTTGGATAACGTTTTGTGTCTTTAGGCCACTACAATTCCTAACATCCAAAAAAATATCACAAAACAATTTTGTTAACATTAATTAATACGCGTAACATTTAAAAGTAAAACAATTATTGTATTAGAAAACTATAAACATACAACAATCTATTGTTCTCTGTTTTTTTTTCCTTTTTCTTTTTTGGAAGAGCAGAAGACTATATATTAATAGGAAGAAAAGGACCCATGGGAAAGTGGACCATATACCAGCCTCCAATTACTACAACCAAAGAGACCAATTGCTGCTTGAATTTTCTCATAGATATACTTTCCTTTTTTGGAAATTCTAATTAGGATAATTATTCTTTTATATACATAAATCGATATAATATTAGTTGCGGAACCTTCGTGCACGTGGGGAGGGAGCTTCTTCACTAGTATATATAGCCGCCTTAGAATCATTTCACTCCACCAGTTCATTCTACTGATTCGAGTTCATAGTACCAGAATTAATTAACTTTTCAAAGAAGTGATGAGGTCCCCTAGTGGTGAGATGAAGAGTTGGTATTTCTGGTAATTATCACTACTAGAAAACTTGGTATTTCTGATCTCAAAATTCGGTCGCAAAAATTTGGTTAACTGTTACTTGTTATATTGAAAGTAAACAAGCACGCCAGATTTGTTAATTGTTTTTCCGTTTGTTTGTAGGTTTAAACCTAAGTGGGAAGAGTTGCAGGCTTCGATGGATGAATTATCTTAAACCGGACGTAAAGAGAGTGAACTTCTCTCAAGAAGAAGAAGAAATCATACTCCATTATCATTCACTTCTGGGCAATAAGTAAGCATATGTTTCAACTCGTTTTTTGTTTTAAGAAAACGTGCATATAAAATTCTTTATAAGTATTAACAAATTGTTTCTCCTTATTTATTGTATTCACAGATGGTCAAAAATTGCATCAAAACTTCCGGGAAGAAGCGATAATGAAATAAAGAATTACTGGCATACCCATCTGAAGAAACGTGCGAATTACAATTCCATGTGCGAAACAACAGAACAAGATGATATGAATTGTAATTACATGTCCGAAACACCAGAACAACATGATATGAATGTATCATCTATATGTGAAGCTAATGTAGTTGAGAATATACATGATAATCATTCAAACAATCGTTTTGGATCGCTCTTGTTGCCGACCTGTGAAGATGATAACACTTCTTCTAGCAGCAGTACTACTTCTAATGATCATGAAGTTGAATTCAGAGATGATTATTATGATCTTTGTTCACCTGGAACCGTTAAAGATGTCCAATGCTTTTGGACACAATTTTGCGGGTTGGAGAACTTAGAACGAACAAGTCATGAGAATATATCCATTGATCATGTTTTTCCGTATTCATACGATGAGGCAACAAGTCCATACAACTTTCACAACAATGATTTTGATACCATCAAGGATTTAATTTGAATTCCATTCCTTTAATTTCATAGTTAACTACTTAGTAATATGTACGTTGCCACAAGTTTGTATTGATTGCTAATTTATTAATTTGTATGGGTCCTTTATGTAAATAATTAAAAGTCATGTTTTAGAGTCTTTTATGTAATATTTGTAAGTCAAAGTATTCTTGGTGTTGGAAACAAAAAATGGAAACTGTTACGTATGTAAGGATGCGACAATTCAAAATGGTGGCGTCGGTTCATTCTAGGGTAATAAAACCACTGAGTCTGTAATCAATTGTTACGATTATTTAATACATATTCATGTTTATTGGTTCGTCATTATTGTTTTCAATTGTGTATTCATAAGTTATCTTAGGCAATAATTGGTATTAGAGTCTTACACTCTTGAAACTTCGTTTTGAAGACGCAGACCACAATCGCTGGTTAATTGCGGAAAACCGATCACAAAGGGTTGATCCAAATCGTTGTTTGTTTAAGTCCTAGACATCAAACGTTTGATTTGATGTTGGCGTGGATTGCAGAAATCAAAGAAGGAAAAAATTGTGGTGCATGTTTTCGTTGCCACGACCAAACACAGAAGGTTGTTCGGGAAATTGAAGTTTAGTTTCGCAATCAAGAAAGGACTGTAGTTAATTGTTGATTTGCTAATCACACCTAGAAGTCAGGAACTATTTTGTTTGATTAAATGGTGTTATCCTGGCTGACCATAAAGGATAGAAAATAGAAAATATAAACAAAAGGTTGGATTTTGTTTATTGAAATCCAAAAAGAGAAGGGATGTTAGGGTGATGGAAAGCAATCGCAGATTAATGGGAAGTGTGAAGATTGTTCCTATATTTATTTTTGAACATCAACCGCACAAAAAGGTAGCTTGTTGTTGTTGCTTCATGTTCATCGATAAAAAGAAGCCGCAAGTGTTGCTGTTGTTTTGTTATATCGAGGACCAAAGCCAAGAGAAGAGGTTACTATTGTTGGTTCGTTGACCAGAAGACATACACAAAGGTGTGTTTATTCTCGTCTATTTCATCAAAGAAAGAAACAAACAAGGTAGAAAGGAGAAGCGAGGAGATTGAAAGGGTTGTTTCGGGTGGTACAAGGCCATAAGCAAAATTAACAAAAGACAGAATCATGTGGTGGTCACGGTCAAAAGTCAGGGTGATCAAGAAAGTTTGGAGTTTTTCATCAAGAATTCAGAGTCATATTAGAGAAGGCTCATAAATTTCTAGGTTTTGCATATTCCTAATCAAATATAGAATTTACGTTTTCTATACCAACAAAAGATTAGGTTTAGAATTTGGTTTCTGATTCCCTCTTAGAAGTCATTATTGAACTTCTGAATCACATTTGGTTTTAGAAGAAAAACCTAAGAAACAATGTCTGAAACATCTTCATCGGATAAAAATAAAGAAATTGTATTAAATAAGAAAGTAGGTTCTTTATCCCATTTTCAATGTCCCGTTTTGAAACCCACAAACTATATCGTATGGGTAATCCGTAAAAAGACCATACTCGAAGCGAATGACTATGGAAGATGATAGAACCAAGTGCTAATACACAAGTAGATATCAAGAATGACAAGGCCACAATTGCGTATATGTTTCAAGCACTATCAAAGGATCTAGTATTACAAGTTGCAAGACTGCAAAAGAAGTGGGGGATGCACTGAAGATAAGGCATGTCAGTGTGGATTGAGTGTAGAAGGCATGACTGCAAACACTCAAGACAGAGTTTGAGATGTTGTAGATGAAAGAAGAAGGCACGATCGATTCGTTCACCACTTAGGGGCTGTTTGACAGCCTCTTAATGATTTCATTAAGAGGCTACCCTTGAATCGATCAGAGGTATGGGGTGTTTATAACATATTTTGCCGGCCTCTTAATAGTTCATCAAGTCTCTTAATGGTTCAGCACAGAAACCATGATGAATCATTCAGATCTCTTAATGGTTCAACTCTTAATGAACCAAACAGCCCCTAAGTTAAATAGGATTGTCACAAGGCCAAGTGGTTTAGGATCAACATTTGATCAACCAAGTTTAGTTCAGAAACTCCTATATTCTGTGCCAGATAGGTTTATTCACATTGTTCCACCATTGAACAATTCTCTCATCCAAACACGATAACTCCAGAATAGGAGGCTATTATTTAGCTTCCACTATATTACTAAAAACGTAAACTAGTCAATTTCAATAATGTTATGTTTTTCATGACTGCCTTAGCGGTGGTTGTGCCTTCCAACTTTCTAGTAAGTCATACAGCGTGGTAACCTGAATAGGAGCCATGTAAACTGGATACCTTAGTTCGAATAATGACCCGAGTAAGAGTTACGTACCCGATTTATGTAGTAAAATTTTGAATCCTGGTCATGAAATGGAAATTGGGTGCAAAATTATCATGGAGGATGACATTTCGAATATGTATGGTCGAAAAATCTACCTTACAAAATCAAACTCACCTTAGGAAGCCCGTTTTTCTACTCTTAAATCTTGATCAAGAAGCTTGGTTATGGCACTCATGTTTGGGTCACACAAAAACTTTGAGGCCCTGAAGAAGGTATCAAGCAGGGGTCTTGCTAAAGGAATACCAAAAAATGAGCACCAAACTTATGTGAATATTTTTTAGTAGGGAAGCGATCGAGACAAGGCTTTCCAATTTAAACAAGTTATCGAGCTACAAAGCTGCGGGAGCTCGTTCATGATGATTTGTGTGGTCTAATTACACCATCACCCATGGCTGGAAATACCTACGCCTTCTTGTTTGACGACTTTAGTCGTTACATGTGGGTATTCATGCTAAAGACCAAAGAGGAGGAGTTTTAAACGTTAAAAAAATTCAAGTCCTTGGTTAAGACGGAATGTGGGGAGAAGCTAAAGATGTTCTAGTCAGATAGGGAGGTGAGTTCACCTCTTAAAAATTCACAAACCTTTGTGAAACTGAGGGAATAAGGAGACAATATACCGCCTCATACACTCCCCAACAAAACGGAGTGGTGGAGCGGCGAAACTGGACAGTTATTGGAATGACCGGGAGTATTTTAAAGACCGTGAAGGTTCAACAAAATATGTGGGGCGAGGTGGTTAGACACTTGGTCTCTATACCTAATCGGGTTCCAACCAAGGCTTTGCAAGATTTAACACCGTATGAGGCTTTGAAAAGTAACAAACCGAATTTGGAGCACTTGAAAGTTTTGGATGCGTGGGGTGGGTCAAAGTATCGAATGTTGGCTTAAAGTAATTGGATGATCGGATTAAACCTATGATCCATTTGAGTGCTAAACCAGGCTCAAAAGCCTACCGTTTCTATGATCCAGAACATAAAAAGGAAGTGGTTAGTAGAGATTCAAAGTTTGATGAAAAAAATCATTGGAATTAGTCTGACCATCTAAAGGAATATGCAAGTAGTGAGCTAATGCTAGAAAATTTCTAAGTGTTTGGTGATTTTCTTACCGCCAAACCAAATGGACCAGATCAGCTTCAAGATACAACAGACCTGGATGATGAAATATGACCCACAGTTTACACAGAAAATCCCGTGACTAGACTAGGTTGGTTTATCTGCTGAACCGCAACCAAATTTAGTCGCTAGCCCAGTTTCGACCCCATCTAGTGCGACTCAAAGCCCAGCAATAGGAAGCGAGCCAAGCCCAATTTCTTTTGTTTTTGACCATACACCTCTACAAGGTTTTCGTAATTTAAATGATTTATATGTGAGAACAGTACCCATAGAGAAAAGAACAATACTTGAAAGTTAGTGGATCTACCGGTCAATAAAAAAATGATAGGTTTGAAGTGGGTGTATAAAGTGAAGCTTGATGCGACCGGGAAGATGGTGAAGTATAAAACAGGACTCGTTGCAAAAGGCTATGTACAAAAACATGGAATTAGTTATGATGAAGTGTTTTCACCGGTGGCACGACTTGAAACGATGCATTTACTCCTAGCCGTAGCAGCCTGGGAGGGGTGGGAAATATATCACCTAGATGTGAAATCCGCTTTTTTTTACATGGTGAGCTGAAGGAAGATGTTTTTGTAGTTCAACAAGAGGGTTCCGTGAAGAACGGCCAAGAAGGGAAGGTCTACAAACTTACAAAGGCGTTATACGGCTTGAAACAAGCTCCAAGAGCTTGGAACTCGAGGTTGAATAACACCCTTAAGCAGCTTGGTTTGAATAGATGTTTGCAAGAACAAGCAGTCTACACCAAATTGATATTAAATGAATTGTTGATCTTTAGGGTATACGTGGATGACCGGATTGTAACTGAATCAAGTAAGGAAGAAATAGCCAAATTTAAACGATAGATGGAAGATAAGTTTGAAATGAGTGATCTTGGAAAGCTTTCTTACTATCTTGGTATTGAAGTTAATCAATCTGATAATGGGGTGTTAATTAAACAGGAAGCCTATGCACCAAAAATATTGGATAAAGCTGGATTATTCGAGTGTAACCCAGCTCACTACCCTATGGAGCTGGGGACTAAACTGTAGATGGATGAGCTAGTTACCTCGGTCGATGCTACTTCTTATAAGTATCGCATTGGCTGCCTACGATACTTGGTGCATACTCGACCTGACTTAAAGCTTTTTAGAGGGTATTGCAAGCCGTTACATGCAAGATCCAAAGGAGACCCATTTACAGGCTGTCAAGCATATCCTTCGGTATGTAAAAGGGACCGTGGAGGTATATAATCAACTATCCAAAGGGGGTGGAAAAGTCTTAACTGGGTATAGTGATAGTAGTCATGGCGTTGACAAAGATGATGGAAGAAGTACTACGAGTGTTGTGTTTTATTTTGGTGAAGCATCAATAACTTGGTGTACTCAAAAGCAAGGTACCGTAGCACTTTCTTCAAGCGAGGCTGAATTCTGGCCGCCACGGCTGCCGCGTGTCAAGCATTATGGCTACTGGATTAGTAAAGTTACTGGACGGAAGGAACAAAAGGTAGTGATAAAATTTTACAACAAATTTCTGCTATCGCACTTATGAAGAATCCAGTCTTTAATGGTAGAAGCAAACACATTGACACAAGGTATCACTTCATAAATGAATGTGTTGAGAAAAAATATGTGATTATCGAGCATGTTAGCGGGGATGAGCAAAAAGCCGATATCTTGACTAAAGCACTTCCAAGAGTCAAGTTCAAGGAGATGAGAAAGCTACTTCACATGGTTCGAATTCGAAATTACGGGGTTGATTGTTAGCATATTTTCGAATTAGGAGGGATAAAAGAAAAGGAAAATCAAAAGTTTCTTTTTCTGTTTAATGCTATTAAGTTCCTTTTAATATTTAGCGGGTCTAATAACCTCTTGCAGAAAGTAGTATTTAGTAGTCCATCAGTTTGCTTTGTTAATTGAGGATTATTCAATAAAAATTGAAAGAGTAGTGGTGAGATATACCACAGATATCTGCTGTGTTTTTCCTTTGTGTGATTAAACTGGGACAATTGGGATTTCATTTTACATGCCTATCATTAACTATAAAACAAACTGGTTAAGATATCGATCCTTATATATCAAGACATCAAATCTCAATCAGGTGAGCAACTTGTCTGTCATGTATCCGTGCTCCTTGGTGGCACATGAAAGTTTCAAAAGATGTTCCCTGCACGTGGTCAAAGAAGTACAAACTCTTTTTTAAATTACAAATATTTCTCGTAGGTCAGCCTAATATGGATAAGATTATTTTGTATGCTGAAATCATTAATAAAAATTGTATTATTAATAAAGTATGTATGGGCTTCCACAAAATTATCAAGATAAATCATGTTACAGTTAGTTGTTAGGAAAACTATTCTTGTATTAGAATGTTTCTATTATAAAATGCATGTGTTTGGAAAAGGTATAATACTATTATTAGAAACAAGTGTAGCTGTCAAGTTTTTATAAATAAAGTAATAACGACTCAATTAATAACGTTATCAGTGTGCAATCCCCTAATATATATTATCATATATATATCATTTAAAATGTTGATTAGGAATGTTAATGATTTTTAGCGGCAAGACAATGATAGTGCAGTGTAGTTATTAAATTATTATTGTATTAAATAATAATAATAATAATAATGATAATAATAATAATAAAAATAAGGATTATTGGATTTTAATAATCTCACCTTTTACTAATTGGCCAATAATAATCCCAACTGAGAATATTCTTACCACTAGTCCCTACTTTCAAACTATTTTGTTACATTGGACTTCCCGTTAAAAAAACTTAACGCCGTTAGATTTTATATGGCGTGGACATCTGTAAACTACCGGAAAGTCGAGTCAAGCTAGCAGTGGTCTCGTGGTGGGTTTTGAATTGGCTCTGGTGGTGTTTAACTTGTCTCGTTAAACACTACCGTTATCTCTGTTTGGACTTGCCGGACCAACGAGACTAGTTAAACACCACCAGAGCCAATTTCAAAACCCACCACGAGACCACTGCTAGCTTGGCTCGACTTTTCGGCGGTTTGCAGATGTCCACGTCATATAAAATCTAACGGCGTTAAGTTTTTTTAACGGGGAGTCCAATGTAACAAAATAGTTTGAAAGTAGGGACTAGTGGTAAGAATATTCTCAGTTGGGATTATTATTGGCCAATTGGTAAAAGGTGGAATTATTAAAATCCAATAATCCTAAAAATAAAAGTAGCAATAATAATAATAGAAAGTTACATAAAATGGTCTTCCTGATTATTTAAAATTATAGATTTCATGAGCTTTATTAAAATATTATTTCATAAATGTACCACCATAGCTAGACAAATCCGACGTCAGTTATGAACAGGAAAGATGTTGATTCATAAGTAATGTTTCGCCTCAATATCAGCAACTCGTTTTGACAAAATGATTGTGGATGAGAGGAGAACTACACAGGTAAACGTACTCATATGGTAGTAATAGTACCAGGATAAGTGACATCATAGGAAGTCTCCACCTCGGCAACAAAAAACAAATAAGTGAGCTCTTGTGGGTAAACCAAACAATATTGGTGATATGAGAGCCGAATGTTACAAATATTATAAGAGCCACTTCTGTGTCGCTCGGGATGGTAAGACAAATTATAAATCTCATCGAGGATTGAATTCCTGGGATGTTCCGAGGGGCACATTAGAAAAATCTCACATCCTTGATAGAGATGGTGGGACAAACCTCATTGAGAATGATTAGTCTATAAAAGTTGTCTTCTAGCTATTTGTATAATAAGTTTCGTGTCTTTAGGCCACCGTAATTTTTTGTCAAATAAAAGGCATGCAAGTTGATTGTGATTTTAGTTGGACAATGTTTACTTTGACCAACCATTCCTAACAGCCAAAAAATGCCACCATAATTTTATTAATATTAATTAATATGCGTTACATTTTACATTAAAATAAATGTTTTATTACAAAACTCTAAACATACAATAATTAAGGGAAAAATACCAAAATATACATTTGATTAGAAAAGTTATTCAAAATGGACACTCAAATTTAGCTGGCTCAGACATGGACATTACTCACATTAGCCGGGTAAGCCGGCTTGAAATTCCGTGGCAAATTCATTTTTACAGTGTACGAACCAACCGGATTGCGACACGTGGACGGCTAAGCCTTAAAAAAGCGGAGGCTAAGCCGGCTAATAGCTTGCTATAATCGTCTGGCGCTTTTTTAAGGCGTAGCTGGCAAACTTAAAAGGCTTAGCCGGCAAAAGTAAATTCTTATCCGGCAAAAGTAAATGATTACCTTACAAAAATCATGGTCTTAAAACACAATATTTTAAGGTTTAGCCGGCAAACTTAGAAGGTGTCACAAAGTTTAGAAGGTTTAGCCGGCAAACTTGTTGAATCATATATAGGCTCAGAACGAGTAGAGGATTCTTCTCTTTTTGATTTCGATTTCAATGACTTATGTGAACGAAGAGAGATTTTACATGTGTGTTGAGAGTGACTACTTTTTTGACACCTTTTAAGTTTGCCGACTAAACATTAAAATATTATTTTTTAAGACCATGGTTTTTGCTGGATAAGCATTTACTTTTGCCGGCTAAGTATTTTTGTTTGCCGGCTAAGCCTTAAAAAAGCACAAGACGGCTATAGCAAGCTATTAGCCGGCTAATCCTCTGCTTTTTTAAGGGTTAGCCGGCCACGTGTCGCAATCCGGTTAGTTCGTACACTGTAAAAAGGAATTTGGCATGGAATTTTAAGCCGGCTAATGTGAGTAATGTCCATGTCTGAGCCGGATAAATTTGGGTGGCCATTTTGAATAAATTTTTTAGTCAAATGTGTATTTTTGGTATTTTTCCCAATAATTTATCTGCTGCTTAAATTTTGTGGATTGTAGTAATTTGTAGACCTCATAGATATCCTTTCCTTTTTTGGGAAATTTACGAAGTAGGATAATTGTTTTTCGATATATAAAAATCAATATAATATTAGTTGTGGAACCTTCGTGCACGTGGGAACGGAGCTTATTCACTAATATTTATAGCAGCCTTAGAATCACTTTCATTACACAGCAGTGATGAGATCCCCAAGCAGTGAGATGAAGCCAGATTTGAAGAAAGGGTCATGGAGCCATGAAGAAGATGAGATGTTGAAATCTTATATCAATAGATATGGCATCTGGAATTGGTCTCATATGCCCAAATTTGCTGGTAATTATCACTAGTAGAAAACTTGGTATTTTCCGTTTCAAAATTCAATCGCAAAAATCAGTTGATTTGTTGATTGTTTTTCCTTTTGTTTGTAGGTTTAAACCGAAGTGGGAAGAGTTGCAGGCTTCGATGGATGAATTATCTAAAACCGGACGTAAAGAGAGGGAACTTCTCTCAAGAAGAAGAACAAATCATACTCCATTATCATTCACTTTTGGGCAATAAGTAAGCATATGTTTCAACTAGTTTTTTTATTTTAAGAAAATGTGCACATAAAATTATTTATAAGTATTAACAAATTGTTTCTCCTTATTTATTGTATTCACAGATGGTCAAAAATTGCATCAAAACTTCCGGGAAGAAGCGATAATGAAATAAAGAATTACTGGCATACACATCTGAAGAAACGTGCAAATTACAATTCCATGTGTGAAACACCAGAACAACATGATATGAATGTATTATTGACGTGTGAAGCTAATGTGGAAGAGAATATACAAGATAATCATTCAAACAATCGTTTTGGATCCCTCTTGTTGCAGACTTGTGAAGATGATAACTCTTCTTCTAGCAGCAGTATTACTTCTAATGATCATGAAGTTGAATTCAAAGATGATTATTATGATCTTTGTTCACCTGGAACCGTTAAAGATGTCCAATGTTTTTGGACACAATTTTGCGGGTTGGAGAACTTAGAACGAACAAATCATGAGGATATATCCTTTGATCCCGTCTTTCTGTATTCATACGATGAGGCAACAAGTCCATACAACTTTTACAACAATGATTTTGATACCCTCAAGGATTTAATTTGATTTCCATTCCTTCAATTTCATAATTAACTACTTAGTAATACGTAGGTTGCCACATGTTTGTATTGATTGCTAATTTAATAATTCATATGGGTCGTTTATGTAAATAGTCAAAACTCATGTTTTAAATTTTATGTAATATTTGTAAGTCTAATAGTCTAAGTGTTGGAAACAAAAGATGGAAACTGCTACGTATGTAAAGATGCGACGATTCAAAATGGTGGCGTCGGTTCATTCTAGGGTTATAAAACCATCAAGTCTTTATTCAAATGTTACGATCATTCAATACAAATTCAAGTTTATTTGTTCAATTGTTTTCAATTGGTATCAGAACCTTTGGCTCTTGAATTGCGTGTTCATAAGTGATATCAGGCAACAATTGGTATCAGAACCTTTGGCTCTTGAAGTTTTGTTTTGTTCTACTCGTTTGGAAGACGCATACTACAGTTTGTGGTTGATTGCAGCAAACCGATCACAAAGATCAAAATCGTTGTTTGTTTCAGTCCTAGACATGAAAAGGGTTGAATTGGTGTTGGCGTGGACTTCAAAAATCAAAGAAGGCGGACATTTTGGTGCATGTTTTGTTTCCAGGGCCGAAGACAGAAGGTTGTTTGGGAAATTCAAGTTTAATTTCACAATCAAGAAAGGACTGTAGACCATAGCTGATTGCTAATCAAACCGAGAAGTCATGAACTATTTTGGTTGATTATTTGGCCTTATCATTGTCGTCGAGAAAAGAAGATGGAAGGAGGAACAAGAAAGGAAGATGGAAGAAGGAGGATTCCTAAGTAATCGGAAAAACATAAACAAAAGGTTGGATTTTGTTTGTCTGTTGTTTGTCGCTGAAATCCGAAAATAGAAGGGGTGTTAGGTTGTTCCTATATTTTTTTTGAACATATGTAACATCTTGAAAATATTATCAACAGACAACAGGATAAAAGACGAGTTTTAAAAACAAAATAAAGTAATAAAAGGTTGTGGGGGCTCGTGTTCCAAGGATGGGCCGAAAATAGGGAAGGGGAAGGCTTAAGCCTTGAAACTTGTCAAGGTTCAGCCACATTCTCACAACACAACTCCACACCATTTCTAGAGAGAAATCGTAGAGAGAGAAAATCCCGATTTTGGCTAAGATCGATCATCTACCATTCTCCACTACCCAGGAGAAGATTTGCTAAAGAACGGGATCGTTTTGACGTAAGAAACGTTTACTTTTAAAAGGTTTTAGCCTTGACGGGTTTTATGGCCTTTTTCGAATGAAAGGTCGGGTTTTTACGGGTCAAATGAGAAAAGGATTTCGGATCTGGGGTCACGAGAGGAAAATACGTGTTTTGAACGTATATAGTTTCAAACTTGAATTTTTAATCAAACCAGATCTGAATCCATGCAAAAACTAGGGTTTTGGGTTAAATGTAAGTTCTCGGCTAAAGTTCCTGGGAAGGTTCTCGGGACTAAATCTCGGGCAAGTTCTCTGGCCTAGTTCCCGGGGAAACGTATGTCTGCTGATTTTGATTTGCGGTTTCTAGCAATTCACCATATTTGATTTGCGCCGTGATGATTGCAGATTGTTCTTCTTGTTTTGATTTGTTCTTGTTAATCATGATGCCCTCATACCAATTGTTGGCCCAAACGAATCAAGAACAACATTCAATCATCAAATCAACATAAGGATTGCATGGAAGAAAAACATGGGATGAACCCTAAAACACAAACTTGTAACACCCAAAATTTCAACCCGATTTAAACTTTTAAAACAACGCGAAAGTTAGGTCCCAAAACGACATTTAACGTATCCACACGTTAAGTTTTACAAAGACGAATTAACTAACATAATTACCTTAATTAGTTTAAACAAAAATAACAACAAGTTATCCACAACTTATAATAACTCCAAATACTTTGTAAAGACTCCTCATGAGAAGATAAACAAAAACCAATTACAAAGCATAACCACGAGAATCCAATCCACATGATGCGAGACCCGAGATCACTTCGGAGCTTTCCCTACATTCAAAACATCAATTTGAACATGGTTAGTAAAGATAAGCAGCCATAGGGACCTCCTACAGGCCCCTACAACAAAAACATGCCAAATCCCAAAAATCAGCCAACTGCGTCTGCCCGGCGTAAGACAGCCCAGACCGTAGTCCTAGACCTGCACCAGCACTCCCAATTTTGCAATTTTGGCATTTTCGACCCTCCCAACTCGACCCGTTTGCATTTTTGAGCCGTTATTGAACATAAACTTATATTTAAACTCCATATAAGCCTACCCTCATATACTAACATATATTTGTTAGTTTTTCGTCCCCAAAACCCGAGTACCACTACTCGTTTCCCACTCATTAAGAGTTTAACACAAGTTCTATTAATTCGTTAGTTTAGGTACATAACAACCTACAACTTTAAACACATAACGACCCATACACATTGTATGTTTTACCATTCTTTCAACTTGACATATCCACATATCTAACAAGAGATCCACCTCTCGCTTTCTCACATGGAGTATTTGACTCCATGCCGACCCATGAAGTATCCACACTTCATGTCACCCGTGAAGTACTTGACTTCACTTTCACCCATGAAGTACTTGACCTCACTACCATCCGTGAAGTATCCACACTTCACGTAACACCTCCATGAAGTATCCACATTTAATGTAATCAACCAATTTACCGTTTTACTACCAACAGTTGACTTGCGCCACATTAAATCAATTTTAGTGTAATGTTACCACATTGTACATTTTAGTTGACACTTGACCACATTGAGTCATTTACACCATTTAACCGCATATCACCCCTTAATTTGACCAATAACCACATGAGTCAATTTACATCTATTTACCACATTTGCACAATCAAGTATGGCTATTAACCACATAGTCTAATTACACATATTTATCACATTTGCACATTCAAAATTTGACTATTAACCACATAGTCTAATTACACATATTATCACATTTGCACATTCAAAATTGACTATTAACCACATAGTTTAATTACACAAATTTCAACATAATTGTTTGACCCTATACCACTAAGGTCAAATTACACCAATTTCACCATTATTCACAATGATTTGACTTATATCACATTAAGTCAATTTTATATCAATTTCACCATTATCCACAATGGTTTGACTTATACGACAATAAGTCAAATTTATATCAATTTCAACATTTATCCACAAATGGTTTGACTTATACCATGCTAAGTCAATTTATAACAAATCACCACATTCTATATTTTTGTTTGTCTATATACCACATTAGTCAACTACACCAATTTACCACGTTTAGTTTGACTATATTCCACATAGTTCAACTACATCACTTTTACCAAGTGTCATTCGTTAGCTTGACTAATTTTCTCATTATGTCAACTACAACAATCCTATCACATTCACACTTTACTTTGACCATTTATCACATAAGTCAAAATCAACAAACAACACATAAATAGAATTAACAATACATCTATTTACATGTAACCACTACATATCTACTACTAAGTAAGTGCAAAGCACTTACCTTTGCCAATGAAGATTCCAATCCGTCTTCAAAGCTAACATCTTTAACACCTTGATCATCTAAACAATCCACATGTTTAGTAATCTAATTTACCCCAATACATTCACCAATTGAAGTTTAACTCCTACCCAAGATCTTATGATCTTCACCAATAACTAACTTGGTTTAATTAGCTTTTTTTAAGCTTTCAAGATAACAACCAACCCATTTTGACCCGTTAAGGTTTTATCCAATTTTCACCCAATTCTCTAAGGTTCTTGATTCATCAAATCGATTGAGCGTTTTTACAAAAAAATGTGTTTATTAATGCCATAAACACTTACCAACCACCGATTCATCATTTTAACTACATCAATTTGAAAACCCCCAATTTTCATCTCAAGAACCCTAATTTTGAAATCATCAAATTGGATATTAAAATCTTGTTAATCATGATTCTCCACCATTTTCAACCCTAGATTAAAGTTTATAACCAACAATAAACCAAAATCTTCAAACCCATTGCCCCAATTCGGGTTTTCTACTAAAACCCACCAAGAACACTTTAAATGGTGATTTAAATAGGAAATGATGCTCACTTTGATGTTTAGAAGGAGAGGAATGCTTCAAATCCAACTAATTACACATGCAATCCGTCAACTTATTGAACTAAGCCTTCCCCTCTTTCTCCTCCATGAAAAACGACCACACACACTCTAGAAAGAGTGTGTGTGTCACCATTTTAATCCCCACCCAAATCAGGTTTGAGCTAATTGCAAGATTAGTCCCTCTACTTGATATTTTAACTCCTTTTTTCCAAAACTACATAATTCCACCATATAAAACAAACCCTCAACTTTGTTTTAATTAAATACACCCCCTATAATATAAATAATATATTATAGGGCAAACTCGAAAGTTGGTTCGTTACAAAACTTGAATTAATCGATCATACCCCCCCTCTTGTTTACAATGAGGACATCGATGCCATGGCTGGCTCAACGTTTTTAGGGGCCTAAAGCCAATACTAAAATTGGGTCCTTTTTTCGAATTAGGTATTTAAGTTGCACTAAACACACAAAAAAACATGGTATTTTCTATCAAAATGACAACAAAGGATGAAGGAAGAAATGACCATAGTGCAAGAAAGTAACCATAAGTAAGATGCATCATGAGATTAAACTCATATAGTTATGAAATCCGCTACTAAGTTATGAATTCAAATTTGGGTAGAAATCAAAAATTAATCAGACATGTTAGGGTAGAATATAAAGGTTCAGCAACAAGGAGAAGCCAATGAGTTAGAGCAAGCCAATGAAGGTTCAGCACAACAGAACTCTCCAACAAACATGTCTAACACAAGTAGTCATGACAGTTCTGGTGCAACTAATGACATGAATGAAGAAGCTCCTTTACAATTAGAAGCAGGCACATCCTCTAGAAGAGCAACTTCTACTCTAGTTTAGATGCAAGATTACTAAACTAGGGAAGGATTATCTGATGAAGATGATGCAGAATTTGTGATGTTCAGTTCTTTTGAAGATCCAACGATCTTTGAAGAAGTAGTAAAGGAGGATAAATAGAAGAAAACAATTGACTGTGAGATATAATCCAATCAGAAAAATAAAACATGGGAATTGATTGAAGCACCTAAGGGAGTGAATGCAATTGGAGTTAAGTGGGTTTATAAAACCAAGCTGAATGAGAAGGGAGAGGTTGACAAATACAAGGCTAGGTTGGTGGTGAAAGGATATGCTCAAAGGAAGGGAATTGACTATGATGAGGTTTATGCTCCAGTGGCTCGCTGGGATACTATACGAATTTTATTAGCTCTAGCAGCACAAAAGAGAGCTGGGTGGTTTACCAACTGGATGTTAAAAACGCATTCCTTCATGGAGAGCTCAAAGATGATGTGTTTATCAATCAACCACAAGGCTTTGTGAAAGAAGGTGAAGAAGGGAAGGTGTACAAGCTGAGAAGAGCTCTTTACGGATTAAAATAAGCCCCAAGAGCATGATTTAAAAGAATAGAAAGTTATTTTCTAAGAGAAGGCTTTACAAACAATAGCTTTGACCACACTTTGTTCATCAAGAAAGTATAGAACAAAATGGTCATTGTGAGTCTTTATGTGGATGATCTGATCTATACAGGCAGTTAAAGTGATGTGTGAAAGCTTTAAAGGGTCTGTGATGCAAGAGTTTGAGATGACTGATCTAGGACAAATGAGGCATTTTCTGGGAGTAGAAATTACACAACAAAGAAATGCGATTAGTATGTGTTAGAAAAGGTATCCTAAAGAAATATTGGAGAGGTTCAGCATGTGGGAAAGCAATGGCGTGAAGAATCTAATTGTCCCTGGGGTAACAGTAACAAAATCTGGAGTGGGAGAAAAGGTGGATTGTATCGAGTACAAAAGGCTAGTTGGTAGTCTCATGTACATTACTGTGACTAGACCTGACTTAATGTATGGAGTTTGCTTTATTTCCAGATTTATGTCAGACCCTAGGGAAGAACATTTGAAACTAGCAAGGCGGATATTAAGGTATATGAAGGGTACCTGATCGGTGTCGAAGGTACCGGTCAAAGATAAAGAATTAGAGTGTCCTAATCACCTTAAACTAGTTAGGGTAAGAAGGGTGTCGAACCACGAAGAGTTTGTGGTCGGTGCTTAACTTCAATTAACAATGTAAATTATGAAGTTGCAATGGGTCTTTCTGACCAAACACAAGCAATGATTGAGGTGAAATTAACAAATCCAACAAGCAATGATTAACAACTAACAAAACGATCACGAGTAATCAAGTAGCAAATAAAAAGTTTAAGTTGTAAACAATAATTAAAAAGGAATCACACCCGGGTTTCAAGTTCACAAGTAATTAGGGGTTATCACACTAACATATGAGTTCAAACAATCAAATGGTTATCCAAATCAAATTAACCAAATCTAACCCAGAACATCAACATTCATACATCATCGGCAAATAGTGTAAAACAATATTCACGAATGAAATCGAGACAAATGTATGCAATATAGAATTAGATTAATCAATAGATTCAACACAAATCAAAGTTCATAGCAATTATCATCTAACGGGGTCAATGGTGCAAGAATTTATCGACTCCCGTGAGTTCATAACCATACTAAACACAAAGATTCAAGTATTTCAAACCAAACGATTACAAGAATTGTTTCTCAAAGCTAGCATATGATAAAAACCCTAAAAATTACAAACAATCCACCTGAGAATGATTAACGGTGGATTAGCCGCTCATGGTTGTGGAATTCATCTTCGTGGAGGTCAATGATTCGATATCAATCTTCACAATCGATCTTGGGATAGTGTTTCCCAACCTCCAATCGCCCCAAAATCGCTCAAGAAGTATGTAGAAAAAGATGATTTTGAATTTGGGGAAGAAACCTGCCATTAAACATTGAAAATCGACTGTTTCACTAAAAATCCGCGTCTGAAACGCAACCAGTGTAAGCTTACGCCGGTGGGGCGTAGGCTTACGCCGTCTCCCTGAAACCTGCTGTGAAGGAATTAGTTAGGCGTAGGCCTAGGCTGGGCGGCGTAGGCCTACGTTGGGCGGCGTAGGCTTACGCTGGGCGGCGTAGGATTACGCCATGTGGCGTAGGCCTACGTTGGATCCTGCATTTTTGCCCCGTTTCCTCCGTCTTCCATCTAACTCTTGCATCTCGTATAATATCTTCTAAAATCGTACATTAAGCTTCCAACACCTGCACATGCATAGCTGCACAAAATCTTTGTATTCCCCATATTAATTTGCATAAATATAACATATAGCACCCTTTAATGCATGAAACTTTGGTCACTTATCACATCCCCAGACTTGAGTTGTGCTTGTCCTCAAGCAAAGTCTTTTGCTTTAAATTCACATTACAAATTCTCCAATAATTGTTTTCACTAAACGTAAGTTAAGGTCCAAAGTAATGCAAAATTCATAAGAATTATACTCTCAACAGATTTACAATCCAACAAACCATCGATGAATTTTTAAACAAAATGAAATATTGGGACGCGCTTAACTCATATCTAGTTATGGCTTTGCATGCAAACACCCCTCACAATCAATCACTCCACTCGGCTTCATATGTGGACTAGCGATGATATGCTAGTATTTTTCACTCGAAACCAAACAATGAACCACATTATCATAGGCTTGCATATTGATCAAATCTCCACCTACTAACACAACTAAAAAGCACAAATCAAAAGGTCTTTTAAGGGTTGTAATGTAGGCTAGGGTTACGGGTATGGATAAGGATTTTTAAAGTGGCTAAAGGTGAGTGGAACTCAACTAATGAAACTACAAATCAATCTAAAACTTTCAAATCTTTACTATGGGTATAGATGACCCATCAACACTAAAGTTCTTATTTCTTCCAACTATCAAATGAAACTTGAGTTAAACTGATCCAATAACATCTTTTATTGTAGCTCAAACTAATACTCAAAACCTTTGGGCAAATGTTGACCCAATACTATTTTTGTATTTCTTTTTCATTCAAAATTTTTTTTTAATGCAATTGCAACCGCAACTACAACAATCTAAGTTAATTGAATTCCAACTCACGGGTTTAAAAAGAAAAGGCTAAAAAGGTGAATGGGCTAATGTTGTGGGTTTTGTCAAAAGAAAAGGTATAGGCTCAGAATGGGCATCTAGTGGATATTAACGGGTAAAGGCATAAAAATGGCTAAAAATAAAAAGGTTTCTTCTAATGCCTTTATCATTTTTGTGCAATAAATTGGTTCAAGGTCTCAACATGTATTAACAATATGCAAGTTCTAAAATGTGAAACAAAGCGGCTAAATACTCAAACAAGAGAATATGTATGTTAACTTGGCTCAAAGTCTCACAGAAACGGTGGAAAATAGGTTACCGACATGTGCATGCAAACCGTCACCTTCTACTTTGTTACTCCAAATTCCAACATTTCCAATTTATTATATATATATATCTATATATATATATATATATATATATATATATATTAAACATTTGTTGGAAAAACTTAATCAAGTAACTTAATGAATTAACCATGACCAAAGACCTCTACCAAACACTTTGCAAAACAATTTTCAGAAAAATTTGTATGGTTTCCAAGATTTCCTACATCCCCACACTTGAACCTTACATTGTCCCAATGTAAATAGTTATGAAATATAAAAGTGCGGCTAGTGGTGCCAAACAAATCTAACACTCAACCTCCAAAATTCCAGAAGTAAATTCCCAGACCATAAACATCAACCCAAGCATCACCCAAGTTCTCACCAAAACAAACACAAAACAAAATAACAAAACAACCTAAAACACACAAAGCACACCAAAACAATTAATAAAATAGTTCAAATTTTTGCAAGAAAGAAGTAAAAGTACGTGGACCTGTTTGACATGCTCAACAACATCAGGCAAAGCTGTCCTGACTGTTCTGTTCCTCATCATCATCATCTTCCTCCTCATCATCATCGGCATCATCATTTCCCGGCTCCTGCTGTAATAGTTGACCAAAAACTGACTCATATAATGATCGAGTCATATCTCTCATATTATTCAGACCTCCTTGAGCCGCTCCACTCGCGCCTTGCCCACTTACATCCGATGTTGGGTACGGCGCCACCCACTCAGAATGATGACTCTGTGGGTAGCGCTGGTATGTATCACCCATGTCGTAATGATTCAAAGCTTCCCAATCAGTAGGGGCTGGATGTGAAGAATATGGTACGCCCTGATGGTAATCATTGTAGTTGCGCACAAATTTTTCTTGAAAGAACTTCAACCTTGAATTATAAAGCCAGACTCTTTGACCCAATTCAAACTCCTTCTTCCGAAGCTTGGCATCATGAACCGCCTTCATTTTGTCCTTGTAAGCGGATGCACAATCATATGCCTCATTTCTCAATTCTTCCAATTCATTTAGACTTAACTTCCTTTCTTTTCCTGCAATATCATAATCCACATTAACCTCTTTGATAGCCTAAAACGCCCGGTGAGCTAACTCTACCGGTAAATGATAATCTTTTCCATAAACCAACCGGTACGGGGTCGTGCCAATAGGGGTTTTATAAGCCGTTCGGTAAGCCCATAAAGCATCAGTCAATTTGGTTGACCAATCCTTTCGGTCCGCCCGGACGGTTTTTTGTAAAATATCTTTAATTTGCCTATTAGACACTTCCACTTGTCCTCTTGTTTGTGGGTGGTAGGGAGTTGCTATTCTATGATCCACGTCATAATGTTTTAGTAATTTGCCAAATTTAAAGTTTTTGAAATGAGATCCCCCATCACTTATAATGACACGGGGGATACCAAATCTCGAGAAAATGTTTGTTTGGACAAAGTTACACACAACGGTATGGTCGTTCGTCTTAGTGGCTATCGCCTCGACCCATTTAGATACATAGTCGACCGCCACCAAGATATACAAATTGCCAAAAGAGTTTGGGAAGGGTCCCATGAAATCAATTCCCCAAACATCAAAGATGTCAAGGATGAGAATCGGTTTCATGGGCATTTGTGAGGCCCCGAACCCGGGAGGCCTCACTTATTGGATTTACTCATCAACGCATAGCACTTTAAACATAAGACATTCATTAATACAGCGAAAACGATTAAAATCTTCAACATACACAGCGGAAACATAAACATGTCTAATACAAATTGTCTTTAACAACGTCAAACTAAAACATATCATAAACATAATCGGGATGCCAGACACTGATCTTCGGGTAACTCTTCTCTCTAAGCCAAGCATCCACATCCATCAACTAAACCTGCACTTAACTGATATGCATACTAAAAATCAGCAACGCTGAGTGAGTTCTAACGTTTACTTTAAATCATTTATACAAAAGATTTACTAATACATACATTCTGCCCTTAAGGCAAAACTTTACAAAATTTACATACTTCACTTTTCAAAAACATAATTTAAAACATTCATAAAGTATCCGTCAATTTCTTGTCACTGTTGGTACTGCCCTCGTGGTCAATACCGCTTAACCGTCAATTCTTATCACTGCTGGTATTGTCCTCGTGATCAGTACCACTTAACCGTCAATTCCTTGTCACTGTACTGCCCTCATGGCTTACATCCATGAACCGACAAGTACCTGGTCAATGCCCCCATGGCTTACACCATGAACCGACACTACCGCTTATCCGTCAATTTTGTTACATACTGGTATTGTCCTCGTTATCAATACCTTCTGGGTCCTCGTGACCCAATGATGTTGTCCTTGCGGGCAACACCACATGACACGATGTTGTCCTCGTGATCAACACCGGGTATTGTCCTCGTGATCAATACCTCTTAACTGGTACATGGGGGATTGCGTAGTCCCCCCGAGCAACCGCCGTCACTCATTCCAATTGTACAACTGTTAACGAGCCACCGAGACTCTTACTAATGGGTAGAACCCATATCTGACATCTTGTACAAGTAACATCTGTCCCAAGGACCTTTACAAACTGGTACACATTCCCGAAGGAAAGCTGTTCACTTTACTGTTCATAAAACTTTTCTGTAAATCTTGTTCGTAACTTTCATATATAATATGCCTTTGTTTATGTATATAAAAATATAGTAAACGCTTGCCATAAAATATAACTTGCCTTACTTGAACATACTAACATATATATTATGTCTTTGTTTATGTATATGAAAATATAGTAAACGCTTGCCATAAAATATAACTTGCTTTACTTGAACATACTAACATATATATTATGCCTTGGTTTATGTATATGAAAATATAGTAAACGCTTGCCATAATATATATATACTTTCCTCAAAACATACTTTTGCCTCTTTTAAACTTTTCACTAAAACATAACTTTTCCTTTCAGTTTATAATATATAAAATATAACAAAAAAACCTTACACTAAGTATGCACACCACCCCTAAAGAAGGCAAAAAGGGGATTAGAACTCACCTGGTATCTAAGCTGCAACGGTCTACTGGATCTCACACAATGTGAACAATCATAACAATTTGACACTTATCAGACTTAACTCGACGCTAAACGGTTTAACCACTCTTACATACTGACTTTACTTAATCAGTCCTGATGCCTGCACACTTAGCAAGTGCGCAGACACTGCTTCCTGCGCACTTAGCAAGTGCGCAGGTTCCTCTTCCTGCGCACTTAGCAAGTGCGCAGGCTCCTCTTCCTGCGCACTTAGCAAGTGCGCAGGACCTGCTCTGTGCGCACTTAGCAAGTGCGCACGACCTGTTCTTCGCGAAAAACCCTAACTTTCGCATTCGGGTCTGATCACTTCAAGATCCCGAACCTGTTTGCATTCAAAACGTTCGTTTTCCATTAAGGAACTCAAATCTATGCTTATCCTTCAGTTTCATCCGATTAAACATAACCTTTTCACCCAAAACCCGAAAAACCCAAAAACGAACTAAAACTCAGATCTAGGAGAATCGGTTACCTGTAATCACTTCCTTTTCGTTGCTAAACACCCACGAGACTCTTGCTAACGATCCTTGGGGCTCTAATCCAAAAACTGAGACTTTCTCTCTCTAGACTCTCTCTCACTTTCTCTCTCTAGAATCCGGAAATTTGGATGGAAATGGGGCTTTTGGGCAGGTCTTGAGGTTTATAAGGGCCCAAACTCTTCCCCTTTCGGCCCATACACCCCGGCCCAAGCCCGCTTCCTTTCTTTTTATTTAAGTTTTAATTCCTTGTGAATTCTCTCGTGCTCTAAAACTCGGGATGTTACAGCATTTCGTCTCTTTTGGAGATGCTCCCTAACTGTTGACATTTGATGCAATGTTTTGCAAACTTAAACGCATCCTTAAACAAAGTTGGCCACTGAAATGGCCTCCACATGCATAAGAGTGCACATGTGCTAGCACACTTGGAATTTCCTCATTGGGCACACATCGTCTAATCATTTGATCCGTTCCCACTTTAAATAAATCTGGTTCTTCCCAAATGTATTGCTTTACTTGGGATAGAAAATGGGCCTTCTTCTTCTTTACCCAATGACTCGGGATTGCACATGTCGCCAAAAAATTTATAATATTAGAAAACCAAGGTACAGATGAAACAGATATAATATGCTCATCAGGGAATGATTCATTTATCACTGTCATGGACTCTTCATCCTCAACCATGATCCTTGATAAGTGGTCGGCTACTACATTCTCACTCCCCTTTTTATCACGGATCTCCACATCAAATTCTTGCAACAACAAGATCCACCTTATGAGTCTTGGTTTAGCATCTTTTTTCTCCATGAGGTACCTGACAGCACTGTGATCAGAATAGATAATAATTTTGCTTCCCCATATATAGGACCTAAACTTGTCTAACGCATATACTACTGCGAGTAATTCTTTTTCGGTTGTGGTATAATTCAGTTGAGCATCCGAAAGAGTTTTACTTGCATAATATATGGCAACGGGTTTCTTCTCAACCCGTTGTCCCAACACGGCCCCAACCGCATAGTCACTAGCATCACACATGATTTCAAAAGGAAGTGACCAATTTGGTGATTGTAAGATTGGGGCCTCCACCAATTTTTGTTTCAAAATGTTAAAAGCATGAATACATTCATCATAAAAAACAAACGGCGCATCTTTTAAAAGTAAGGTACATAATGGTTTCGTGATTGAGCTAAAACCCTTAATAAACCTCCTATAAAACCTCGCATGCCCCAAAAATGATCTAATGCCTTTAACATTCGTGGGATGAGGCAAAGTAGATATAACTTGAACTTTCGCATGATCTACCTCAATCCCTCGATTCGAAATCATATGACCCAAACCTATCCCTTCTTGGACCATAAAATGACTCTTTTCCCAACTCAAGACCAAATTTGTTTCAACACATCTTTTTAAAACTTTTCCAATTGGTTCAAACATGAATCAAAAGATGTACCAAAAATGCAAAAATCATCCATAAAAATCTCTAAAGACTCGCCCACCATATCCGAAAAGATACTCATCATACACCTTTGGAAAGTGGCGGGGGCATTACATAGTCCAAACGGCATTCGCCTAAATGCGAAAGTACCATATGGACAAGTAAATGTTGTCTTATGTTGATCGTCGGGATGTATAGCAAATTGGTTATAACCCGAATAACCATCAAGAAAACAGTAATATTTATGACATGCGAGTTTTCCCACAATTTGGTCAATGAACGGTAATGGGAAATGATCTTTTGAAGTAGCAGCATTTAATTTCCTGTAATCGATACAAATTCGCCACCCGGTTACCGGCCGAGTGGCTACTTCCTCACCTGAGTCGTTCTTGACGACTTGAATGTCCGCCTTTTTGGGCACGGTTTGTGTTGGACTCACCCATGTACTATCAGAAATTGGGTAAACGATGTCGGCGTCCAACCATTTAAGAACTTCCTTCTTAACTACTTCCCGCATATTTGGATTCAACCGCCTTTGTGCATCGTGAGATGGTGCAATAACTTGATCTTTGACAATCTTGTGCATAACAATCGAGGGACTAATACCCTTCAAATCCGCAATACTCCACCCAATTGCCGCCTTATGGGCGGCTAACACCTTCATCACAGCCTCCTCTTGTTCCTTTGTCAAATTTGATGCAATGGTCACTGGGAGGGTGTCGTTTTCTCCTACAAAAGCATACTTGAGGTTCTTTGGCAACTCCTTCAACTCGACCTTTGGGGGTTGCTCCAAAGATGGCTTCTGCTTTTTGTCAATGTGTTCCGGCAAGCTTTCCACTTGGTGAGTCCACGGTGGTCTCCCATTCTTAATTGCCATTGCTTCAAGCCGTTTTTCTTCTTCTTCGAGTTCCCTTCTTGTCTCAACCTGTAACCTGTCACATGAAAAGCATGTCTCTGTGGTGCCATCCTCGTTTACAATAACATCGCAAAGAGGAATGTACCCGTCAACAATGTCCGCCATAAAGCATTCATCGTTGACCAGAGAGTTAGATATATGTGAAAAAAAATTTAATCTCAACTTTCGGTTCCCAAATGTCATGTCAACCGTTTCACTTTGGCAATTAATTTGGGCATTTGCGGTTGCCAGAAATGGCGGACCAAGGATAACCGTAGGTTGTTTTGTTCTATCGGAAAAGACATAATCCAACACTAGAAAGTCCACTGGGAAATAAAAATCTTCCACCTTCACAATAACATCAGTCAATATTCCTCGGGGGAGCTTAGGAGTTAAGTCGGCCAAAACCACGGTAGTGTCGGCCTTCCTAAGAGGGCCAAAATCATATTGGTCATAAAGGCTCCCCGGAAGAATACTAACACTAGCTCCAAGATCTAGGAGTATCCTTTTTATTTTGAAATCACCTACTTGAATAGATATAATAGGCGCCCCCGGATCTTGTAGTTTAGGTGGAAGAGCACCCGATAGAATAGCATTTACATTAGCGGTTACATCAAGTTTCTTTGGGAATTTATGATTCCGCTTTTGTGTTCACAATTCTTTCAAGTACTTTGCGTAAGCTGGAATTTGTTTAATGGCATCCAAAAGGGGTATGTTAATTTTGACCTGTCTAAACATCTCCCACATTTCTTCTTGTTGTGGTCCTCTTTTATTTACCATTTTTCTTTAAATGGTTCAACTAATGCCTCTGGGTAAGGAACGGAACCACCCATCATATCCTTTCCTTTAGCAATAGGTGACTCATCTCTAAGAACCGGTTTAATTTTTTCAAGATTTTGAGTAATTGGTTTTTTATCATTAACAAATTCCAATTCGCCTTCACTTTCCTCACCCTCAATAACATCCTCCACCACCCCTTCAACCAATTGTGGTGGAGACTCAACTTTATTATCGATAACCTTACCACTACGAAGAACCGTAACTTTACTTACATTTGCATTGGTTGAACTCGACCCTTGATGTTGCGGGTTTAATGTAGTGTTACTCGGTAGCCTCCCCCCACCTTGCTTTAGCACAGATATTTCTTCGGCCATTTGCCCCACTTGTCTTTCTGATGCCACAAAAGACTTGTCTCTCACTTCATTCTCCTTCTTTGATTCTTTCATCATCTCCAATAATGCATCCAACTTTGAGTTAACCGCATCATCACCCCCTGATGACCCATTTTGTTGTTGATGATCTTGATTATAATTCCTTGGGGGGTAATTTGTGTTCCGGTTATTGTTATAAGAGCCCCTTTGATAACCACCCGAATTATAGTTTCCTTGTTGACGCGATTGATATGAGGTTGATGAGGTGTTTTGATTCACACCTTGAAAGTTGGGGTTCATTTGGTTTTCCGCGTTCCCATACTTGAAGTTAGGATGGTTTCTCAATCCCGGATGATAGTTGTTCGAGTTCATGTCATATTGCTTCCTCTCACCATACACTTGATTCACCTCTTCTTGTCTCCCTTCTTGAAATGGGCACTCCATTGTTTTGTGGCCTAAATCTCCACAATCTTCACAAACGTCGAATCGAACTTTTACTCCCGCTACTTCTTTCTTTTCGCCTTTCCTCAACAATGCCAGTTCTCTCTCCATAGATGCTAACCTCTCTTTTGTTTCATAGTCCGGGACGGACTTAGAAATTGCGTGTTTAGCTCTTCGGCTAGCCGATGCCTCGGCTTTAGAACTTTGGCTCATCCTTTCTAAGAAATCCCAATCATCTTCTTCGGGATTAGACAACAATGTCCCATTACTTGTGGACTTCAAGTACTTCCTCTCCTCTTGAGTCAAACCATCCACAAAACTCTTCACTAGTTCCCACAACTCGATTTGATGGTGGGGGCATTTCCTCAACAACTCTTTGAAGCGTGTAAAGGCTTCATGTAGAGGTTCACCCGTTTGTTGTTGAAAGGTCCGAATCTCAATTCGGGAGTCATCCGTCTTTGCAACCGAATAGTACTCATCCATAAAAACTTGTTGCATTTCATCCCATGTGTGGATGCTATTAGCCGGCAATGTGATGAACCATTGCTTTGCTCGATCCTTTAGGGAAAACTGGAAAAGTCTAAGTTTGACCTCGCTTTGATCGAAGTTCTCATCTCCAATTGTGCTACAGATGGCGGTAAACTCGGCTAAATGGGTGTATGGTTCTTCAGTAACCATGCCATGAAAATGTGGGAGAACGTTGATGTAATTCGGTCTTGACTTGAACCTCCTCATTCCGGGGATTGGTGGAAAAATTGGAGAAGCATTCTCCGAAATAGCCGGTCAAAAGCGACCATTAACTCCACCCATAGGGGCTACCGGTTGTCTTCGGTTTTCATTGTTGTAGCCCCCCATTAACTCTCCTCCCTTCTTGTCTAGGAGGATAACCAAATCTCTCAGGTTTACCCGTTCGACCCATTGGTTGTCTCGCCCTTTGGTGAACATAATTCACCTCTTCTTCCTCTCCAAAGCCTTGCCACTCGTTATATTCTCCAAATTGGCTCCTCTCACCATCTTCATACTCGTAATCTCCAAACCTATCACCATTCCCAACATCTTCATTATCATCATACCCAAAGTATTCACCATCGTCGTCCTCCTAACCATCGTTCTCATTGTCGTTTATTGGTTGAGCTCCAAAGATGTTTCCACGAGGGGTTTGATTTTGTTGTGGTCCCCTTCTTCCTTGGTACGTGGGATTGGTACGGATGTTAACGGGTCGGTTTTGTTGAACTGGACCCGACCCACGGGGTTGGTTGTTATTGATAGGTATAGATGGGGTTGGGGTTCGGTGAGGTGGAGTTGGTGGGCGGTTAGGAATAGGGCCTCTGTTAGGAGTTGGGCCACGGTTTCTCATGCTAGTTCCAGAATGACTGCTTCGACCATCCATAGAAGATGGTTCCGATGAAATGGGTTGTAAATTTTTTTGTTGGGTTCGGTTTTGCCTTGTTATCCTCTCAATTTCTGGTTCAAAAACAAGCGGTGAAGTTCTCCCGGATGAACGGGTACGCATGCACTAATCTGTCACCTGCACACACAAACAAACACCACGCGTAACACAAAAATAGAAGAAGATTAACCAAACAAAACAAGTAACAAATAGTCACACGAATTAATTAAAATAAAACACCAAGCGCATACACTCCCCGGAAACGGCGCCAAAATTTGATCGGTGTCGAAGGTACCGGTCAAATATAAAGAATTAGAGTGTCCTAATCACCTTAAACTAGTTAGGGTAAGAAGGGTATCGAACCACGAAGAGTTTGTGGTCGGTGCTTAACTTCAATTAACAATGTAAATTATGAAGTTGCAATGGGTCTTTCTGACCAAACACAAGCAATGATTGAGGTGAAATTAACAAATCCAACAAGCAATGATTAACAACTAGCAAAACGATCACAAGTAATCAAGTAGCAAATAAAAAGTTTAAGTTGTAAACAATAATTAAAAAAGGAATCACACCCGGGTTTCAAGTTCACAAGTAATTAGGGGTTATCACACCAACATATGAGTTCAAACAATCAAATGGTTATCCAAATCTAACCAAGAACATCAACATTCATACATCATCGACAAATAGTGTAAAACAATATTCACGAATGAAATCGAGACAAATGTATGCAATATAGAATTAGATTAATCAATAGATTCAACACAAATCAAAGTTCATAACAATTATCATCTAACGGGGTCAATGGTGTAAGAATTTATCGACTCCCGTGAGTTCATAACCATACTAAACACAAAGATTCAAGTATTTCAAACCAAACGATTACAAGAATTGTTTCTCAAAGCTAGCATATGATAAAAACCCTAAAAACTTACAAACAATCCACCCGGGAATGATTACCGGTGGATTAGCCACTCATGGTTGTGGAATTCATCTTCGTGGAGGTCAATGATTCGATATCAATCTTCACAATCGATCTTGGGATAGTGTTTCCCAACCTCCAATCGCCCCAAAATCGCTCAAGAAGTTTGTAGAAAAAGATGATTTCGAATTTGGGGAAGAAACCTGCCATTAAACATTGAAAATCGGCTGTTTCACTAAAAATCCGCGTCTGAAACGCAACCGGCGTAAGCTTACGCCTGTGAGGCGTAGGCTTACGCCGTCTCCCTGAAACCTGCTGTGAAGGAATTAGTTAGGCGTAGGCCTAGGCTGGGCGGCATAGGCCTACGCTGGGCGGCGTAGGCTTACGCTGGGCGGCGTAGGATTACTCCATGTGGCGTAGGCCTACGCTGGTCCTGCATTTTTGCCCCGTTTCCTGCGTCTTCCATCTAACTCTTGCATCTCGTATAATATCTTTTAAAATCGTACATTAAGCTTCCAACACCTTATCATGCATAGCTACACAAAATCTTTGTATTCCCCATATTAATTTGCATAAATATAACATATAGCACCCTTTAATGCATGAAACTTTGGTCACTTATCAATACCCACTGTTTTGGACTGTTCTATGAAAGGAATGCAACAAAAGGGCTGTAAGTGTTCACTGACATTGACTACGCAAGAGACACATAGGACAGAAAATGTACGTCAGGTTATGCTTGTGTTCAGTAATGCTTCTATTTTTGGATTTCAAGAAAGCAATAAATAGTGACTCTCTCATCAACAAAGGCGAAGTATGTGGTTGCAATGACATGTGCATGTCATATTGTGCGACTAAAGGATATCATGGAAGAATTACTCGGGGTATCAATTAGAGTTGTGGAAATACAGTGTGATAACAACTCTACTATAAAGCTGTCAAAGAATCCTATCATGCATCGATGAACAAAGCATATTGAAGTTCGGTTCCATTATCTCAGAGACTGGGTAAGTAAAAGGCAAGTGCAGCTGGTGTTCTGTTCTACAAATGATCAAGTGGCGGACGTAGTGACTAAACCTGTGAAGCTTGAAGTGTTTGAAAAAATGAGAAGTCTGCTGTGAGTTCGCAACATTGAAGAATTAAATTGAAGAGTAAACCCATATTTAGTTTAAGGGAAGGATTTGTTATACGTTTTTGTTATGTTGGGTCAATAATGGGCTATGGTCTAGGTCAGTCACTACAAAAAATACACTCAATAGTGGCGACATTTGTCGCCGCTAATGCTTTAAATGTCGCCGCTAATACTCAATAGCGACGACAGTCGCCGCTAATGAGTCGCCGCTAATGTCTCGCCGCTAATACCTAGTTTGTCGCCGCTAATGCCAAATGTGTCGCCGGTAATGCTAATCTGACCCGTTTTACAGTTTATTCATATTTTCATTATTTCCAGTTTTTCTACAAACATTCATGCATCACCAAACCGCTATTTTTCATTTTTTTTGGTCCAATATAACAAATACATAACCACAAATACATTAATATATAAAGTTAGAACAAATATTAAAACTTTTGACCAAATCAAGCTATTCTGAATCTTTAAACAACAAAAAAACTAATCAATTAATCTTCATCCTCGTCGTCGCCCTCGTCTTCATCCCCACTTCACAAGAAATTCCAAAAAACCTCTAATCATTTCCCGGATAGTTGTATCAGCAATGGCAGGTGGTGGCGGCGAGTTGGTGGTGGTTTCAGGTGGTGGTGCGGCGAGGTGGTGGTGGTTTCAGGTGCTGGTGCTGCAAGGTGGTGGTGGTTGCAGGTGGTGGCGGTGTAACAGGTGCTACGAGGTGGTGGTGGTTGCAGGTGCTGCGAGGTGGTGGTGGTTGCGAGGTGGTGGTGGTTTCGATTTTGGGAGAGTAAAAGTGAGTGATTTTGGGGGGAGGAGCAGAAGTGAGGTCGTTGATGGAGTGAAATACCCCGCCAGATCTGTTTTTGGGTATTAGCGGCGACACGTCGCCGCTAAAGGTGTCGCGGCTAAAGGTCTTTAAACCACATCCGTCCGATTAACTTTCAATCAACCGTCAGATCTTTGATTAAGAAATGAAACACGGATCAAGAGCAATAGCGGCGACATGTCGCCGCTAAAGGTGTCGCCGCTATTGGTCTTAAAACCACATCCGTCCGATTAACTTTCAATCAACCGTCAGATCTTTGATTAAGAAATGAAACACGGATCAAGAGCAGAAATGTCGCCGCTATTGCTCTGATTTCTTGTAGTGAGTAGTTTAGTCCGCATGCATGTTCATGCACATGCGTTTACTTCTTCTTGTTAACGTTAATGGGTCAAGGGTGTCCTAGTTTGTAGGCTAGCTTTCCTTCCAGTTTGTTTGTTTGTTCCAGTTCTTGCTTGTACGGCCATAAATTCCTTCTAAGTTTATTGAGTGAGTCATTTGGATACCTACTTGTGCATTACATTCCAAAGGTTGTTAATTGAGGTGATGATTGACGATGATGGTTGTAATGATGGCTCACTAGGTGGTCAACCCATATAAATGCAACGTAATACTAATCTAAGATTAATCTAACCTAGTTAAAATATATAGCTAATATTACCCGGCTCTATTAAAATATATAGCTAATATTACCCGGCTCTATTTAATATAATTATATTATTATATTTAATAAAATAATATTAATAGTATATTTAATAATAATGATAGTTGTTAAAAAAGGTGTTCAAGCAAGTGGATAAGAGACCAATCATTTAAAGAAATATTTAAAAACTAAAAGTTTAATCGAATACAAATTTAGAAGGTTAATTTGTTTTTTACCGGCCTATCATTAACTATAAAACAAAATGGTTAAGACATCTACGTTCTCATAGCCATCCTTTTGTTTTAAGATGTCAAGTCACAATCGTATAAGCAACTTGTCTGCCATAGTGCCATGTATCATTCGTTGTTGGTGCCACATGAAATTTTTAAAAGATGTTCTATTGTTCCCTTCACGTGGTCAAAGAAGTACGAACTCTTTTTAAATTAAAAATAATTCTCGTAGCTCAGCCAAATATGGATAAGATGATGTTGTATAATAAAAACAGTAAAAAATGGTATTATAAATAAAGCATGTATGCTTTTCCACAAAATTATTAACACAAATCATTTTACAGTTGGTTGTTTAGAAAACTATATATTATTGTGTATAATGTTTCTGTTATAAAATGCATATTTGGAAAAGGTATAATACTATTATTAGCAGTCAAATTGTAATAAATAAATTAATAGCAACTCAATTGATAACATTATCAGTGAAAAATCCCACTATATTATCATATCATATAAAATGTTAACCTAGGAATGTTGATGATTATTAGCGCCAAGACAATGATAGTGATCGAGTAGTTATTAACTAACTTATTATAGTCTTAATAAATAATACTAATAATAATTGTTATTATTACCATTATAATAATAATAAGACTAATAATAATAGTTTTATTAATAATTATAGTAATGAAAGTATTAATAAGAGAAAGTTACATACAATGGTCTACCTGTTAAAATATTATTTCATTAACATATGTGGATATTTGCTTTTGATATCTAAAATTTGTTTTGATCTATAAAGAACAAAAGGATTTGCAGAACTAAGTTATAAATTTGCAAAATAAGTAGATATATTATTTAGCATGAAATGTTTTTCAAGTTAAATAAGTACTTTTATGTTATACATTGTATCCTACATCTCAAAAAAGAACATAATTATTTTTTTGAGTTAAATCAGCCACGCTTTCTATTTATGATTGAGAAGAGTTGTTTTCTAGCTATTTATATAATACGTTTTGTTTTAAGCCCCTACAAAGTCTTTATAAAATAAAAAATATGCAAGTTGATAGGATTAAGTTTAGTTGGATAACGTTTTGTGTCTTTAGGCCACTACAATTCCTAACATCCAAAAAAATATCACAAAACAATTTTGTTAACATTAATTAATGCGCGTAACATTTAAAAGTAAAACAATTATTGTATTAGAAAACTATAAACATACAACAATCTATTGTTCTCTGTTTTTTTTTCCTTTTTCTTTTTTGGAAGAGCAGAAGACTATATATTAATAGGAAGAAAAGGACCCATGGGAAAGTGGACCATATACCAGCCTCCAATTACTACAACCAAAGAGACCAATTGCTGCTAGAATTTTCTCATAGATATACTTTCCTTTTTTGGAAATTCTAATTAGGATAATTATTCTTTTATATACATAAATCGATATAATATTAGTTGCGGAACCTTCGTGCACGTGGGGAGGGAGCTTCTTCACTAGTATATATAGCCGCCTTAGAATCATTTCACTCCACCAGTTCATTCTACTGATTCGAGTTCATAGTTATGTACGTTAGGATGCGACAATTCAAAATGGTGGCGTCGGTTCATTCTAGGATTATAAAACCACTGAGTCTGTAATCAATTGTTATGATTATTCAATACATATTCATGTTTATTGGTTCGTCATTATTGTTTTCAATTGTGTATTCATAAGTTATCTTAGGCAATAATTGGTATTAGAGTCTTGGACTCTTGAAACTTCGTTTTGAAGACGCAGACCACAATCGCTGGTTAATTGCGGTAAACCGATCACAAAGGGTTGATCCAAATCGTTGTTTGTTTAAGTCCTAGACATAAAACGTTTGAATTGATGTTGGCGTGGATTGCAGAAATCAAAGAAGGAAAAAATTGTGGTGCATGTTTTCGTTGCCACGGCCAAACACAGAAGGTTGTTCGGGAAATTGAAGTTTAGTTTTGCAATCAAGAAAGGACTGTAGATAATTGTTGATTTTCTAATCACACCTAGAAGTCAGGAACTATTTTGTTTGATTAATTGGTGTTATCCTGGCCGGCCAGAAAGGATAGAAATCAGAAAATATAAACAAAAGGTTGGATTTTGTTTGTCTGTTCTTTGTTATTGAAATCCAAAAAGAGAAGGGATGTTAGGGTGATCGAAAGCAATCGTAGATTCAAGGGAAGTGTGAAGATTGTTCCTATATTTATTTTTGAACATCAGCCGCACAAAAAGGTAGCTTGTCGTTGTTGTTGCTTCATGTTCATCGATAAAAAGAAGCCACAAGTGTTGCTGTTGTTTTGTTATACCGAGGACCAAAGCCAAGAGAAGAGGTTACTATTGTTGGTTCGTTGATCAGATGACATACACAAAGGTGTGTTTATTCTCGTCTATTTCATCAAAGAAAGAAACAAACAAGGTAGAAAGGAGAAGCGAGGAGATTGAAAGGGTTGTTTCGGGTGGTACAAGGCCATAAGCAAAATTAACAAAAGACAGAATCATGTGGTGGTCACGGTCAAAACTTAAGGTGATCAAGAAAGTTTGGAGTTTTTCATCAAGAATTCAGAGTCATATTAGAGAAGGCTCATAAATTTCTAGGTTTTGCATATTCCTAATCAAATATAGAATTTACGTTTTCTATACCAACAAGAGATTAGGTTTAGAATTTGGTTTCTGATTCCCTCTTAGAAGTTAGTATTGAACTTCTGAATCACATTTGGTTTTAGAAGAAAAACCTAAGAAACAATGTCTGAAACATCTTCATCGGATAAAAATAAAGAAATTGTAATACATAAGAAAGTAGGTTCTTTATCCCATTTTCAATGTCCCGTTTTGAAACCCACAATCTATATCGTATGGGCAATCCGTTAAAAGACCATACTCGAAGCGAATGACTATGTAAGATGATAGAACCAAGTGCTAATACACAAGTAGATATCAAGAATGACAAGGCCACAATTGCGTATATGTTTCAAGCACTATCAAAGGATCTAGTATTACAAGTTGCAAGTTGCAAGACTGCAAAAGAAGTGGGGGATGCACTGAAGATAAGGCATGTCAGTGCGGATTGAGTGTAGAAGGCATGACTGCAAACACTAAAGACAGAGTTTGAGATGTTGTAGATGAAAGAAGAAGGCACGATCGATCGTTCACCACTAAGGGGCTGTTTGATAGCCTCTTAATGATTTCATTAAGAGGCTACCATTGAATCGGTCAGAGGTAGGGGGTGTTTGTAACAGATTTTGCCGGCCTCTTAATAGTTCATCCAGCCTCTTAATGGTTCAGCACATAAACCATGATGAATCATTCAGAGTTCTTAATAGTTCAACTTTTAATGAACCAAACAGCCCTTAAGTTAAATATGATTGTCACAAGGGCAAGTGGTTTAGGATCAACATTTGATCAACCAAGTTTAGTTAAGAAACTCTTATATTCTGTGCCAGATAGGTTTATTCACATTGTTCCATCCATTGAACAATTCTCTAATCCAAACTCGATAACTCTAGAATAGGAGGCTATTATTTAGCTTCCACTATAAACTAGTCAATTTCAATAATGTTATGTTTTTCATGAGTTCCTTAGCGGTGGTTGTGCCTTCCAACTTTCTAGTAAGTCCTATGGCGTGGTAACCAGACTAGGAGCCATGTAAACTTGATACCTTAGTTCGAATAATGACCCGAGTATCATACCCGATTTATGTAGTAATATTTTGACTCCTGGTCATGTAATGGAAATTGGGTGCAAAATTATCATGGAAGATGACATTTCGAAGATGTATGGTCGAAAAATCAACCTTACAAAATCAAACTCACCTTAGGAAGCCCGTTTTTCTACTCTTAAAGCTTTATCAAAAAGCTTGGTTATGGCACTCATGTTTGGGTCACACAAAAACTTTGAGGCCCTGAAGAAGGTATCAAGCAGCGGTCTTGCTAAAGGAATACCAAAAATTGAGCACCAAACTTAATTATATGAATATTTTTTAGTAGGAAAGCAATCGAGACAAGGCTTTCCAAGTTAAATTACACAATCAACCATGGCTGGAAATAATTACGCCTTCTTGTTTGACGACTTTAGTCGTTACATGTGGGTATTCATGCTAAAGACCAAAGACGAGGAGTTTTAAACGTTTAAAAAATTCAAGTACTTGGTTGAGACGGAATGTGGGGAGAAGCTAAAGATGTTCTAGTCAGATAGGGAGGTGAGTTTACCTCTCAAAACTTCACAAACCTTTGTGAAACTAAGGGAATAAGGAGACAATATACCGCCTCATACACTCCCCAACAAAACGGAGTGGTGGAGCGGCGAAACTTGACAGTTATTGGAATGACCGGGAGTATTTTAAAGACCGTGAAGGTTCAACAAAATATGTGGGGCGAGGTGGTTAGACACTTGGTCTCTATACCTAATCGGGTTCCAACCAAGGCTTTGCAAGATTTAACACCGTATCAGGCTTTGAAAAGTAACAAACCGAATTTGGAGCACTTGAAAGTTTTTGGATGCGTGGCGTGGGTCAAAGTACCGAATGTTGGCTTAAAGTAATTGGATGATCAGATTAAACCTATGATCCATTTGGGTGCTAAACCAGGCTCAAAAGCCTACTGTTTCTATGATCCAGAACAGAAAAAGGAAGTGGTTAGTAGAGATGCAAAATTTGATGAAAAAAATCATTAGAATTGGTCTGACCATCTAAAGGAATATGCTAGTAGTGAGCTAATCCTGGAAAATTTTTAAGTGTTTGGTGATTTTCTTACCGCCAAACAAAATGGACCAGATCAGCTTCAAGATACAACAGACCCGAATGATGAAACATGACCCACAGTTTACACAAAAAATCCACAGGCGCAACCAGACTAGGTTGGTTTATCTGCTGAACCGAAACCAAATTTAGTCGCTAGCCCAGTTTCGAGCCCATCTAGTGCGACTCAAAGCCTAGCAATAGGAACCGAGCCAAGCCCGGTTTCT
This sequence comes from Smallanthus sonchifolius, assembly GCA_023525975.1. NCBI lineage: Eukaryota > Viridiplantae > Streptophyta > Magnoliopsida > Asterales > Asteraceae > Smallanthus > Smallanthus sonchifolius. Next base: position 83,788,275 of record CM042036.1, read on the forward strand.
TTGGTTTTTGACCATAAACCTCTACAAGGTTTTCGTAATTTAAATGATTTATATGTGAGAACAGTACCCATAGAGAAGAACTATGAGGAATTATTATTGACATACGATGGACCAGAAAGTTATTCACAATCAAAGGGTAATCTAAGTTTGGAAACCGCAATAAATAGTGAGATACACTCCACAGAAAAGAACAATACTTGGAAGTTAGTGGATCTACCTGTCAATAAAAAAAAGATAGGTTTGAAGTGGGTGTATAAAGTGAAGCTTGATGCGACCAGGAAGATGGTGAAATATAAAACAGGACTCGTTGCACAAGGCTATGTACAAAAACATGGAATTAATTATGATGAAGTATTCGCACCGGTGGCACGACTTGAAACGGTGCATTTACTCCTAGTCGTAGCAGCCTGGGAGGGGTGGGAAATATATCACCTAGATGTGAAATCCGCTTTTTTTACATGGTGAGCTGAAGGAAGATGTTTTTGTAGTTCAACAAGTGGGGTCCGTGAAGACCGGCCAAGAAGGGAAGGTCTACAAACTTACAAAGGCGTTATACGACTTGAAACAAGCTCCAAGATCTTGGAACTCGAGGTTGAATAACACCCTCAAGCAGCTTGGTTTGAATAGATGTTTGCAAGAACAAGCAGTCTACACCAAATTGATATTAAATGAATTGTTGATCATTAGGGTATATGTGGATGACCGGATTGTAACCGAATCAAGTAAGGAAGAAATAGCCAAATTTAAACGACAGATGGAAGATAAGTTTGAAATGAGTGATCTTGGAAAGCTTTCTTACTATCTTGGTATTGAAGTTAATCAATCTGATAATGGGGTGTTAATCAAACAGGAAGCCTATGCAACAAAAATATTGGATGAAGCTGGATTATTCGAGTGTAACCCAGCTCACTACCCTATGGAGTTGGGGACTAAACTATAGATGGATGAGCTAACTACCCTATGCGCGCATTGGCTGCCTACGATACTTGGTGCTTACTCGACCTGACTTAAAGCTTTTTAGAGGGTATTGCAAGCCGTTACATGCAAGATCCAAAGGAGACCCATTTACAGGCTGTCAAGCATATCCTTCGGTATGTAAAAGGGACCGTGGGGGTATATAATCAACTATACAAAGGGGGTGGAAAAGTCTTAACCGGGTATAGTGATAGTAGTCATGGCGTTAACAAAGATGATGGAAGAAGTACCACGGGTGTTGTGTTTTATTTTGGTGAAGCATCAATCACTTGGTGTACTCAAAAGCATGGTACCGTAGCACTTTCTTCAAGCGAGGCAGAATTCTGGCCGCCACGTCTGCCGCGTGTCAAGCATTATGGCTACTGAATTAGTAAAGTTAATGGACGGAAGGAACAAAAGATAGTGATAAAATTTTACAACAAATCTGCTATCGCACTTATGAAGAATCCAGTCTTTCATGGTAGAAGCAAACACATTGACACAAGGTATCACTTCATAAATGAATGTGTCGAGAAAGAATATGTGGTTTTCGAGCATGTTAGCGTGGATGAGCAAAAAGCCGATATCTTGACTAAAGCACTTCCAAGAGTCGAGTTCAAGGAGATGAGAAAGCTACTTCCCAAGGTTCGAATTCAAAATTACGGGGTTGATTGTTAGCATATTTTCGAATTAGGAGGGCTAAAAGAAAAGGAAAATCAAAAGTTTCTTTTCTGTTTAATGTTATTAAGTTCCTTTTAATATTTAGCGGGTCTAACAACCTCTTGTAGAAAGTAGTATTTAGTAGTCCATTAGTTTGCTTTGTTAATTGAGGATTATTCAATAAAAATTGAAAGAGTAGTGGTGAGATATACCACAAATATCTGCTTTGTTTTTCCTTTGTGTGATTAAAATGGGACAATTGGGATTTCATTTTACATGCCTATCATTAACTATAAAACAAACTGGTTAAGATATCGATCCTTATATATCAAGACATCAAATCTCAATCAGGTGAGCAACTTGTCTGTCATGTATCCGTGCTCCTTGGTGGCACATGAAAGTTTCAAAAGATGTTCCCTGCACGTGGTCAAAGAAGTACAAACTCTTTTTTAAATTACAAATATTTCTCGTAGCTCAGCCTAATATGGATAAGATTATTTTGTATGATGAAAACATTAATATAAATTGTATTATTAATAAAGTATGTATGGGCTTCCACAAAATTATCAACATAAATCATGTTACAGTTAGTTGTTAGGAAAACTATTCTTGTATTAGAATGTTTCTATTATAAAATGCATGTGTTTGGAAAAGGTATAATACTATTATTAGAAACAAGTGTAGCTGTCAAGTTGTTATAAATAAAGTAATAACGACTCAATTAATAACGTTATCAGTGTGCAATCCCCTAATACATTATCATATATATATATATATATATATATATATATATATATATATATATATATATATATCATTTAAAATGTTGATTAGGAATGTTAATGATTTTTAGCGGCAAGACAATGATAGTGCAGCGTAGTTATTAAGTTATTATTGTTGTATTAAATAATAATAATAATAATAATGATAATAATAATAAAAATAAAAGTAGTAATAAAAATAATAGAAAGTTACATAAAATGGTCTTCCTGATAATTTAAAATTATAGATTTCGTGAGCTTTATTAAAATATTATTTCATAAATGTAACACCATAGCTAGACAAATCCCATGTCGGTTATGAACAGGAAAGATGTTGATTCATAAGTAATGTTTCGCCTCAATATCAGCAACTCGTTTTTGACAAAATGACTATGGATGAGAGAAGAACTCCACAGTTAAACGTATTCATGTGGGAGTAATAGTACCAGGATAAGTGACATCATGGGAAGTCTCCACCTCGGCAATAAAAAACAAATAAGTGAGCTCTTGTAGGTGAACAAACAATATTGGTGATATGAGAGCCGAATGTTACAAATGTTATAAGAACCACTTCTGTGTCTTTCGGGATGGTGAGACAAATTATAAATCTCATCGAGGATTGAATTCCTGAGGATGTTCAGAGGGGCCTATTAGAAAAATCTCACATCATTGATAGAGATGGTGAGAAAAACCTCATTAAGAATGATGAGTCTATAAGAGTTGTTTTCTAGCTATTTGTATAATAAGTTTCGTGTCTTTAGGCCACCGTAAATTTTGTCAAATAAAAGGCATGCAAGTTGATTGTGATTTTAGTTGGACAATGTTTACTTTGACCAAGCATTCCTAACAGCCAAAAAATGTCACCATAATCTTATTAATATTAATTAATATGCGTTACATTTTACATTAAAATAAATGTTTTATTACAAAACTCTAAACATACAAAATTGACATTTGTCTAGAAAAGTTATTTAAAATGGACACCCAAATTTAGCTGGCTCAGATATGGACATTACTCACATTAGCCGGCTAAGCCGGCTTGAAATTCCGTGCCAAATTCATTTTTATAGTGTACGAACCAACCGAATTGCGACACATGGACGGCTAAGCCTTAAAAAAGCGGAGGCTAAGCAGGCTAATAGCTTGCTATAGTCGTCTGGCGCTTTTTTAAGGCGTAGCTGGCAAACTTAAAGACTTAGCCGGCAAAAGTAAATTCTTATCCGGCAAAAGTAAATGCTTACCCTACAAAAATCATGGTCTTAAAACACAATATTTTAAGGTTTAGCCGGCAAACTTAGAAGGTGTCACAAAACTTAAAAGGTTTAGCCGACAAACTTGTTGACTCATATAAGGGCTTAGAACGAGTAGAGAATTCTTCTCTTTTTGATTTCGATGACTTATGTGAACGAAGAGAGATTTTACATTTGTGTCGAGAGTGCCCACTTTTGTGACACCTTTTAAGTTTGCCGACTAAACCTTAAAATATTGTTTTTTAAGACCATGGTTTTTGCTAGATAAGCATTTACTTTTGTCGGCTAAGTCTTTTTAGTTTGCCGGCTAAGCCATTTAAGTTTGCCGTCTAAGCCTTAAAAAAGCGCAAGACGGCTATAGCAAGCTATTAGCCGGCTTAGCCTCTGCTTTTTTAAGGCTTAGTCTGTCACGTGTCGCAATCCGGTTGGTTCATACACTGTAAAAAGGAATTTGGCACGGAATTATAAGCCGGCTAATGTGAGTAATGTCCATGTCTGAGCCGGGTAAATTTGAGTGTCCATTTTGCATAAATTTTTTAGTCAAATGTGTATTTTGGTATTTTTCCCAATAATTTATCTGCTGCTTAAATTTTGTGGATTATAGTAATTTGTAGACCTCAGATATCCTTTCCTTTTTTGGAAAATTTACGAAGTAGGATAATTGTTTTTCTATATATAAAAATCAATATAATATTAGTTGTGGAACCTTCGTGCACGTGGGGACGGAGCTTCTTCACTAATATTTATAGCAGCCTTAGAATCACTTTCATTACACAGCAGTGATGAGATCACCAAGCAGTGAGATGAAGGCAGATTTGAAGAAAGGGTCATGGAGCCATGAAGAAGATGAGATGTTGAAATCTTATATCAATAGATATGGCATCTGGAATTGGTCTCATATGCCCAAATTTGCTGGTAATTATCACTAGTAGAAAACTCGGTATTTTCCGTTTCAAAATTCAATCGCAAAAATCAGTTGATTTGTTGATTGTTTTTCCTTTTGTTTGTAGGTTTAAACCGAAGTGGGAAGAGTTGCAGGCTTCGATAGATGAATTATCTAAAACCGGACGTAAAGAGAGGGAACTTCTCTCAAGAAGAAGAACAAATCATACTCCATTATCATTCACTTTTGGGCAATAAGTAAGCATATGTTTAAACTAGTTTTTTTATTTTAAGAAAATGTGCACGTAAAATTCTTTATAAGTATTAACAAATTGTTTCTCCTTATTTATTGTCTTCACAGATGGTCAAAAATTGCATCAAAACTTCCGGGCAGAAGCGATAAAGAAATAAAGAATTATTGGCATACACATCTGAAGAAACGTGCAAATTACAATTCCATGTGTGAAACACCAGAACAACATGATATGAATGTATTATTGAGGTGTGAAGCTAATGTGGAAGAGAATATACAAGATAATCATTCAAACAATCGTTTTGGATCCCTCTTGTTGCAGACTTGTGAAGATGATAACTCTTCTTCTAGCAGCAGTATTACTTCTAATGATCATGAAGTTGAATTCAAAGATGATTATTATGATATTTGTTCACCTGGAACCGTTAAAGATGTCCAATGTTTTTGGACACAATTTTGCGGGTTGGAGAACTTAGAACGAACAAATCATGAGAATATATCCTTTGATCCTGTCTTTCTGTATTCATACGATGAGGCAACAAGTCCATACAACTTTTACAACAATGATTTTGATACCATCAAGGATTTAATTTGATTTCCATTCCTTTAATTTCATAATTAACTACTTACTAATACGTAGGTTGCCACAAGTTTGTATTGATTGCTAATTTAATAATTCATATGGGGCGTTTATGTAAATAGTCAAAACTCATGTTTTAAAGTTTATGTAATATTTGTAAGTCAAATAGTTGTTGGAAACAAAAGATGGAAACTGCTACGTATGTAAGGATGCGACGATTCAAAATGGTGGCGTCGGTTCATTCTAGGGTTATAAAACCATCAAGTCTTTATTCAAATGTTACGATCATTAAATACAAATTCAAGTTTATTTGTTCATCATTATTGTTTTCAATTGCGTGTTCATAAGTGATATCAGGCAACAATTGGTATCAGAACCTTTGGCTCTTGAAGTTTTGTTTTGTTCTACTCGTTTGGAAGACGCATACTACAGTTTGTGGTTGATTGCAGCAAACCGATCACAAAGATCAAAATCGTTGTTTGTTTCAGTCCTAGACATGAAAAGGGTTGAATTGGTGTTGGCGTGGACTTCAAAAATCAAAGAAGGCGGACATTGTGGTGCATGTTTTGTTTCTACGGCCGAAGACAGAAGGTTGTTTGGGAAATTCAAGTTTAATTTCACAATCAAGAAAGGACTGTAGACCATAGCTGATTGCTAATCAAACCGAGAAGTCATGAACTATTTTGTTTGATTATTTGACCTTATCCTTGCCGTCGAGAAAGGAAGATGGAAGGAGGAACAAGAAAGGAAGATGGAAGAAGGAGGGTTCCTAAGTAATCGGAAAAACATAAACAAAAGGTTGGATTTTGTTTGTCTGTTGTTTGTCGCTGAAATCCGAAAATAGAAGAGGTGTTAGGTTGTTCCTATATTTGTTTTGAACATCTGTAACATCTCAAAAATATTATCAACAGACAACAGGATAAAAGACGAGTTTTAAAAATGAAATAAAGTAATAAAAGGTTGTGGGGGCTCGTGTGCCAAGGATGGGCCGAAAATAGGGAAGGGGAAGGCTTAAGCCTTGAAACTTGTCAAGGTTCAGCCACATTCTCGCAACACAACTCCACACCATTTCTAGAGATAAATCGTAGAGAGAGAAAGTCCCGATTTTGGCTAAGATCGATCATATACCATTCTCCACTACCCAGGAGAAGATTTGCTGAAGAACGAGATCGTTTTGAGGTAAGAAACGTTTACTTTTCAGAGGTTTTAGCCTTGATGGGTTTTATGGGCTTTTCGAATGAAAGGTCGGGTTTTTACAAGTCAAATGAGAAAAGGATTTCGGATCTGGGGTCAAATGTATATAGTTTCAAACTTGACGTTTTAATCAAACCAGATCTGAATCCATGCAAATACTAGGGTTTTGGGGTTAAATGTAAGTTCTCGGCTAAAGTTCCTGTGAAGGTTCTCGGGACTAAATCTCGGGCAAGTTCTCGGGCCTAGTTCCCGGGGAAACGTATGTCTGCTGATTTCGATTTGCAGTTTCTAGCAATTCACCATATTTGATTTGCGCCGTGATGATTGCAGATTGTTCTTCTTGTTTTGATTTGTTCTCGTTATTCATGATGCTCTCATACCAATTGTTGGCCCTATCGAATCAAGAACAACATTCAATCATCAAATCAACATAAGGATTGCAGGGAAGAAAAACATGGGATGAACCCTAAAACACAAATTTGTAACACCCAAAATTTCAACTCGATTTAAACTTTAAAAAAAACACGAAAGTTAGGTCACAAAACGACATTTAACGTATCCACACGTTAAGTTTTATAAACACGAATTAACTAACATAATTACCTTAATTTGTTTAAACAAAAATACCAACAAGTTATCCACAACTTGTAATAACTCCAAATACTTTGTAAATACTCCTCATGAGAAGGTAAACAAAAACCAATTACAAAACATAATCACGAGAATCCAATCCACATGATGCGAGACCCGAGATCACTCCAGAGCTTTCCCTACATTCAAAACATCAATTTGAACATGGTTAATAAAGATAAGCAGCCATAGGGACCTCCCACAAGCCCCTACAACAAAAACATGTCAAAACCCAAAAATCAGCCAATTGCGTCTGTCCGGCGTAAGACAGCCCAGACCGGAGTCCTAGACCTGCACCAGCACTCCCAATTTTGCAATTTTGGCATTTTCGACCCTCCCAACTCGACCCGTTTGCATTTTTGAGTCGTTATTGAACATAAACTTATATTTAAACTCCATATAAGCCTACCCCCATATACTAACACATATTTATTAGTTTTTCATCCCCAAACCCGAGTACCACTACTCGTTTCCCACTCATTAAGAGTTTAACACAAGTTCTATTAATTCGTTAGTTGAGGTACATAACAACCTACAACTTTAAACACATAACGACCCATACACGTTGTATGTTTTACCTTTCTTTCAACTTGACATATCCACATATCTAACGAGAGATCCACCTCTCGCTTTCTCACATGGAGTTTTGACTGCATGCCGACCCATGAAGTATCCACACTTCATGTCACCTGTGAAGTACTTGACTTCACTTTCACCCATGAAGTACTTGACCTCACTACCACCCGTGAAGTATCCACACTTCACGTAACACCTCCATGAAGTATCCACACTTCATGTAATCAACCAATTTACCGTTTTACTACCAACAGTTGACTTGCACCACATTAAATCAATTTTAGTGTAATGTTACCACATTGTACATTTTAGTTGACACTTGACCACATTGAGTCATTTACACCATTTAACCACATATCACCCCTTAATTTGACCAATAACCACATGAGTCAATTTACATCTATTTATCACATTTGCACAATCAAGTTTGACTATTAACCACATAGTCTAATTACACATATTTACCACATTTGCACATTCAAAATTTGATTATTAACCACATAGTCTAATTACACATATTTACCACATTTGCACATTCAAATTTGACTATTAACCACATAGTTTAATTACACCAATTTCAACATAATAGTTTGACCCTATACCATTAAGGTCAAATTACACCAATTTCACCATTATCCACAATGGTTTGACTTATACCACATTAAGTTAATTTTATATCAATTTCACCATTATCCACAATGGTTTGACTTATACGACATTAAGTCAATTTTATATCAATTTCAACACTTATCCACAAATGGTTTGACTTATACCATGCTAAGTCAATTTACAACAAATCACCACATTCTATATTTTTGTTTGACTATATGCCACACTAGTCAACTACACCAATTTTCCACGTTTAGTTTGACTATATTCCCCATAATTCAACTACATCACTTTTACCAAGTGTCATTCATTAGTTTGACTAATTTTCTTATTATGTCAACTACAACAATCCTATCACATTCACACTTTACTTTGACCATTTACCACATAAGTCAAAATCAGCAAACAACACATAAATAGAATTAACAATACATCTATTTATATGTAACCACTACTTATCTACTACTAAGTAAGTGCAAAGCACTTACCTTTGCCAATGAAGATTCCAATCCGTCTTCAAAGCTAACATCTTTAACACCTTGATCACCTAAACAATCCACATGTTTAGTAATCTAATTTACCCCAATACATTCACCAATTGAAGTTTAACTCCTACCTAAGATCTTATGATCTTCACCAATAACTAACTTGGTTTAATTAGCTTTTTTCAAGCTTTCAACCTTTCAAGATAACAACCAACCTATTTTGACCCGTTAAGGTTTTATCCAATTTTCACCCAATTCTCTAAGGTTCTTGATTCATCAAATCGATTGAGGGTTTCTACTAAAAATTGTGTTTATTAATGCCATAAACACTTACCAACCACCAATTCATCATTTTAACTTCATCAATTTGAAAACCCCTATATTTCACCTCAAGAACCCTAATTTTGAAATCATCAAATTGGGTATTAGAATCATGTTAATCATGATTCTCTACCATTTTCAACAGTAGATTAAAGTTTATAACCAACAATAAACCAAAATCTTCACACCTATTGCCCCAATTCGGGTTTTCTACTAAAACCTACCAAGAACACTTTAAATGGTGATTTAAATAAGAAATGATGCTCACTTTGATGTTTGGAAGGAGAGGAATGTTTCAAATCCAACTAATTACACATGCTATCCGTCAACTTCTTGAACTAAGCCTTCCCCTCTTTCTCCTCCATGAAAAACGACTGTGTCGCCATTTTAATCCCCACCCAAATCAGGTTTGAACTAATTGCAAGATTAGTCCATCTACTTGATATTTTAACTCCTTCTTCCAAAACTACATAATTCCACCATATAAAACAAACCCTCAACTTTTTTTTTTAATTAAATACACCCTCTATAATATAAATAATATATATTATAGGGCAAACTCGAAAGTTGGTTCGTTACAAAACTTGAATTAATCGATCATACCCCCCTCTTGTTTACAATGAGGACATCGATGCCAGGGCCGGCTCAACGTTTTTAGGGGCCTAAAGCCAATACTAAAATTGGGGCCTTTTTTCGAATTAGGTATTTAAGTTGCACTAAACACACAAAAAAACATGGTATTTTCTATCAATATGACAACAAAGGATGAAGGAAGAAATGACCATAGTGCAAGAAAGTAACCATAAGTAAGATGCATCATGAGATTAAACTCATATAGTTATGAAATCAGCTACTAAGTTATGAATTCAAATTAGGGTAGAAATCAAAAATTAATCAAACATGTTAGGGTAGAATATAAACAGGACAACAGATTTATGGGAAAATAGGCAAAAATCAAACAATTTGAGGATTAGAGGAACCAAGGCTAGAAACTCTTACCTTTAACTCTTTTAAGCAGATTTAAGAACAAGGTGAAGCAGCCCCTAGCGTCTTAGAGAGCACACGTGATTCCAAGAACACAGGCATGAACAACCGATTTCAAGAACAATTCTCAAACAGATTCCAAGCGTTGGATTCATGGAACACAGTCGATTCAAAACGATTCAAAGGGGTTTCGAGAATTAGAGTGTGGATTCGTGGAACAGAGAAGCAAATATTATAGCGTGGATTCATTGTTTTAACCTTTTCCGTTGGAATCGATAACCGTTTCATTGTTCAAGACCTCACGAATGGCAAGTCGACGTCTCAATTCACTCTGTATGACCTAATTTACAATTTTTAAGCCAAATTAATTACATCGTGTTTTTTTTTCTTTTCCCATCTATCCTTTGGTTTCTAATGGACTTAACCCATAATACTAAACAGCCCAAGCCCAAGCCCAAATACCTGTGAGATATGTAAGAAATTTTTTAAATGGGTGCCCTAGAAAAATGGGGGCCTAAAGCGTTTTCTTTAGAACCCAAGCTCATTGGGCCGCCCCTGATCGATGCCTACTTATACCTAGCGAACCAGTGTGAAACAATCGATACAACGATCCCTAACCCTAATATCTAATCGACGCCTTCTAAACGACAACGTACATTCAACTTTCTTCTTTTGTCATTTTACACAATTACCCATGATACTTTACAACTTTACAAATGATTCCAAACTATCATTTTTAATAATGACGTATTTGATCCAAACTAAAATAAGTTTAGTTTAATCTTTCACCATTCACCTTTAATAATTTTGTAAAAGCATATAATATTTAAATGCCTACTAACTAATCTGTCGTATTACTATATATAATATTATTAATCAATTATATAATATTTTATAAAAATGACTATCATTTATTTAATAAACTATCCTTAAATAAAATACTATCAATTATAATTGATATGCATCATTTTAATGTTTATGGGTGACTGTTTAATATCATATGATATCAGCAATAATGTTGAGAATATTAAGGATGAGAAAAGTATATGTATTTGAATGTACATGCATGTATTTGAAAGGATTAATTAATAGCTCATGTAATCATATATAACTAGCGTGAAATAAATTCAACATATATTATTATATCGGATACATTGTATGAAGATCAATTTTCTTTTTCGATTTTATTATATTGGCTTCCAGCAAACCACCTAATCATGTATGCTTTTGAAAAATCTGCAGTGAATGATTGACGTGCTTGTGAGACAGAGATGCTAAAGATACAAATTATTTAATTTTTTTTGGATATATACACCATGTAAACCAATGAAAACAAAGAACAGGAAGAGTAGATATATCGATGGACAACATCGAGGAATTAAGAAACACATCGACGTCTTTCACTGATGGACAGATCCTTGTTCAAGGTGGACCCGGTCTCTGATATGTCATCGGAAAACATGGTGTGGGTAATGTATTTGCCAATGGGTTACTAACGGAATTTACGAAGTGATCACGGTGATGTTTTCAGTGACAGATTATCGATAGAGATTAGTGACGGTTATTATGGAAGTAACACCAACGGTTGAGCGACAAAATGCATACAAATGGATCACCAACTTATTTTATGGACAGATTACAATGGATTTGTCCGTCGATATTTAACTTTATTAAAAAAGTAAAAAAAAAATATTGTCGGTTTTTGCAAAAGTAAAAAAATGTTTTGTCATCAAATCCAGTGGCAAGAACTCGTTCTGGACATGGAATAGAACCGTCAGTATAGCCAAAGAGATTGTTTGAAGAAAGAAAATGTTCAAGCATTATCTTCCAATAGCCATAGTTTGTATGAGATAAGATAAAAGCAAACTTGTGTGAATTGTGGGATGATTTCTCCTGTGGTGTAATAGTGGCGATTGTGGCCATTGTACAAAAATGTAAAAATGGTACGGATGAAAGTTGGAAAAGAGTTTCGCCTGGTTCAAAGAAGTTTCGTCTATGGGCAAAAGTTTGGAAAGTTTCGCCTATGTCAAAGAAGTTTTGTCCGGAGGACAAAAATTTAGAAGTTTTGCCTGGAGGACGAAAGTTGAGAAGTTTCACCTAGAGGACGAAAGTGGAGAAGTTTCGTCCGACTCAAAGGTGGACGAAAGTTGAGGTAAAAGTTTCGCCTAGGAACTTCCGTTCAAGTAAAAACAGATGAAACACAGTGTTTCAAGTAGAGAAAAGACTGAAAACAAGCGTGGATCTAGAACGTAGAGGTAAGAATGAAGAAAGAAGACGGCAGAAGGTGGGTTTAATGGTGGCGGCGATCTAGGGTTTAGTGGAGGGGCGGCGATGGTTGTGAAAGCGAGAAAAGAGCCGATTGCAAGGCAAAGATGAAGCTTGGGGAACACTGGTGATGAGCAACGACAAAAGGTGTTTGGCTCTGATACCAAATTAAGCATCTTTATGTGCGTGTAATTGTGTTGTTTGTATAGATTATGTAAAGATTAAGGTTACAAGAGGGGATATATACAAATCTCATATTTACATAATCTTCCTCCTAATCACTGATGACATTATAATCTAATAGCCACAAGCTTGGGTAAGCCGTCGAAAATTACCGTCGAATTACTAAACCTTAAATAGAAGTGTTGGTGGCCAATCGGGTGTGGCCACCTACACATCTATTTTAATGTTATATAATTCTTTGTCCCAATTACAACCGCTATCTGGTGTTTGTGTAGTGGTATCCGCATTTTCCTTAACTCACTTGAAGTGGTTCAGGTCGTGGGTTCGAACCATGCGACCACCAAACTTTTTTTGTGTTTTTTTTTTCTTTAGTTTTTTTTTCTTTTCATTATTTTATTACTAGGTTTTTTTCTTTTTATTATTCTTTTTTAACTATTAGGCGCAATGTGAGATATATAATACATTTTTATATCTATGGATCGATCTCCAAAACTGATTCGTCTCAAATTCGTACGTTACTTTTATATACTTAAGTACGTTAGTGTCCAAGCCAAAACTTTTTTTTTCTTTTGTTTTTTTATTAGCCATAATCTTATATGTTTTTTTATGTACCTAACTATGTTTCTTTTGTAACCGTCTTAACCGTTTAAGATTCGCTTCACGCCACAGAGTGAGGGAATTCGAGTTAGACTACGTTTCGACTCCGTCGCAACGCGGGGCTGGTAAAGATGCTAGTTTTTCCTTAATTTGGTACTTTTTTTCCCTAAAGTGGTTTGTACTTATCAAACTCCCGAGGACCCTAACGTCTTTTCCGCACCAACCGGTTGAAAAAAAGTTTATTCACAAGTTGAGATGTAGATTTTTTTTAAAAAAAAATTGAGCCGTATTTTGTGCTTTTTTGAAAAACTATTCTTTTGCTTATTTGTTATATGATTTTAATATTTATTTTTTTAAATGTTAATATTTATAATAACTTAAAAATATATTTCGTTTTCCTATAATGTTTTATACAGTCTGATATGAATTGTATTCAAAACCGAGCCAGGTGTAAATTTTTATTTTCTTTTTAATTTAATTTGGTTTTTTTATAACTTTGATATATAATATTTTATAAAAATATAATGTTGCGACATACTGATTTTCATCTATGTTGTGATATAAATTTTGTTTAAAACTGAGTTGTGTCGGATTTAATTTACTTCATGTTTTTTTATAAACGTACATAATCCCCGCCCCAACGCGCGACTTTTTTCCACTTTTAAACCAAGATTACACCAAAGACTAATTAAAATGATGTTTTTGATATATAAAATAAAAACTAGAAATAAATTTTACATTTTGTGAATGCAGTTAATAAGACTATATTCCGCGTTCCTTTCAAAAATTATTTTCAGAACTTACTTACCTGTCAAGGGGTTTATTTTCATTAATAAAGATTTACATATTACATATTTATGAAAAATGTTTTATAAAAATAATTATAGATATCATTATTATTTATTAGGAGAAAGGTGAGAAACAAAAAATTATAAAAACAATTAAATAAAATTGTATAATTAATAGAAGAGATGGGTGAAAAAAAATTAGTTGAGGATACATAGGGAGTGACCACCAAAATCTTTATTTATTAGATAGTATAGATATAGATTTATGACTTTGCCTATAGATTTATGACTTTGCCTCTTATTTTATAGAAGGGTTTTCATATAAAAAGGTACGGAGAGTAATAAAGTAGAAAGAATCAATAGCAAACAAAAAACCACTAGAAGACCTTTATATTCTGAAATTTACACAGGGTTAAAGAGTTAAATAGTTTCCAACAATCAAATGCATTTAAAGAGTTGTGTTATGTACAATGCAACTTATTCAAAAGGAAAAACTTGAGCATCTCAGACCTCAAAATATATACATGATTGAAGTTGTAGGTTGGAATTTCCGATATAAACCAACAACCTACAAACAGGCGAGATAGGATGCGATTCCAGTTAAATTCTCTAGATGTCAAACTCATGGTTATATAAGCCGTAGAGACTGATTGAATCTTGAAATACCGAATCTGAAAAAGGGTCATGATGATTGTTTCCAAGCTCCATGTTATCGATCGGTCAAGGTTGTTTCCATTGAATATCTTCAACGGTTCCTGGGGATCCTATATCATAGTAATTATCTTTAATGTCAACTTCTTGCTCTATGGAAGAAGTAGTGCTAGTAGAGGAAGAGCTATCATCCTCTGAAGTCGTTGTGGACTGTTCCACAATAATATCAGTAACATGATTAACTTCATGTTGTTGTGTATTCTTATTATCATGTGCTCGAATCATTCGGGTTGGTTGTTTCATGCACCAGGTTGTGTGACCCACGTTTCTTGAGATGAGTATGCCAGTAATTCTTGATTTCGTTATCTGTACGACGAGGAAGTCTTGTTGCAATTGCCGACCATCTGTGAATAGATTAATGCACTATAGTTAATTAACTATATCCCATACTAAATATAATTAAAATAAATCATACGGAATTAAATTAGTATGCGTGTGTTATACCTAATTAAACAACTTTTTCTGCCGTATCGATTAGGGCTTAAATTTGTTATGTTTATTTGATAAATTATTAATGAAATTTAAGAACTTAATCTATAAATAGTTAATGAAGTTAGGGACTAAATTTATGTATCTAATTATCTATGAATAAGACTAATACGTTTTATGGACTCTATAACTAGAACAATTTTATGTACTTAATAAACCATTGATTCATATCTATGCATACCTATCGCCGAGAAGTGAGTGAGAATGTAGTATGATTTCTTCTTCTTCCTTGGAGAATGATACAGACTATCCACCTTAATCCATGGACCCGTGGCCCACCCAGTCAAGAAGCTCCTCCGCATCCACGTTTCCACTTTCTTCACGTTTCATTTGAATGTTTATTTTTTATGTTTTATTAATTAGGTGAGTGGGTAGTTAACACCCATGATCTAGTACATGCATGCATTCATGTTTCCCTTTTGCCTATTTAAGGCCTTATGTTATTTAGAATGAGAAGAAGATAAAAAACCAGAAAATTGCAGCAACAAGTTTGTCTGCTTTATGTTTTAATTTTTAGTTTACGTAATTTAGTTTAAGGAGAATGCCAATCTCGAATCCGGCTCTATCAGAGAAGTTCCCTCTCTTTATGTTAGGCTTAAGATAATTCATCCATCCAAGTCTGCAACTCTTCCCACTTCTTGACAACCCTATACAAAAGATCAAATAACACTAAGAAATCATGCTATATCAATATCACATAATTACATATCCAAAACACTACTAGAAAACTAATTGAAAATTTTCTATCATCGACAGCTAAATCTCTTAGCGTATGTGAATGTCCTTTTTGTTGAAAGTTGCATTACCCACTTGACCCAGTTGGAGTTCACGTCTGCATGGAGCATGGGATTTATTTTGCTATTTAATTTATGTTTATTTAGTATTTTAATTATGGAGTAAAGTAGGATGGAATAAGTCATATGTGTGACAATCCGGACTTTTTAGTCTAACTCCGTTATTTAAATCCAATTAAAGTTAACCTATTTAACTCTAATTCAAACCTCAGGAACTATTTCTACCTTTATACAAATCTTAGGGACTAATTCTGTCAATATTCTAAACTTAAACTCCAGGGACTAGTTGTGTAATACCCCTAAACTATTCTGTTGACTTTACAAAGTCAAAATCATATTCCTGTTGACTTGTGCTAGTCAAACTAACCAAATTCTAACCCCAATCCCAACTACAAGGACCATTCATGCCAATTCTTAAACTCAGATTCATGAAACTACAGGGACTGATCTTGTCATTACCAATTTCTTGATTTTGTTTGACTTTCAGAAGTCAAACTCGCAGATTATCCAAATCCAAACTTTATAATCGAATTTCGTTTTAATGACATTCACGACATCATTGAACCTTTAATCATCGTTATCAATTCGAATTAAACCCAATTATTGTGTAATTATATCGTAACCGTCGGGCGGTAATGAATATCTATCAAATTCGGGCTATTTGATCATGATTCTCGCAAGCCAACACTCTGCACACACTAAACGATCATCTATGAAGCTTCTATGCAATCCAATTCGATCGGAGAAGAATAGTCGTCGGAGATCAAGTTCTTCACGGTCGGCACCTGTTTTAGTCGAACTCCATCAATCTGATACCATTTCAGGTAATTGAATACACCTACAGCTTCGTTTCCATCTCTTATATGAAAGAAATAACCTAATTAGGGCTTACATTATCGAATTCGACTCAAGCCAGATTCTAGGGTTCATCGTAAACCAGTTTAATCGAGCTATACCCTAGACTCTTTTTAAATCCAATTAATGTACATGATTAGCTTCGCAATCCCCTTTATACTAAAAGCCCTATGCTAATTGGAGTTCATATCATCGAATTGTTCAAGATCCGTAATCTAGGGTTTGTTCTTGAAACGATTTGGAGTTTTTGATCTTAAACGCATTTTTAATCAAATCAAACCACACCATCAGATTTGCAATGCTCTAATCAGTGAAAGCCCTATAATTCAAACAACTTTTAACATCAGATTTTATCAAATCGAATCTAAGCTTATAAACTAGGGTTTCGGATTCTAAATCAGGGATTAATCGATCCAGACTCAATTATTTCCAAATTAAACTCATACACATAATCGCAAACACTCGTTTTGCAAAACCCCTATGCTGTTTTGATCGATCTGTATCATCTTCGTTGGTTTTGGAACTAGGTTCGATCGTGCGTGGGTTTTGGAAGAGAAATACACTGGAACACTTTGATAAAACCATTTGAAACCGGGTTATGTTGCGAAACCCAAGCGGGCGGGAGTGGTTAAGGTGTTGGTGTGTGGGGGAGGAGATCCGGGTTCGAGTCTCCCTCCCCCCTTGTTTTTGTTTTTTATTTATATTTAAGCATTATTTAATTATAAAACATTTCCTATAATATTATATTTATATACTAAGGTGTTATAGCCCGGGAAACAACCCGTAGACTTGGGTTTGATTTATTAACCCATTTTAATATTATTTCTCACTTTTAAAAATAATATATTTATATTATTTTCAACCGTGTAACTCCAATTAAAAATAATATATTTTATATATTATTTTCACCCCATTTATAAACTCTGTGTAACGTTTCAAACTAGTAAGTAATATAATTATCTATATTATTTACCTACGCTTATTATTCTCAAATAAAAATAATATATTTATTATTTTTTCCACGTAATTAGTTATTGTGCTTTTTCTTTGAGCTTAAAAATAATATAATAAAATATATTATTTTCTTAGACCATTATTAAATGGTACAAATGTACGAATATATTTTCATATAAAGGTTATTCGTAATTAGAGGTGTTCGACACGAAAACGTATTTATCTTAATTATTACATTAAGAAACCCTTATTCTCGTGGACACGTTCGTCTACTCGTTGATCCTTAGAATGTCTATGACGTTCAAATGTTCCGTGTCGTCACAAAACCCCATAGTATCCCAAACTATTATGCTTATAATTTTAGGGCATACGTAAGCAGTTCACAAGCAAACTCCTGTGTTCATATTGCATCCTTGTGTGGTGCTATCTTCTACTCATACACAACTCAGGTGAGTTTCACGGCCCCTTTTTACTCGTTTTCCTGTTGGGGGAGAAACATGTATAGAAATCAACATCTTTCACTTGTTTTCCCGTTGAGGGATAAACATACACGCAAGCAATCATACTTTTACTTGTTTTCCCGCGGGGGAGAAACATGTATGCTAACAAACATTATTTTACATGTTTTTCCCGTTGGGGGAGAAAACATGACGCAAACTATTTTGATTATAGTACTTCATATGATATCACTGTTGAGGCTAAGCGTAACACACTATCATGAAATTCCTCACACACTTCGGACCGTTAATATGAAATTAGCGAGGTAATTTTGGTAGTACTACTGGGTTTGACAAACCCTACCCGCGTTATTCGTGCTAACTCGATTGGAGGTCAAACGAGTGAAATATTGACCTTAACACATTAGTCAGAGTTGATAGACCTGGCCGGAGGCAAACAAACAAACACTGTCAGCTTCGGTTGCGAGCGCTTTAGTAAGACATGAACGTAGGCTAGCTACCTATAGATATGCATATTGAATGTACATAATCTGGCAAACGCTCTCATTGCAAACTTGAAACCTGTGAACTCACCAACCTCGTGTTGACATTTTTCTTACATGTTTCTCAGGTCGCTTTGGCACAGGTTGCAACTTCGGACATGCATGGAGTCCTACTGTCATATCATTCATTTCAAACATTTTAAACAGTTTACTTATATACATTGATTGACGCTTGTTGAGTGTAATTACTTTTGATTTCATATTAACGTTTACGCTTCCGCGTTAACTCTGAACTTTTGTGTTATGACATTTTAATTCCCATATAGTGTCGTTTGATGTAACTAATGACTGAGATTCTGGTGTGTCACCTTTCAAACGGTAAAACTCCGTTAGTGGAATTTTGGGGTGTGACAGATTGGTATCAGAGCCATTGGTTATAGCGAACTAGGAATTGCATACTAGACTATAACCCACACACATTAGTTACACGACACAGATACTCATACATGCTACACGTAGCATCTACACATACATTGCATTGCAGGCATGTTGACATCTTTCATATCACCCTCTACTGACGAGGAACAAGTCGTTTGCATTGCATCATCATTCCCAGTGGTGACACTCGGGAATCATCAGAACAACATCCACTCCCGTCCGAGGGCATCAAGACGGAGCCTTCGGAGGAGTCACTCACACCACCATCATATGCACCCTTGTTACACCACCAGAGCCAAAGATAACACCAGCTTGAGCCTATCGAGGACACAATCAGGGAATGGTGGGTCTTCTCAAGTTCGTGTCGGGGACGACACACAACACTAGCACATATCTCTTTGGGATTTAGGATCGTCGGAGGCGAGTCCCTACTGTACCCACTAGCAACAATACGCCGTGTGAAGACAGAGAATGCATTGACACGTAGATGTCATCACTTTCCTGAGACGTGGGCTCGCGCTTTGGTCGATATTCTGTTGAAGAAAGATTGACACAAGGTTGAGAACGCCTTGCTCATTGCATACTCAAACCCTATCCTGACTCAGTTGGAAAGACGGCTACTTTGCCTCTTCTAGTAACACATATCCATGAACTAGTTTCACTTCTTGAAGTCGCATTTTGCGTACATGATCTCATCTACAATCCGCTGGATTGGACCATCGTAGTGTATTTCTACTCGAGTGAATACTCGGATCAAACGATTCCCGACTACTCATCCTGATATGAGTCCTAGTTGATCAACTTATAGTTGATAACTAAGCATCCCGATGACTTATCATATCTGACAACACTCTGTACTCGGCAGTACCAACTAAAGGACATCTTAACACAGGATAGGGAGAAGCTAGGGTGAGCATGCAAAGCGAATTATCATTACGGGTGCACACGTAATAATAATTTGAGGTGCATGTAAGTCCTGGTGAAACCTAGTGTGTGGAAAAATGGTCCTAATCTGTGATCTACATACTTATATTTTCCATTGACAGTAGAAACTCTCGTAACCCACTCAACGACTAGTTGGTATCGTTTAACATGTTTACCCAGCTGATATACGCGACTATCATGTTGAAGGTATTTACGGACACACTAAGCTATCATCAATGGAACTCATCATTTTATGTCACTCATGTAAGAGTCTTAGTGAACTTAAGACTCTCATGCAGACTTGATTAATGAAATCATCTCGGTTGAAACTCGAATAGAACCTCATGGTAAACCCACCGACTCCAACTATGTAAGCGGAAATTGGGAATTCTTACTAAACTAACACGTTATTCCTTACACTCCAACAATAGATTCCATTTGACCTTGTTACCTCATCATGTGACCAATCTTCAGTTGAATTTGATTTATACCACGGGATATCCAACTCTGTAAATGGGCTTATCTCTTCACAAAATGATCAAGTTGTTCTAATGACATTAGAAAACAGGGATTTAATCTAACCAACCATCGGTTGAACGCGACTACTTAAACAGACATCCTATCCCTAATGTTACTGAAATCTGTATTTCATTAAATTTCTTTTCCTACATGTGAATCTCTTCCCTTGGCCTTAGCATTGACCGACGCTTACCTTATAAGCACGGGTCTCACTAGAAGTTTCAGCATGACTTTACAAATTCTATGTCGGTGCGGTCGTACTCCGACAAATTCTATTAGAAAGTGCTTACGTAAAAGCCATCCTTCCATTTTGGCTCTCTTCACCAAGCAGCCATCTGAGGAGAAGAAGATGGACGACATTCCGATCAGTCGTGATTTTCCGGAAGTATTTCCCAAAGACTTGACTGGTCTTTCGCCTCATCGTCAAGTGGAATTTCAGATCGATCAAGCACCCGGAGCAGTCCTTGTTGCTCGGGCACCGTATAGTCTTGCACCCAGTGATGCTACCAGAACTATCCACACGACTGTCAGAGTTGTTGGATAAAGGCTTCATCCGACCTAGCTCATCGCCATGGAGAGCTCCAATCCTATTCGCCAACAAGAAAGACGAGACTTTCCGTATGTGCATTGACTATCGTGAGCTGAACAAAGTAACCATCAAGAACCGATATCCCTTACCACACATTGACGATCTGTTTGATCAACTTCAAGGGTCAAGTTCCAATTCAAAGATCGATCTTCAATCCGGTTATCATCAACTGAGAGTCCGGGACAAAGACATCTCTAAAACTGCATTCAGAACTCGGTACGGCCATTACGAGTTTTTGGTCACGCCATTTGGATTAACCAATGCACCCGCGGTGTTCATGGATCTCATGAACCGTGTGTAAACCTTACCTTGATTAATTCGTCATCGTTTTCATTGATGATATCCTCATCTATTCTAAGAACAAAGAAGAACATGAGGAGCATATGCGTTTGATTCTAGAATTGCTAAAACAAGAGCAATTGTATGCCGAATTTTCCAAGTGCGAATTCTAGATTCGCGAAGTGAAATTCTTAGGACATGTAGTCAATGAGACGGGAATACATGTCGATTCATCCAAGGTAAAAGCTATCAATAAATGGACGGCACCGACAACGCCAACTGAGGTGCGACAATTTCTTAGATTGGCTGGCTATTACCGTCGTTTCTTTGAAGGATTATCCAAGATTGCACAACCCCTCACAGTATTAACTCAAAAGAGTAAATCTTATAACTGGGGTGATACCCAGGAATCAGTATTCCAACTTCTAAAGCAGAAACTTTGCAGTGCACCCATCCTATCTCTTCCAGAGGGAACGGATGATTTTGTGGTGTATTGTGATGCATCCATTCAAGGTCTTGGTTGTGTGCTGATGCAACGTGAAAAGTTCATCGCTTACGCTTCTCGTCAACTGAAAATACATGAGAAAAACTACACAACTCATGACTTAGAGTTGGGAGCCGTAGTATTTGCACTAAAGTTATGGAGACATTACTTGTACGGTACCAAATGCACTGTTTACACCGATCACAAGAGTCTTCAGCACATCTTCGAACAGAAAGAGTTGAACATGTGACAGGGTCGTTGGATCGAACTCTTGAACGACTATGACTGTGCTATCAAGTATCACCTGGGCAAGGCTAACGTAGCAGCCGATGCCCTAAGCCGGAAAGAAACTTAACCCGAACGAGTCCGAGCATTACAGCTCACTATCCACCCTGGACTACCTGATCAGACCCATAGTGCTCAACTCGAGGCCCTGAAAGAGGAAAACCTACCGTTGAAATCCACGCGTGGTATGGTGAAACAACTTGAGGTTAAATCGGACGGTATTCACTAATTCGCAGAGCGAATATGGGTTCCAAGGTACGGGAACACAAGGGAACTTATAATGGATGAATCTCACAAATCTCGTTATTCTATTCATCCTAGTTCCGATAAGATGTATCCTGACCTAAAGGTTCTTTATTGGTGACCGAATTTAAAGTTGATATTGCCATCTATGTTAGCAAGTGTCTGACCTGCTCAAAAGTCAAAGTCGAGTACCAAAAATCTTCTGGTTTGCTCCAAAAATCGAAAATTCCTATGTAGAAATGGGAGCAAATTTCCATGGATTTTATCACCAAATTACCCCGAATTTCTAATGGATGTGACAGCATCTGGGTAATTGTCGATTGCTTGATAAAATCTGCTCACTTCTTAGCCATCAAAGCAACTGACAAAATGAAAAAACTGACTCGTATTTACTTGAAAGAAGTAGTCTCTCGGCACGGAGTGCCAATTTTTATCATTTCGGATCGAGACGCTCGATTCACATCACATTTCTGGAAATCACTACAAAAAGCTTTAGATACGCGTCTAGACATGAGTACGGCGTATCATCCTCAAACTGATGGTCAAACGAAACGTACCATTCAAACATTGGAGGACATGCTACGAGCTTGTGTGATCGATTTCGGTAACACTTGGGAGTCTCACCTACCTCTGGTGGAGTTCTCCTACAATAATAGTTATCACACTAGCATCAAGGCAGCACCATTCGAGGCATTGTACGGACGTAAATGCCAATCTCCGATCTGTTGGGCTGAAGTTGGGGATAACCAACTTACATGTCCTGAACTTGTATTCGAAACTTCTGAAAAGATCGTTCAAATCCGAAACCGGATGGCGACGGCTCGTAATCGTCAAAAGGGATATGCCGACAAGCGTCGTAAACCATTAGAACTTCAAGTAGGCGACATGGTTCTACTCAAAGTCTCACCTTGGAAAGGTGTAATTCACTTCGGGAAATGAGGAATTGGCCCAGTAGTGTATCAACTGGACCTACCTGAAGGACTTAGTGGTGTACACGATGTCTTTCATGTCTCGAACTTGAAGAAATGTCTAACAAACGAAACACCCGCGGTTCCTCTTGAGGAACTACACATCGATGAACAACTGCGGTTCGTTGAAGAACCGGTAGAAATTATGGATAGGGAAGTCAAAACGCTCAAACGTAGTAAAATCCCTATTGTCAGAGTTTGTTGGAACTCGAAACACGGAACGGAATTCCATGGGAGCGCGAGGATCAGATGATACGCAAGTATCCGCATCTGTTCCAGCAATCCACATCAAACTCTTAAGGTACTACTCTAATTTTCGGGACGAAAATTCTTTCACCTAGGGGAGAATATGACACCTCAGAAATTTTTTTATTATTTTAATTTTCGGGACGAAAATTCTTTCAACTAGGAGATGATGTGACAATCCGGACTTTTTAGTCTAACTCTGTTATTTAAATCCGGTTAAAGTTAACCTATTTAACTCTAATTCAAACCTCAGGGACTATTTCTGCCTTTATACAAATCTCAGGGACTAATTATGTCAATATTCTAAACTTAAACTCCAGGGACTAGTTGTGTAATACCCCTAAACTATTCTGTTGACTTTACAAAGTCAAAATCATATTCCTGTTGACTTGTGCTAGTCAAACTAACCAAGTTATAACCTCAATCCTAATTACAAGGACCATTCCTGCCAATTCTTAAACTCGGATTCATATAACTACAGGGACTGATCTTGTCATTACCAATTTCTTGATTCTGTTTCACTTTTAGAAGTCAAACTCGCAGGATTATCCAAATCCAAACTTTATAATCGAATTTCGTTTGAATCCATAACTGAAATAGGTGTTAATGACATTCATGACATCATTAAACCTTTAATCATCGTTATTAATTAGAATTAAACCCAATTATTGTGTAATTATATCGTAAACGTCAACCTGTAATGAAAATCTATCAAATTCGGGTTATTCGATCATGATTCTCACAAGCGAACACTCTGCACACACTAAACGGTCATCTATGAAGCTTCTGTGCAACGCAATTCGATCAGAGAAGAAGTTACAGTCGCCGGAGATCAAGTTCTTCATGGCCGGCACCTGTTTTAGTCGAACTCCAACAATCCGATACCATTTCAGGTAATTGAATACACCTACAGCTTCGTTTCCATCTCTTATATGAAAGCAATAACCTAATTAGGGCATACATTATCGAATTCGACTCATGCCAGATTATAGGGTTCATCGTAAACCGGTTTAAACGAGCTATACCCTAGACTCTGTTTAAATCTAATTAATATACATGATTAGCTTCACAGTCCCCTGTATATTAAAAGCCCTATGCTAATTGGAGTTCATATCATCGAATTGTTCAAGATTCGTAATCTAGGGTTTGTTCTTGAAACGATTTGGAGTTATTGATCTTAAACGCATTTTTAATCAAACCACACCATCAGATTCGCAATGCTCTAATCAGTGAAAGCACTATGATTCAAACAACTTTTAAAATAAGATTTTATCAAATCGAATCTAAGCTTATAAACTAGGGTTTCGGATTCTAAATCAGGGATTAATCGATCCAGACTCAATGATTTACAAATTAAACTCATATACATACTCGCAAACACTCGTTTTGCAAAACCCCTATGCTGTTTTGATCGATCTGTATCATCTTCGTTGGTTTTGGGACTAGGTTCGATCGTGCGTGGGTTTTGGAAGAGAAATACACTAGAACTCTTTGATAAAACCATTTGAAACCCAGTTATGTTGCGAAACCCTAGCGGGCGGGACTGGTTAAGGTGTTGGCGTGGGGGGGGGGAGACCCAGGTTCGAGTCTCTCTCCCCCTGTTTTTGGTTTTTATTTATATTTAAGCATTATTTAATTATAAAACCTTTCCTATATTATTATATTTATATACTAAGGTGTTTTAGCCCGGGAAACAACCCGTGGACTCGGGTTTGATTTATTAACCCGTTTTAATATTATTTCTCACTTTTAAAAATAATATATTTATATTATTTTCAACCATGTGACTCCAATTAAAAATAATATATTTTATATATTATTTTTACCACATTTATAAACTTCGTGTAACATTTCAAACTAGTAAGTAATATAATTATCTATATTATTTACCCACGCTTATTATTCTCAAATAAAAATAATATATTTATTATTTTTTCAACGTAATTAGTTATTGTGCTTTTTCTCTTAGCTTAAAAATAATATAATAAAATATATTATTTTCTTAGACCATTATTAAATGGTACAAATGTACGAATATATTTTCATATAAAGTTATTCATAATTAGAGGTGTTCGACACGAAAACGTATTTATCTTAATAATTACATTAAGAAACCCCTATTCCCGTGGACACGTTCGTCTACTCGTTGATCCTTAGAATGTCTATGACGTTCAAATGTTCCATGTCGTCACAAAACCCCATAGTATCCCAAACTATTATGCTTATAATTTTAGGGCATACGTAAGCAGTTCACAAGCAAACTCCTGTGTTCCTACTTGCATCCTTGTGTGGTGCTATCTTCTACTCATACACAACTTAGGTGAGTTTCACGGCCCCTTTTTACTCGTTTTCCTGTTGGGGAGAAACATGTATAGAAATCAACATCTTTCACTTGTTTTCCCCTTGAGGGAGAAACATACACGCAAGCAATCATACTTTTACTTGTTTTCCCGCGGGGGAGGAACAGGTATGCTAACAAACATTATTTTACATGTTTTTCCCGTTGGGGGAGAAAACATGACGCAAACTATTTTGATTATAGTCCTTCATATGATATCACTGTTGAGGCTAAGCGTAACACACTATCATGAAATTCCTCACACACTTCGGACCGTTAATATGGAATTAGCGAGGTAATTTTGGTAGTACTACTGGGTTTGACAAACCCTACCCGCGTTATTCGTGCTAACTCGATTGGAGGTCAAACGAGTGAAATATTGACCTTAACACATTAGTCAGAGTTGATAGACCTGGCCGGAGGCAAACAAACAAACACTGTCAGCTTCGGTTGCGAGCGCTTTAGTAAGACATGAACATAGGCTAGCTACCTATAGATATGCATATTGAATGTACATAATCTAGCAAACGCTCTCATTGCAAACTTGAAACCTGTGAAATCACCAACCTCGTGTTGACATTTTTCTTACATGTTTCTCAGGTCGCTTTGGCACAAGTTGCAACTTCGGACATGCATGGAGTCCTACTGTCATATCTTTCATTTCAAACATTTTAAACAGTTTACTTATTTACATTGATTGACGCTTGTTGAGTGTAATTACTTTTGATTTCATATTAACGTTTACGCTTCCGTGTTAACTCTGAACTTTTGTGTTATGACATTTTAATTCCCATATAGTGTCGTTTGATGTAACTAATGACTGAGACTATGGTGTGTCACCTTAAAAACGGTAAAACTCCGTTAGTGGAATTTGGGGGTGTGATAATATATTAGTGGGTTGAATTGGTTAGTGGGTCCTAGTCTTTCTCCTTTATTTTTGGATGCATTTGATATGTACGTTGCCTTTATATGTTGGACTATTCAGTCTTCATTTTAATATATTCACAGAAAAAGCTTTCGAGCAAACAGTGAGTGTGTGCAGAAATTTCATACAGTAGCCTATTCCAATCTTTCTATTTTCCACTTTGTTTAACAAATGGTATCAGAGCCAGGATGAGTGATCTTCAATTAGTAGGCGGTGTGAAGAAACTCAACCATCAGAATTACAACACTTGGGCTACTTGTATATCGTCATATTTGCAGGGGCAAGATTTGTGGGAAGTTGTTAACAGGGCTGAGACAACACAACCGGAGGAAGACGCTCAAGGGGTTCTACGGAAATGGAAGATCAGAGAGGCAAGGCGATGTTTGTTTTGAAGACAACTGTAGAAGACGAGATGCTCGAGCACATACGCGACTCGTTGAACCCCAAGGAAGCTTGGGAGATTCTTGCGGTTTTGTTTTTCCAAAAAGAATGATACAAAACTGCAATTACTGGAAAATGAGTTGCTATCCGTGAATTAACAGGAGCTGTCCATCACCCAATACTTCCATAAGGTGAAAACTTTGTGCAGGGAGATTGGGGAACTCGATCCTCAAGCCAAAATCGGTGAGCCACGTATAAAACGCATTATAATTCACGAATTGAAAAGGAATTTAAAATTTTTGTTGCTGCAATTCAGGTTTGGCCTACCCAACCGTCTCTTGGTGAATTCGAATATTTGCTGGCTAGCCAAGAGGCTTTAGCCAAACAAATGGGTAGTTTGTCTACCAGGTCATCTTCCAAATCAGAGACAGAAGCCTTGTACGTGGGTAAAGGGAATGGACGTTTTCGAAGCAGCCAAGGTTCCGGCCGGTCTAATGACCGAAACAAATTCCAGGATCAACCTGACAAAAAGAACCGAGATTCCGAGAAGAAGGAAAGTAGTAATGATCGGAACCCTCGATCGTTCAAGAAAAAGTTCCCGTTTAAATGCTACAACTGTTTGAAGGCGTGACCATAGTGCAAAGAATTGCAGGTCTGAACCGGTTGAAGAAAGTAATGTAGCTACGACACATAATGAAGAAGGCCGGGATGCCGAGGCGTTTGTCGCCCAAACAGAAGAGGTATTCGCGTTTACAGCCTCTACCGAATGACAGACAATCGCTTGGATGACTCGATCGTCGATTCGGTTTGTTCGAATCATATGATCGGTGACAAGTCTAAGCTAAGCAATTCGACTAAATATGAGGAAGTCGGGTTGTGGTTCTTGCAGACAACTCCAAACATTCGGTCGATCACATAGGCAATGTGACTTTTCCCGTAGGAGATCGAAAACATGGGTTAACCCTAAATGATGTGTATCATGTTGTAGGGATGAAGAAGAATATGCTTTCTGTTCCTCAAATAACAGAGAGTGATCATTATGTGGTGTTTAGGCCCAAGGATGTGAAGATTTACAAGGAATTCGAAACTCCTTCAATACCGATTCTTCAAGGTCGCAAGAATGATAAAGTCTATGTGCTAACAGCTGAGTCGGCCTATGTTGAAAAGGCGAAAGGAAACCAAAGTGCTGATTTGTGGCATCAGCGTATGGGGCTTATGGGCTATGATAAACTGGGCCTAATCATCGATAACGACCTGGTGAATGGGCTGCCAAATGTTCACGTTAATAAAGAAATTGTGTGTTCCCGTTGTCAATTCGGCAAAGCCAGACAACTACCTTTCTCAAAATTAGATTTTCAAGCCAAGGAAGGTCTCGAGCTTGTGCATTCTGATGTTTTTAGACCTGTGAAGCAGCCTTCAATCCAAGGTATGCAATGTATGTTGACTTTTATTGATGATTTTTTGCGCTTATACCTGGGTTTATTTCATGAAGGAGAAGTCCGAAGTATTTGCAAAGTTTAAAGATTTCGAAGTGGAGGCAGAATTATTAACAGGTCAGAACGTTCGGTGTTTGAGGTCTGACAACGGAGGTGAATACCTTGCCACCAGCTTCAGCAACTACCTGAAACAGAAACGGATTAGGCGACAGTTAACATGCCCGAACAACCCTCAGCAAAATGGAGTTTCCGAGCGTAAGAATCGGCATCTGGGTGAAGTAACAAGGAGTTTGATACATGCCAAAAACCTACCAGGTAGGTTCTGGGCAGAGGCTATGCGTACTGCGGCGTACATCATTAACCGAGTTCCATCTCAAAGTCTAGATTACTTGTAGCCACTTGAAAAGCTAACCGGAACAAAGCCTACTGTCAACTACTTCAGGGTTTTTGGGTGTGTGTGCTATGTGTTTGTACCGAGCCACCTTCGTCACAAGATGGAGAAACGGGCTGTTCGATTCATATTTATTGGGTATGATGCTAAAAGAAAGGGATGGCGATGCTGTGATCCTAATACCCGGAAGGTATACGTGTCTAGAAACTTGATTTTTGATGAAAACTCATCGTGGTGGTCTAATGATAGTCAAGTGTTACCGGATTCTCAACAGCTAAAAGAAGACATTGAAATGTCTAAGGTACAATTGAAGTTTGATGATACTGTTGATGCAGGTGATAACCATGTTGAGCAAAACAATCAAAAAAGTTCAACTCCTATTGCTGAAGAAATTAGTGAACATGCACCTGGTCCAAGAAGATCTCAAAAGGTAAGAAAGACTAAGATATGCAAATGCTAATATTGCTGTTGTTGAAGACAAATTCCTTGAGCCTGAAAATTTTGAGGGCCAATTTGGCAGAGAAGAGTGGCAGATTGCAATGAAGGAGGACATGTCGGCTCTTTTAAGGAATCAAACATGGGATCTAGTGTCGAGACCCAAAGATGTAACACCGGTCTCGTGCAAATGGGTTTATAAATTGAAAAGACGACAGATGGGTCGGTAGAAAGATTCAAGGCTCGGTTAGTCGCAAGGGGCTTCTCCCAGCAGTATGGTTTGGACTACGAAGACACATTTAGCCCGGTGGCGAAGCTCACTGCAATTAGAGTATTGCTAGCCGTAGCAACGAGTAAAAGGTGGCGGTTGTGGCAAATGGATGTGAATAACGCTTTCTTGTACGGTGACCTTGATCATGTTATTTATATGACTCAACCGATGGGGTTCCAAAACAAAGATCATCCAGAGTATGTGTGCAAGTTAAAGAAAGCTATTTACGGCCTAAAACAGTCACCGCGAGCTTGGTTTGGTAAAATCGGTGAGTTCCTTGAACAAAATGGCTTTAGTTTAACTAATTCCGATGCAAGCCTCTTTGTTAAACAGGTTGATAATCAAGTGGTTGTAGTTCTCGTTTATGTGGATGATTTGATCATAACGGGAAACCTTGAAGAAGAGATTGATCAACTAAAAGCAAACTTATGTGTGAGGTTTAGAATGAAGGATCTTGGAAGTCTAAATCATTTCTTAGGTTTGGAGCTGAAGTATGCAGATGATCAGGTGATTCTGCACCAAACAAAATATGCCAGTGAAGTTTTGTTTAGGTTTGAGATGAATGACTCCAAACCTGCTCCAACACCAATGGATCCTAATGTCAAAATTCGGGCTGAAGACGGAAAAGAATTAGAAGATCCATCAATGTATAGGAATATTGTGGGGAGTTTAATCTACCTCACATTAACTCGACCCGACATCTAGTTTGCTATCGGGGTAATGAGTAGGTACATGCAAAGTTCACGAAAACCACGTCTTGTAGCGGTAAGACGAATACTAAAGTATGTGAAAGGAACCGTGAATGTTGGGGTAACCTTCAAGAGGGAGATTGAGCCTAAACTGATTGGGTATTGCGATGCAGATTATGCTGGCTATCTCAACGTTAAAAGGCTAATAATCGGGTATTTGTTTATGTACGGGTCGGGCCCTATTTCATGGTGTAGTAAACGACAACCTACGGTGTCGTTATCTACCACGGAGGCAGAATATAGAGCAGCGGCCATGGCAGCTCAAGAGTGTACTTGGCTGGTTCGATTGTTGGAAGAGCTTAAGCAAACAGTTGACTATCAAGTGAAGTTAATGTGTGACAACCGATCAGCTATCAAGCTTGCCGAGAACCCGGTTTTTCATGCTCGGACCAAACATAGAGGTGCACTACCATTTTATACGTGAGAAAGTGTTGAAAGGTGAAATCAAGATGGTGCAAGTTAATACCACCGAACAGATCGCTGATGTGTTCACCAAAGGACTGTCAAGCCCGAAGTTAACTGGGTTCAGTAAAGCCATGGGACTGATACAAGTAGGCAATGAGAGGGAGTGTTGAAAGTTGCATTACCCACTTGACCAGGTTGGAGTTCACGTCTGCATGGAGCATGGGATTTATTTTGCTATTTAATTTATGTTTATTTAGTATTTTAATTATGCAGTAAAGTAGGATGGAATAAGTCATATGTTAGTGGGTAGAATTGGTTAGTGGGTCCTAGTCTTTCTCCTTTATTTTTGGCTGCATTTGATATGTACGTTGCCTTTATATGTTGGATTATTCAGTCTTCATTTTAATATATTCACAGAAAAAGCTTTCGAGCGAACAGTGAGTGTGTGCAGAAATTTCATACAGTAGCCTATTCCAATCTTTGTATTTTCCACTTTGTTTAACACTTTTCTCCAGTTTAGATTATGGGTGATCATTGAGGGATTATCTAAGGATATCTGTAGTTTTTATTTTTTTATTTTTATGGGATCCTTATACAATCCTTCAGTCATATTGGGTGGTGATAGTCATTTTTTCGATTGTATCTATGGATTAATCACTTACAGCATATTTTGGCATGTGAGACCAGTTCCAGATCCCATATCTGTTAATATAAGAAACCAACTTCTTCAAACCTGTTTTCATCTCACCGCTTGGAGTCCTCATCACTTCTAGTTATGAAGTATTTTCAAATCAGTAGTATCTTGAACTGATGAAGAAGTAGTGACTGATCCACTGCTATAAATAATGACCCATTATAAGTGTAATAGATTTGCTGAAGTAGCTTCCTCTCAACCTCAAAGAAAGTTCTCATCATCAGAGAGTTATGTGTTGCAACCATGTTGGTCAAACTAATCACTATATAAGTAAACAATTTCTCGTACCAAAAATATAAAAATAATAGATACTAAATATTAAAGCAAAGAATCAACAGATAAGATAAAATACTGCCTACATTTGAAATTAAATACATGGGAAAAATGAAATAATATTCCATGTGTTTTAAACAAATTCATGAAACGGTGCTTTTTTAAATTCATTCCTAACAAAAATTTTGTCCGTATTCACGGCAGCTCACGGATTGATAACAAATCCACAAAACTATTTGTTTTATGTTGATAACCACCACAACTAGTTTTATACCGTTCTATAGTCCGAGTCTTTTAATCTAATATTAAGAAAACTATACAAAATTATCTACCCAAGAAGTCTAGTTATTAAAATGTCTTTTAATGTAATAACAAAAAATAAGAAAAAAAGAAAGAAAAAACCTATACCAAATTATCTACCAAGAAGCCAATTTAAAAAAAAACGTCATCTGGTGCTACAGAACATATATTTCACATCCTCTACTAATATACACTTAGATGAGTTGAGCTAAAGCTTCTATTGGAATATATTTAGGATTTATTAATATGAGCCCCAGTTTAGGTTTCTAGGATTTCTTATGATATATATTGTAAGATAACCTTCAGTAATAAATTAATTCAGTATTTTATATTCTTACATGGTATCAGAACCAACCTAGGCTCTCTATCGTTTCCGCGGCTCTAGACACAAATAGCCAAACCCTAGCTGTCACCAACTAAGAAAAACCCTAGACAGGGCGGAGTGCCACCACTACCGTCGCCCTATACAACCACCGTTCATTTCCTATTCACCTTTCTTGTTTTCTGTTCTAAATAAAGTCTCGGTTTCGGTTCTAAGTTCCAACCACTATTCCTAAATACTTTTTTTCGAGAATACCCTAGCTCTCACCGCCGCCACCATCTCGACGACTTCCTTTGATGGATATTTTTTCGAGCTTCTACATCTCCTTCTGCATTTTTGAGTATCAATTGTTCCTTTCAATTGCAATCATAGCATAATATGGCCTTGAAATCCACTCACAATGGTGAATTTATATTAAGTCATTCACAAGAATTTATAAAACGTAAACAACATTTGACAAAGAAGGGTGGTTTGGTTAAGATCTCATGGGGTGGCTTGGAGGAGATCAAGAGATAATGATCTATTGATTATTATCATTATCTAGTATTTAAATTTGTTTAAGTAATTTGATTTGTTTAGTTAGTCTGTTTGAATTAAGAATTACTATTTAGAGTTATAATAGGAGTTGTATTGGTGGTGTTATATAAACCATCTCAGTAGAGTTTTAGTTTCAGTTTTTTATGCATGTAATTCGTTTACAAAGTTAATAAAAAGAGTCGCTCGTGTGTTGAGCAAAATTCCGGTGTTTGTGTACGGCTGTGATTTCGATACCTTCACTTGTAAATAAGTTTAACAAGTGGTATCAGAGCCTAACCCATTAGTCATAGCGGATTTCCAAGCTGTTGGCGGCATGAAGAAGCTGAATAATACGAACTACAATTCCTGGTCTACATGTATGGTTTCGAACCTACAGGGCCAAGATTTATGGGAGGTAGTCAACGGTGACAGCACGGTAGAACCTAGGATTGATACTAATGGGGCGATTCACAAGTGGAGGGTGAAGGCAGGAAAAGCCATGTTTGTGTTGAAGACAACCATCGAAGAAGAACTACTTGATTACATAAGAGATCTAGCAACACCTAAAGAAGCATGGACTGCACTAGCATCTTTATTTTCGAAAAAGAATGATGCCAAACCCCAACTCTTGGAGAATGAATTGTTATCTGTAAGTCAGAACGAATTAACAATTCCTCAGTACTTCCATAGAGTCAAGACACTATGCCGGGAGATCAGTGATCTGGACTAACAGGCCCGGATCGGAGATGCCAGAGTAAAGCGGATCATTATCCATGGTCTTAGGCAAGAATATCGGATCTATGTAGCCGCCATACAAGGATGGCCAAACCAACCAACACTGTTGAGTTTGAAAACCTGCTTGCGGCCGAAGAGTCTCTAGCAAAACAGATGGCAGGGGTTTCAGTATCTAATCCGATAAAGAAGGAAGACACGGCACTATATGCAGATCGAAACAAAGGCAAATACCGATCAAACAAACCCTGGGGACAGAAAGGCCAGTATGACAGACCGAAGAAACATGAGTACCAGAAGAATAATCGAGATCATGAAAAGAATGGCTCGAGTGAAAAGAAAGATCGGCATTAAGGCAAAAAGTTTCCGTATAAGTGCTACAACTGTGGCGTCCGAGGCCACATGGCAAAGGATTGTCCTTCAAAGAGACCCGAGGAAGGTAATATAGCCAACACACAAGAAGAAAAGCCCTCAGATGCCGAGTCCTACTATGCACAAGAAGAAGAAGTCCTAGCAATGTAGACTCAGGCTGTTCAAATCACATGACAGGTGAGAAAAGACGCCTTAGCAATCCAAAGAAGTATGAAGGCAGTCGGGTAGTGGAAATAACAGATAACTCAAAGCACAACATAGCCCATGTTGGAGAAGTCAGGTTCCATCCAGAAAAGAATCAAGGGTTTGTGTTTGATAATGTTTATCACATACCCAAAATGAAGAAGAACCTATTATATGTACCACAAGTGACTGAAACAGGTCGGTACGTCTTGTTTGGGCTAAAGGAAGTAATGGTGTTTGACGAGTTTGAGACCAAGTCAAAACCAGTCTTACGGGGTATGAGAAACAACGATGTATATGTTTTATCGGTCGGGACAACGTATGTGGAAAAAGCAAGATCTACCCAAACATTGATCTTTGGCATCAACGTCTTAGTCACGTCGGATATGACAAGTTGGAAGTCATGAGCAAAAGAAAACTGGTCAGTGGGCTACCTGACCTGAAGGTCCGAAGAGATGTAGTATGTGCAGGCTGCTAGTACGGAAAGGCACATCAGCTGCTGTTTGAACCATCTCCTCATCGATCCATAAAGCCTATAGAGCTTGTACACACGGATGTGTTTGGCCCAGTGAAGCAAGAGTCAATAACAGGAAAACGGTACATGATCACCTTTATTGACGACTTTTCTAGGTATCTATGGGTTGACTTCATGAAAGAGAAGTCTGAAGCATTCAGTAAATTCAAAGAGTCCAAAGCTGAGGCTGAGAGGGAGACAAAGAGTATACGGGAATGTCTTCTGTCCGATAATGGCGGAGAGTACATTTCAAAGGAGTTTAATGAGTACCTGAGAAGTTGCAGGATAAGAAGACAACTAACTTGTGCAAATAACCCACAACAGAATAGGGTATCCGAGAGAAAAAAATAGACATCTAACTGAGTGGTCAGGAAGCATGATACATAGCAAGAACTTACCTGGAAGGTTTTGGGCAGAGTCAATGAAGACTGCTGCATATATAAGTACCGTATACCACAGCAAAACCTAAAGTATATTTCACCGTTTGAGAAACCATTTCAAGTGAAGCCAAATGTTTGCTACTTCCAAGTATTCGGTTGCGTATGCTATGTATTTATACCAGGAAATCAAGGGCATAAGATGGAAAAGAAAGCCATCAGATGTATATTTGTTGGCTACGACAATGAGAAGAAAGGGTGGTGGAGTTGTGATCCTACGACCGGAAAGTGTTTTGTATCAAGGAACGTAATTTTTGATGAAGCCTCATCATGGTGATCATCCAACCATGAGACCTTACCTGACTCTCAAGTATTAAAGGAAGAAGTTGACAGCCGAGTTAGCCTTACCCTAGATGAAACTGAGGCTGACCCGGTCCCTAAGGTAGATGATACTAACTCAATCTCATGTAAGTGGGTGTACAAGGTGAAGAAACGATCTAACGGGTCCATAGAGAGATATAAAGCCCGGTTGGTAGCACGGGGATTCTCGCAACAATATGGACTTGACTACGAAGAAACTTTTAGCCCAGTAGCAAAGTTAACATCAGTTCGTGTTCTGTTAGCAATTGCAGCCAGCAAGGATTGGAATTTGTGGCAAATGGATGTAAGTAATGCATTTCTCTATGGAGACATTGATCATGTGATCTATATGGATCAGCCGGAGGGATTTAAAAGCCTAGATCATCCATAGTACGTATGCAAGCTTAAAAAGGCTTTGTACGAGCTAAAACAATCCCCTAGAGCTTGGTTTGGAAAGATTGGTGAATTCCTAGAACACAATGGCTTTTCATCTACTATGGCAGATTCAAGTCTGTTTGTCGGAATTAAGGGAAAGAAAGCAGCTATAGTTCTCGTGTATGTGGACGACTTAATAATAACCGGTGATCTAGTCGAGGTGGTAGAACAATTAAAGCTAAACATGTGTGTAAGATTTCACATGAAAGATCTTGGAAAATTAAAATATTTCCTAGGTCTGGAGATAAGCTATGAAGATGGAGGTATGGTGCTACACCAAAGCAAGTATTGTGTTGACCTACTTAGTAAGTTTGGAATGGAAGGAAGCAAACCAGCTTTAACTCCACTGGATGAGAGTTTGGAATTAAGGGTCAATGAAGGAAGAGAACTTACAGATGCAACAATGTACCGACACATCATTGGAAGCCTCATATATCTTAAGCTCACCGGACTGGATATAGCATATGTTGTTGGTGTCCTAAGCCGGTTCATGCAAAAGCCTAGAAAACCACACCTTGATGCTATACGCAGGGTACTTCGGTACATAAAATCAAATCCTAGTTATGGTGTTAAGTTTAAGAGGGAGTAAAAAATTGAGTTAACTGGGTATTATGATGTTGATTATGCATGAGAAAAGGATGCTCGACCACCGGATACGTGTTCTTAGTCGGATCTTGAGCGGTGTCATAGTGCAGCAAGCAACAACCCACCGTGTCATTATAGACTACGAAAGCTGAATATAGGGCAGCTGCCATGGCTGCGCAAGAGTGTACTTGGCTTAGACAGCTCTTAAAAGAGATGGGTCAAGAGATGGAGAGTAAGATAACTATGTTTGGTGATAATATATCATCCATACGTCTGGTCGAGAACCCGACCTTCCATGCTAGGACCAAGCATATCGAAGTACATTATCATTTCATAAGAGAAAAGGTACTTAATGGTGAGATAGACTTGAAGTACATAAACACTGAAGAGCAGTTAGCTGACATGCTAATGAAGGGTCTGTCCAGAGGGAAGTTGGTTAAGTTCTGTGAAGGTTTGGGTATGGTTAAAGCAAGTGTTGAGAGGGAGTGTAAAACGTAAACAAAACTTGACAAAGAAGGGTGGTTCGGTTAAGATCTCATGGGGTGGCTTGGAGGAGATCAAGAGATAATGATCTATTGATTATTATCATTATCTAGTATTTAAATTTGTTTAAGTAATTTGATTTGTTTAGTTAGTCTGTTTGAATTTCGAATAACTATTTAGAGTTATAATAGGAGTTGTATTGGTGGTGTTATATAAACCATCTTAGTAGAGTTTTAGTTTCAGTTTTTTATGCATGTAATTCGTTTACAAAGTTAATAAAAAGAGTCGCTCGTGTGTTGAGCAAAATTACGGTGTTTGTGTACGGCTGTGATTTCGATACCTTCACTTGTAAATAAGTTTAACAGAATTGTGATCGAATTAATTGTGATTTGATTATGAATTGCTTATGGAATATTACATCACTCACAAACATGTGTGAATTGCTTGAAGTATTAGCCGATGTGGCTTTCAATCTCCTTTGTTTGCGTAAACAATTAACATGGAATTAATAGTGAAAATTAGGGTTGGATTTTTCTTTTCCAATCCTCTTCGCTACAGCTCTTGAAGGCCGCCGCCATCACTACCGCCCTGCCCGATTTGCGGACCACCGAAGTTCGCCACCAAATTGTCGCCTCACGCGCTTTCTCTCCTCTATCAAATCGCTCATTCGCCGCGCTGCTCCCATGCAAGACTACAGTCCTTCATCGATGGTTATCCTCAAGCCGCTCCTCAGCTGCGTATATTTGACTACGGTTCTCTATCACTGCTTCTCCATTGAGTCACTCTTTCTTACAGGGCTACGGTCTTCTAGCCACCAGTTGATTCACACCGCTCTTTTATAGGACTACCGTCCACAGACGCGCCACACCGCCTACGTCGCATGCATGACTATTGTGACAAGCCAAACTTTTTGTTCCAGACAACTAGCAACTTGGATTAATTTTCGGGATGAAAATTCTTTTAACAAGGGGATGATGTGACATCCGGCATTTTCAGGTTAACTCCGTTAACACAAACATCGTTATTTCAAAAAATTATTTATTCAAACTCGATTATCTCAAACATTCACTCATGCATTACATTTAATTAGGGTTAGTTAGATGTGTCAGTTTCGCATAAACACTCACGTATCAGTAATTTGTAGAATTACCGGATCACACACGAGTCGAACCCGTAACGTTGGTGAACTAGTAAAAATAATTGCGAACAATTATTTTAAATATAAATTATGTGAATTTATAAGTTTAGTGATTTATCTGTGAATTATGTGAACTTTCGTGATATCGCATAGAATTATCAGATTTTTATTTTACTGGTTATTTTTATAGAATATGGAACTTTTATAAAAATAATTATTTAAAAACTAATTTTATCTAGTGGATTTATTTTAATGTTTTTTTTAATATTCCATGATTATCTTTACGAAAATTAAATCACATTCAAACAAATATATAGGAGATTTTTATAAAAAGAAAAAACATTTAAACTTAATCTCCTATTTCTCTCTCTCTCTCTCTCTCTCTCTCACACAGTCTCGATCCGCAAACACCCCCCTGCCGAACCCTTCAAGCAACCCAAACACCATCCGTTCGAGCTTCAATCTCGTAATTGATCGCGTATTCGGACTCCCATTGGCGTTTATAACAATCCTACGTAAGTCGTTTCGTTCAATTTCGTTACTTTTTGATTCCTATATTTTAGATTGAAACCCTAGTTTATCCAAACATGAATTTTTACAATAAAGATGGTGACTTTATCACTATTCTACATGTATTTGATGGTTTTATGGTTATTTGGAAAACCCTAGCTTCATATGATTAGTAACTTGTTAAAAGATTAAACTTTTTGATTATGTGATGGTGTAGAATTGCATGTTAGAGATGTTTGATGCTTATTATGGTTATAATCATGTTAGATAGATGGTATGTAATGGATTTGATGCTTTGAATCTCGTTAAACAAGCCTAAAAACCCTAACTATATATGGAAACTAACTATTTATGGAAACCGTACTTGTTTGTTAGAACAAATAGGATTTGTTGCAAAGTGATACAGTATGATCATTGTGTATAATGTGGTAATATTATACTAAGCGAACATAATTACTTACAATGTGTCACCATCGGGTTGTCGAGTCAAACTTGAGTCAAACTTGTAAATTTTTCAAAACACTTAAACATTAGTATTGTTTGGATACTAAGGGTTCATATCAACTTGCACGAACACGCACTTATAGACTATGAATTATAGGTGGCACTTAGAGGTTCAGCTGTTTTACGTAGCTTTCATTTGCATTCACACTCAGGTGAGTTTCATGGCCCCTATATTTACTTACTTTACTTTTTGGGGGAGAAAACATGCACTCAAACATTTTGGGGTTTGTATTATTGTATTATCGCTTGCTTACTAAAGTACAAACATACCAACAAGTCCTTACATTCTCGAACCGTTAGTATTGGAACATAGCGAGGTGATTTTGAGTAGTACTACTGGGTTTTGACAAGCCCCACCCGAGTTAGTCGCGCTAACTTAACTGGAGGTCGAACGGGTGTAAGATTAGCCTAGACGTTTGCCATTGTTCGGTAGACATGGCGGAAGGCAAACAAACACAAACAATCAGCTTCGGTTTCGAACACTTGTAGTAGCA
The DNA here is from genome assembly GCA_023525975.1 of Smallanthus sonchifolius. NCBI lineage: Eukaryota > Viridiplantae > Streptophyta > Magnoliopsida > Asterales > Asteraceae > Smallanthus > Smallanthus sonchifolius. The sequence continues at coordinate 83,828,088 of CM042036.1, forward strand.
TGACATAGACTAGCTATCTATCGGTATACATTAATTACATTATCTAGCAAACATCGAACTTTTTATTTACTTACATATCTATAAACTCACTAACCATTGTGTTGACACTTTTAGCATGTCTTTCTCAGGTCGCTAAGGTACGCACAAGTTTAGGATGCATGGTCTGAGCATGGTTTTCACAAACAATTTCAAACTTATTTATTTCTATTATTTACTTTGGTTTGGGCGCGGTGTTTTGCGCATTTGACTATTCTTGCATTTGGGTTTTATTTATGCTTCCGTAACGTTTTCAAACTTGAACTTTTGTTGTCTCGTGACTGTGAGCAGCATTAGTATTTTATTTTAATTCATATAGAGTCGTTCCGTGTAACTAATGACTAAGATCCTGGTTTGTCATGCGCCTCGTGGTAAAACCTCGCAGGTGGATTTTGAGGGTGTGACAGATTGGTATCAGAGCCATTGGTTCTAGTGAACTAGGATTTGCATACTAGACTATAACCACACACATGCATTAGTTACACAACACTTACACTCATACATGTCACTTATTCATCACACTACAGGAAATGTCTTTTTCACCTAAGTCACCTACATCCCCAGTCGATCAGGAACCCGAGGTTCCCACAGTACCTTCACTATAGCCTAAGAGGCAGAGATTGACACACATTGATGATGCTATAGTATATGGCGAGCCGTTTCACGTTCGTGACGTGGAAAACACACGGAACTGGGAGTGGTATTCCGATCTGATCAGGAGTTGGATCTGCGAGGAGCAGGTCCGACCCCCACTCACTGCTGACATTCCTTCTTCTTCCTCTTCGTCTTCGCGAATCTTGCCACCATTGAGGTATCCACTCGAGCAGGTTTTAGCTGCCTTCGTAGCTAAGATGGACAGAGAGATAGGCAACATGCGCGATGCTGCAAGCGAGATTACCGAATTGTCGCAGCAAGGAAGTCAAGCTGACCAGATGATAGAGAAACTGACAGCGAGTCTAGGCGAGACTGATGCGGTGCATGACAATCTGGCGGCGACATCCAATATCTATCGACTCTAGCAAATCAATGCTTACTCTGAACTTGTTTCCGAACCTTGAATCCCTAAACATATTCTTTGTCTTTCATCCAGGTCCGCACAACAATCAGCAGGTCTGCACCTACAAGACCTTCATGTACTGCAAGCCCCACACGTTTAGTGGAGTTGAGGTAGCAGTTGGTTTACTCCACCGGATGGAGAAATCCAAGTCGGTCTTTGCCATGTGTAATTGCCCACCGAATAACCAGGTGAAATATGCTTCTTGCACACTGGAAGGTCCAGATTTGACTTGGTGGAATCAACAAGTGCAAATGCTAACTTTGGAAATGGCAAATTCTTTGCCATGGGATGAATTTAAGAACATGCTGAAAGAAGAGTACTGCCCTCGCGACGAGGTGCAGAAACTTGAGGTTGAATTCTGGAATCTCAAAATGGAAGGGTCTGAGATCGAAGCCTACACCACCCGCTCTCATGAGCTAGCTACTTTGTGCCCACAGATGGTGACCCCAGTTTACAAGCGAATTGAGATGTATATCGAGGGCCTAGTTCCCCAAATCCAGAGCATGGTGACATCCTCCAACCCCACCACTGTCCAGCAAACTATTCGGTTAGCTTACAAATTGACTAATCAGGCAGTTGCCGAAGGTACATTACCTCCTAGGAAATCAGCTTCTAAGGTAACTGATAACAAGCGTAAGTTTGAAAGTACGCACTCCAAGTCTTCTTAGTTTAATCCACCCGCACAGCAGCAACATCAAAAGTTCGAGCATACCAAGAATACTTCACAGTCAAACTCTGCTAAGCAAAATCAGGGTACCTATGCTGGTAAGTACCCAAAGTGCAAAAAATGTAACTTTCATCACACTGGAGCTTGTGATAGGTACCGTTGTCAATGGTGCGGAAAAATGGGCCATTCGGCCAAGGATTGTAGAGGAGATATGCAGACTAAACAGGCACCAACTGGTGACACCCCCAAGGGATGTTTTGAGTGTGGTAAAGAGGGGCACTTCAAACGGGATTGCCCTCAACTGAAGAAAGCTGGCAATGGGAATGGTAATGGCAACAATCAGAAAAATAATGGTCACAATAATGGAAATGTTGCGAAGGGTCGGGCCTTCGTGATCGGCTCAGGAGAAGCTGGAAAGGACCACAACGTTGTTACCGGTATGTTTCCTTTAAATGATCATTTTGCTTCTGTACTATTTGATACTTGTGCCGATAGTAGTTTTATTTCTAAGAACTTTAGTAAACATATAGAGATGACCACAACCCCGTTAGAGTACAAATATTCCATAGAAATAGCTGACGGTAAGCTAATCGAGGCAACTCATATCCTCAAGGGATGTAAGTTAGGATTATCTGGTCACAAACTCGACATCGATCTCATGCCAGTTACACTTGGCAGCTTTGACATAATCGTTGGCATGGATAGGTTATCTAAAAACCAAGTTGAGATCATCTGTAAAGATAAAATTGTTCGTATTCCCCTAGCTAGTGGAGAGATCCTTTCTATAAAAGGTGAGAAGAGTGGTGCCGTCATATCTTATATGAAGGCGCAGAAATGTCTACGCAAGGATCATACCATGATACTAGCCCTTGTCGCTGACAAACCTTCCGAGGAGAAGAAACTTACAGATATCCCTATTATTCGTGACTTCCCAGAGGTTTTTCCTGAAGACTTACCCGGTCTTCCACCCCATCGACAGGTCGAATTCCAAATCGATCTAACACCCGGAGCGGCACCTACTGCCAGAGCACCTTATATACTTGCACCAAGTGAGCTGTAGGAGTTATCCACACAGTTGCAAGAACTATTGGATAAGTGTTTCATCCGACCCGGTTCATCACCATGGGGAGCCCCAATCCTATTTGTCAAAAAGAAAGATGGGACTTTCCGCATGTGTATTGATTACCGAGAGCTGAACAAGGTCACTATCAAAAACCGCTACCCACTTCCCCGCATTGACGATCTATTCGACCAACTTCAAGGGTCGAGTGTCTATTCAAAAATCGATTTAAGATCTGGATATCATCAGCTGCGAGTTCGTGTTGAAGATATATCTAAAACCGCTTTCAGAACCCGGTACGGCCATTACGAGTTTTTGGTCATGCCATTCGGACTAACCAACGCACCCACGGTGTTCATGGACCTCATGAACCATGTGTGTAAGCCCTACCTCGACCAATTCATCATTATTTTCATTGACGATATCCTTATCTATTCTAAGAGTAAGGAACAACACGAAGAGCACTTGCGCTTAATCCTTGAACTGCTAAGACAGGAGCAGCTATACGCGAAGTTTTCCAAATGCGATTTTTGGATTCGTGAGGTTCAATTTCTCGGACATGTAGTCAATGAGAAGGGAATACATGTCGATCCATCCAAAGTAGAAGCCATTAAGAATTGGGCAGCTCCAACAACTTTAACAGAGGTGCGATAATTTTTGGGATTGGTTGGCTACTACCGCCGGTTTATCGAGGGATTTTCTAAGATCGCCCAACCTCTCACCGCCCTAACTCAAAAAGGAAAACCGTATACCTGGAGCGAAACCCAATATTCAGCATTCCAACTTCTGAAGCAGAAACTCTCTAGCGCATCCATCATATCCCTGCCAGAAGGAATGGATGACTTCATAGTGTATTGTGATGCTTCTATCCAGGGTCTCGGTTGTGTGCTAATGCAACGCGAGAAATTTATCGCATACGCTTCTCGAAAATTGAAAGTCCACGAGAAAAACTACATGACTCATGACTTGGAGTTGGGAGCCGTGGTATTTACGCTGAAAATATGGAGACACTACTTGTACGGTACCAAGTGCACCATTTACACCGATCACAAGAGTCTCCGGCACATATTAGAACAGAAAGAGTTGAACATGCGACATCGTCGCTGGATCGAACTCTTAAATGATTATGATTGTGCCATCAAGTACCATCCAGGCAAGGCTAACGTGGTAGCCGATGCTCTGAATAGAAAGGAAACTAAACCCCGACGAGTTCGAGCGTTGCAACTCACTATTCATACAAGATTTCCCGAACAAATCCGTAATGCTCAACTTGAAGCCCTAAAGGAAGAGAACTTAGCGTTGGAAGCCACCCGTGGTATGGAGAAACAACTTGAAATTAAATCTGATGGTATTCGCTATTTCGCAGAGCGAATATGGATTCAAGTGTATGGAAACCTGAGATAGCTTGTTATGGATGAAGCTCACAAATCCTGATACTCTGTTAATCCAGGAACTGAAAAATATGTACCACGAACTGAAGGTGTTGTATTGGTGGCCGAACATGAAAGCTGACATAGCCACCTATGTGAGCAAGTGTCTTACTTGTTCAAAGGTCAAGGTGGAGTATCAAAAGCCATCCGGATTGCTTCAAGAACCAGAAATCCCGATGTGGAAATGGGAGCAGATTTCCATGGATTTTATTACCAAATTATCCCGAACCCCTACCGGATATGACACAATATGGGTAATAGTGGATCGTCTAACTAAATACGCTCACTTCCTTGCTATCAAAGAAACTGACAAGATGGAGAAGTTAACCTGCATTTATCTTAAGGAAGTAGTCTCTCGTTTCAATCATTTCAGATAGAGACGCTCGATTTACTTCGCGCTTCTGGCAATCCCTACAGAAATCTCTAGGTACGCGTCTGGATATGAGCACAGCGTATCATCCCCAAACAGATGGCCAGAGTGAGCGTACAATACATGCTACGGGCTTGCGTAATCGATTTCAGAAATAGTTGGGAGACTCACCTACCCTTGGAGGAGTTCTCTTATAACAATAGCTACCATACTAGCATCAAGGTGGCACCGTTCGAGGATTTATATTGACGGAAATGCCGATCACCTCTCTTTTGGGCTGAAGTTGGAGATAGTCAAATTACAGGCCCTAAACTTGTGCACGAAACTTCAGAAAAGATTGTGCAAATTCTAAAACCGTATGGCGGCAGCCCGTGACCGTTAAAAGAGTTATGCATACAAACCGTTAGAGTTTCAGGTGGGTGACAGAGTGTTGTTAAAAGTTTCACCTTGGAAAGGTGTGATCCGTTTCGGAAAACGGGGAAAGCTAAACCCGCGTTATGTTGGACCATTCGAGATAGTGAAAATGATTGGTCCGGTTGCGTATCAATTAAACCTACCAGATGAACTCAATGGAGTACACAATGTCTTTCATGTTTCAAACCTTAAGAAATGCCTATCTGATGAGACACTAGTGGTTCCACTCGAGGAGTTGGAAATCGATGAGCAGTTAGGTTTCATAGAGGAACCGGTTAAAATTATGGACCGTGAGGTCAAAACACTCAAGCACAGCAAAATCCAAATTGTTAGAGTTTGTCGGAACTCGAAACGTGGACCGGAGTTCACATGGGAACGAGAGGATCAGATGATGAAAAAATATCCTCAGCTTTTCAAGCACTCAACGACAAACACTAAAGGTACTAATTAAATTTCGAGACGAAATTTCTTTCAACAAGGGGATGATGTGACAACCCAAACTTTTTGTTCCAGACAACTAGCAACTTGGATTAATTTTCGGGACGAAAATGTTTTCAACAAGGGGATGATGTGACATCCGGCATTTTCAGGTTAACTCCGTTAACACAAACATCGTTATTTCAAACAATTATTTATTCAAACTCAGTTATCTCAAACATTCACTCATGCATTACATTTAATTAGGGTTAGTTAGATGTGTCAGTTTCGCACAAACACTCACGTATCGGTAATTTGTAGAATTACCGGATCACACACGAGTCGAACCCGTAACGTTGGTGAACTAGTAAAAATAATTGCGAACAATTATTTTAAATATAAATTATGTGAATTTATATGTTTAGTGATTTATCTGTGAATTATGTGAACTTTCGTGATATCTCGTAGAATTATCAGATTTTTATTTTACTGGTTATTTTTATAGATTATGAAACTTTTATAAAAATAATTATTTAAAAACTAACTTTATCTAGTGGATTTATTTGAATGTTTTTTTGAATATTCCATGGTTATCTTTACCAAAATTAAATCCCATTCAAATAAATATATAGGAGATTTTTATAAAAAGATAAAAACATTAAACCTTAATCTCCTATTTATCTCTCTCTCTCACAATATCGATCCCCAACCCCCCCCCCCCCTGCCGAACCCTTCAAGCAACCCAAACACCATCCGTTCGAGCTTCAATCTCGCAATTGATCGCGTATTCGGACTTCCCTTGGCGTTTCTAAAAATCCTACGTAAGTCGTTTCGTTCAATTTCGTTACTTTTTGAATCCTACATTTTAGATTGAAACCCTAGTTCATCCAAACATGAATTATTACAATAAAGATGGTGACTTTATCATTGTTCTACATGTATTTGATGGTTTTATGGTTATTTGAAAAACCTAGCTTCATATGATTAGTAACTTGTTAAAAGATTAAATTTTTTGATTATGTGATGGTGTAGAATTGCATGTTAGAGATGTTTGATGCTTGTTATGGTTATAATCATGTTAGATAGATGGTATGTAATGGATTTGATGCTTTGAATCTCGTTAAACAAGCCTAAAAACCTTAACTTACTTATAATGGAAACTTTCTAGAAATTCTATCTTGCATACTAGACATGTGTTAAATGATATGATGATGTTTACATGCTACTTGATCCATGTATAAGTGATTTGTGAAATTAGATTTCTAATACCTAGCTCGGTTTTACAAACTTGCTAAATAAGGAAACTTTAATTTACAAAAGTGATCATATATGGTTGATTAGACATGTGTGGTATGAGTTAATGATAGAGTTATATTATATATGACAAAATAACATGTTGGAATGTGTTTGATGTTTGAAAACATGCATGTCTCTCATAGATTACTAAAGATGGAAACTTTATCTAGAATCATGATCAACATGTTAGGTTCTATGCAATTGTTATGTGATGGGGTGATCTAGAACATGTTATAGTAATCTTACAAGCATATTAACAATGATAATTCCAATAAATACGAATCCCGAACACACCTGCTATTTATGGAAACTAACTAATTATAGAAACTTTCTATTTATAGAAACCTACTATTTATGGAAACCGTACTTGTTTGTTAGAACAAATATGATTTGTTGCAAAGTGCTACAGTATGATCATTGTGTATAATGTGGTAATATTATACTAAGCAAACATAATTACTTACAACGTGTCACCAACGGGTCGTCGGGTCAAACTTGAGTCAAACTTGTAAATTTTTCAAAACACTTAAACAATAGTATTGTTTGGATACTAAGGGTTCATATCAACTTGCACGAGCACGCACTTATAGACTATGAATTATAGGTGGTAGTTAGAGGTTCAGCTGTTTTACTTACCTTTCATTTGCATTCACCCTCAGGTGAGTTTCATGGCCCCTATCTTTACTTACTTTACTTTTTGGGGGAGAAAGCATGCACGCAAACATTTTGGGTTTTGTATTATTGTATTATCGCTTGCTTACTAAAGTGCAAACATACCAACAAGTCCTTACATTCTCGAACCGTTAGTATTGGAACATAGTGAGGTGATTTTGAGTAGTACTACTGGGTTTTGACAAGCCCCACCCGAGTTAGTCGCGCTAATTTGACTGGAGGTCGAACGGGTGTAAGATTAGCCTAGACATTTGCCATTGTTCGTTAGACATGGTGGAAGGCAAACAAACACAAACAGTCAGCTTCAGTTTCGAACACTTGTAGTAGCATGACATAGACTAGCTATTTATCGGTATACATTAATTACATTATCTAGCAAACATCGAACTTTTTATTTACTTACATCTCTATGAACTCACCAACCATTGTGTTGACACTTTTAGCATGTCTTTCTCAGGTCGCTAAGGTACACACAAGTTTAGGATGCATGGTCTAAGCATGGTTTTCGCAAACAATTTCAAACTTATTTATTTCTATTATTTACTTTGGTTTGGGTGCGGTGTTCTGCGCATTTGACTATTCTTGCATTTGGATTTTATTTACATTTTTTTAGGCTGAGCTTCCAGTTTTCTTCCGCTTCTACTGCGGGGAAGTATTGAATTATATTTTGGTTTTATTAGTATGAGCCCACGACCCAAGTTTAGGTTTCTAGGGTTTCTTATGATCTCTATCTATATTGTAACAGTAATGAATCAATTCAATATATATTATATTCTTACAGCTTTCATTGAACTTTGGAGTTGACCCACTTTAGCTCTTAAGCTTCAGGGATGCCAAGTCTCAACTCCAATGAAGCCACCAAAAGTTGTCCAGTGGAACTGTAGACCCAAGTAAAGAAAAAAGTGATTTTGATTGAGATTTTACAAATTTGACAATAGTGTAGATGAATTTCAGATACAAAACTGCATTATTTCCTTTGGAAAATGTTTCAATTGGAAGTTGCTTACCTCCAGAAGACCACAAATGGTGGAATGACAAGAAAGAAACTAAGTCTCGATATGTTCAGGCGATTCAGCTTGCCTTAGATAAGTCAGTTGCATCTCCTCTCTCTAGATCTACATCACCCTAGATCTACATCACCGAAAACTAAAATCAAACGGTACTATCTAGGATATGTCATAAATAGCCTTATGGGTATTTACAACCTATTTCATAGAAATTGGGTCAATTTGTAATTTACTTTAGTGGAACTACAAGCCCAATTGGTTTTAAAATCGAAAAAGCCGAAACCGAACCGAAACCATTTGTAAAAACCGAAAACAGGAAACCTAAAAAACCGAAACATAACGGTTTTTAAAAACCAAAAAACGAACTTTCGGTTTTGGGTTTGGTTTTACCTCAAAACCGACCCAAACCGACACATGTACACCCCTACTAAAAAGCAAATACAAGTTCTACTAAAAAGGAAATTTCAACCTGATTATATGGAAGGTTGTATATAATTGATAACAGGTTAAATATGAAAGTTGACTAGTCAACCGAACTTGTTTTAACCCATTACCTAGCCACCTCGCACTACCCGTTTTCCACCTCTACAAAACTCATTGGTTTCGTATTACTTTCATATTCAGGGTTATAAAGGGTATAATAAGTCAATTTATAATCTTCTATGCGACTTGTTCTAGTCTACAACATTTTATACATGGTCCAGTTGGCTCGCGGATATAGCTCCAACTTTTTTCTATTCAAAGCTCAAGCCTTCATCAGTTTCTCCATTTACTGTGGCTACGATAATGGGTACACCGTTGAATTGTAATAAATTTTTTTTTTTGAAGAGGACAATGCCCTGGTCAACTTTTATTGCACAAAAATACTAAATCAAATAAACGGAAATGGATGACCCCAGGACTACCAAACCCAAAGGAAAGCAAAGTACAAAGAAAAATTAAAAAACTAACTCTAAACAAAGTAAACCATGTAATAGTTTTCAAACTTACTTCATACGTGTCATGGTTAAGAGTTGGAGATAACATTCACACCATTCAATGGTTATCAAGGATTTCCATGTTTAAAATCATTTAAGATGGAAAATAATAATTACCTTTTTACTAAAAACACTACCAAAAAACTAAAAAATTACAACAGCAGATTTTGTGGGAAATTTATCAGAATTTGACGTTAGCGACAATTTTCGGACAAAAAGTGTTTATTGGAAAAAAAATCCGTAGGAAATATTTTTTCCGACAAAGTCCCGACTAATTTTCTGACGAATTAGCGAGAAAAGCCTTTCGTCGGTAATTTCCGACGATTATATTAAATAAATAAGTTAACTTATTTAATAAATTTGTCGAAAAATTGTACGAAATCTTATGGTTACTTTTTTGTTTTTGTTTTGTCGGAAAGTTGTCGATAACTTGTGGGAAATTTCTATTGTTGTTAACTTGTCGAAAACTTTTGTAAAAAATATACATATTTTCTAGTAGTGAAAGTCTTTATAATGTTACATAATTAATACTTTACCCTTGTTTACAAAAGCGTGTGATGGTTTCTTTTAAAAGATTTGTTACATCTTTAAAGTTACGACTTTGCCTCTTATTTTATAAAGGGGTCTTCATATAAAAAGGTACGGAGTGTAATCAAGTAGAAAGAATAAAAATTTTTTTTGAACAGCAATACATCATTTTAGGGTCTCCTGCTAATAATTTACACCAATCCGTCATAAACGAGCTAGACTCGAACCCTTAACCTCAAGGAAAACATCACTACTTAAATTCAAATGGCTTTGTCGTTGGACCCAACCCCCACCCAGTAGAAAGGATAAATAACAAACACAAACCGCTAGAAGATATATATATTCTGAAATTTACACTAGGTTAAAGAGTTAAATAGTTTCCAACAATCAAATGCATTTAAAAGAGTTGTGTTATGTACTATGCACACTACAAGAAACCTTAGCAGTTTTGTCGGGGCAATACCGATAAAATATGTCGTCGTTTTTGGTCAAGCAATCATACGGGTGTGCATGGGTCGGTTTGGTTCGATTTTGGGGTAAAACCGAAGCCAAAACCTAAAGTTCGGTTTTTGGTTTTTGAAAACCGTTTGTTGCGGTTTTTTCGGTTTTACCAATTTGACTTTAACTTTTTGGAATAAATATTTTTTTAACTAATGATTAATTGATTATTACACATTTAGGCTTCAAATGTTTTAGCTACATAATTTATTAGTTTCTTATAAAATAGTTAACATTAAGAAAAAATATTATATAAAAAAACATTAACGCAAATATGTGTAACACGCATATGCATGCACTCAATATATTATAAAAGTTTATATGTATACGTTCGGTCCGGTTCAGGTTTCCGGGTTTCAAAAAATACAAAACCGAACCCTAATTTTCGGTTTTAAAAAAAAATACAAAACCAAATTGACGGTTTCTTCGGTGCGATTTTTCGGTTAATTTGGGTTTTTGCTCACCCCTAAGCAATCCCGACGACATTTCGTCGTTGATGGTAAAATTAATTACACTTTTTGACATTTTTCAGTTTTTCTCGACGACATGTCGTCTTTGATGGTCAAGCGGGAAAGGCTGAAAAGTTTTGGCGCTCATCTAACACTTGTTCAACGACATGTCGTCGTTATTGATGTTATTATTTTTTTTTCCTTTTTTTTTGCGTGGTTAAATAATTGTTAATTTTTATTTTTGGAAATTACCTATTGACATGTCACTGAGAAAGGTCGACAAAACTGCTTAGTTTTTTTGTAGAGGCATCTTATTCAAAAGGAAAAACTTGAGCATCTCAGATCTCAAAAAATATACATGATTGAGTTGTAGGTTGGAATTTCTGGTGTAAAGCAACAACCTACAAGATAGGATCAACAGGCGAGATCGGATGCGATTCCAGTTAAATTCTCTAGATGCCAAACTCATGGTTATATAAGCCGTAGAGACTGATTGAATCTTGGAATGAATCTTGAAATACTGAATCAGAAAACGGGTCATGATGATTGATACCAAGCTCCAAGTTCTCAATCGGGCAAAGTTGTTTCCAAAACCATTGAAGATCTTCAACTGTTCCTGGGGATCCTATATCATAACAATTATCTTTAATGTCAACTTCTTGCTCTATGGAAGAAGTGGTGCTAGTAGAGGAAGAGCTATCATTCTCGGAAGTCGTTGAGGACTGTGTCACGATAATATCGGTTACATGATTAAGTTGATGTTGTTGTGTATTCTTCTTATCATTTTCTTGAAACGCATATGATCTCCTCGAATCATCCGGGTTGGTTGTTTCATGCACCAGGTTGTGTGACCCACGTTTCTTGAGATGAGTATGCCAGTAATTCTTGATTTCGTTATCTGTCCGACCAGGAAGTCTTGTTGCAATTGCCGACCATCTGTGAATAGATTAAAGAAACGAGGACATAGATTAATATTTGGTACAGTTAATTAACTATATCTCATCCTAAAAGTGTTTAAAATGAATCATAAGAATTAAATTAATATATGTGTGTAAGACTTAATCAAACAAGTTTTCTGACTATCGACTAACTTAAAATGTTTTTATCCCATTCTTTAATCTTTAATGTTTAATCTACTTACTCAAATAAACATAAACTAATATATTTTTAAATCAACTAACATAAAACTTAAGAACTTAATCGATAAATTACTAATGAATTAGGGACCAAACTTATGTATCTACGAATATGAGAAACAACTTTTATGGACTATATAACTAAAACAACTTTTGGTACTTAAATGATAAACTAGAGAAATTAAGGAACGTGCAATCCCACACCGCTTTCAAATGATCGTTCGATCTATATTCCAACGACCGTTTGAATATGATTTGACCTTAAGAGTAGTGTGAGATTAGAATTTGGGGGTGTGGGTTTGACCTTAAGAGCACCACCCAAAATTAAAGTTGGTTTGTTGATAGATTTTAAAATAAACCATAGATTAAAATCCATGCATACCTATTGCCGAGAAGTGAGTGAGAATGTAGTATGATTTCTTCTTCTTCCTTGGAGAAGTTCCCTCTCTTTATGTTAGGTTTAAGATAATTCATCCATCGAAGTCTGCAACTCTTCCCACTCCTTGACAACCCTAAAAACCACAAGAACAAAAAAACAATAAGAAATCATGCTATATCAATATCGAATAATCGTAGATCCAAAACACTAATAGAAAACTGTCTATCACCGACGACTGAATCCCTTAGCGTATGTGGATGTTATTTTCTCTTGTTTAGATTATGGGGGATCATGGAAGGATATTTATAGATTTTACTTTGTATATTTTTATGGGATCCGCATTCAAGCCGCCAGTCATATTGGGTCGGTAATAGTCGTTTTTTTCGATTGTATCTTACTATTAATCACTTACCAGCATATTTTGGCATGTGAGACCAGTTCCAGATCCCATATCTGTTAATATAAGAAACCAACTTCTGATCTTCTTCAAGACTCCAGGAACCTTTCTTCAAGCCTGTGTTCATCTCACCATTTGGAGTCCTCATCACTTCTAAGTATGAAGTATTTTCAAATCAGTAGTATCTTGAACTGATGAAGTAGCCGTGACTGATCAACTGCTATAAATAATGATCCATTATAAGTGTAATACATATGCTGAAGTAGCTTCCTCTCAACCTCCAAGAAACTTCCCATTATCAGAAACTACTGTGTTGCAATCTTGTTGGTCAAAATAGGTGGTAAACACTATATAAGTAAACAATCTCTTGTGCCAAAATTTCAAAAATAATATACTAACTTAATATTAAAGCATAGAATCAACAGATAAGATAAAATACTGCCTACGCGGTGTACAATGTCTAGATTTGAAATCACATACATGGGAAAATGAAATAATACAGTGGAATGCACATGTGTTCTAAACTAATTGATGAAAAAGTACGGTGCATTTTTAAATTCATTTCTAACAAAAATTGTCTGCATTCACAGTAGCTCAAGGATTGATAACAAATGCACACAACTAATTATACTGTATTCTTTAGAAAGAGATTTGTTCATATGAAGGTTGTGGACGAACCATGAACTTATAACTGGTACACATGAATTCGATTATAGACTCTTAATCTCTATAATATGAATGTAATATGGTGAACTGCCTCACAAATCTTTTGAAAAAGATTTGTTTATATAAAGGATTATTCTTGATCTTCTAGTAACAAAACGTATATCTTTGAGAATTTGTTGCCTTATATTTGTAGCCTCCCAGAGAATTGTTGAATCAGCCAACAACCAACAAGAACAAAAATGGGGATTAACCCTAAACGACTTTCATTGATCGATCATAAATCGATAGTTTGATACATACATTCAATGCCCTATATATACAAACACAAGAAGGGATGAAAACGACGTGACTATTGAATCCTACGGTCGCATCCCTTCAAACCCATTCAGTTTCTATCTTTGAATGTGTACACAAATGACCCCTATACTATTAATAAATACATACTAGACACAAATGTAACTTTACACTAATTACACTTATGACCCATTTAAACATGGATATGACAATTAAGGCTAACAATCACCCCCCTAATTGTTAATCCAAGTTTAAGTCTTTATCTTGAACTTACTTCCTTCTTTCTTGAACGAGAATGCAACAAACTTGACATCCTCTCGTACTTGCTCCTTGCCTTGCTTCTTACTTTTCGTACATGCTTCTGGCCCACTTGCTAACCAGTTCTTCCTTGCTTCTGGCCCACTTGCTAACCGGTTCTTCGATGCTTCTGGCCCACTTGCTAACCGGTTCTTACTTGCTTTTGGCCCACTTGCTAACCAGTTCTTACTTGCTTCTGGCCCACTTGCTAACAAGTTCTTCCTTGCTTCGGCCCACTTGCTAACTAGTTCTTCCTTGCTTCTGGCCCACTTGCTAACCAGTTCTTGCTTGTTTCTGACCCACTTGCTAATCAGATATTTTTGTTTGCTCCTGACTCACTTGCTAATCAGGTTCTGACCCACTTGTTGATCATATTCTTGCTTAACCGGACTTGACTTGCTTGACTGGTAGTAACTTGCTTTGACCAATGTCTTGGTCTATACTTGCTAATTTTGAATCACAGTGATTCTAACTTGCTATTTGAACCAAAAGTTTCAGAACGTGCTATTGAATCTTAAAGCTTCAATTTTTTACTTGCTTTGAATCACTAGGATTCGGTTTAACTTGCTATATGAAACAAGGGTTCAGACTTGCTATGAACCACACGGTCTTTCTTTACTTTCCTTTTTCTTTCGTACTTGCATATTTTTTTTCTCTTGTCTTGCGTATAACCTTGTATAAGCCGAAACAACCCTTTGGTTTTCTTGCTAGAACCACACGGGCTCGAGTTGACTTAGGGTTCGGTTTGACTTGCTAATACTTTCTTACTTTCTTGCCACACAGATCTTGTATTTACAAAGTTTTGCATTTTTACTCTTGCTATTAAACAATAAACGTTCTTGATCTTTTCTACTTTCCTTAATCAACCAAAGAGATTCTAATACTACTTCCAAATCAGAATTTTGTATTAACTAATAAAAGGAGTACTTTTCTGATTTGTAGATTACTCTGTAGCGTGATGTTCTGACTTGCAAAGTAGCAGCCCCATCAAATTGCTTTGATTTCGATTTCTTGCTTTTGATGTCCATACCAAAACGTACCCATGGTTTCTCTTGTTCACTGCTTCTGATACTTTCAATTGCTTCTTGTCTTCCTCCTTGTGCAAAAACCCAAACACTACCAAAAGTCAAACAACACAAAAAAAGTCAAAATCGATGTTCCTTCTCTCGTTGTCTTCTTCCTTGGTCCACGCCACAAACAAAATTCTAATATTTCAATTGAAAAATCGTCTTAATCTTTCCATGTTCACCGTCGTTAAAAGAAAACAAAACAAACAAACAATTTTGTCGTTTGTTTTGTTCCTGGTCTTCGTCGATTTCTTGCTTGGATCGATCTACAGCACTTGCCTGTTACTACCAGAACAACCCATACCAATCATCAATTTCACATTCTTGATGTCAGGACTGAACCGTACGACCTTTCTTGATTGATGATTGAATCAATGATCCTTAACTTGATTTGCCATGGCTCTGATACCACTGTAGCCTCTCGGAGAATTGTTGAATCAACTATCAACCGACAAGAACAAAAATGGGGATTAACCCTAAACGACTTTCATTGATCGATCATAAATCGATAGTTTGATACATACGTTCAATGCCCTATATATACAGACACAAGAAGGGATGAAAACGACTTGACTATTGAATCCTACGGTCGCATCCCTTCAAACCCATTCAGTTTCTATCTTTGAATGTGTACACAAATGACACATATACTATTAATAAATACATACTAGACACAATTGTAACTTTACACTAATTACACTTGTGACCCGTTTAAACTTGAATATGACAATTAAGGCTAACAATATTCACATAGTTAATGAAGAGAAAAACCTTAAGCAAGACTTGTGACTTACCCAATCACGGTGACTGATCAACTGCCATTGGGGTTGGTCACACAGTGGTAGAGGAAAATCCTCTAGGAACACCAAGGTTTGAAAAGGTAATAGGTTCAAGTCCCACTCCCTAGGTATAAAAAAATTGCCTTTAAAAAAAAGACTTGTGACTTACCCAAATCCTTCATTATAATAGTTGGTTTAGATCTTTTATTACAGTACTAGAAAACTGAGCATTTGTGACCAAACATTTGTCACCGTTAATGACGGTCACAAAATTAGCCACCGATTTACCACCGAACCAAATTTGCCACCGGTATGGCGGTGGCAAAAACGTTTTAAGATTTTTATTTACAAAATATTTTAGACTGCTTTGGGCTTTTTTATAAGACCACATAATAAACAATCCACGCTAACATATGTTCTTCATTTTGCCGTAATTTCTCTCAATTTCTCTCAACTGACTTACGATTCTCTCAAGAATTTCCATCAGATATCTCCCGTAGTTCAATCTCATCTCAAACAAGTTCGTCAATTTTGCCCTAATTTCTCTCAATTAACTTCTCTTGGCTAGAATTTGTCCTTTTGAACTCCTTTGCACTGTTTCCTGCTTAAAAGATGGTAGACTCGAGCTGGGCATTCTTCTCCATTTGATTTCGACTTATGTGTAAATATTTTGTGTTTTTAACTCGAATTTTCTTCTGGCATTTGAATTATCATTGCAATTCCTGTTCGATTAGGCAATTTCCAGTTGTTAATTTGCATCAAAACTACAAGCAGATGATTAGATTTGCCTAATTTGGGCATATCCAATGCTACACTTGATTCTGCAGTGCAAATTGAAGTTCTTAACCTTAAGATAGCATGTATTTTTTTTATCATTTTTTATTTTGTGAAATCAATGATTTAAATTGAAATTGATTAACCGAACAGCAAAAGTAAAAAATGAACACTACTTATAGACATTAATATTATGGTAAAATAGAAGCTTGCTTATATATGGTTTTTACAACTGTTAAAAAAAAGTGTTAAAAATGAATGATAAACTGAAATTGATCAACAAAACAGTAGAAGTAGAGTCACCACTTGCTGAATAGTATCTATGGGTGGTGGTACCAGTTCATGGATAGGTGAACATTACAAAACATATGGAAAATTAAGTGTGTTTCTCCTTAAACTGAAAATACCTAATAAGTTGATGAAAAGGTTGTTTTGTTCTGTTGTAAAGGAACACATAGTTATTATCTGTTCTATACTATATGTAATTGAATTTTTTTATAGTAGGACTGAGGACTTGTACCGACTGTCCAATTTATAAGTCATTCATTTTATCCATTATGGGATAAATATTATTGTTATTACATATGACATGGATAAGGTTCAGTTAAATACATCAATTCTTGCTCTTTGACTTTACAAAATGTCTAATTATCATTTATGATGCGGTGAATGTGCAGCCTCTTTCAGGGTCACCATCAAATTTCAAGGTCTATACTGCATTATTGAAGGCTCATGACAGAATCATGGCACTTGATCTTCCTCATGGTGGTCATCTGTCACATGGTTATCAGATGTTAGAAACATCCTTTCATTCTCATCTAGCATGTAGCACATTTTGACTGAGCGTTCCCCTTCAATTTCTGAGAACAGAGTGGATAGATTAGCACGAGTAATATTTGCTGCAGCTAAACAATGTAAAGTATCATTTACATAAACTTTTATGCCCTGGAGTAGGTGTAGAAGGTGCATAACCAGCTTATTCTTTGTGTCAGTACATCTTGTTTTACTTTTCAAATGTTAATTGTGCTATATGTACTTCTTGTTTTGTGCTATATGTACTTCTTGTTTTACTTGCATTGTTCTAGCTAGACATTGTGGTGAGTATACACTCTTCAATCACAAATTGTTAATTAACATGTTATTGTAACCTACAAAATATCAGTGTTGCTTTCTTTACATACTATAGATATTATCATTATGTATTTTACCTGTTACCTTGAAATGAATAGTAAGGGCATTTGATGTTATCCCCATGTTTGTTCCAAAAAGAGCCAGGCTTTTGAGCTACCTTTCATTGGGTTGAGCTATATATTGCTCACTTCCTATATATCAGGCCCTTTACTTTGGTCAGTAATTTTTTTGTAACATAAGCTCATTGTACACAAATAACTCACAATTTGTATCAATGGTTTATATCACCAATACGGGTTTTATGTGTGCAGGGTTTAGAAAGTATGTATGTCCTAGCTCAAAAATGCATCCAGTTGAAGCCCACTTCTAGTCCCCATAAGATCATGAGACTTATGCTTGGGATTCTTCAAGAAAATACAGAGGTAATGACTAATGAGTGGGCCTAAAAACATTTTTACTTTATTGTAAATTTGACATTTTATTAATTCAACATTTTCCAGGTTGTATGAATATTTTTCATACAATTATAAATGTAAAGTTATTTTAATTTTATTTTCTTTAGGCTTATAAACATAAAAATATTGTAAATAAAGACAAAAAAGTACCCCTTATTCTTCTTTTTGCTTTCTTCTTTTTTCATGTACTCACGTAAGACTGAACTGTTGGATATCAAGAACACTCAATCAAGAATTCATATATGTAAAATCAGAATAAACGGAATAAGAACAAAGGATCAATTGCACAGAATCTAATTTGCAATGAAAAGTCAAAGCAGACGTTTTTATATTATGAAATTGACCAACGATTCTTTACAATTTTGGGCATATATATAGGCTATGAAACGGTACTAACAAGTTGGTTATACCCCTTTGTTTGGGGTACCAGAAAACTGCTGTTAATAGCCAAATAACGGCCTTTGATGTTTGTCATGTTTGACTTTCGTTTTCTGCCTTGTGACCAAAATCTTATAAACTACATAATCAAATAATCTAAGTCTAGATTACATTCTAATATGAACAAACTTACAAAATTGAACTCAACTTCGACGGCTTTTAGTTCCTTCCACCAGATGACAGTCGTTGTCTCGGTTTCAATCTTCTTGGATTCTCGATCATTGCCACAAAAATAGAGATCTCTTTCCATCTTCTTTTCAATCTTGAAAGTTCTTATCTACTTCTTTCCTTTACAAAATTGTTCCAAGTTCCAACCAAATAGTTGACTGTTGGGCCCAAAACCTTTAATCACATAGCAGCCCTTTATTTTATGTTATTTGGGTCAGGAACCTTTTATTATGTTTATGTGTAATTAGGATAGTAAATAAAGCCCAGGTCTGTTTATGTTAGTCAAGTCCAGTTCGTCAAGACATAAGAATCCTAAAACTCCATCTGTATATTGGATCATGTGTCTAGGTTGAAATCGGTGCGACGGTTAGCTACTCTCACAATCTCCGATTATATAAATATGTCTTTAATTTGTCAAGAACAAGTGTCGGTTTGTAATTTCTTGTTTGAATACAAATAATACGGTTCTTTCTTGCAATTTGTTTATATGATGGTTTCTTACAATTCAACGAAGATCCATACAAGATCATCTCTAGGCAAAAGTGGTATCAGAGCCAAGAATTGGAGGAATCGGGGGCTCGTCGGCAGGAAGACAAGTTTCAGACTGGAAGAGGCAGGCCAAAGGAGGGGACACGGATTCAAAAGGGATCGCGATAAAAAGTAACAATATTCCACGAGATACTAAAAATTATAACCTTATGTTAAATGTATACGTTAATAAATACAAATAAACTAAAAGAATATTGATTTCTAGATTTTATTGATTATTTAAAAAAAATGTACAAGCATACATGATAAGCAATATAGAAAATGATACAGTGGTTTCAACTTTTTATTTCCAAATATCTAATTGGGTGTTTATCAAAGTCATGGTGCAAATTGAATAATTTCTTTCATAACCACCAAAAGTTTTCTTAAATTAAAGTTCAATTAACCAATCAAAATATATATGATGATTTCATAATATTTTAATTAACAAATATTTATTGAATAGAATACAATATTTGAAGAAGAAATAAGCCATAATATTTTCAACCAAATAATCAATTACATTTGCACGCGGATAGTGAAATTTTTATAGGAAACATATACAAAATGGGTATGTGTTTTTTTAGAAAAATTTGGTGCTCAAAATTTGCATTTTTAGAAATTGGAAACAAAACAAAATAACTTTTTCTTGAATGCTACAGTTCCTGCTTTCATTGACTAACATGAAGACTGCGTCACAAAAATCAATTACTATTGGTACATGTTACATACTTGATTCATGAAAGCAGTTTTTTATTAAGTCACCAAGTTGTGAGATGAATACAGATTTAAAGAAAGGTTCATGGAGTCTTGAAGAAGATCAGAAGTTGATTTATTATATTAACAGATACGGGCATATGGCATTTGGAACTGGTCTCAAATGCCAAGATTTGCAAGCAAGTATAACTAGTGATCAAAGTAGTTATCATATTCTTAGAGATAAAAATAGAGTAGTTATCTGTTTATTTTATTGTTTTCATCACTACCTTAGTTTGTTAGACTTCGTAAAATTCTCAAAATGTCCCTTTTGACCAACAACTTTTCTCGTTTTGTCCATTTAACTTTCTTCTGCCACAAAACCATATTACGACCATGTAATTATTGAAAATATTTAAACCAAATGATAGTTTGGATCCAAGTTGTAAATGTTAGAAGGTATGTTATAGAGTCATATTTGTATTTATGTAAAGACAAGGGGTATGTGTGTATATTAGAAAGTCAATAACCGGTCATAGGAGGAAACATTGCGTCACTTAGAGACACCGGTTCTAGGGTTATATATACACCCCGAACGCAAATGTATGTATCGAGCGATTGTATGTGTATGTATGAACGATTTCTTCAATAAATTCTGCAAGTTGGGATTCGCAAGTCTGATTACCAACAATTGGTATCAGAGCACCACATTATCGATCCAAGGGAAGAATGAAGCAAGAGTTTAATCGATCCAAGGGAAGTAGAAAGCAGGAAACGATTGATCCAAGGGAACGAAGGAAAGAAAAAACGTTTTGTTCACTGTGCAATCGTCGATCAGAAAAAGGAAGAGGCATCAACGGTTTATGTTTGCAATCCATGGTTGCAAGAAGGCAGCGACGTTTTTATTAGAGCGACGGGTATCTCAAATTCACACTTTTGTGAAGTAGTCTGCGGAATTCTTGATACTTGTGTCAAATTGTGAGAAAGAAGAGGAAACCATAAGAACACGTTTTCAAGGATATTCGCAAGATCAGTAACCCATTCTATTCGATAGTTTCTTTCAGAAGAATCCAAATCAACAATCAAATTGAAGGAAGCAGTGCACAGTTTTTCTTCTAAGTAACCAATTGTCTGGTTCTTCATTGAAACCTCGATTAGAAATATAGAAAAAAACCTTGAATTAGTGAGTAGGAAAGGTCATACCCAAGGAACGAAGAAGGGCTGTGATCTCTCTACAAAGTCAGAAAGTTCATTTGAAAAGAAGAATCTCCATTCAGATAAGCTTTTCTTTCAAATTTATTAAATTCTGATTTTGAAAGTAGCAAGTAGAATCCCCGTTTAGCAAGTTAGACTTCCTTGTTTTAAGAAAGTAGAAAGAGTAACATTTGTTTTGTATATTTTCTGTTGAGAAAGTGAGGAAGTATTCACATTAGAATAAGAAAAAATACAATACAAGTAGGACAAGAACGAAGCAAGTAATAAAGTATAGCCAGAAAACCCGAACCCTTGTGGTTCATATTAGCAAGTTTAAACGAATCCTCGTGATTCATAGCAAGTCTCGAACCTTGTAGGTTAATATAGCAAGTTAGAACTTTTGTTCTATTAAGCAAGTAGAACCATCATTTGGTTCAAAATTTAGCAAGTTAGGAACATTGTGATTCAATTAGCAAAGTAGGTACCAGGATTGAATCATAGTGCTTCGAATTAGCAAGCAAGGACCAAACTTAGGTCAAAACCTGATTAGCAAGTGGGTCAGAAGCAAGTTAGCACGCAAAACCTGATTAGCAAGTGGGTCAGGAACAAGAATAACTGGTTAGCAAGTTGGCCGGAAGCAAGCAAGAATCTTTGATCTTTTAATCAAACAGCAAGAGCAAGAATCTTTGATCTTTTAATCAAACAGCAAGAGCAAGAAAGTGATCATATGATCAAAAGCAAGTTAGCAAGAAGTAAGTTAGCAAGAACTTCAAGATACGCAAGAAGAAAAAGGCAAGAAAACAAGCAAGAATGGTAGTTGATAAGCAAACAGAAAATACATCAAGCAGTACATCAACTCATGAGCAAGGAAATGTTTCACTTCAATGTCCTAAGTTAACAGAAACAAATTACACCACTTGGGCGGTGATGATGGAAACAATATTGAAGGCTTATGGCCTTTAAGAAATAATTGATGCTAAAGAAGAAATAGAAGTAGAAGTAGATGAGAAGAAAGAAAATACAACCAAGGCAATGTCTTTCAAACGTTACCTCATGATGTATTAATGCAAGTTGCTCAGTACTCAACTGCAGAAGAAGTATGGTGATAGACATACAAACTCATGTTTGAATCTGCTAGCCGTTGATGTTCGGGGCCCGCTCTCTATCTGTTACCCACCGGCCCAGTACGACATCAACATCTCTACCGACCCAGTTTGCAATTGGGTCAATTGAAATATCGCCATTCCATGAACCGGAAGCCCATGACCCGTGGACACCCGGCCATGCACACGTTGCATGTTTTCATTTGAATAGTTTTTTTAAGTTCCTGCATATTGTCATTTGAATATTGTTTTTTTTATTTCTTGCATGATTTTTTAGCACATGTTTATTTGCATGTTAACCCATGTTTTGTTTAACCTCCCCACTATTCCACTAAGTGTGTAAACTGTCACGATAGTTTCTCCCATTTCTCCAATGTAATCAATTTTCGATGGAATCAAAATGGTGGTGAATTTATGTTTTGAAAACTTGTGTGATTCTCTGTTCTTGAGAGTTTGCATATCTATCCATTGCTAATCCAAGTTTCTCCACTTGGGTGGTGTTCTTTGGAATCTAGAGTTGAATCGAGTGGTGTCATCTGTATCTCGATTCGGGTTTAGACTTGCCCAAAGATTAGTCGAGTGGTGAATTCTGTATCTCGACCTACTGTTGTCTATCTGTTACCTTCAATTTTTATCGATTCTAGCCATTACCGTAACCAGATTTCCTATCATTTGGTATCAGAGCCAGGTTCACCACTCCGGATAGAAAATCTTGTCTAACAACACCACCCAACGCTTTCTTCTTGACAAAGAGCGGCTACGACAACCTCACCCGATTCGCTATATGTCGGTGCGGTTTGTCTCTTCAACATTGCAACATAAGTAAAGACATAATTAGGAAGGTTTCTTCTTGACTTCTCGGTTCTGAAATCAGCCCGTGCATTCCCGAGAATCTCACGCTTGAGTACCTTTATATGATGATCGAGACACTGCAACTGTCGCTTCCATTTTTATTTTCTCGTACCATAGCAGAAAGCATGGCTGGTAGGGCTGGGTTAACGAGTCCGAAATTTTGTGAGGAACCTGGCTCTGATACCAAGATGATAGGAATATCGGAGTAGATAACGGGTAAAATTGAAATCAAACAGAAACGGATAGATCAACGGCTCGTTTCGGATACAGAATCACCACCGAAACAAACAGTTGGGCTACGATCTTTAATCGAAGATACAGATTCACCACTCCGGATAGAAAATCGTGTCTAAGAACACCACCCAACGCGTCACGATTGAGCTAGCATAGACTAATCAACCTTAACTCAAAATCCATTGAGATAAATCAACCGAAAGCATTTTTTTTTAAACATCAAACTCCCCTTTCCTTTTCATTGTAACCCATTACATATACATTAAAAGAAAAGAAACTGCTACTAAAACATGGGCTAACTACCCTTGACCACTACTAATTAAACTAAGAATAAAAATACTAGAAATAAAATTCAATTGCAAACTAAAAAGTGAAGTAGGAAAACGTGGGATAATAATTTCAAGACTGGTCCAACTTTACGTATGCATGGGTTGAGATTAACACACTTGCACATGTGTGGTGGAGTAGCTAAGCAACATTGGGTCAGATGGATGATTTGAGTCAGCTTTGGATCTGGGTCTGGGTCGTGGTTCGGTACCAGGTCATCACTCCTATCATATGTGTCACACCCCCAATTTCAACTAACGGAGTTTTATCGTTTGGGAAGTGACGAACCAGGATCTCAGACATTAGTTACTTTGAACGACTCTACATTGGACTCAAAATGAAAATACCATTCAAATCAGAGTATCAATGCGGAAGCGTAAATAAAATAAATGCGCAAAATACACGCGCCCAAAACCAAAGTCCAAAAGTCATACACACGTTTGAAAGTATCAATGCTGAGTTTTATTCATACACACGTTTGAAAGTATGAATATTTTTCATACAATTATAAATGTAAAGTTATTTTAATTTTATTTTCTTTAGGCTTATAAACATAAAAATATTGTAAATAAAGACAAAAAAGTACCCCTTCTTCTTATTCTTCTTTTTTCATGTACTCACGTAAGACTGAACTGTTGGATATCAAGAACACTCAATCACGAATTCATATATGTAAAATCAGAATAAACGGAATAAGAACAAAGGATCAATTGCACAGAATCTAATTTGCAATGAAAAGTCAAAGCAGACGTTTTTATATTATGAAATTGACCAACGATTCTTTACAATTTTGGGCATATATATAGGCTATGAAACGGTACTAACAAGTTGGTTATACCCCTTTGTTTGGGGTACCAGAAAACTGCTGTTAATAGCCAAATAACGGCCTTTGATGTTTGTCATGTTTGACTTTCGTTTTCTGCCTTGTGACCAAAATCTTATAAACTACATAATCAAATAATCTAAGTCTAGATTACATTCTAATATGAACAAACTTACAAAATTGAACTCAACTTCGACGGCTTTTAGTTCCTTCCGCCAGATGACAGTCGTTGTCTCGATTTCATTCTTCTTGGATTCTCGATCATTGCCACAAAAATAGAGATCTCTTTCCATCTTCTTTTCAATCTTGAAAGTTCTTATCTACTTCTTTCCTTTACAAAATTGTTCCAAAGTTCCAACCAAATAGTTGACTGTTGGGCCCAAAACCTTTAATCACATAGCAGCCCTTTATTTTATGTTATTTGGGTCAGGAACCTTTTATTATGTTTATATGTAATTGGGATAGTAAATAAAGCCCAGGTCTGTTTATGTTAGTCAAGTCCAGTTCGTCAAGACATAAGAATCCTAAAACTCCATCTGTATATCGGATCATGTGTCTAGTTGAAATCGGTGCGACGGTTAGCTACTCTCTCCGTCTTCGATTATATAAATATATCTTTAATTTGTCAAGAACAAGTGTCGGTTTGTAATTTCTTGTTTGAATACAAATAATACGGTTCTTTCTTGCAATTTGTTTATATGATGGTTTCTTACAGTTCAACGAAGATCCATACAGGATCATCTCTAGGCAAAAGTGGTATCATAGCCAAGAATTGGAGGAATCGGGGGCTCGTCGGCAGGAAGACAAGTTTCAGACTGGAAGAGGCAGGCCAAAGGAGGGGACACGGATTCAAAAGGGATCGCGATAAAAAGTAATAATATTCCACGAGATACTAAAAATTATAACCTTATGTTAAATGTATACGTTAATAAATACAAATAAACTAAAAGAATATTGATTTCTAGATTTTATTGATTATTTAAAAAAAATGTACAAGCATACATGATAAGCAATATAGAAAATGATACATGTGTGCAAAATATGGGTAGTTTCAACTTTTTATTTCCAAATATCTAATTGGGTGTTTATCAAAGTCATGGTGCAAATTGAATAATTTCTTTCATAACCACCAAAAGTTTTCTTAAATTAAAGTTCAATTAACCAATCAAAATATATATGATGCTTTCATAATATTTTAATTAACAAATATTTATTGAATAGAATACAATATTTGAAGAAGAAATAAGCCATAATATTTTCAACCAAATAATCAATTACATTTGCACGCGGATAGTGAAATTTTTATAGGAAACATATACAAAATGGGTATGTGTTTTTTTAGAAAATTTTGGTGCTCAAAATTTGCATTTTTAGAAATTGGAAACAAAACAAAATAACTTTTTCTTGAATGCTACAGTTCCTGCTTTCATTGACTAACATGAAGACTGCGTCACAAAAATCAATTACTATTGGTACATGTTACATACATGATTCATGAAAGCAGTTTTTAATTTGAAACGATGAAGTCACCAAGTTGTGAGATGAATACAGATTTAAAGAAAGGTTCATGGAGTCTTGAAGAAGATCAGAAGTTGATTTCTTATATTAACAGATATGGGCATATGGCATTTGGAACTGGTCTCAAATGCCAAGATTTGCAAGCAAGTATAACTAGTGATCAAAGTAGTTATCATATTCTTAGAGATAAAAATAGAGTAGTTATCTGTTTATTTTATTGTTTTCATCACTACCTTAGTTTGTTAGACTTCATAAAATTCTCAAAATGTCCCTTTTGACCAACAACTTTCCTCGTTTTGTCTATTTACTTTCTTCTGCCACAAAACCATATTACGACCATGTAATTATTGAAAATATTTAAACCAAATGATAGTTTGGGTCCAAGTTGTAAATGTTAGAAAGTATGTTTTAGAGTCTTATTTGTATTTATGTAAAGACAAGGGGTATGTGTGTATATTAGAAAGTCAATAACCGGTCATAGGAGGAAACATTGCGTCACTTAGAGACACCGGTTCTAGGGTTATATATATACCCCGAACGCAAATGTATGTATCGATCGATTGTATGTGTATGTATGAACGATTTATTCAATAAATTCTGCAAGTTTGGTCATAAACCTGTGATTCGCAAGTCTGATTACCAACAATTGGTATCACAGCACCACATTATCGATCCAAGGGAAGAATGAAGCAAGAGTTTAATCGATCCAAGGGAAGTAAAAAGTAGGAAACGATTGATCCAAGGGAACGAAAGGAAAGAAAAAACGTTTTGTTCACTGTGCAATCGTCGATCAGAAAAAGGAAGAGGCATCAACGGTTTATGTTTGCAATCCATGGTTGCAAGAAGGTAGCGACGTTTTTATTAGAGCGACGGGTAGCTCAAATTCACACGTTTGTGAAGTAGTCTGCGGAATTCTTGATACCTGTGTCAAATTGTGAGAAAGAAGAGGAAACCATAAGAACACGTTTTCAAGGTTATTCGCAAGATCAGTAAGCCATTCTATTCGATAATTTCTTTCAAAAGAATTCAAATCAACAATCAAATTGAAGGAAGCAGTGAACGGGTTTTCTTCTAAGTAACCAATTGTCTGGTTCTTCATTGAAACGTTGATTAGAAATATAGAACAAAACCTTGAATCAGTGAGTAGGAAAGGTCATACCCAAGGAACGAAGAAGGGCTGTGATCTCTCTACAAAGTCAGAAAGTTCATTTGAAAGAAAGAATCTCCATTCAGATAAGCTTTTCTTTCAAATTTATTAAATTCTAATTTTGAAAGTAGCAAGTAGAATCCCCGTTTAGCAAGTTAGACTTCCTTGTTTTAAGAAAGTAGAAAGAGTAACATTTGTTTTGTATATTTTCTGTTAAGAAAGTAAGGAAGTATTCACATTAGAATAAGAAAAAATACAAAACAAGTAGGGCAAGAATGAAGCAAGTAATAAAGTATAGCCAGAAAACCCGATCCCTTGTGGTTCATATTAGCAAGTTTAAACGAATCCTCGTGATTCATAGCAAGTCTCGAACCTTGTAGGTTCATATAGCAAGTTAGAACTTTTGTTCTATTAAGCAAGTAGAACCATCATTTGGTTCAAAATTTAGCAAGTAGCAAGTTAGGAACATTGTGATTCAATTAGCAAAGTAGGTACCAGGATTGAATCATAGTGCTTCGAATTAGCAAGCAAGGACCAAACTTAGGTCAAAACCTGATTAGCAAGTGGGTCAGAAGCAAGTTAGCACGCAAAACCTGATTAGCAAGTGGGTCAGGAGCAAGAATAACTGGTTAGCAAGTTGGTCGGAAGCAAGCAAGAATCTTTGATCTTTTAATCAAACTGCAAGAGCAAGAAAGTGATCATATGATCAAAAGCAAGTTAGCAAGAAGTAAGTTAGCAAGAACTTCAAAATACACAAGAAGAAAAAGGCAAGAAAACAAGCAAGCATGGTAGATGATAAGCAAACAGAAAATACATCAAGCAGTACATCAACTCATGAGCAAGGAAATGTTTCACTTCAATGTCCTAAGTTAACAGAAACAAATTACACCACTTGGGCAGTGATGATGGAAACAATATTGAAGGCTTATGGCCTTTAAGAAATAATTGATGCTAAAGAAGGAATAGAAGCAGCAGTAGATGAGAAGAAAGAAAATACAACTAAGGCAATGATCTTTCAAACGTTACCTCATGATGTAGTAATGCAAGTTGCTCAGTACTCAACTAAAGAAGAAGTATGGTGACAGACATACGAACTCATGTTCGAATCTGCTAGTCGTTGATGTTCGGGGCCCGCTCTCTATCCGTTACCCACCGGCCCAGTACGACATCAACATCTCTACCGACCCAGTTTGCAATTGGGTCAATCGAAATATCGCCATTCCATGAACCGGAAGCCTATGACCCGTGGACACCCGGCCATGCACACGTTGCATGTTTTCATTTGAATAATTTTTTTAAGTTCCTGCATATTAACCGGAAGCCTATGACCCGTGGACACCCGGCCATGCACACGTTGCATGTTTTCATTTGAATAATTTTTTTAAGTTCCTGCATATTGTCATTTGAATATTGTTTTTTTTTATTTCTTACATGTTTTTTTAGCACATGTTTTTTAGCGGATTTTTTTCTGAAACGGTGTTGTTTCACGTAATACTTTCACAACCGGTGTTGTTTTCTATTTAGTTACACAAATGGTGTTTTCAAGGTTACTAACCACGAATTATGGTTTTTTTTTGTTAATTCGTGGTTGGTAACCACTAGTTGTTGAACCACTCATTTGCTAACTACGAATTGTTGAATACTCTCATTGCCAACCACGAATTGTTGAACAGTCTCATTGCCAACCACGAATTATTGAACAGTCTCATTGCCAACCACGAATTGTTCAAAGTTTAATTACCAACCACGAATTGTTGTTCAATCTCAAGTTGCCAACCACGAATTGAATGTATTTTTTTGTTTTATTATTTTGTTTTGTTTGTCATTTAATTGGTTTTATACTGGTGTAAACTACAAATGAATTGATGTCTTGATAATACTAATCACTAGTACAAAACTACAAATGTATCATGTACTTATTTGTATTTTTGTTTAAAATCTCCTGTTATGACCGGTTGGGACATCTCTTCCTGTTATGACCGGTTTCATTGCAGATTCCGCACCTACGAGCGACAGGTTCTTCAGGGTAATGAACATCCATCTTGTTACGTATCCTACGTGCTCGTCTCATACCACATGATGTGCCAATTTTGTGTCATAATCTTGAACATGAACCTGATAGAGATTCTCACAAAGTAAGATTCTTATTCCCTAAATCTGTCAAAATATTTTTAACATGACAATTTAAAATAAAATATTTTAACATTATATACATCAATTCGTGGTTGGCAAATTAAGATTGAACATCAATTTGTGGTTGGCAATGAGAGGGTTGAAGAATTCGTGGTTAGGAATAGCAATTCTTGAACAATTCATGGTTAGCAACCCAATTCGTGGTTGCCATTGAGAGGTTGAACAATTCGTGGTTAGAAAACCAAGAAATCCCTACCAATTCGTGGTTGGCAATGAGAGTATTCAACAATTCGTGGTTAGCAAATGAGTGGTTCAACAACTAGTGGTTACCAACCAGGAATTAACAAAAAAACCCACAATTCGTGGTTAGTAACCTTGGAAACACCATTTGTGAAACTAAAAAGAAAACAACACCGGTTGTGAAAGTATTACGTGAAACAACACCGTTTCAGAAAAAAATTCGTTTTTTAGCACATGTTTATTTGCATGTTAACCCATGTTTTGTTTAACCTCCCCACTATTCCACTAAGTGTGTAAACTGTCACGATAGTTTCTCCCATTTCTCCTATGTAATCAATTTTCGATGGAATCAAAATGGTGGTGAATTTATGTTTTGAAAACTTGTGTGATTCTCTGTTCTTGAGAGTTTGCATATCTATCCATTGCTAATCTAAGTTTGGCCACTTGGGTGGTGTTCTTTGGAATCTAAAGTTGAATCGAGTGGTGTCATCTGTCTCTCGATTCGGGTTTAGACTTGCCCAACGATTAGTCGAGGGTGAATTCTGTATCTCGACCTACTGTTGTCTATCTGTTACCTTCAGTTTTTATCGATTCTAGCCATTACTGTAACCGGATTTCCTATCATTTGGTATCAGAGCCAGGTTCACCACTCCGGATAGAAAATCGTGTCTAAGAACACCACCCAACGCTTTCTTCTTGACAAAGAGCGGTTACGACAACCTCACCCGATTCGCTATATGTCGGTGCGGTTTGTCTCTTCAACATTGCAACATAAGTAAAGACATAATTAGGAAGCTTTCTTCTTGACTTCTCGGTTCTGAAATCAGCCCGTGCATTCCCGAGAATCTCACGCTTGAGTACCTTTATCTGATGATCGAGACACTGCAACTGCGCTTCCATTTTTTATTTTCTCGTACCATAGCAGAAAGCATGGCTGGTAGGGCTGGGTTAACGAGTCCGAAATTTTGTGAGGAACCAGGCTCTCATACCAAGATGATAGGAATATCAGAGTAGATAATGGGTAAAATTGAAATCAAACAGAAACGGATAGATCAACGGCTCGTTTCGGATACAGAATCACCACCGAAACAAACAGTTGAGCTACGATCTTTAACCGAAGATACAGATTCACCACTCCGGATAGAAAATCGTGTCTAAGAACACCACCCAACGCGTCACGGTTGAGCTAGCATAGACTAATCAACCTTAACTCAAAATCCATTGAGATAAAATCAACCAAAAGCATTTTTTTTTAAACATCAAACTCCCCTTTCCTTTTCACCGTAACCCATTACATATACATTAAAAGAAAAGAAACTGCTACTAGAACATGGGCTAACTACCCTTGACCACTACTAATTAAACTAAGAATAAAAATACTAGAAATAAAATTCAATTGCAAACTAAAAAGTGAAGTAGGAAAACGTGGGATAATAATTTCAAGACTGGTCCAACTTTACGTATGCATGGGTTGAGATTAACCCACTTGCACATGTGTGGTGGAGTAGCTAAGCAACATTGGGTCAGATGGATGATTTGAATCAGCTTTGGATCTGGGTCGTGGTTCGGTACCAGGTCATCACTCCTATCATATGGGACTCGATTAAAGTTCAAAATCTTGGAGCAGATTTAGTTCATAAAGCACGTCTACACTCCTTAAGAAGTGAATTGGAAACTTTAAGGATGAAACCAAATGAGTTGGTAAGTGATTTTGTGGGAAAATTAGGCAGCATAAGAGTCAAGTCTAAAAGTCTTGGTGGTACTTTAAAGGATAAGACAATTGTGAGGAAGCTACTTAATTCAGTTCCAAAGAAATTTCCACCGATTGTGGCAACTATGGAGCAGTATTCAAAACTTGATACAATGCCATTTGAAGAAGCAGCAGGTAGAATAACAGCATTTGAAGAACACCTCAAAATTCAAGATGAACCTGAAGAAAATTATCAAAGCAAACATCTAATGGCAAGTTCAAGTAATCAAGGCCGTGGTAGAGGACGTGGAAGAAACTTTAACAAAAGAGAAAGTGGACGTGATGAAGAACCAATCTCACAGGAATGCACCAAATGGAAAGAGAAAGACAAGCATGAAGAATCCAATCTCATGTATGATGAAGAACCGACTCTATTGTAAGAAGCAAGTTCAAGCAATTTGAAGACCCTGGCTAAACTATATTTAGTTTAAGGGGGAATATTGAAAGTATTTAAACCAAATGATAGTTTGGGTCAAAGTTGTAAATGTTAGAAAGTATGTTTTAGAGTCTTATTTGTATTTATGTAAAGACAAGGGGTATGTGTGTATATTAGAAAGTCAATAACCGGTCATAGGAAGAAACATTGCGTCGTTTAGAGACACACGTTCTAGGGTTATATATACACCCCGAACGCAGATGTATGTATGTATCGATCTATTGTATGTGTATGTATGAACGATTTCTTCAATAAATTCTGCAAGTTCGGTCATAAACCTGTGATTCGCAAGTCTGATTACCAACAGTAACAGGGGCAGAAGTGTAATACCATGTCTCTCGTACCAACAATATTTTCCGCTTCATCTACAACCAATGCGCCTAAAACGCGTTGTTAGTATTTGAGGCGAGTCATTCCTTATGAACCCAACATCTCTTCTACCCACGGTCGATGTGGGATTTGCCTAGGGTGTTAAACACCCCCCCCTCGGGACTCATTGTCCTCGATGAGATTTGCCCCACCATCCTAATCCGAGATGTGAGATTTGCCTTAGGTGTCCCTCTGAACACCCGGGGACTCATCATCCTCGATGGAGTTTCCCTGATAATTATCTTGAATTTTCTTTATTAAAAAAGAAATACCTATAAGTTATGAAATACACCAAAAAGTATATTCAACACCTAATACATTCGGGTACATCCCAACCACAGATCTCGAACAACACCGACAATGCTCGGTAGATCAAGGTTCATCGATAGGTACACAAGAGTAGGAATGTTGAAGACCACACGATAATACAATAGAGGACAAAGGCTTGCAACCAAACTTCATATCTTGATCTTCTTCAGGAAATGAGAAAACCGGTCCTGAAAGATAACATTTTTTTATTGTTTTCTTTTCATTTATAGGTTTGTCAAGAAGTGGGAAAAGTTGTAGATTCAGATGGATGAAGTATTTGAGGCCTAACCTAAAGAGAGGAAACTTCTCAAAGTCAGAAGAAGATTTCATACTCCATTCTCGTTCACTTATTGGCAACAGGTATGAACATATGCAAATCTTGTAACTTATTTACTTCAAGAAATAATCATATTGATCATATTGATCTGAAATGTTCTTTTTGATTGTATGTATTCATATATAGATGGTCTGCAATTGCATCACAACTTCCTGGAAGGACTTATAACGAGGTCAAAAATCATTGGCATACACATCTCAAGAAACGTGCAAATGATCACAACCTAATACTCAAAACCACAACATTTGAAGAAATTAATTTAGAGAAAATGCAACCAGGGTGATGATATTTTTGGATCCTTCTTAACTTCTGAAGATTATAGCTCTTCATCAATTTGCACTGCGAAATCCAAAGGCAGTGAAGTTGACTTTAGAGCTGAGTGTTATGAAATGGGCTCACCAGGAATGGTTGGCGGCCTACAATGTTTCGGGGAACAACTTGGGTCAATCGAGGAGTTCGAGATTGGAAATAATCATCTGCATTTGTTTTATGACTCGATTTATCAAGATTCTAGTGATCCGGTTGTTGGGTCTAGGTGTGTGTGAGACAACATATAACAAAGTTGTTAACGTATGATCCTAGCATAATTATTAATAATGTGTTTAAGTATGATTTAAATGTTTTAAAACAAGTATTCTTATTTACTTGAAATAATACACTTATAATATCAAAATATTTTTGAGACACTATCACTATGAGTAACTTTACTGTTACACTATTAATCATACATAACATTCAAACTTTACCCATTAGCAAACAATTCATTTAGCACATATTATCACATAAGTATACAACACGACATCTGTCACTATCATTCAGTATTACTATACTGCTTTCAATATAAGTAATTGTCACTGTCATTCAGTATTATTATATTGCTTTCAATATAGGTAATTGTCACTACCATTCAGTATTATTATATTGTTTTCATTATAAGTTTATTCTTTACTTTTCTATTATTACTGTTATAAAACATTTTGTTGTTAAATACTGTCACTGTCTTTCTTTATTCTTTGTTTAACAAATGTTTTCTTTCTAAGTATGCATATCACCCCCAAAAACTTATAAAACAGGAAATAGAAACTCACATGTGGTAACTTGACTATCAGGGTCGGGTTCTTATTTAACTGCAGGCTCTATCGACGATGTCAAATTTGTGCAAGTCTATTAAATGAAACTTAAGTTCAAGAACAAGTACACGCAATAAGTATTCGTTGGAATACCCAAGTACTAGCACATGAGTATTTGCTAGTGCACCCAAAGTACTCACTCAAGGTATACACAGCTAAGTACTCGCCTAAATATCCTGAGTACTCGGAAAAATGAGTATTCGTTTGAATACCCCGAGTACTCGCAGATGAGTATTCATATGATTACATTGCGTGCACTCCCACCATTCCCCCCATAACTCGCCCAAATACTCTAGTTCTTGCACTAGAGTATTCATGGGAATACTCTGTTCTTATTCTTCGCATGAAAACCCTAACATTCTGCATGAACAGGTCTGATCTTGTAAATGCATAATGCTTCTAACTTTAATCGTCCAAAACGTTTGTTTAGCTCCCATGTTACAAATCTATGGTTTTAGGCCGTTTAATACGTAAAAATACAAGCTTTATGGATTAAACATATTTACCCACTCTAACCCATATCTTAGGCCAGTTTCTTACCTCAGTCGATCTTGAACAACAACTGAGCAAACGACGACTTGCGGGATTGTATCCCAAGCTTCTCTCTCTCTAAAATGGTATGCGCAAACTTTAAAGATGGTAATGCGTTTTCATTTCGATCTTGAACAACAACGGAGCAAACGACGACTTGAAGGATTATACAGGGTAGTTTGGTTATGAAATTCATGGTAATGCGTTCTCATTTCTATTCTTGTATTTCCGTAGGCTGGATTTTACCATATGGCTTATGGTGCAAGACTTTTACCTGTGAACAAGTCAAACACTTGTTTACGTACTCTATCACATCGTTTTTCATGTTCGACCACCAATAATCTTTCTTAAGGTCCTGATACATCATTGTGGCTCACGGATGAATGGAATAACAAGACCTACGGGCCTCTTCAAGTACTTTGGCTAAGCTCCCCACTCTTTGGTATCCATATACGACCACATCGGGTCCTCACTCCATAAGTGTTGGTTGCTAACTTCTTTTGTTGGCCAACTATTCTTTCCCTCTTTATGTTTTCTCTTCACCTACCGAGAAAAAACCATCGGACGTCAGAATTCTCTATGAATGCGATCATCAACTTTAAGTCTAGAATTCTCCCCCATCTCATTCAAAAAAATTTAGGTAAAATTGGACTTGGACGGCTTCACCTGCGAATGCAATCACCTTCTTCACGGCTTCACTATATATTTTTAGGTAAAATTTAAAAATTGGACTTGGACGACTTGGAGAGTTGGGCGGCTTCACTTGTGATTCTGTGAAGATTAAAGAACAATTTAGGTAAAAAAATTTTACTTGTGCTCTAAGTTCTTCATTATCTAATATTTTTATTGTTACTTTTACTCTCGCTTTCATTGATTTAGATAATCCTCTATGGGATCCCGCCGAATGACCACCAATTTCATCTTATGACCCTAATCAACAAGACGAAATTAGAAAGACTCTCGTTTTACCCGTCGCAACAGCAAGTGTTGAGAGATGTTTTTCTTAAATAAAATACCTGAAGTCGGATTTGTGTAATCGGATTGGTAATGAGAATTCTAGTAATAGTTGTGTTTGTTATATTGAAAAAAAGTTATTAGAAAAGTTTCTATAGATGATTTAATGGTTCAGTTTCAAAAAATGCAAACTCATAGAGAGCAACTATAGGGATATTGTATTTTTATTATAAATTTCTATTGACGAACATCTTATTATTATTGTTCATTTGAAATTTAGTTTGTTTTTATCGTTTTATTATGTTACCCGACCTGGATAAAAAAAATTAATATTTAACCATTGGCAATCGACCCAAAAAATCTCTAGCCCCATGAAAAAAATTCATAGATTTGTCACTAAACATGATGATGTGACGCTGAAGTGCCAAAGAATAATGAAGATGAAAGATATATAACAGGTGGTCCAATGTATATGATTACAGTCATTATACTATAACGGATTTTGGTACCATGAATAATATATGTGTATATGGATGTATGCATGACATACGTGAAAATGTGAAGTGGAGGCATAAAGGGAACATCTTCTTTGGCCGATTTGTGGATTCCAATTTCCCAGTTATATTCACATTATTGTATTATTCTTAATACATGGTGCACATTATATGCATATAAGATGGTGTGTATGCCAAGGAAATGAGAAAATAATAAAGCACCAAGTCTCCGTTCTTTGGGTAGTCGACCAAATCACAAAACATGGGGCGGGACTGTTTGATAGCCTTTTAATGATTTTATTAAAATGTTACCTCTGAATCAGTCAGAGGTAGGGAGTGTTTGTTTCAGATTTTGTCAGTCTTTTAATAGTTTATCCAGCCTCTTAATGGTTCAGCACAGAAACCATACTGAACCATTCAGAGCTCTTAATGAACCAAACAACCCCTATGACTTTTATTCATGAGAAGACACGTCATGATGTGAAAGCTTTACCAAGGCATGTGAAGCTGTTAAAAAGAATTTGAATTTTGAATAATATACTTGAAGTCGAATGATTCTTGAAATTTACTCTATGTTTCAACCAATTAATGCATATGTTGTTTTATTTTATTATTTTAATAACATTATCTTAACTTTAGTTTTGTGATTCACTAAATCAAGTTAATCAAGATCGGCCAGATAATAGTCTTATGATCCTATGGTTAAAGTTGAGAACTTACGTAGAAAACATATTTTTCGCATAGCATCATAAAATCCTGATAAGATCGAGTCAGTGGAAGACCGATAAAACAACCGTTCGATATCCAATCCGATCAATGGACCAAGAACATAACCGGTTTAATATTTGGCCCGGCTCTAAAAATATTGGTTAAATAAATGTATTATGGGCCACTTGGGTTGGTAGCCCAATGATAAGAGTTAAAAACTCTTTGAAAAATAGTAAGGTTCAAATCCTGACACGAGTTTATTTAGGAATTGGTGTAGTTTAGAGTAGAAGATGTGAGTCATGTGTGTCAGTCACCGTTCTAAAAAGTAAAAAGTAAAAAAAAAATGTATTATGGATCTATTTTATACTTTTGTAGCAACTTTTAAAATTCTTTTTAATCTATTTTATCTTTTGAATTTTAATAGGTTGCTTTAAAAACTTTCGCTGTCAACAATTTAGTAATCAGCCCCACTCAAAGGGTTGACTGTTCACACTTTTTTATTCGCTATTTTCGCTTCAAATATCAATTCATATCTTAAAATCTCTTTTAATCATAGAGATTGGGAATAAATTACAAAATATAAAATTATTATAATTATATGTCATGTGAACAAAATCATTATATAGTTGCTTTACTGTTAATTCAAAACTAGATTTTCAAAACCACCCAGAAACATAAGATCTTTTCAGAAAATTTCATTTCATCTTACTTAATCACTTATTTAATATTTTATTTATTAAATAAACTTGCATAACAATTATACCTGAAAATATATATCACCCAAGAATCCACTATAAACAGTTTACTTTTGCTTGCACAAGTCTAAAAGTATATAAGTTGTTAGGAAGAATTTACAGTTGTTATTTGCTAGTTTAATCCAAGAAAGCTCGAGTATGCATGCGGCTCATTTAGAACTTTATTTCTAAAGTTAAAGCTCGGCTCGAGAGTGGTTTTTATATGTTTGAGTTCGCTCGGGTTTAGGCTCAGCTCGTTTATTACTTATAATATTTAATTACTTTTATCATAACAAACAAACAACACTACTAGAAAAAAAATGGTTTGCTACTCACAATTTCGTTGGAAATGCGTTGGAAACACGATTTTCCGATGCATTTGCGACAAAATAATTTTGTCGGAAAAACCCTCATCGGAAACAATTTGCGACAAAATTCCGACCCAACTTGCGACCATTTTGCTACAAGAAAATTGCTTCGGACTTTCCGACACATCTTCCTAATTATAACTATCATGATTAACTTTATTTTTTAATATTATTACAATTATTAACTTAATTATTATTATTCTTGTTTTTATATTTTTATTTTAATTATTTTTCATTTTGTTAATAACAAGTTTAAAATGTACCCAGTAATTACTTTTATCATAATTTTATGTAAATATATATTTGAAATATTTAAAAATTATATAAATAATATACTCAGTTAGGCTCGCGCAGTCAAGCATGATATGTGAAGCTCTGGTTTGAACTTATACTTGAGCTCGTTTAAACTCCACTCAATTCGAGTTTTAATTTTTAAACGAGTCAATCTCAAATAGTTTAGTATCGGCTCTGCTGGTTTAGACATGAAAGGTACTATTTTAACAATCAAAAAGGGAAAAGTTTTGAAATATTCAATTATTTTAGCCATGAAATATCTAACTATTGAATTGAATTGATTCATAATTATCATCGACCTTCTTTCACTACTAAAAAAATAAAAAATTTGCGACAGCAGTTTCGTGAGAAATTTGTCGGAATTGGCCGTTAGCGACAAGTTTACGACGAAAAGTGTTTGTTGGAAAAAAAAACCCGTAGGAAATGTATTTTCCGACAAAATCCCGACTAATTAGCGACAAAAGCCTTTCGTCGGTAATTTTCGACAATATTCCGACGATTATATTAAATAAATAAGTTAACTTACTTAATAAATTTGTCAGAAAATTGTAGGAAATCTTGTGGTTACTTTTTTGTTTTTGTTTTGTCAGAAAGTTATTGTAAACTTGTGAGAAATTTCTTTTGTTAATAACTTGATTTTGTAGAAAACATATATGTTTTTTCTAGTAGTGTTTAGCGGCAAAGGTGTGCAGTGTGGACAGTGACTTTGCGACAAGTTCGTATCTTATCCCATTGAATACCTTCAATTTAGTCAAAACCAATATTTTAAAATTCTACACCATACCATTCCAACTAGCAACACTTTTTAAATATTTCTTTAGATTCCCACTATGCATTATCATCATTGTTATCATCATCATCTCTATATATATTTGATATTTCTATCCAACGGTCTCAAAAGTAGATGGGTATCTTTCCAATTTTGTAGTTTTCAACTCACACACTTCACTTAAACACACAGTAAACCCACTTGACTCCATATATCATTGGTAAGTTATCATCAAAACTCTTTGCAATGTGAAAGATTCAACAAAACTTACTTTTTTTATAATCTTTTATTATGTGAAAGATTCAACAAAACTTATTTTTTTTCTCTGTTGATGTAGCATGGCAGCCATGAATGTTGCTGGTCCAAATGAAACTCCAGTGAAAGTTGAGGTTTGTGCTCAAATCTTGATTTTTTTTTTATGAATTTTGGACTCTAAATATTTCTATGTTTTGATAATATCTTGAATATTTAGGGGAAGGTGATTGCAATTATTGTATGTTGGATTCTTGGATTTGGATCTTTGGTGTCATGGAATAGTATGTTAACCATTGGAGACTACTACTATGCATTATTTCCTGTAAGTAAAAGGGTTTTAAGATCCATCAATTCAAAAAGCTTGTTCATTTATTCTTTTTGCCATTTTTTGCATATGTATTTTTTTTACAAACGAACACACACTTTTACCAGACTCCTAAAATCATCACACCTGCATGATAGAGAATTTGAACCCACGGAGTACACACTTTTTACCTTTGTATACCAATAATAAATAACAAACTAAAAGTGAGCACGAGTCGTTTTTGTACAGGATTACCATCCGTCAAGGGTACTTACCCTCGTCTACCAACCGTTCGCGTTAGGAACAATGGTGATACTTGCATATAACGAATCAAAAGTCGATACCAGGAAACGTAACATTGCAGGATACATATTATTCTTTCTATGCACTCTAGCCCTCATTGTGGTAAGTCAAAACAGACCTTTTGGCATGATGAGTTGTGTATTCTTATTCAAGAAAACAATGTTCTAAACATGTTCACAGATAGATTTAGCCTCATCCGGGAAAGGCGGAATTGGCAATTACATTGCCATATGTGTTTTTGTGGCGGGTTTTGGTGTCGCTGATGCTCATGTTCAAGGCGGAATGGTCGGAGATTTGGCCTTCATGAAACCAGAATTCATCCAAGTGAGATTTTGTGACTAAACATTTAAAATTTGTATAATCATGCATTTCTGGTGTAATTCTTCAAAATTACTGAAAATGCCATTGTTCTGATCTTGCAGTCTTTCTTTGCTGGTTTAGCAGCATCAGGTGCTCTAACCTCTGGATTAAGGCTAATTACAAAAGCCGCCTTTGACAAATCTTCCAATGGTTTAAGAAAAGGGACCAGTAAGTGTTTACTTTTCAATGATTGGAATAACTGAAATAATTAAACCGATTGAGAAACTAATGATTCGATTATGACCTTTTTATTCGACTTTTATGGTTCACTTATGGTTATATGGTTATAAATAAAGGAACCGATATTAAAATCAATTTTTATAATTTTTTTAACTTTTTACAAATAACATATTATTTCAGAATAGTTTCTTTATATTTTTTTATAAATGGCATGTTGGTTTTGTTACCCTCTTTTATAAACAAAAGGGTTAGTAATATTTTATTTGGCTTAATATATAAATATATTTATTGATTGAAATTAGCTAGAATCAACCCACGTCCAAAAAGTCAGTGGTTAACCGAATTAACTGAATTATATTTTCCAATTACTGAGTTAACTGAACCGCTTATAACGGAAACCAATTGGTTATGAAATCTAAAACCAATTGGTTATGAAATCTAAAACCAAAACATTAGTTATAATTTCGGTTTTAGCCCATAACAGAACCCTAACCACTCATGTTCACCCTCATTAAATCAGATTTTTCAATCTATAATCTCCAAACTGTTTTTTTTTCAGTGTTATTCCTTGTAATATCTACATTCTTCGAGTTTTTATGCATTTTCCTCTACGCCTTCGTGTTTGCTAAATTACCGATTGTGAAGTATTATCGCGCTAAAGCAGCACGAGAAGGGTCAAAAACTGTTGCATCTGATCTTGCTGCAGCAGGCATCCAAACTGAACCCAATGGAACAGTAATTTTTCCAACTTCTTCTTGGAGATTATATAAATTTTAAAGTTTATAAATGGTTCCAAAGACTTTAAATAAATTGCTTTTCTTGTATTTTGCAGGATGATATCAATGCTAAGCTTCCTACGCGATTGAGCAATAAAGAACTCTTGTTCAAGAACATCGATTACGCGTTGGATTTGTTCTTGATATATGTCCTTACTCTCTCCATTTTCCCCGGTTTCTTGTATGAAAATACAGGAAAACATCATTTGGGCTCATGGTAATTTCTCATATAAACCAATCTAGAATGTCTTTGTTTATCAAAATCTTCTATAGAGTTGTTGATTTGGGTGTCTTTTATAAATCTAGTTGAAGGGGAATAAAATAACAAGTTAAAAACCACCCAATGTTAACTTTTAATACATACAACCACTTAAATCATTTTATCTAAAGTTTAATATTATTATAATTATAATATTATTTTTGTAGGTATAAGTGAGACATAAATTACTTACAATTAAAAAACGGTTAAAAACATGTTTGTCGTCAACTAGACCTAACCTAGCTACCCGTGCACAAATCGGTTTTTCAAACCAAACTGAAACCGGTTTGGTCAATAAAGGTCAAAACCGGTTTGGTATCAAACCGGATCGGTTTGAAACCGGATTGAGAGGGGGTTTGGATCGGTTTGTTTTGGTTTCAAACCGGTTTCAGTCTATATATTTACAAATCGGTTTCAAACCGGCGGTTTGAACCAGTTTCAAACTGGTTTAACAATCAGTTTGAAAACCGGTTTCATATCACAAACCGGTTTTTTTTTGCACCTTACCTAGCCAATTACTTCAACCTGAATATGGGCCTAGTCTTTACTTGTCAATCTAATTATGGTATTTCTTTTATAGGTACCCTCTCGTTCTAATCGCAATGTACAATATTTGGGATCTCATAGCAAGATACCTTCCTCTGATTAAATCAATTAAGATCGAATCACGGAAGGGGTTAATGATTGCTATATTATCGCGTTTTTTGTTCATTCCTGCTTTCTATTTTACTGCGAAATATGGTGATGAGGGTAGGATGATCATGCTTATATCTTTGCTCGGGTTAACAAATGGTTATCTCACTGTATGTATCATGACAGTAGCTCCTAAAGGTTGCACGGTGAGTATAGATTAAATGATAACATTTATCTTCCATTTAAAGAGTTGTATGAAAGTTTGTTGACTCGAGATTGTCTTTTGGTATGGATTTTTTCAGGTCCAGAGGCGAACGCTTTAGGAAACATTTTAGTGGTGTTTCTTCTTGGAGGAATTTTCGCGGGTGTCGCACTTGATTGGTTGTGGATAATTGGCAATGGAAGCTTTTGAGTAGCACACTATTATTGAATATAATTTCATCGCTTAATGAATATAGTTGGTTATTTATTTTGTTAATCTAAAATAAAAAATAATGAGAATATATTATTTTTTGTTAAAATAAAAAAATATATATATAAAGAAGGCATGTGACAGTTGTTGACTTGTTGGTGAGCCCATAATAGTTCTAAGGGGTTCATATACTAAAATAAACCACCAAAAATAATTGTTTTAAATAGAGATAGTTGTTTGACTATAAATAATGGTAGCATTGTAGCCATAAGAGCACCTTCATTGATTCATACTAATAGCATCCGGTAAGGTAGGGAAAATCATGCCGTGGTTCGATGTGGAGCATGAATCACGCCGTGATTCTCAAGGGTACACCGCCCCCTCTTGATTTTTTTCACACAGTGATAATGGGGCGTGAATTTTATCACGACGAGATTGTGAAGAAATCAAACTGTTCAATGGGTGGAAGGGTTTAACAGGAGGCGATGGTCTGTATGTTTGAGAAGAAAACAAGGAAATCATAATTGTGATTTAGCTGGGCCAAAATAAGGTTATATCTAATTTAGTTGGACAAAAAGAAAAAGTAAAGTTGAGTCGAAATGCATTTTTTTTATTTTCCTCAAATCCTTAAAAAAAGTCACGGTATAAATTAAAAACATATTTAGGGGTGTCATGATCACAATTGTTTTTGTATAAATTAAAAAATTTTATAAATAAAAAGTTAAAAAAACATTTAATTATGACACCACCTCAATCACTTGAATATTTCCCTTGCCAAGTGATGGATGGTGTGATAATGAAGGGTGTGACGTGACGCCACGTGACGTGCACTTTATTATCACTTGACACCCCCATCACTTGGGTATATCACATGATCTAAAGAGATGGGTTTTGTGATGGGGAAGGAAGAGAGAGGAGAAAGAAAGAAAAGAGAGAGAGTGTGTGAACTTGCGCGTTCGTATCATCCATATTAGAGCATCCACAATAAGGAAACCCAAAAAACATTTAAAATCGTGTCAAGTTAGCTCTCACATCAGAAAAACACTTATCATTCAAAAACACAAAAAACCATCCTAATAAGGAAAGCTCTCACAACAGAAAAACACTTATCATTAAAAAACACAAAAAACCATCCTAATAACGAAAACCCAAAAACAGTGTCACATCATCACCACCTTTTACATTTTTTTTAGTTACAATCTTTATAAAATAAAATATATAAAATATTTAAATAATTTTCATTGGAAGGAAAATTTGAAAAACCGAACGTTTTAAAGTTTTATAATATTTAAAGCTTATAAATTTATAAACAAAACTGTTTTCTTATAAATATAATTATTTTTTATAACATTGTATATATATTTGTAATTTTTTTAATATTCTTTTTAAATATTATTTCATTTAGCATTTAACTTTATTTTTCTTTAATAACTCAGTACTAGAAAAAAAAACACGTTTCCTGCGCACAATTGAGTCGCAAATGCGTCGGAAACACTAAATTCCGACAAATTTGCGACAAAAAACTTTTGTCGGGAAAAAATTAAGGGTTTAAAATATTGATAAAATAAAGAAATATATAAATAAAGACCTAAATACCCCTCATTTAACATTAA
Source organism: Smallanthus sonchifolius (assembly GCA_023525975.1). Classification (NCBI taxonomy): domain Eukaryota; kingdom Viridiplantae; phylum Streptophyta; class Magnoliopsida; order Asterales; family Asteraceae; genus Smallanthus; species Smallanthus sonchifolius. The sequence continues at coordinate 83,872,020 of CM042036.1, forward strand.
AATATGGATGAAGTTAACTAACTAGATGAAAATGATAGTTTTGTAAATTTTTTTGATGAAACTGACAAAAGTGACTAAACCACAGGAACAAAAATGACAGTTTACTTAAACTTAATCTCGTTCTAAAACACTCATTTTGTCTTATTGATAAAATAAATTAATCCGAATAAAAGAGGGTAAACGAGACGTTAGACCGGTCAATTTTTTTATCTTAGGCCTGATAATTTTTTAGGGATAAAACAAGTAATCGAGTCAAAATGATCAGATGTACCCGCTTGAAGAATTTTGTAATTGGAAAAAGCCACAAACTTTTTTATGTTTTATGTAAAGAATAAACTACTCAACTTTCGTCACGTACTTCACTATTGTGAAAATTGGTATACATGTTTTAAGGTTATGACATGTCATTTTTTCATTCTTTAAATTTAAAAGCTAACATGAATAAAAAGTAAGTGATTAGTTGATTATTAAAAAAATAAGACTAAAATGAAGGAGAATTTTGAAAATTACACTATCTCCCAAGTGGTTGAGGTGAGATACCCAAGTCTACATTAAAATGTGAAGGTTTTGGGTTCAAGTCCCACTTGTGACAAAAAAGGGTTCCAGGTTGGGTCAGGGGGTTTTCACACCTATAGTGGGTTTCCTCCTGAGGGGGTGGAGATGATCGGGTGGGCCAGTGGCCAGTCAGTGATCCAAATTGCCGTTAAAAAAAAATTAGACTATCCATTTATATATCATTTCATGGCATTGTATTTTTTTTTTAATCTTTCGTTTATGGAACTATTACTTTATGTATTTATCAATCTAACTTTTGTGGTTAAGAGAAAAATTATCCATGCCCAACCAAAACGTGAGGATTGCTTAGATTCTTTCCAAAAATAAACAAATATAAATAACTAAATCTTTCTGTAGCTTTTGATTGCTAAATGTTGATTCCAAACATGGAAAAAGATCATGTTATTTGGTGTACAAATATATTTGCATTTCTATCAGATAATTGTGGATTGAAATTGGAGGCTTTTGCAGCAGATACACAGGCATCCTAGACATGTAAGTTCATGTTCTTCATTTTTAAATTTATTTTTTATTTTTGTTTTGAGTAAAAGATGAAAGAATAATTCGCTTTCGAATGGCCTTGGTGCATGAAAATTAATATTTGTGGCTTTTTTTATCTAAATTATTTTTCTGATTTTTTAGATTGTCATGATGTTTTGAAAACTGTTTTGCATTTTTGAGGTCATATTCACTAGTTTGGTGTTTAAAAATAATTCATTTTCATTTTTGAGAAATTTGAATCTTCTTTGAAGTTTACAAGAACTAAAACCTTGGAACTAGTTTGGCGTTTGATTTTTGTTAGAACCCATATCGGTTGAATTTTAAAGATAACTGATGTTGATGGTCTGGTTTGGTCGGTTCTGACAAAAATTTTGGGTTAAACCGCTAACTATGGTTAATAAGTTTAAATATACTAAAGAAAATCTCTTTTAGCTTAATTTTTTATAATTAACCAATATAATCTTTTGATCTTTATATAATTTCCCAATGTAGGACTTGATCCAAAACACTAACCAAGATCTCTTTGAAATTCTGCAAAGAAATCAGAATATAGGAAAAGTTATGGCTGTTGAAGATTCAAGTCAAACTTCAGCCAGACTCGAGGTATTTCATTTCAATTAATTGATCCATAAAAGTTTTAAAAATATGACCCAAAAGTCAAAAGTCAACATCTTGCATTTTAAAAGTCAACACCTGAAAGAATTATAATGCAGGGAAAGTGTAGCGCGGTCATAATATGTTGGATTCTTGGGCTCGGATCCCTCGTCTGTTGGAATAGTCTCGCGTCTATAGAAGATTATTACTATGATGTATTCCCAGTGAGTTTTCAACACCATGAAAGTCAAAAGTCAACATCTTGTATTTTGACTTTTTTTGGTCAATATGCTTTACTTGACAAGGGTTGATTTGTTTTCTTCAATTTTCTAAGGATTACCATCCTTCTAGGGTGCTTACCCTTGTCTATCAACTTTTTGCCCTTGGAACAATGGCATTTCTTACATATAATGAATCAAAGATCGATACTAGGAAACGTAACATCCTCGGATATGTCATGTTCTTCGTCGGGACTCTAGCCCTCCTTTCGGTATGTAGTATAAATATCACAAACTGATCTATACATTTTTGGCACACTTATAACTAGGGGTGTTAAACGAGTCATGTTCGTGAGTTGACGGGTCCAAGCTGACACGAACCAAAAAATCTTGTCAGACACATGAACACTACACGAATATTCACAGGTTGACATAAACACGACTCGTTAAACCCGAAATGTTTAATTTTTTTACACATTACCAACCTACAACAAAAAATACAAATGTATGTAAAACAATTATGTATAAATTATAAAATCTTATATCAATTTCTCTTTAGCCTTTTAAATTTTGGCAAAAAATACTCCACTAGTTTAATTATGACAAAAGAACACTTTAAAAAAATTAGAAAATAAACGAGTCAATCCGAGAACCAAATGTGTTTGCCAGTTTGACCCAAAAATTGACCCGAACCGGTTTATATTAAACTCAAACCCGCAATTTTGTGTTAGGTTCATATATGGATATACAAAAAGTCACACGTTTCCATGTCGGTTGAAGAAAAAATAGTAATAGATTTATTTATATAACACTTACAGTTGGATTTAGTTACATCTGGGACGGGTGGCATTGGATCTTATCTTGGTATATGTCTTCTGGTTGCTACTTTTGGGGTAGCAGATGCCCTAGTTCAAGGCGGGATGCTTGGCGATTTGGCTCTCATGTGTCCGGAATTTATTCAAGTAAGCTTTCAAGTTTCAACTTACAATGTTGATTGTTTTCTGGTCTTCTTAACGGTGGCGAAACTTGAACAATTAAAGTGGGGGCTGAAAATATTACACATAAAAAAACCAAATTTTTTTCACCAAATAAAGATCATAAATCCCAAAAAAAAAACCAGTTCTTACACATAAACGAGGTCTAATTTGAAATAAACCTAGTGGGCCGAAAATTAATACTTCTGAGCAAAAACATTGGCCGAAATCAATATTTCAAAGCAAAAACTAATATGAAATAAACCTAGTGGACCGAAATCAATACTTACGAGCAAAAAAATGTTGGGAGGCCCCCCTGCCCCTTATATGTTCCGTCCTTGTTTCTTAAAGTCCTCAAAAACATCATTAAACACATACAACTTGTTGATCTAGTCCTTCCTAGCTGGCTTGGCTGCATCAGGAGCTTTAACTTCTGCTTTGAGACTACTTACTGAAGCTGTTTTTAATAGCATTGATGACGGTCTTCGCAAAGGAGCATGTAAACTTCCTTGTGACATGAATCTATCTTTTTTTCTAATTAAAATGAATTTCTAAAGGTTTTTTGCAGTGTTATTCCTCTCGATCTCCACGCTCTTTGTGTTTTTGTGCATCTTTCTCTATGCGTTCGTGTTCACTAAGTTACCAATCGTGAAGCACTACCATAGGAAAGCAGCCCTTGAAGGTTCAGAAACAGTTTCATCAGATCTTTCGGCTGCAGGAATCGTTCAAACAGATCTCACAGAAAAACTAGTGTGTATTGCTACCAGAACTTCATTAGTTTGTAGTTTTTAATGAAGAAATTATTAATCTTTCAATATTTTTAGGTTGATGGTGATCATAGTAATCTAGACAGGCTGAGCAACAAAGAACTCTTGTTTCAGAACTTGGATTACGCATTAGATTTGTTCTTGATATTTGCTGTGAGCATGTCGATTTTCCCAGGTTTCTTATATGAAAATACTGGAACGCACCAGTTGGGTTCATGGTAAAATCCCTCATTTTACAAACTAACATTGTTTTAGAATATCAGAATTGTTATGTATCTATGTATAATATATAGAGCCCCTATTAACCCTATTAGCATATATAATCAATATACAACCCAACCCACTTCATGGGTTATCATGGTATCAGGGTCAAAGTCAAGTTGTTCCTAAACCCTAGCAGAAACAACATGCTCTTCTAAAACCTAGTCGCTTATAACCGGTGCAGGAAACCCTAGCCGTCACCACATGCCGCATCGCACCAGATATACATGATACCTCCCCCTTCTCAGGGATTGAATCGATAAACACAAATACAGGATTTGGTGAATAACTCTTACACATTTATTACTCAAAAAATATTTCTCAAAAAACTGAATACATAATGCCTAACCATAACACGGTTTATATAGACTAGCCCTAACTTGATCGCCAAGACATTACCAAATATAATAAAACCCTAATTGCACCCCTTTAAACCCATTAACACACTTAATGAATTCCATGGGTCCATCGGGTCGGGCCCTCCACCTACTCGTGTTGGGCCTAATAACCAGAAATTACCAACAATCACCCTCTAATTTCCGACTCGAAACTAGGCGGTCTTCCACTCCAAGCAACTCGCCCTAATATCAGACTTGAAACTAGTCTTCTTGAACTTGATCTTTGAAAGTACCACATCATTGATCTCAACCGACTTGTTGACGACCCATTGCACCCGCCACCGACTTGTGGCTTGTGATCGGGAATCACATACCCTTGCTTGTTAAATGTGTCCTTGATCCGGTCCTTTGATCACAAATCTTGAACTCGAGCAAAAGGTACTCGGCTTTGTCTTCTTTCCATCGTAGCTTCGATGTTGAGGATGCTTGATCTGGTCCCTTCGGATTGCTGATTAAAGTTGATTCCCTACTCGAAATCAAAACCGAAAAATGACGTCGACAAAGATTTGGCAGCAAGATTCTGTCCTTGATCGGAGTTTACAAATCCTTGAGATCTCTAACCTGAGGTTGCTTTTGGTTTTCGGAAAATGACATCCCATAATCGCAGCCTTCATATCTCGGGTTTCTTGACTGCAAGTTCTTGAATCTTCGATCACCGCTTCGTGATTGTCTCCGGGTCTGTTGTTGCCGATTAGAAAAACTCACACCCTTTTATCACAACTCTTTACCGCCTCCTGCAGCGACAGGTTGCTCTCTCTTTCGAGGTTCGGCTCTCAAAACTGATTCCTTGGATCTGATGTCAATTCAAGGATTGAATCGATAAACACAAACACAAGATTTGGTGAATAACTCTCACACATTTATTACGCAGAAAATATCTCTAACAAAACTAAATACATAATGCCTAACCATAACAAGGTTTATATAAACTAACCCTAACTTGCTAGCCAAGACATTACTAAATATAATAAAACCCTAATTACAACCTCTTAAACACATTAACACACATAATAATTTCCATGGGTCCATTGGGTCGGGCCCTCCACCTACTCATGTTGGGCCTAATAAACTGAAATTACCAACACCTTCATGGTTTATCTTGGTATCCGAGCAAAACCAAGTTGTTCCTAAACCCTAGCAGAAACAACATGTTATTCTAAACCCTAGTTGCTTTATAACAATCGCAGTAAACCTAACCGCCCCCACATGCCGCTTCGCACCAAATCTGAATCAATCAATATACAACCCTCTACATGGTCTAGTTTATAACAAGAGCAACTAGTGAGATTATTCGACGGTTTGATTCATTCTGAATTTAAACCCTAGATAATTTCTGCATATTATTATATTATATCTTTTGGAACATATTGTTTTGTAGGTATCCACTTGTCCTAGTAACTACATTTAACCTTGGGGACTTGATTTCTCGATATATTCCTCTAATACAATGCCTCAAAATGGAATCACGAAATAGGCTTCTGATCTTAGTCGTGTCCCGTTTTTTGCTTGTCCCGGTATTTTATTTCACTGCAAAATATAGCGATCAAGGATGGATGATTATACTTGTATCCATACTCGGATTAACTAATGGTTACCTTACGGTATGCGTCCTCATGGCTGCACCCAAGGGTTATAAGGTAAATTTACATTGCTTTTTTTACAAAAACATGTCATATTGGAATATTTACCAACTTTTTTGGGTTGACCAGGGTCCGGAGCAAAACGCGTTGGGAAATTTGCTTGTACTTTTCTTAATGGGAGGCATATTTTTGGGTGCGTCTTTGGACTGGTTATGGCTTATTGGTAACGGAACCTTTTTAGGCAGAAGCATGACAAAGTTTATTGACATTACTGCCCTTTAGATCAACTTAATCCATCATAAGCGTGTATACACATGCATATATGTGTATGTATCCCTAGGTGTATGCTTGTGTATTGTGTACGTATATGTTCTCAACTCAAAATTTGAAATGAATGAAGCTAGTTACTTATGACCCTTATTTTCTTTAAGGTTTACCATTTGTTGACCTTGAAGATCTAAACTTTTACTAGAAATATGTTTATAAATCTTTATTGAAATTTTAATTCACCAAAATCTCTACAGTTTCTTTCGGTTTGACACAAACGTCAAAATCCTTGAGTCCTATTTTATGGTCATCATCTAAGTAGAAGACTTAATCAAACAGTGAGTGAGCAACCTATACTCCCAATGCAAGTAAGTACATGTCCAAGTAATCCAATAGATTATATTTTATATATTAAATAAAACAGTAATTATATCTTTTTGGTAGAACCATGAGATCTGCTAAGCTTTACATAATACTCTAAAAGCATTGGAACATCTTCTCTAGGGAAAATATCCTAGTGGGCCCCACAACTATTAACTACTTGAGAAAAATCTTCATCCTCTGATTCGGACTCATCATATACTAAAGCCACTTCAACCAACCTTGTTGAGCTAACAAACAAACCCTAGAGATTATTTCGTTTTGCAATCATCCTTGAAAACTTGAGATGGTCTTGTAATTGTATTTATTCATCAACATCTTCACTTCATTAAGCATTCTCTCAGAATAGTGACATGCAGCATGTACAAGAACATTTATAACCTAAATACAACAAACGAAATATCAACATGTGATTTAAGATATGATAATTTCTATAAAATTCTATTATAAAGAAGGAATAAGAAAGTTACCACGTCATATGCATGGAAATGTAAATTCGATAAAAGATAAGTATCCATTAGGTTGCCAAATCCACCAATAGATATGCTAACATAAGAACCCAAGTTAGGGTTTTTAGTTTGATATGGTGCATATGCTCCAAGATTCATAAAACCCATGAACGAATTGATGTATTCTTGAACGAGCAATGACTTTGGGAAGTGGTCTTGAAGAAAACTCAAAGAAAACTGAAGTTTTAACCAAACAAATAAATAACCGAACGCGATGAATACATTACAGCTTCACTCGTGAAAAGAAGTCTGACCTTGACAAAGGTCAACTTCACATGATCCGTAAGCTTATTCCATTGATGATAAGATGAATCAAGAAAAGATCATCGAGTTAGATATTGAAGCCAAAAACAAAGATATATGATAGTCTTGTGAATTGTAAAGTAAGAACATCTCCTCGAGTTAATTACGTTTTGCGATCTTCCTTGAAGACTTGAGATGGTCTTATGAATTGTATTTGTTCATCTACATCTTCACTTCGTTTAGACTTCTCTCACGAATAGGATGACCGGTAGCATTTACAAGAACATTAACCTGAATTCAAAAAATAAGAAATACAAGTAATTTAAGATATGCTACTTTACATAAAATTCTATGATAAATAGAATAAATAAGAAATTAGAAAGTTACCACGTCATAGGCATGGAAATATAAATTCGATAAAAGATCTGTATCCATTAGGTTATCTAATCCACCATAAGATATACTAACATAAGAACCCATGTTAGGGTTTTGAGTTTGATATGGTGCATATGCTCTAAGATTCATAAAACATGAGAACGAATTCATGTATTCTTGAACGGGCAATGATTAGATGACATCATTGTAATGAATCTGGGAATCGGTCTTAAGAAAACTGAAGTTTGAACCGAACTAATAGGTGAATATATTAGTTAAACTGATTATGTATTAAGCGTGTTCGGTTATCTATTAGTTCGGTTCAAACTTCGATGTTCTTTGAGTTTTCTTAAAGATCACTTACCCTGTCATTATGATGCTATCATCCAATCCTTACATGTTCAAGAGTACATGAATTCGTTCACTAGTTTTCTAAATCTTGGAGCATATTCACCAAATCAAACTAAAAACCCTAACTTGGGTTCTTATGTTAGCATCTAGTATGGTGGACTGGATAACCCAATGGATGCAGATCTTCTAACGAAATTATGTTTGCATGCATATGACATGGTAACTTTCTAATTTCTTAATTACTTTATTTATCATAGAATTTTATGGAAATTATCATATCTTAAATCACATTTTGATATTTCTTTTTTTTGAATTCAGGTTAATGTTCTTGTACATGCTGCCGCGCATCCTATTTCTGAGAGAAGTCTAAACGAAGTGAAGATGTTGATGAACAATTACAATTCACATGACCATCTAAAGACTTCAAAGAAGATCGCAAAACGTAATAAACTCGAGGAGATATTCTTACTTTACGATTCACAAGGTCATCATATACTTTTGTTTTTAGATTCAATATCTAACTCGGTGATCTTTTCTTGATTCATATTTGTCATCACTGGAAGAAGCATCTGGATCGTGTTGAATTGTTGACTTTTGTTAAAGTCAGACTTTTTTCACGATTGAAAACAGTCATCTCCTTTACAGGATTACACCTAATCACATCCTCTTCAAGATCATAAATAACCCGCTCCTAAATCATGAAAATAGACAGATTGTCAGAAAATAATAACTCAAAAAGTGACCTAAATAATAACCCTCAGATGATTGTTTTGTTAAGGTGAAACCAAAACTTATTCAAATAACAAAGACTTCAATTCTATCATCAAACTTAACTTAAAATGGTATAAATTCAACTTTACTTATGACAATGATCCTAATTATAATCACACCAAGTGCTTCAATGGATTAAGAAGGTAATGCATAAATCTTTAATTCAATAATCAACATATGCTTTTTGAGAAACATATGAATATATAAGCTATTTTTTGGATAAAACATATATTTTTTATACAATATTGAAAAAAAAACTCTTTTTGCAAGTTAAACATTTGACAAGACCACACAAATTTGGGTATAGGCAATCTCAACCCATTTATGTAAAAATCAGTTTTACAACAAAAATACTTTATTCTAAACGGGGCAAATGGGTTATAAGTCGCCCATAATCAAGTTTCAAGAACCCCTAAGCTTCTTCATTAAACAAATGTTGATTAATTCGATAACATTTTTTTCTAAAGACATTTCAGGTTTTCAAAAGAAAAACTGTTTACGGGTCAACCTGACCCGTTTGAACCATCCTAAAACTCTACCCGAATTGACATGATAAAGAACCCAACCAACATGTTAGATTCGTCTTAAAATTACACCGGGTTTGACCCATCTGACCTATCAAGCAAGAACATAACAGTTTTAATGCATATATAACAAATTTAGTCAATAAGAAACAACCTTCATTTCTTGCAAGCTTTGTGAAGAAATCAAAGCTGATATTGTAGGCTTGCTAGAAGAGACTGAAAGATGGGCTTTTAAGAAAGGGAGATGACAAGTGTGAATATAAATACTTTGAATTTTAAATATGTTTCTTCATGGAATTTATGATATGTAATTAATGATAGTAATTAACGTATATTCTCCATTTATTTTACCTATCTGTTTTCTTAAATGTGTATTAGTTGGTTTCTAAAAATTTATATCGGGATCTGATTGAAATTATATTAAACTCAAGCCTTGTATATATTTTTTGTATATAAGTCTTAAATAATAAATATATAAGTCTTAAAAAATTAATTAACAACGACATCAAATTATGTACTCACATATATTCAATACTAGCTTAGACCCCGTGTATTACACACGAGGTGAAAAATATTATAAATAAAATAATAAAATCTTTATATGTATTTTTTAGAAGTGTAAAAATGTATTACATATACTTAAGATAAAAAATAAAATTCAAAATATGTAAAAATTAATATATAATTGGTTTTGAAAATACGTTAATTGTTATTTAATATAATTTGACTTTCAATTACTGCTTGATTGAAAATTAAAGTTAAATAATTAGATTTTAAAGTTTTTTATAATAAAAGATAATTCATATAAATGTGTTTTATTATTATAATTAGTATTTATTTTTTAAATATATTTTTATTATTATTAAAAGATGGAAATGTATTTAATAGGAAAGAGGCGGGAAAAAAATGATGAGAGTGAATATGGAGGCGACATGTGGCATGAAAAACCTTTATTTATTAGATAGTATAGATATATCAAGAAAAATCAAGGATAAAAATTCAGTGCAAGGATAAAAATCAACACACTACTAGAAAATGGATGGGTTTGCTACGGAAATTTGTGACGCAAAATTTTGCGTCGCAAATTGGGACAAAATTGTGACACAATTGCGACCAAAAGTAAAACCCTAAAGTCTTACGAAATGTGTCGGAATTTGCGACGCATTTCTAACGCAAACTTTAAATATTGTATTTTAATTTTGTTAATACATTAATGAAAAAGAATAATATAGGTTGCATCGCAAATGTGTAGGAATTTGCGACGCATTTTCGACGGAAACTTTTAATGTCGTATTTTAGCGTTTTTAATACATTAATAAAAATAATAATATACGTTGAGTCGGAAATTTGCGACGCATTTCCGACGCAAAGTATTTAATTTCGTATTGTAGTGTTGTTAATACATTACTAATATTAATAATATACGTTGCGTCGCAAATGTGTCGGAAATTTGCGACGCAAAACATTTAATTTCGTATTATAGTGTTGTTAATACATTAATAAAATAATAATATACGTTGCGTTGCAAATGTGTCGGAAATTTGCGACGCATTTCTAACGCAAAACATTTAATTTCGTATGTAATACATTAATAAAAAGAATAATATAAGTTGCGTCGCAAATGTGTCGGAATTTGCGACGCATTTCCGATGCAAAATTTTAATTTCGTATTTTATTTTTTTTAATACAATAACAATATATAACAAAATGGATTTATACAAATAAAAAGTGATTAGTTCTAAAAAAATATTAAAATTAAACGCAAAATTTTAATTTCGTATTTTAATTTTTTTAATATAATAAAAATGGATTTATACAAATAACTATTGAGTCAGTTTACCTCGTAAGAGTCTTGGTGAAGGTTTGTCGGATTGTGCCTAGGGGTTGTCGGTATGTTAACCGGACCTCGGGTTGAGGTATGAATTGAGAGTTGGTAGTGTAGTAAGCTTGATTCATATTGGTGAGACTTACTGGATTATATTTGTGGGATGAGTCTTGGGTGGTGAGTTTTTAAGGGAACGAGTCGGTAAGGTGGAACACCAAACGTCACCTATTTGATAAACTATTTTATAAAGGACGGGACGTCCTGAGTTAGTGTCAATGATTTTGTGTCAAGATGAATTATGTTAAACCAACTATTAGAACTCACTCAGCGTAGCTGACTTTGTATGCACGTTATACTGTTTTGCAGGTGAGTTCTGAGGACGACGTATCTTGGCTTGGGGGCGATGCTACTCGGATCGGTGTGCAGGCATTCGTGAGGTAAAGTTAATAACGTTAATGACTTTAAAGAGCAATAATTATTTTAGAAAGACTTCCGCTGTATATTTGAGAAATAAAGCGAGTACTTTTAAAAAGAATATCTAGTGAAGAGAACCAACTGTAGGGTGTCCGGTTTGACGCTCTACATTAAAACTTAATTTTGTAAAATATTTAAAAAGTTAATTTTTTAAAAATATTTACACAATTAAAAATATAAATGCTTATTTTTTAAACATTACTTAAACTTTTAGACTTAATTTTTTTTCCAAATATTAAAAACCTAAAATTAATCCAACTAAATTTTGTTTGAAAATATTTAAAACTTATTCCCCCCAATTCACATTCAGTCAATCCCAAACTTCCCATCTTCTAGGTTAATTTTATTCCCAAACTTCCCATCGTCGACATCGTGCCCATCATCGACGACCCCGTCTCCATCGTACACCACCGTCACCACAACAACCGACCTTGAAACCTTTAGAACGCCGTCGCCGCTTGTAACAGTCGCCGCTTCTGCTCGCCGGCGTTAAAAACAACCACCGCCACCACCGTCTTCCTTGTTCTTGCCGGTCCGACAACAACCATATCCGATTGAGTTGTTTCTTCATTTTAGGTAACGAAATTATACTCTAGTTTTGATTAGTATCAGAATCTATAATCCACCCTAATTTATTTTTATTATTTAAAATTGAAGATACAAAACCGGTTGTTAAAATTTCGCCGTGAATATGTACAGTTTCCGTGGAGCTATTATCATTTATCAAAGACATTAGTTTTGAAACCTGATTTGCTGTAAAAGGAAATACAAAATGGGTAGCACTTGAAGATTCTTTATAAGAGGAAGCAGCAACATTATTTAAAGAAAAAATATTATCATTTTCTCTCTTTTAGATTTGCTGTAAACCCTATAAGTTCAAAATATCTGTCAAAAGTGTGACCATTCTTGTTACAATGACTGCACTTAACCAATGGCTCTTTAGAAAACTTTTTTTTATTATTTACAAATTATTTAGACACAAAAGTTGTTTCTTGAGTTTTTTTTTACTCTTATAACCCTCTATGAGACTCTTCATCAGAAATAATGGCAAATGCAGTCTTTACAGAAGGCAAAAGATCTTTAGTTAAAATATTAGATCTATAGGTTGATACACATCATCAAGCCCCATCCAAAACTGCATGAGTTTAATTCTTTGATTGAATTCATATAATTCTTTAGATGCATAACAAAAATGTTTTGCCCCTCTTTGACTCATTTTTTGTTAAGTTCTAAAACTTGAGGAATTTAAGTTACAGATCGTAAAAAATGTCTTCTAATAGAGAATGGATGTACACTCTGAGAACCAACAGTAGTGGTTTTTTTAATCCTACATTTGTACCATATGTCAAGCATTTCTTGGATTTTGCTTTCGCCAACACAACTGACCAGCAAAGAGATCCTATAGAAGGGGTCGAGGTTTTAATAATTAGATGCCCGTGTCGCATATGCAAAAATAGTCGTTTCAAGAAGAGAGAGGATGTTGAGGCGGCTCAATAGGATACGATGAATATCGTGCTAGACCGGTAAGCTAATTATATTTTTTGTAAGTTTTAGTAATTGTTTGTCATTTAACACTTATTACATTAACTATATTCTATTATTTATCTAAAGGAGGTCTTGGGCAGGGAACCCACATATAAGGAAGTCTTTCTTATTACCCACCTCACCAAAGAGTGTAAAGAAAGATTGTTGGCATGAGAGCTTAATCTTAACATTATGGAGGGGATGGTGTTTTGTACTAATTGAGCCAAACAAGCTTATGTAAGTTATATGTATCATTTTTATATAGTTATCGTATGAACCTTTTACACTAACAATCACGTTGTTTGTGATGAATTGTAGGTGGATTATCTCTAAGCGATGATAGAGAAGCACGGGCCTGACTTCAGTGAAGATGATCCTGATGTGTGGTCGCTTATTTATGATTATACTGTATTTAAAATAATTAATACTGTATTTATAATTGTTAAATTGTGTCGGAAAAGCGTCGGAAATTTGCGACCTCGATTTGTGTCACAAGTTGTGTCGGAATTGTGTTGGAAATGCATTTCCGACGAAGGTTTTTCCAACACAACGTTTTTGTCGGAATTAGTGATTTGTGACGCATTTCCGACGCAATATGGCGTCGCAAACCTATTAGTTTTCTAGTAGTGACGACTCATAAATGTGAATATAATCTTGACATAAATGTGAATGTAATATTGATTACAAATATTTTGAATTTTGAATATACTTGTTCATGGAACTTATTATATGATTGATGATACATAATTAATGATAATAAATAACGTATATTCTCCACTTATTTTATTTATCTTTTTACTTTAATGTGTATGAGTTGGTTTCTAAAAATGTATATCGCAATTATATTGCATTCAAGCCGAGTTATGACTAAGCGAATTAATTCGTTTGTATTTAATTTTATTGATTACATATATTTTCTAATCTTAAACAATAAATTAACAATGATCTCAAAATCGAATAGAGGTGTGAGCGAGCGAGCTTATTACGTATGCTTTCAAAATCAGTCTATCAAATTATTAAAATACAAAAAGATCAAGGATAAAATTTTATTAAAAACAAGCCAACAAGCAAGCTATAAACGACTTGATTATTTTTATGAGCCAAATAGCTCAAGTTCAATACAAGTGGTTGTAAACCACTAGGACTAAGCCTACAAATGAAAAAGAATATACATAATTTATAACATAACCAACCACACAAAGTCACATGTCAAATGTTGAGTCGATGAGGTTACTATTCACAAAACAACACATTTCACTGTGCAGTATAGTAATAGATAAGAATTAAAAATGATAATACCTAATTAATATCGAACAAATTTAAAAGCTAAATTGTTGTCCCACTTAGATAGTTTGTTCTAACCAAAATTAGATAGTTTGTTTATTAATTATATATATATATAGGGGGAGGATCAAATAAGAAGTTGTTTTCGGCTAAGAACTCTAAGAAGTGACAAAAACATTAAGAAACAATATCAAACGAACTCGGATTGAGCTCATTTCAGCGGCGTTGGAACCGTATCGTCGAACTCTACCATCTTAGCTTTTAGGGTTTAGATCTTAGCGTTGAATTTTAGGATTTTAGCCTTAGGGTTTAGCCTTAGGGTTTAGCTTTTAGGGTTTAGATTTTAGGGTTTAGGTTTTTTTTGGGGGGTGGGGGTTTAGGTTTTTGGGGGTGGGTGGGGGTGGGGTGGGTGGGGGTGGGGTGGGGGGGGTTTAGGTTTTTGGGGGGTGGGGGTGGTGGTTTTATGCTTTTCGGGGTGGGGTTGGAGGGGGGTTTAGGTTTTTGGGGGTGCGGGTGGAGGGGGGTTTAGGTTTTTGGGTCCGGATTAGAGTTCGATGAAACGGTTCCAACGCCGCTCGAATGAGCTCAATCGGAGTTCGTTTGACCCACTTCTTAGCGTTTCTTAGCGAAAAATCACATCTTAGCGGAACCTTCCCCTATATATATATATGGTGTGGTTCAAATGCATACCACCATTTTATAGAAAAACCATGAAAACCAAATCCTAACCATTGATCATGTTTGATCAACGGTTGTAATCATTTAATGGCATTTTTATAATAAAATGGAAGTTTTATGATTAATTAATTGTAGTAAAGGGTAGAATAGGAAATTACATTGCAAATCAATTAATAAAATACCTGATATTTCTCGTTCTCTCTCCAATATCATGGTTAATTACCGTTTTCAATCGTTCCTCACCATTTTCATCATTTCATGAAGAAAATCTAAGGAATTGAGGAAGAAAAATGTAGCTCGTGAGTTACATATATGTAACAGTAACATCATTGATTCAATCACTACTATTGAGTAAAAATAAGGGGAGGTAAGTTGTTACATATACGTAACACTATGTGTCACGTATATGTAACACAAATTACGTACATGTAACTTGTAGTGTTACTGTAACGAACCAACTTTCGGGTTTATTATTACATGGGTGTAAATAAAAATGAAAGTGAAGGGTTTGTTGCAAAAGGTGGACTTTCTTAGTTTTGGAAGGAGGAGCCAAAACTGTAAGTGTAGTGACTAAAAATGTAAAATTTGCAAGTTTAGATTTTATGGACAAGGGGTTCATACAAACACACACTAGTGTGTGTATTTGGATCGTGCAAGAGCAAGGAGAAGAGGGGGAGAAGAAGATCAAATCCGAAATTAAAGTGTTGTAAGTGTAATCAGCTTAAATTGGAGTATTCATCTTCTTTAATGCTCTAAGTAAGTGTCTTCTTCATCCTCTAAACCTCCATTAGAGGTGTTCTTGGTGGGTTTTGGAGGAAGTCAAGCTAGGGGCTGATTTTGGTGGTAGATAATATCATTTAAACATCCAGTTTGATGATTCAAGAATTAGGGTTCTTGAGAGTGATTTAAGGGTTTTCTAATCGAGAATGTTTAAATGGTGAATTAGGGGTTGGTAAATGTTTTTGGTGATAATAGACACATTATTTGATAAGAAACCTCAATCAATTTAATGATTTAAAATTTCGAATTCTTGAGGTGAAAATTGGGGGTTTTAAATTGAGATATTTAAATGGTGAATTGGGGGGTTTATAATTGTTTATGGAGCTGGTAAACACATAATCAAATGAAATCCTCAATCTACTTGGTGAATCAAGAACCTTGAGGAATTGGGTGAACTTAGATAAAACCTTAACGGGTCAATATAGGTTGAAAGGTTATTTTTAGGTGTTGGGGGTTTGGTTAAGGTTGTGTTAACCAAATTAAGTTAGGGTATTAATTTTTAGATCATAGGTATGTCTTAAATCTCAATTTGGTGAATGAATTGAGATTATAAGATTATTAAATGCAAGTTGATTGTTAGGTGATCAAGGTGTTAAGGGAGCTAGCAATGAAGATCAAGTGGGATCCTCCTTAGCTAAAGGTAAGTGTTTTTCACTTACTTAGTAATGATAGGTTGTGGTAAATGCACATAAATGTTATACGTGTTGAAATGTTGTTATCATGTGCATATTTGATTATGTGTATATTTGGTGTAAATTGTATTTGGTAAATGTATGCAATGGGTGGGTGACATAGTGCATGAAGTCTATGAACTTCACATTGGTGAAATGGTGTAATTGGGATCTTGAATCCCACAGGTATGATATTAACTTATAGGTTATACAAGATGATTGTTGTTAAGTGTATACACTTGTATGTATGTTGATTGGGTGTTAAGGTTATATATTTTAATTGTGAACAATGGGGGGTGACAACGTTGATTGAGGTCTATGAACCTCACTTGTTGGTGAAATAGGGGAGATTGAGATCATTGAATCTCATAAGGGCGAAAATGACTTGAGATCACGAACCCCACTTGTACATGTCGGTATTTGAAGTGCATGAACATCACCATGTTGAAATGATGATTGAAGTCAAAGAACTTCACATTAGGGTGTATGGTGGGTGTTTGAAGTCACTGAACTTCACTCTGGTGCAATGGTGTTAAATATGATCCTATAATGGTGATATACATAGGTGTAATATTGTAACATCCCAAAATAATAAAGCAAATAAATAAAAAGGAAACGGATCACGGGCTTGCGGGCTTGAGTGTTGGGCCGAATTTATGGGAGCAAGGGGGAGTAAAACCCACCTCAACCCCACCATTTCACTACCCTTTACCCTCACCATCAAGTTCTAGAGAGAGAGTAGAGAGAGAAAGCTTCAAACCCGAGCCCAAGTTCGTCACTGAGATCCGAAGTCATTATAGGAGTTTCCAAGTTGATGGAAGGAGGAGAAACGCACCGGAAACAGGTAATAAAACGATTTCAGATCTGAGTTTCATGTGAAAAATGGGTTTTAGGGTTTGGAAGTGGGTTTTAATCAAAAGTCGAGATTTTGGCCAAGAACATATGAATCGTCCGAAATCTCGTTGAATGGTCCGAAAACTCTATCCATCCGAAAAGTATTTTCGGACGTAGGAAGTTTTTGGACAGTATACGTCCGATATGGTTTTCGGTCGAAAAAGATTTCGACCGAAATAGTTTCAGAAGTAAAAATTTTCAAAGGAAAAGGATTTCGGTCGAAAAAGATTTCCACCATGATAGTTTTCGGGCGTGAAGTTTTCGAACGAAATAATTATGGGGATTGAGACATCTCGAACGATAAAGATTTCGGCCGAAATAAATTTCGACCGAAATAGTTTTCAGACATAGGGTTTTCGGACAAAATGACTTGGTGTTAAATTGACTAGTTCGTGACTCTTAACAGATCCTTTAGTCTCCACCTAGCTTGAAGTTCTTGCTAAGTGTGTTGGTCTTTAAGAAAATCATGTGAGTTCAAGAACCACTATTTTTACTGTTTTAGGGTGATGTGCATACTCAAGAATTAGACGTTTATAATAAATGTATTTTATTACTTAAACGTTTTGTAAGAAAGGAAGATAAGAAAGATAACGGTTGTTTAACCGAACGTTTTGTAAGAAAGAAAGATAACGGTTGTTTAACAAAACGTTTTGTAAGAAAGAAAGATAAGAAAGATAACGGTTGTCTAACCGAACGTTTTGTAAGAAAGAAAGAAAGAAGAATGGTTTATTTAAATATATGTTTTATAAACAGAAGAAAGAAAGAAGAATGGTTTATTTAACTATATGTTTTATAAACAAAAGAAAGAAAGAATAATGGTTTATTTAACTATATGTTTTATAAACAAAAGAAAGAAAGAAGAATGGTTTATTTAACTATATGTTTTATAAACATGAGAAAGAAAGAAAAAATAAGTCAAATACATTATCTAATCTGTAAGAGTATGCTTATTCGAATAAAGTCTTGAGGTAGTAGTATAGTCTTGATGGCTAGTGCTACCCGAAGCTTATGGTTACATCATGGGCTGAGACCACGACGTTACCATATGAAAAATCAGGACAGTGCTCGGCAGGGCACTGTAACGTGGATGTTGTACAACTACTTAAGAGGAGTAATGCCAGTTACTCAGGTGATGACGGTAATCCAAAGAGAAAGAGATAAGGAGAAATCAATGATGGCAATACGAAACGTTTGATTCCCAAAAAAGAAAGATGTGTGTTGGGCAATGATGGCGATACGTAACGGTTGACCCCATGTATTGAATGGTTGTGACAATGACGGCGATACATAACGGTTGTCCACAACATCATAGGTTCCTTTGGGGACACAGAGACGCTTATAAACAGATACAGATTGTAGACTGTAATGTATGATGTAACGAACCAACTTCCGGATTTACCATATTATATGTTAAACATATCATAGGGGGTGTATATGTCATTAATGGAAGTGGGAGGCTAGTTACAAAAGGTTGAAATGGCTAGTTTTGGTGCAAGGGATCAAATTTGCAACTACAGAGACTGATTTTGTATTTTACCCAAATCTGATTTGGGTGGGGAATAAAAATGGCGACACACACACACTTTAGTGTGTGTGTGTGTATGTCGCAATTGAGAGAGAGGAGCAAGGGAGAAGAGGAGGTGATCATAAATCAAGAAGGTGTATGTGAAATCAGTTGATTATGGTGCAATTATCTTCTTCCAAACATCATATAAGTGTCTTCTTCATCATCTAAACATCCATGATTAGAGCTATTGGTGTTCTTGAGTAGAAAACCCAAATTGGGTCAATTGGTGTGGTGATTATGGTTAAAAGTTATTTATAAACCTTCATCTAGTATCACTAATGTTGGAAAATCTAGTTTTACATGATCTTAACACTTAATTTAATGTTTGAATAATTAGGGTTCTTGAATTGTAAATTGGGGGTTTTGAATTGGGGATGTTAAATTGATAAATTAAAGGTTGGTAAGTGTCCATGGTGTTAATAGACACAAGATTTGGTGAAATCCCAAAATTTGAATGGTGAAAGGTGATTTAAAGTTTATGCCCATAAGGTGTTTGATTAAATGCCTAAACCAAATGTTTAGTAGAAAACTTGAGTGATTTACAAGGTTTACTTGTTTAATATAAATAATTACAAGTCAAGTTTAAATTAATGGGCATAAGCTTATGGTGAACCCAGATGGGGAATTAATGGATTGGAAGTTGACTTTTGGGTTAAACGGGTCATTTGGGTTGAAGGGTGATACTTGGTGTTGGAGGTTTGGTTAAGGTAGAAATAACCGAACTAAGTTGGAATCTTGATTTATAGATCATAAATGTGTGTTGGGTGTCAATTGGTAATCTTTTGGATTACTAATTATAAATGGGTCATATAGGTAATCAAGTGGTAAGGAAGCTAGCTTGGAGGGTCAAGCGGGTCAAGTTTTGCAAAGGTAAGTGTTTTGCACTTACTTAGTAATAATAGGTGATAGTAAATTCACATACTTGATATACATGTTGATTTTGTTGATTATCATATGTGCAAATGTGTGTATGTAGATTTGATGAATTTGACTTATGTGGTTTAGAGTCAAACAAATGTGTAATTGACTTAAGTGGTTTATAGTCAAACAAATGTGGTGAATTTGACTTGTGTGGTTTAGAGTCAAACAAATGTGGGAATTGACTTAAGTGGTTTATAGTCAAACAAATATGGTGAATTTGACGTATGTGGTTTAGAGTCAAACAAATGTGGTAATTGACTTAAGTGTTTTATAGTCAAACAAATGTGGTGAATTTGACTTATATGGTTTAGAGTCAAACAAATGGGGTGAATAGGGTATAATTGAAGTCATTAAACTTCACAAGTATAAATGGTGAATTTGGGATCTTTGAATCCCACATGTTGGTGATAACGCAAGGGTTATAAATGTTGAATGGTGTTGTGTGTGTACACTTGTAGGTATGTTAAAAGTAGGTGTTTGAAGTCTAAGAACCTCACGCGGTGGTTAAATGAGGTCGTGAATTTCACTAATGTTGTTGTCGCTTGAAGTATTTGAACTTCACTAATGTCTTTGTTGTTTGAAGTCTAAGAACCTCACACGGTAGTTGTTTGAGGTCATGAACTTCATAAGTCGTTTGTGGTATTTGAAGTCTAGGAACCTCACACGGGTGTTATTAAGGTCATGGACTTCACAGTCATTTTGTGGTGTTTGAGGTCTTTAGAACCTCACAAAGGAGTAAGGTTGGTTAGTGGCGATTAACTAACTAATGTATCTAAGGCGTTTTATGTGTTATTTGAAGTTTTGGGTGCTAATTGGCATTCAGATTGGGGTTAAACATGTATAGGTGATAATACGTGTTGTTAGAAAAAGCCCAAACATCTTTTGAGTATATCTCAGGCTAGAAAAGGAACTACGAAAGTCATAATATATGAATTTTGGGTGCCTCGACATGAGGAATTCAATAAATGGGTTTTGCACTGGGTTGGCCGTAAATTACGGTGGGTGGCCGTAAATTACGCCGATATGGGCTGTTTACGGTCACATTTACGTCCAAAATGTTGAAATGTCGTTTTTGGTCGTTTATTGCTGTAAGGGCCTGGGGGGATCACATGGGGGTTGTATATCATTACTAATGATTGTTTTATGGTGTTTTCTTGTAGATAAAGCTCCGGTCGAAGTCTCGGGTCACGTTTCGTGTCGGATTGGATCCTCGTTAGTTTTATGGTTGTTTAAAGTTGGAGTAGAACTCCTTTGGAGTTCATTAGACTCGTTTTAAATTAACATTTGGAGGTTTAAACTTGTATTTATTTTAAGTTGTCGATTTTTTTGTTTATAAACAAAACGAGTCGTTTGTTGTATCTTTGCTTTGGCATGTGTCGTTTAAGTAAGGGTGTTAATTGGGACCTATTTTCCGCGTGCGTTGAAAGGTAAAACAAGTTGAAAATTTTGGGTGTTACATATGACTTAAAGAAAAGAGCACAAATTAAATATATTCGTATTGAAAGAAGAAAGAAATATTTTATTGTATTATATATATATGATGTGATATGTATGATTAAAGAACATTTTAAAGAAAATCTTTTGACATAAAGTTAAAGTTAAAGAAACACTTGAATTCACCGGCGTTAGCTGACTATTTTAGTATGCACATCAGATAGCAAAAGAAAGAAAAAGATATGATGTCGTAAGAGGTTAGAGGGGGATGGCTGGATGGTTGTTGCTGACCAGAAGACTGACATCCCCATTATGAGATTATGAATGAGAACAATGTTATGTTTTAAAACTTTTTGTTAACTCTGAATTTTGTACAAGACTTCCGCTGTTGATGTTTAATGTTTAATTCAAAGTTTAAGAACTATGTTTATGCTATGTTTGTCAACTATGAGAATTACCCAGTTTGGGTTCGTTCAAATATGTATACAAATGATGATTGAAGTCTTTGAACTTCACAAGGTGATACGGTGATTGAAGTCCATGAACTAAGGGTGAATTGGTGATTGAGGTCTTAAGAATCTCACAAAATTGGTGTGGTTTGGATAATGGGGTGTAAATCAAACCAAGGTGACATACATATGTGTTATATGTATGTAATAGGTGATGTTTGAGGTGTTTAAACCTGGTGGGAATAAATTTATACAAGTTGGAATTAGCTAGAAATGGATTTTGGGGTGTAAGACATGTAGCCAGTAGGGATGTAAATGAGCCGAGCTAGGATGGGATCAAGCTTGGCTCGAAAAATTTAACAAGTTGATCACTTGAGCTCGAGCCGGCTCGTGGCTCGTCAAGGCAACTCGATTTATTTATTTTTTGCACATATTCATATATAAAAGAAAAAAATAAATATTTTCAAGGGGCAATTATATATAGACCCCTATAAACTTTATAAATTACATATATACCCAACCCAAAATTTAAATTACATATATCTTCTTTAAAGTTAAAAATATCAAATATACCCATTTTGATTTATTTTATTAAAAATAAATTATAAAATGACTATTTTACCCTTTTTTTTATCTAAAACTTAAAATTTTCAAAATTACCTTTTCAACTATTTTTTTACATTTTTTTTGTTTTTACTTATTTTTTTTTTTTTTGCCTTTTTTATTGGTTTTTACCCATTTTTTCGACAATTATCAAAATGTACATAATAAGTGCCGAAGTTTTGATGTTGGATGTGGAATCTCAAAACATTCGAACAATATAAACTCGATAACCTAAATCAACCGACCTATTTGGATGTTGAAATCGCAAAAAAAATGCACATGTTGGAATGAGCCGACTTGGATCAGAAGGTTGTATTGTTGGAATCAACCGATGTATTGGGATCGATGGATCGAAATCGTCGATCGCTGGTTGAAGCGCCATTTAGGTTGAATCAGAAGATCGTATCACTGGTTCGAAAATCAGAAGAGTTGTGTTTTTCTTGTAAGCTTAAAATGTTCTTTTTGTCATAATGTATTTATAAATAAGGGATATATGTAATTTAAGTTTTGGGTTGGGTGTATATGTAATTAGGTTTTAAAATTAGGGGATCTATGTAATTTAAATTTTAGGTTGGGTATATATGTTAATTAGGTTTTAAAACAAGAGGATATATGTAATTCCACCTATTTTCAATATACACAACCCAAAATTGAAAGGGGAAATGCACGAGCGGAACATTTAAGAGGCCACCCCCCCTATTTTTTTTTGCTTAGAAGTATTTTATTTCAGCCAACTATGTTTATTTAATATTAGTTATAATGTTTGGGTCCCTCCTAATCCAAACCAAAAGCCCAAATATGTTCCACAATTCCAAACAATCGCATCATTTTTGGGATTTATGGTCTTTGTTTGGTGAAAAAAAATTTGGTTTTTTTAAATCCCCCAATTTAATTGTTCAAGTTCCGCCACTGGGGAAGCGGGAGAGACGAAAAGTTTACGGAGGCAATTAGGGTTTGAACTATGAAGTAATTCTTGTTTATTCCATCCCAACTCCCTCCAAATTACACAATCTTCATCATTAACATGTAAATGACAAACAAACACAAAGTAATTCGATTCCACGCATTTCAAATGCCAAAAACACATAACTAACTACAATTTATCACCATGAAATCACTCAACCATGAGGTGGTGGTAGCACACAAAAACCGTTTTACCATAACCGTAAGAAGTAAGGTCACTTAACTAAGGAGTGTTCAAAGGAATACAAGTGCTTCAATTATGGGGGAGGTTGGGCTCTATAAGTGGAACTGTCCAAAAACGGTGCAACAAAGGGTTGGTGAGGCATCTAAAGAAAGGTCGAGTCTTTGTTTTGAATGGTGAGGAAAAAATAAGAAGAGTGCGGAGGTTGTATCGGTTACGTTTCTTATAAACAATACATGTGCTAGTGTACTTTTTTATACTGGTGCAAATAGGTGCTTTGCATCGAAGAAGTTTTGCCCTTAGGTAAAGAACCTCTTGCTTTGAATAATGCCTATGTCGTAGAAACAACCGATGGTAGACCCAATAGGATTTGAAATCTATAAGAGTCGTACCATCAACTTGGGGAATAATGAACTGCCAGTAGAACTCATGCCCATAACTTTAAGTAAATTTGATATTGTCCTAGGAATGCATTGGTTGTCTCAAAACCAGGCTCAAATCTTGTGTAACCAAAAGTTAGGATCCATAAGCTAGATGGAGAGATAGTGAACATTCATGATGATGATAACTATTGTAGAATTGGAATGATCTTGGCAGTGTATTAACAAGGAATGGGTAGCCCTTATGGCATATGTCATCAATACAAAATTGGAGAAACAACCAACTAATATCCCGATAGTTCGCTACTTCATGGATGTCTTTCCAGAAGAGTTACCTAGCCTTCCTCCTCACCGTAAAATTGAGTTCATAATCGACTTGGATCCTAGGGCAAAACCTGTAACTAAGGCACTATACTAACTAGCCCTTGCAGAAATGAAGGAATTAGTTATTCAGATACGGGACTTGTTAGACAAGGGACTCATACGCCCTACGTCTTCGCCTTGGGGAGCTCCCCTACTACTGTTTGTGAAGAAGAAAGACGGGTCATTACGCATGTGTATTGATTGTCGAGAATTAAACAAGATCACAATAAACAATCAATACTCTTTTGCCTAAAATAGACTAACTATTCAACCAGATTCAAGGAGCTAGTTATTTTTCTAAGGTCATGATATCATCAACTCAAGGTTGGAGAAGAGGACATACCTAAGACATCATTTGGAACTAGGTATGCATATTATGAATTCCTAATAGTCATTTGTGTTGACAAATGCCCCTACGACATTTATGGATTTAATTAAAAGAGTTTGTAGCCCATACCTGGATAAGTTCATTATTGTATTTATTGGTGACATCCTTATTTACTCTAAGAACCATGATGAACACGTCGGACATTTAAGATTGATTCCGGAGGTGTTGAGAAAAGAGAAATTGTATGTTAAGCTTTCGAATTGGCGAATTTTGTAATAAAGTACACTGTCTATGTCACATAGTGAATGAGAAATGGGATTCAAATTGACCAACTAAAATCGACACCATTAGAAATTGAGAGATGCTAAAACAATTTTAACTAAAACAATAATAATTATATCATACACTATTTTTAACTATTGTTGCCAAATTCCTTTTTTATTGATTTTAAAAGTTAAACACTTCTTAAAACCAGATGAACTGAACAACTGATGACTGACTTGCAGGAATGCCAAACAAACCATCAGTACAGAAAATATGAGTTCTAAGTATTAATGTTTTGATCTCCAAATTTAATGATATTTGTTTCAATGGTCAAAAATATTATTTCTAAATTCTTATATGGTGAAAACTGAAGATCTAACCTTTTTCTAGAAACATGTTTATAAATCTTCAGTAAAATTTTAATTTTCTAAAAACTCTATGGTTTCTTTTATTTTGACCCAAAAGTCAAAATCCACTTTGAGAATATAGGGAGTTATATTGATTCCTATGAAGATAAAAGATCACATAAACTCATTAGTTACAAGTAAATGCAAATAATCTCAATGATATTATTCACAATAATTCCAAATTTAAGCTAAAAGATTCGACTTTTACAGTTAAACAAAATTTAGATCCTAATTTTAAGGCAGAAATCATCAATGAACACCCAAGAATCAAATGATGTTAATGAGTTGGGTTCTTTGAAACGTATATCTGATTGTATCTGATTGTGAAATAAGAATACACTCAAACAGGACACGTGTGACAGGAGTGAAAGGAGGGGGCGTGATGACGTGACACTGTGAATGGGCGTGGAACACCGTCTTTTTCTCGGGCGTTAAAAGGAAAGTTGTGTGTGTGTTATGTATATGTATACATGGATAGTGAAACCATTACATACTAGTGGTTTTGTTTAGTGGTTTCACTCCCTCCTACGTGACGGTGACAAGGTGGAGAGTTTTCCACATTTTAGTGAAATCATTATGCATGGCCTGATATCATTCAAGTTATAAACATGTGTATCGTGACTCGATAATTTAACTCGGTTCATTTTTTGAAATATTAAGAACTGATTTTCAGCCTCTAATATGGAGTCTCTAATATATTCCCTCCATATTAGAGACCGGAGATCGTTCGCCAATACATTTGCGTCATTTTTCATTACAAAGTGAACATATTTCAGACTGAAATTCAGTCACGAAAAATGTTCTTTCCAAAACCTTATATTACCCAGCATATTTGTCACTGAAATTTAGTATCAAAAAATAAGGTGGAAAAATATTAGCGACTAATTATCGGTCACTAACATAAGTCGCATAAAAATCAGTCCATATTATTATCAGTAACTGATAAATCAATCTCATATATTATGTATTCAAAACTGGTATATAATATTTTAGTCTCTAATTGTAACATCCCGAAAATTCGAAAGCAAACGGTTCGGGTCAGAGAGAGACCCAAATCCATAGTAACTTGATGAGTAGCAAAGTTTGGCGGATAAATTGTATTTCGATGGATTTTAAAAATACGTGGCGGGCCGTTTTGCGTTCAATTGGGATCGGAACGAATGAGATGGAAACTTAGGGACCCGAAACGAAAATATGGGGCCATTTAAAAGCCACCTTACACGTCAACCCTAGGCCATTCGGCCAGGTTGTGCACGATGACAACAAGCAAGGGAGAGGGAGACGCCGGAGGTTTGAAGGCCGGCGACGGGTGGTTTGACGACGGTTTCGAGCGAGAGACTCCGCGTCTCGTTTATGTTTATTACGTGTATTGTTTACATTTTAGTTGGAAAACCCGATTAGGGTTTTGGGGTCTTGATCGTGGTAAGAAGAAAAGAGGCGAGGACGACGACAGAAGGGTACGGGTCATGGCATGTGGCGGCAGTGGCTAGGTGGAGAGGTGTGGTGTTAACCGATGGTACGCATGGTCACGGTGGTGACCCGGGTGGAGTAGTGGACGGCTGCCGAAGGAGAGAAAGAGAGGGCGATGGACTAAGGAGGTGCTCGATAGTGAAGGTGATGGCCGACGAGGATGGTGATAAGGTTGTTATGACGGAGTGGTGCGCTACGGCGGAGTGAGGCGAAGACGGCTGTGGGCGTGCAGCGGATAGCCGGCGTTTACGGAGGCAACGGCGAGCCAAGGCAGTGGTCGTGGTGGCGACATACGACCACAGTGTTGGTGCGTGGGTGAGCTCGGGTGGGGGTTCAAGTCGAACTAGGGTTTTCATGGCAAGGTGTGGAGGATTAGGGTTTTGCATGAGCCTGCATGTGCACGAAAGTGCATAGGAGGGGACGGCTAGGGTGCATGGACCTTAAACGGGTCCAGTACAATCCAACCCGTGTGTCCGTAGAGCTAGAGTTTGGAGATATCAGAATGACGGGAAGATGAGAACAAGCGTCGAGATTTATCTTATTATATTTTATACGTTACTCGACATATGTTTAGGACGTGTTCTGATCACGTGATCGAACATTTGACAGGTTCGGGTTTCGAGCATGGACGGACGAGTTGCAGAGCAGGGACTGAGACTCAGCATAACCTGTGAGTTTCTAATCCACTCTTTTAAATGTTTTACTGTTTTGGGGCTATCGTACATACTGGCATGTTTTATTAAACGAACGTATTATGAGTTATGATTTAAACTTGAAGTGTTGTATGAGATCGTTATTTAACAATGAAGCTAAGGGTCGTTATGGGGTCCCTAGGATGGGTGAACAAGAGTAGTGATGATCTGTATGTATCATCTTATGAGTTAGTCGGGGTGAGTTGGGAATTTAGTTAAAACTTGTGATGGTTATATAAGGAGAGTTAGCATGAGAACCTGTACGTGGTTCATTAACGAGTCATGTAGGTGCTAGTATGCCGTTGTGCATCATGTGCTTGATGTTGTGGGTAATGTGTCGTTGTCCCTGTGACACGATGGGTATGGCGTTGCATGGGTCTATGTGGTGTCCTTGGTATGTACGGGCTATGAGTCGGTGTGGTGTTTGTGTGTCGTATAATTTCCCATTCGGAAATAGTTGGGTAATGTGTCTGGACGTTATGAGGATACGTCTAAGTAAGCGTTGGATTACACACGTAAGTGATCCGTAAATGGTGGAGAGTCGCAGTACATGTCCAGGTAGTGTATTGTGTGTATATGTGTTGTTTTTTGTGCTTGTATAGTTGTCCGTGTATATGGCTAATAGTGATGTGGAGAACGGAGTCCTTCGGGGTCATCATTGTACGTGTGATCTGGCAGTCATCGTGTGGGTGATGTGTCAGTCACCGTATGGTAGATGATATAGTCACTGTGTGGTGGTCGGGTAGTCATCATAGATGACGAGTGTGTCTCTATGTTTAGCGGCGGGGCCCTGTAACAAGGGTATAGCGGAGCTTATGACTATTATCCCGACGGGGATAACCCTGACGAGGGTGCAAGTAATGAGGTATGTGTTTGTGTGCATATATATATATATATATGTGTGTGTGTGTGTGTGTGTGTTAAATTGCATGAAGGTGATGAGTTATAGTAATTTGGGTATGAGATGATATTGACGTGATAATTAGATGGAATCAATGTGGTGTATTGAGTTAGATTGACCGTTGTGTCGGGCTGAGTACATTGTGTACAACCGTTGAGTCAGTTGGTTTATGAGAGTTCTGGTTAGGACTGGTAAGTCGGTGTCTAGAGGTTGGATGAGTTAACTAGTGTATGGTTAATACATACGGTAATATGTGAGTCATCAGAATTGTAAGTTCGTTCTATGTCAGAGAGACTTACTGAGTTAAAATGGTGGGTAGAGTCTGGGGTGGTGAATCCTTTAGGATATTATAAATAACGGGGGTTATTTATATGATGAAAACCTATACATCTATTTTCTAATGACCAGATGGTCTTGAGTAAAGATAAATAATAAATGAGACGAGTTGGATTTTGTTAATTTAAACTATTAGAACTCACTCAGCGTAGCTGACTTTGTATGTACGTTAGATTGTTTTGCAGGTGAGTCTGTTAGACGAGGTATCTTAGCTTAGGAGCGGGCTACTCGGGTTGGTGCGCATGCATTCGTCAGGTAAAGTTATGAAAATTAACGAGTTTAAAGATAATAATATTTCGAGAAAGACTTCCGCTGTTTAATTAAATGAAATTTAAAGGTCTTTAATGAGTTTACCTAGTGATGAGATCCAACTGTATGGTGCCCGGTTTAGGGCCTTACACTAATGGTCACTTTTTTTGTAGTGCAAAATCAATTCAAAGGAAACGAGTGTGACTAAAACTCCGGTTGACACCACCCAACATCTAAGTAAAAATACAAGCGAGGGTGTTGCTCAATTAGAGTACTCAAGGATCATTGGTAGTCTAGTGTATCTTATGACATGTACTAGACCCAACTTGGCTTATGTTGTGAGCGGACTAAGCAGATATACTAGTAATCCAAGTTTTGAACATCGGAAGCTATAACAAGGGTGCTAAGATACTTGAGATACCCAAGAGATTATGGACTACATTATAATCGTGATCCAGCTATGATCGAAGGATACAGTGATGCTAATTGGATCTCGGATATAAAAGATTCCAAATCAGTATGTGTTCACACTTAGAGGTGCAGTTATAGCTTGGAAGTCATCTAAGCAAACGGCTATATCTAGATCCATGATGGAATATGAGTTTATCGCCTTGGATAAAAAGAGAGAAGATGTGAAATGGCTACGTCCATTTGTGGAAGATATTCTAAGATGGTCAAAGCCTTTGACGGCTATTTGCATACATTGTGACAGTCAATTAGCGATTGGTGAAGCTATTTACATATTTGACGGCTAACAGCTCAATGTACAATGGAAAATCAAGGCACATTAGACGTAGACATACCAAGGTACGACAACTCCTCTCAATGGGTGTTATCACGATTGACTATGTGAAGTCAAAAGATAACATTGAAGACCTGTTTACAAAAGGCTTAAGCAAAGAGCTAATCCATAATTCGTCAAGAGGAATATGACTAAAGCCCATGGAGTAAGTTAATGCAAAGGAAAACTTAACCTATGAGACTGAAGATCCCATGATCTACGTTCAATAGGAAAACCTAATTGTATAAACTAAGGTCATTGTGGGGGGAGTACCCAAACAAACGAATAAAGGGAGTTAAACACTTCCTAGTCCATTCTTATAATAATAAGTGACATGTTGTAAGGTTAAGCATAATATGGCTAATGATTTGTGTAAATCATGATAACCTAATGCTTTAAATGATTTGAAACAAATCACCTATGTGAGAGAGGAATGGGTCGCTTCTAGTGTTCCAGGACCATAATGGACACGACAATGAGGGGTTGACCACACCAGGGAGAGTATTGTGTGAAATGTATTACCTTCTACACAAACGGTGGTTAGTTCAAGGACCACGTGTCTACTAACCACTAGGAGACTAAGTATGTTCTCACAAAGAAGGGTTCAAAGGTAGCACCTACCTATCCTGCATTACTCAACCGTTGAAATTGTATCATAATATTTAAGAGAAAGGATCGATCTCCATTCATGTGGGGGATTGTTAGAATTTTTGGTGAAAAATGTGTTTTTCACTAAGTTGCAAAAAATATAAATATATGCAAATGATATCCATTTGCTTATTTCTTTCTGGGTTTGTGTTCTTTGTTTTGAGGGCTTCGCAACAAACTAAACCAAGTCTAAAACGGAGCTAAGATAAATGAATTATCGATGCTCAAAGTTGTGTGTTTATAACTGTGTAAAGTTGCGAAAAAGTGGAAGAAAAAGTGAGGATCTTGTCCCACATAGGTGGGAGGACCAAACTTTATGTGGTATATTAGTGGGAGTCTCCTAAGGATATATTGTTTCCTTCAAGTCAAACACTAGCGAGACCCTATCGGGTGCAAAGCACCCAACTTGCCCTCGCACAATCGAGCACGCATGGCATGGGTGTAATGTGACGTTTTGATGGAGCACTTGTCACTTCACTCGCATTGCCGAGAGGTCGCCTTAGTATTTTTGAAGGTTGGTGCAAGGTCCGGGTGGCTTTGTGGCTTACTCCGGATGACGTCATCAGTTACACGCTCGCATCGCCGCTAGCCGCCTTAGTATTTTTGAAGGTTGGTGTGAGGCCCTGATGGCTTTGTGGCTTGCTCCGGATGTTGTCATCAGCTAGGGTTCGGCTTGGTCCAGAGTCGAATCTACTCCGGAGAGGCAACCTGATCAGCATGACCAACCTACTCCGAAGAGCCAACATGTTCAGCATGACCTGTCTACTTCGGAGAGTCAATCTGGTCAGCATGACCAGTCTACTCCGGAGAGCAAGTTTGATCAGCATGATCAGTCTACTCCGGAGAGGTAACTGTAGTTCGCAGCTACTGTTACACAGAAAGTTGAAGCAGAAGATTGTTACGATCTGTAGAATTAACACATAATAAAATGCATTGAAAACGTTTAATGCAAATTATTTTCGTTTTAATTCTTTTAGAGTTATTTTAAGTTTAGTTTCACTATATATACTATATACTAAGGTGCTCCTTAGTTGAAGACACACCAGAATTGAGAGCAATTCTAACACACATCAAACAAAGTTTTTCTAGCAGACATTCTTCTTTTTCTTTGTTATCTTCAAGGTATTCGTTCATGTGATAGGTCCTCCCCGGTAGTACATACTGCTTTGGGTGTTGTACCCTTGAAAACAAACGAGTTCTCTTGGGAGACTCGAAATTTGTTTTAAGCCACCCATATTGAATACGAATCCTCAGCCACTTTGATGTTTCTGTTTCATCTTCGTTCTTGTCATTTCTAATTTTTTTTCAGTTATAACAATACCTGTAAATTACTATTTTATTTCCCTTTTGTATTGTAATTGAACTTATAAAAATGTTTTTATTATTTTTATACGAACAGTTCCTGCATAGTTAACTTGCTGTATGCATCCTCGTGCTGCACCCAACCCAAGGGTTACAAGGTAAATTAACATTCCATTTTAATGGTGGCATACTTTTGGGCATAAAGATTCAATTAAGGCTTTAATGGATTATGCAAATGTGAGACAGACGGGTAAAGCAAGCATAGGAGTTATAACAGATCACAACACCTAAAAAGTAAGCATAAGAGTTATAAGAGATCACACACCCAATTTTTGTTATTGTACCATAGTTGAGAAATTGTTTAGCTACACATGTTTACTGATAAACTTGCGCAAATCGGACATCAGTAGCCCCGAGTTTGGTTGTTCCTCCTAGTGAAATCGCGAAGGTTATGAATAGAAAAAGGGGCGTTCTGTGGTGAGGACCTCTATTGCAAAAGTTAAATAAAATCTATATCCTAATTTCAAGGCAATCATCATGAACTTAGGCTGGATGTTTGGTTACTTTTGATCATATACTAAAATCTTTTTCCAGGTTCAAGTGACCAAATCAAAATCAAGAAAGTTGCTTCATTAATCAAGTGAAACAAGTTGAAGTCCAAACAAGTTATAACCACATTTACATTAATAAATTCAAGTTGGCTCGAATTTGGAACTGGATTCGCTTCAAAACCATCTTGAAACCTGCAAAAGTGGGGGATTACATACAAAAATGTGTGTTTCGGGTATGGAATTCTCGGGGCAGCCTCTATGGAAGGTGACTTCAGAATTTAAGAACCTGCCTTAACCAGATCCAGAACAAGAGATAAATCAATGTTGATTATTAAGTGATTAAAAACTAAGATTTCACTATCCACTAAAGAAACATATACGCAATTTTAACTATATCAAGAGAGTAAAGTCAAATGTTAAGTGATTAATATGTAATTCTAACCATATCTTAAATTCTGTTCAAAGTCAAACCAACACCGGAAAAGGTACCCGCCTGGCGCAAGCTGCGTTTTAATACTGGTTTATATGTAATTCTAACAATATCTTAAACTCTGTTTGAAGTCAAACCACCACCTGAAAAGGACTCCATGCAAAGTCAAACACAGCATGAGGGTAAGTGAAGTGAACGATATTAATCAAATTATATCTTAAACTTCACCTAACTCAATATACCAGGAAAGAAGGGTAAATGGTCACTTCTAATTCAACTTAATGTAACTTTGACTCCAATGTAAACCTCACACAAAGTCAAGGTCAAACACCACATCAAGTGAATTCAACCTATATGTATTGTACTTTTAACTATGTTTTACTTGTACTCAAGGGGACAACCCGGTGGTTAACTGGTGTGCCCCACAACCAAAAGTTTGGGGGTTCAAATCAAATCCTGCAAGGTGCAGGTATGGTGTATTTATCCTAGAAAATCTAGGTGTTGTTTAAAAAAACTATGTTTTACCTCGATGGTTGTGACCAATGTTAGTTTTACCTCTTATGGCTGGCTAATTGCAGACATATTACATCAAAATACTTGATCTGAAACAGTAATATGCGAAAGGCCAAACAACTGCATCTGTAAAAGCTTTTTTCTTCAAGAGGTCAACGGCGTATCTCACAGTCTAGGATTTGTGTTTCGACTTCCAACTGTTAATAATGAGTTTCTTTTTGAGTATCAAATCATAAAAAAATGAGTTTTCTGTTCTTACTTTGTTCGACAAGAAAAGTCATAAAGAATATTAAAACAGCAACTAAGTAATCACTAATACGCCGTTTCAAAAAAAAGGTAATCACCAATACGACACATATGCTCTTTGACCATAGGTCAAATGGGAATTCCTAAAGATGGAAGTAAGTGATCAAACATATATGTAATTTAACAATATCAATAGAGTAAAGTCAAATTTAAGCGAGGGGGAAGTGGGAAATATTAATTAACTTATATCAATGGTTCTGACCAATGTTAATTCAATATATGTATTGTAGTTTAACCTTGTTTTACCTCAATAATTGTGACCAGTGTTAGTTTTACCTCTTTCTAGCTGGCTCATTGCAGACTTTTTACACAACCCTGAAGGAGAAAAGAATCAAAGGTAAGTAAATAATGGTAATTCAACAAATATAGGCCTTTGATCATATCTTGACCTTAAGGAAAATTTAGGATTGCTTCAAGTTATACCTTACTATTTGTAAACAAAAATAACGTTACAACACGTGCCTGCAGCTTTTATAATCCAAGAGAGTTTAAAATGGAATTTGAATTAAATACCCTTTTTATAGAATATTGCGGAGGAGGCTTTGCCGAATGAGAAATAACAAAGGGCCAAGACCACCTGCAACATGAAATTTATGTGCATTAGATTAGTAAGAAATATAGATAAATACAGTAACTACCAATACAATAAATCGAGAAAATAGCATACGTATTACAGTAATAGTCATTGTTGAATGCTGACGTCATTATTACTATCCACCTTCTTTCCACTTGTAAGGGCATGGGGTATACCCCATGTGAAAATAGAGTGCCCGCCACGTGGGAACCACCTCACCACATGGAGTTTTCACATCACTTTCACATGGTAAGGGGTATACCCGTGTGGAAGTGAGTGGTGTGAATTAATTTTTTTTTTAATTTAATTGAGTGGTGTGAGTAGTGTGTATGTGTGTGTGAGAGAGAGAGAGACACCAAAGCCCGTGAGAATTCTCACACCTTGGATTCTCACGCCCCTTTCACAGGGAAGGGGGTGGTGTTTCACGCCCCTCATGGATTCCACGCCCCATACCGGATGACCTAAGATATATTTTAATGTGAATACTAACAAGTGAAACGAATTATGGAGTCTATACATTTAAGATAAATAGTACAATAATACATCTTTGGTATTTTTAAAACAGGTGTTGACTCAATTTTTACCCGACTTGGCCCGTTAGTATCAGAATCCACCAAAACAAGTTTGATCACCTTCCATGTAAACTTTTAAGTTCAAAAACACTTATGGAAGTATAACTTATCTTTTGAAACTAAGTTTAGTCAATTTGGCCAACCAATTCACCAAATTGTCATTTTGGGTTAAATTCAGCCAAAATCACCATATTTGCCAAAAACAATAGTTTTGCAATTAAACCTTGGATTATCATCCAAATCAGATGTAACGGTGGTAGTGGTTATAATCTTTATCCGACGTCTCCAAGAACTCCTATCCCCAATCATGTCCTTAGAGAGGAGCAAGTCCAGCAAATCCTGCTTAATCCGCTCATCCCAAGTCAGTTTGAGTCTACCTCTGCTCCTCCTTCCCTCCACTCTGATGGGTTCCACGGTTCTTACTGACACAGTCATCACACTCCTCTTCACATGCCCAAACCATCCCAATCTCCCCTCCCTTATCTTATCCGAGATACAAGTCACCCCCGTTTTCCTAGAAAAACTTCATTTCTTATCCGCTCGAACATCGTCTTCCCACACATCCACCTCAACATCCACATCTCTGCTACCTCCAGCTTTGGCGCTTGTGTCTTCTTGATGACCCAACAATCGGTTCCGTATAGCATAGCCGGTCGAACCATAGCCCCATAAAGTTTTCCCTCATTTCATATAAATATGACCCACAAATAGAATACGTTAAACTTAAACAAATAGAACTAAGTAAGCAAGATTCATTTCTTATATGTTCATTTGAATTAATCAATAATGAGAATTCGTGATGCTTTAACAAAAATTAAAAAATCCTTCTATATATTGTGTAATTTCATACATAATCAAATTTCTTCAGAGAATGTTACAAGAATCTCCAAGTTGCTATATCAAGATGTAAGTTGTTCCACCACAATGTGGTTTAAATGTGTACATTAAGGAAATACTACTAAAAGTTAAAATCAGTATAATCATCTAGCGAATATCTAAACGTATTTAGTGAGAAGGAATCAGTAAGGGATTAAATATTTTAAGAAATTTAATTAAATTTGTACTTCAACTAATGCAAGTGATATTCTCTCTGTCTCTAAATTAAATAATACAACACTCCCCAAATTCAAGCTCTACTATTTTTTTGGTTCACGGGGTCTAAGCCCATAACCACACACACTCGAACCATGCAACGCTCTCCGTAAGCGGAGATTGGTGTGTGCCACTAAAGGAGTAAACTAGAGGGGTTAAATTTGAGTTGTAATTATTATGGTAGATTTTTCTTACAGATTGTTGAATAATTTGGTTATGTGTATAAACTTGAATTACCATCAAGACTTACAAATGGTGACAAACATTAATCAAACTATTTTATATTGTATATATACAACACAACCAATTTGCTATTAAGCATCGTGTCTCACGAGTGTTAGAGAGACAAGCCTGCATTTCTAAACCCTAGCCGGCGCATACAATCTGCAACCACAACACCCTACCCGCTCACAACAGCCGTCGAAAACCCTAGCAACCACCACTATAGTCCGCTCTCACTAAACCTTAGCGGAAACAACCTGCTCGCTAAACCTTAGCCACCACAACAGGCCCTCTCACTAACCCCTCACGCTAACCCTAGCAGAAACAACATTCTCTACTAAACTGAAGTCGTTGAGTACAACCGCATATCTCAAACCCTACCGTGTGCCCTTTCTTGCATCATGAGCACCACCATCAGATTAGTCCTTAACAAGCAGCATCCTAAACCTCCCACGCGTCGACAGAAGCAGTTGCACGAAAAACGCTTTATAAACAATTTTCTTTTTTGGCTTGCTCGTCTACTCTCAGCACCTACTTCATGCTGGCCTAGATCCATCTTGTGTCATGTTCAACCATGGTTTGCTGCCTGAAGCTTTTAAAACCATAAATAATCGTTACGTTCCAAGTTACATGTTGTTCCCGTCCTTAGCTTATGGGGGATATTAGACTAGTTATATAATTATCATAGTCTATAAGGTATCCATGTGTAATATTATATCATATATAGAATCCCTATGTAACCCTAGTTATAAGATTACCTTTCGAAGACCTACGAGTAAACCCTTAAATGCTAGATATTTTACCATAATTTTGATTCACAGCAACAATCATTTGAATGCTTACAATCTCTCTTTTTCAACATCTTATATATACACACACACTATTCAATTCTGAACTTGTGTTGTAAGATGTAATTCATCATATGATTTAAAAGAAGAATGATGCAAATATCATAAGCATGGCCCCCAAAACAAGCCATAAACAACCATAAAAAGTTTACACCTTTAATTATTAAGTCACTAGCTATGGCTAAGTCTACCAATTTCCACAAGCTAAAGCAACAACTTACTATGTTTGTGAGACAAACACCGATGCAGTTTAGTTGTTGCCAGCATTCAACTAATCACCATTTTCTTCACCTGAAAATACAACTTCTGAAATTAGATAAAAAACATGTATCAATTATTAAAGAATAATAATGTGTCATGATAATATTAACCTGCACCATATTCCCTTTGGCTTTGTGATTTACGAGAAGCGGACATACTTTATCACTCACTTTGATACCCTCCAATGCACTTTCCTGTGATATGAATTCATAAACCACATTAACACATGACTGCGCAACATTAAACATCTTAGGATTTTAAACACATGGCTTAAGTATAGAAATTTGAATTTCTAGTACTAAATATCATATAACTAGTTGCCTTAGTTTTTTTCATTTGGTAAGGACAAGGTGTTCAATCGAATCGGTTTATTCAGTTTATTCGAATTTGGAATTTTGGAATTTGGATTAGAATTGGATTCGAATTCAAATAAGAATCTTATTCGAATTCGAATCCATTCGAATAAACCGAATTAGAAAAATAAAAACAAAAATTTACAAATATTCTGACTTTTCACTACATTTCTATAATTTTAACAATTTAACAATCTAATTCATACATAAATGCAAAAAAATTAACATAAAAAGTGTAACAAGTAACAAGATAACTAAAAACTAAAGTCGGGTATGGTACCATACTATCATAGTAGTCAAAAGGTTAGAATAAGAGTGAAAAGTCGATGTCGTTTTGAAGTTTGAACTGATGAATTGACTTAATACGCAGAAAAACTAAAGAGTCCAATACTTGAAAGGCTTGAAGGTTGAAGACTTGAAGCTCATACGATTAAAAAAATCTATGTGTATAGTTAATCTGAATTATTCGAATCGAATTTGAATTCAAGATATTAAATTCGAAATCAATTCGAATTCGAAATCCTTATTCGAATCAATCCTTAGACGAATTATTTGAGTCCGATTCGAATAATGAACACCGGACAACGATAATGTTTTATACTTTATATATTAAAATAAAATACATACATATTCAAATATTGTAGTCCCAACCCAATGCAAGTACATTTATAATAATCCAGTACATTATGTTTTATACTTTTATATATTAAATAAGATACATACATACATACATATATACATATATACATATACACACACATGTAGATATGGAGGGACGTTTAATACAGAACCAATTTTAAGTAGAGAACTGCGAGAACCGCATAAACACATGTACGTATTGCTTTAAATGTGATACATGTAACCGCCATACTTTCTCTCTCCACTAGGGATGAGATCGGTACCGAAAATACCGATACCGAATTTCAGGAAAAGTGGGTACCAAATACCGTACCGAATCTGTGGGTACCGAATCTATCGGTAAGGTACCGGTACTCGTTACAAAATGTTCATCTCTAGATGATATCGGTATCGTACCGGTACCAAAAATACCGATACCGAATTTCTGGAAAAGTGGGTACCGAATCTATCCGGTATGGTACCGATTATGTATGGTATCGGTACGAACCGATACCGGTACTTAGTACCAAATGCTCATAAGTCATACCTACTCTCCACAATATCTTATCAG
This sequence comes from Smallanthus sonchifolius, assembly GCA_023525975.1. Taxonomy (NCBI): domain Eukaryota; kingdom Viridiplantae; phylum Streptophyta; class Magnoliopsida; order Asterales; family Asteraceae; genus Smallanthus; species Smallanthus sonchifolius. The sequence continues at coordinate 83,910,569 of CM042036.1, forward strand.
CAATACGTATAAGTGCTTATTGCGGTTTCGCAGTGCTCTTGGTTAAAATTGGTTTTGTATTAAACACACCCCGATATGGTGTATATACACTGATCAATTCTGAATTTGTGTTGTAAAATGTAATTCATGATAACATTTTAAGAGAAACCACAATGCAGATATCATAGGCATGCGCCCCACAGCAGGACAAAAAAACTACAAAAAACACCATTAGTTGTTAAGTCACAAGCTATGGCTAAGGTTACCAATTTTCACAAGTCAATCTTCGAGCCAAAGCAACAACTTACTCTGGTTATGACACCTCACGCATTTCTTCGATTGCTGCCTGCATTCGATCAATCGCCATTTTCTTCACCTGAAAAATACATGTTTCTTAAACTAAACCATAAAAACATACTTAAATTATTAGAGTATGATAATATGTGTCATGATAATATTTACCTGCACCATATTCCCTTTGGCTTTGTGATTTACAGGAAGTAATCGAACTTCATCACTCACTTTAATGCCATCCGATGCACTTTCAGGTGACAAGAATTCATAAACCACATTAACACATGACTGCACAACATTAAACATCTTAGAATTTAACATGGCTTAAAAACTGAATTTGAATTTCTAGTAGTAAACAGCATATAACACGTTACCTTAATTTTCTTCATCTGGTAAGGACAGCCAGCAGGAATGATAACAGCTTCACCAATATTTTGCTTAAAGCTCAATGCACCCACGTCTAGTTATGGTAATAAAAAATACAAAACAAAAATACAAATTAATTGACAGAAAAGGAATTAGAACTTAAAACTAACTTGTTGAAAGATTGGAGGAGACTGACTGAATTCTTCCTTTAGTCTCATTTTGTGGAAGTCATCTAAGTAGAAGACTTCATCAAACAGTGGATGAACAACCTGTAGTCCCAATGCAAGTAAGTACGTATCCGGTAATTCAATAGTTACGTTTTATATATTAAATAACATATATAACATAATTCTACCTTTTTGGGAGAATCATGAGATCTGCTAAGCTTATCAGAGTACTTTCTAAGATACTTTAAAAGCATTGGAACATCTTCTCTACGGAAAATATCCCAGTGGGCCCCACAAATATTAACAGCTTCAGAAAAATCTTCATCATCTGATTCTGACTCATCAGATACTAAAACCACTTCATGGTTATGTGTATCAACCAACCTTGTTGAGCTAGCAAACATCCCCTCGAGTTTATTTCGTTTTGCAATCTTCCTTGAAGACTTGAGATGGTCTTGTGAGTTGTATTTGTTTATCAACATTTTCAATTCATTTAGACTTCTCTCAGAAATAGGATGACCGGTCGCATGTACAAGAACATTAACCTGAATTCAAAAAATTAAATATCAATGGGTGTTTTAAAATACATTAATTTCCATAAAATTCTATGATAAACAAATAAATAAGAAATTAGAAAGTTACCACGTCATATGCATGCAAACGTAAATTCATTAAAAGGTCAGCATCCATTGGGTTATCCAATCCACCATAAGAGATGCTAACATAAGAACCCAAGTTAGGGTTTTTGGTTTGATGTGGTGAATACGCTCCAAGATTCAGAAAACCCGTGAACGGATTCATGTATTCTTGAATAGGTAATGATTGGATGATAGCATCGTAATGATCCGGGAAGTGATCTTGAAGAAAATCAGAAGAAAACCAAAGTTTGAATTTTAGAAACTCATTCCACACATTTTCATGTGTTATACCCCTTGAAAATTTCTGTTTTCTTCTAAATTCAATCTCACACCAGTCACGGGTGCTTTTTGATGATCTGGTTTCGGTGTTGTTTCGGGATTCAGCACTCTTTTGGAGGTACTGGCATAATATGTTACCAAAATCCCAATTCAAATCTGGTTGAGTTTGAAACACGTCCCGGATAACAACCGGTTGGCCTTTTCCCCAATACTTCACAAAATGTTCAAGATTATTATTCTTGAATTCCGGTTTGGTGGAATCAGATGACCCGTCCAGTTTCTTGAACTGAAAATTAGAAAGTATTTGCTTTGCACTTTCTTCAAGATCTTTAGTAAGAGAGAACGGATAGAAAGATGTTAATTGTAAAAATCCACTCTCACAGCCACCTAAATTCTTAGGTGGACAACTTATACGTCCATCCAAAAAGAACCTCCAAGATGTGCTTTTAAAACTTTTGCTTCTAATCATTTTTGTTTCTTTTAAACTTTCAAGACTAGAGAGCAAGTATCCGTCACGAAGATCGTCACAACAAGCTAAGCACATGATAAAACAACAAAAATCACAGCTTCTATGAACATCTGGAATGCAAGCCTTGCAAAAACTGCGGCAAAATATAGATAAACAAACAATTAAAATGTAAGCCACAAGAGTAACTAAAACTGTATGATTAGATGAAAAATATTTCATAAATGACGTTCGAAATTCACCTGCATTCCTTCTTCTGTGTATATCCTGCAATCTGAACCTGTAGCCCATCATGAGATATCCCTGTAATCATATATACACATTAACTGTTTATATAATTACAAAAAAGTGTTTGCAGATAACCCAACCCTGCTTGTTATGAGTTATGACCCGTACTAAAAATTACCAATTTGGCCATCATATACCTTTGTTTTTAGCTTGGGTGTCTAATTCACCGATCGTTTCTTCATTCAACTTTTTCATCACCGGAAGAAGCTCCCGGATCATGTGAAGTTTTTGACTTTTGTCAAAGTCGGACATATTTTCACTACTAGAAACAGCCGTCTCCTTTTCAGTATCACAGATAATAATCGCATTCTCCTCAAGATCAAGAATAACCGGCTCCTGAATCATAAAAATAGACAGATTATTAGAATACAATAGTACTAAAAGTGTTTCAATTGATTAAGAACGTAATGCTTAAATCTTAAATTCTATAATCAACATATGTTTTTTGAGAAAATATATGAAAATATAAGACTAAAGGTAAATGTAAAACAGACCATTTTGTATACAATCTCGACATAAAAAACTGCTTTTTGCAAGTTGAACCCTTGACAAGAACACAAAAACTACCCAATTTACACCAATGGCACTTCCTGGTTTTCGTTACAGATACTTTTACATTTGCTTCTATAGCTGGTAAATTATGGATACATAAACAAAAAGCGGCAAAGACACTGAAACAACAATGTGCCCATGATGAAGCAAACTTTGACAATATGGGTAACAGGATATAGCACCCATTGTAGTGATATATATAATTTAAAATAGAAAGACGCCACATAAATGATGACAACATGAAAAGTTCAACACTTGGTTAATGAAAACATGAATAAGAAATATAAAAAAGACTTATAATGAATGGAGAACAACATTTTGGTTACAATTTATAAAGAAAACAATATTCAACAATTTGGGTTGAGGGCACAATTTCAACCCATTTATGTGAAAATCATTTTTTAGCAAAGATATTTTCTTGCAAACGGGTCAAACGGGTTATGACTCGCCCATAATCAAGGTTTTAGAACCCTTTAAACATATTTCATATTTTCAAAGGAAAAACTGTTGGTGGGTCAACCCAACCCGTTCAAACAATCCTAAAACTCTACCCAAATTGACATGTAATAGAACCCAACAACACACATGACCCCTCTGGCCTGCCCTTACAAATTACCCCTTTTGCCACTTTTGACCCATTAAACCCACCTGATCAAAATCAAAGAGGGCAAAATAGAAAGATTTACATAAAACAATCTGCAATGCAAGTGAAACCCCCAAATTGAAAAATCAAGAAATTAGGTTAAAACCAAGCAACCAAGCAATCAAGCAAGAACATAACAATTTGAATGCATATAAAACAAATTTAGTCAATAAGAAACAACCTTCACTGTTATAAAAATTTACCCCTTTTGACCCATTAAACCCCCTGATAAAAATCAATTACAATCTACAATGCAAACAACAGTATTCATATGAAACAAATGAAACCCCCAAATTGAAAAATCAAAAAATTAGGTTAAAACCAAACAAGCAAGCAAGAACATAACAACTTAAATGCATGCATATATAACAAAATTAGTGAATAAGAAACAACCTTCAATGCTGAAGGAGCACCAATTTTAGTCGCCGGAAGAGAAATTGGATCCGCTTGTTTCATTCTTTTTTGGGGCAAATTGGATTCGGGTTCCAAGTTTTGGGTGCGTCTGGCTCTTTCCAGTTTTAAGTGATCCGGCACAGGCTGCCTTCTCTGGCGGCGAATACCCTGCTGATAATGCAGTTCGCAGTATAGCTTTCCCTCCATGACGGGCAGCCGGCATCGCCATCTTTTACCGTCTGAACGTTTGCACCTCTCTTCCTTGGGAATTTCCGCCATTTCTGTGAGAATAGAAAACAGAAAATCAAAGGTAATATTGTACACAAGAGAGTGAAAGATGAGAGTGATGGTGAAGGAGGTTTGTTTTGTATGCTATAAAGATTAGATGTGTATGAGTTGGATATATCAGATTTTGAAATAAGATTACACTCTTACGTTGTAGTCTTAAAAAGGGAAAAAAGAAAGCAAAGTAAAGAAAGGAAATTAAAAATATTAACCCTTCTTCCTGAGTTTTAGGGAAGGGAAAAGAAAGGAAAGTAAAGAAAAATTAACTTTTGTTTCTGAGTTTTTTTGAATGAAAAAAAGAAAGAAAATTAAAGAAAGAGTGTTTCCTAGTTTTTTTTAAAGAGAGAAATGAAGGAAAAATAAGAGAAAACAAGGCTTATTTGTATCCTTTCAATTTGAAAAGATTTGGAGAGAATGGAAAAGAAGGGAAAAGAAGAATCATTTCCTTTCTTTTCTCCCCTTTAGTGAACTCGGGAACACAGAGTAAATCTTAAATCTTTTATTAAAATAACAGGTTTATGTCACGTGTTATAATTATGTGACTCGAAATTTTTTGTTTTCTTCACTAACCACAACATTACAACTCATTATCTTTTTTTGCTCACACTCCCTAACATATAAGGCTCTCCGTAGTACCCCCGTGAGAAGAGGGTGTGGTGCCACCTCACCCCACCACGGGCGTGGAACACCGCGCCGGGTGGGCGTGGAGCGTGGGCGTGGTGGGTGAGGGTGATGGTGTTCACGGCGTTGTGGGGAGAAGCTTTAGTCAAAAGAGCCGTTGGGCTCAATCAAAAGAGCCGTTAGACTATTAAACAAAAAAAATTAATTAATCTTTATATATATATGTATATAGGGGAGGGATCAAGAGAAAACCACAAAGTTAGACGAAAACCGAGAAAACCACTAAAACAATGTGTAATACTATGAGTTACGTATACGTAACCGCAATTTTTTTGAATTTTTTGTTTTCTGTTAACGTATACGTAACACTCTGAGTTACGTATACGTAAGCCAATATTTAAATGACTTTTTGGTAAAAATTTGTAATATTACATTGATACTCTTATAAAAAAATATAAATAAAATAAATATTATTATATTATTGGTTAAAATTGGTTTTTTTAGTGGTTTTCGCTTAATTATTGGTTTTCTCTGGAACTCACCCCTATATATATATATATATATATGTATATTACAAACCAATTATCAATTCTTTTAAAACCTACACTCTATATACTCCTATATAATTTCTATATTTTTCAAGTTCCAATGGATTTATCTTCGTCATCGGATTCATCATCCGACTCATTGGATGGTGAAGAGTTTTTCGTGAGTGCAGTTCAAGCGTCAGTGATGTTTATAAATCATTTAGTCGAAGAATCTTCTAGAGTTTCAAGATAATCCGTTGTTCGGAAACTCATACAAACCTTAGAACTGATCTGATGGAGCATCTATGGAGTAATCGTAATTATCATTAGGTGTATTTATTTGTTGTTTGTAATCCAATTTTTTAATTTAAATTATGTTTTTTTATTTATTTGTTGTTTGTAACCAACTAGTTTGTTACCATCCGCGCTTCGCGGCGGGTTCGAAACGTAAATAAAAATAAGCAAATCACGATTATATGACGTTAAAAATAAACACGTTTCAGCATTATATTCGATAGTAACGAAAAAGTTAGCTCGTTGTAAACGAAAGTGAAGTTATTTGGAAAAAAGTCACATCGAGACGTAGATAAAAATAAGCATGCCGACGGCGCATTACGGCGGGTCAGTTTAAACGTAGAAAAAAAACGTCACAACGGTGTATTTTTAGATAGGCGTCAGACGGTTTAAAAAACGTTTAAAACAATCTGTTGGTTTAAAAATAATGTTACGAAAATTCACGTCGAAACGTAAATAAAAACAGGGACGTCGCAATGTCAATTTCGAAATTTTATAAAACATCATAGTTCAAAGTTGTCAAAGTAAAGTATTTCCTTTTTTTAATTAAAATGGCGCATTCCGCGGCGAGTTCAAAATGTAGATACGGATAAGGTTATAGTGCGTGTACGTACGTGAATCACCGGGCCATGGACGCTATTTGTTTATTTTTATGAAAAAATTATATTTAAATAAAAAGAAAAGGTAGAATAAAAAAATTAAGTTACGTTAATACGGACCACGTTGCGGTGAATAACATAGATACAATAAAAAAAAGAACCCCGCAGCGGTATATTTAAAAACCAGATGGTTTAAAAAAAAACCAAACGGTTTAAAAAACGTTTAAAACAACTTATCGGTTTAAAAATGACGTTACGAAAATTCACGTCGAAACATAGATAAAAGTAGACATGTCGCAACGTCATATTCGAAATTGTATAAAACATTATATTTTAAAAGTTGTAAGTGGAAAACAAAAAAACAACTATAAAAAAACTAAAACTTTGAAGCAGCTTTTAATAACTCGTACGTTTAACGTTTATGATTCGATAAGTTGTACATTATTACGCTTAACTCCGTTACGAAATAGAAAATTATTCGAGAAATAAAGTTATTAGAGAAAATATAAATTAGTAGAAAATTATTCAGGCTAAAGTCGTATATTATACCTAATTATAAGAGTGAAATTGAAAGTTTGGACAAAAAAACCAAATGGCCACACGTGGACCAATTATGTAGCCACTGATAAATAGTGTCTAACCGACACTTCAAATTGTTTCTTAGTGTAATTTATTAAATTAAATTATGTTTTTTTATTTATTTGTGATTTAAAAATAATAATTATGTAATTATTACAAAAATGTTCACCTCACTATTACACACCTGGATGAAGGTGAGGATGAAATCTGGCATAGTCTACGTGACGCCTACGTGGCGTGGGGTGTGCTCTCACCTTCACACTAGTACTATGGATAGTGTAACACATGTTTAGTGAGTGTGATCACACCCATTGTAAGCACTTTTTAGTCACACTCACTAAGATACAACACATATCCTCATTGTAAACCACAAGTTAGGTTTTTTTTTAATACCAGCGAGCTCACACACCCTTTAATCTTACTCTTAAATCTATAATTTTTTGTCTACGATAAGACTTGAACACTCGACTATTTGAGGATGGACACATTTCCAACACATGGTATGCATAGGCCACATGCTCTTTAGAGTATGAGGTATGAGAGTACCTTTTTTGACACCTAGGCGACACATCAGATTGGTGTATCACTCACTTGGCTCTCACATGGCAAGGGGTATACTCATGTGAGGGATACACAAGTGAGTATTAAATGTATCAATTTAAAATAAATTCAAATTTCATTAAAATAATAAATAAAAAAACCATTAAATAAAAAAAACACTAAATAAAAAAAAATTAAACAAAAAGTACATAAATTTAAAAAAAAACTAGTCTTCAATCCCATATTTTGTCTTGATCGCGTTTTGTTTTCTCTCGAAAAAGGGTCGTCTGGCCCCGTGAGAGCGATCAAGGTCGAGTGCGAAAATATCCATCACATCTTTTTCTTTTTTTCAATCATTTCTCTCTTTTTGAGTCACTTTAAATTGGCGCATTTCCTCGATCATTTGTTGACCGATGTCGATGTGTGTCGGAACGGAGCGGCATCCCGATGCTTCAGTTTGGGCTTTTGCTTTTTTCTTCCCGATCGGCCGTACTATTACGTCCTCCTCATCCGTGTCCTCTAAGTTGATATCATGCCTAAATCTCCTATCGGATGCGGCGGGACTACCGCTCATGTCGTTTGAGGATCGTTTCTTTGACGATCCGGATCCGCTCTTTTTTATGTAAATTTGTTGCCATTTCGGGGAATTCTTTAAAAGTTCCTAAATTCTAATTGGAGCCATGCCTCCAACATCGTCTTGAAAACGTGCAGTTGCTTGCGTCGAAATATCCGTATCACTAGACCCGCTCTTTCGGGTCCGCTCACATTCTTCATATACCGTTGAAAATTATGACCTTTTTGTTAATATAAGTCCATTTAGAACTCAACTGGTCAGTTGTGCGGTAATCGGGCCTGACTTCCATCAAGATAAAATATTTTTCTACAACACGCTCCCATAAAGCGGTCTTGCTTTGAACGTTCCCTAAAAAAATAAAAGTATTAATTTTGTAAAAAAATAAAAGTATTAATTTTGTAAAAAACATAAAAGTATTAATTTTATCAATGATGGGATCCTCGGATACGTCGACAAACGCTTTAGCCAACTTCAACTCCTCCTCCGTATCCCACTTTTTAGTGGCTCGTGTAGAAGTCGATTCGTTAACGACCTTTTTCTTTCGGCTTTTTCGAGAAGGTCCGGGTTGCGTTTCGTCAACGTTTTCTTCGGATTGTGGTGCGGGTTGAGTTTCAGGAACAACGTCCGGCTCGGACAAGTTTATCAGTTGGCCTTGTAGTTGTGGAACATAACCCTCCGAGCCAAACGGGTTTTGGTTGAAGGGAAGCGGTTGGCCACGAATTTGGAAAGCATTTTGTTGATTGGCGTATTGTTGAAACCACCACATCTGGTCATTAGGATTCATGGCTTTTTTTATAAAAAAATATAAGAGTGAAGATTGTTTAAGAAATGGTTTTGTATAAAAAGTTGGTTTAAATGTGTTATTTATAGGATAAAAAAAATAAATTAAAGGCTTTTTTTTTAATTTACAACAGTAATATTTTTAATTTAAATATAACCGTTGAACGGTCAAATGGAGAAATCAGCCATGAAGAATCTCACGGGAAGCCACTCACGCCCCCTTCACGCGAGAGGGGGGTGGTGTGCTAGTGTTGGTCACGGTGTGAGGGGCCTCACGCAAAGCCTCGCGTGAGGGTATACCTCATGGCCTTAGTAACAAAGTTAGTTGTGTTTGCCAAAGTGTGAATACAATCTTGATTATAAACTGGTTAATTTACAACAGTATTATATTTAATGAAAAGATAAAACGTGACATAGTTAAAAAAAATTATGTTAGATTTAATGAAAAGATAAAAATGTGACCTAGCTAAAAATATTAGGAAAAAAATTTATTTAACAAAAAGATAAATCATGACCTAGAAAATAATATTACGAAAAAAAAAGTTATTTATAAAAGCATTAGTTTTAACCAACCCCAAAAAAACTCATAAGAGCTCCTAAATTGTGAAAATGAGCGTTAATGAAAAATAACTAAATCTAAAAGGAAAAAAAATTAAAAGTATATTATAGTCGACCAGACTCATAAATAAGAGAAAGTAAAATAATATTATATTTAACCGGATGCGGTTTTGAACAAAATTTATATCAAAACGTAGATAAAAATACGTACGTCGCAACAATATATATATATATATATATATATATATATATATATTTAGAATTTAAGAAAGCATTATCGTTTAAAAATTATAAGAGAAAAATAAATTTTAGTTAAAACTAATTAAAAACATTAAATGAAAAAATAAAAATGATGACACATGGCAATCTCCCATTCGTGGGGTTACTATCCACTACCCTATGATTCTAATTAAAAAAAGTAAATATATATTATAGTCACCCGACTCAAGAGAAAGTAAAAAAATATTATACTTAAACGGGCTCGGTTTTAAACAAAATTTATATCGAAACATAAATAAGAATACGCACGTCGCGACGGTATGTTTAGAATTTAAGAAAACATTATCGTTAAAAATGGTGACACGTGGCATCTCCCATTCGTGGGGTTACTTTCATTGCCCTATGATTTTAATTTAAAAAAACAATTAAAAGTATATTATAGTCACCCAACTCATAAATAAGAGCGTAAAAATTATATTTAACCGCGCTTGCTTTTGAACAAAATTTATATAGAAACGTATATAAAAATACGCACGTTGCGACGATATATTTAGAATTTAAGAAAACATTATCTTTTAAAAGTTATAAGAGAAAACAAAATTTAGCTCAAAGCAATTATAAACATTAAATAAGAAAATGATGATGCGTGGCAAGCTCTCATTCGTGGGGTTACTATTCATTACCATATTATTTAAATATAAATATAATAATAATGTTCTGAATGTCAAATATATTTTATTATAACATTTATGAGATGATTGATAATTCTCTATTCTAATCTATGCACCCAATTTAATTAGGGAAAATTATCAAAATAGACATTTGACTAGTCAAAGTTATTAAAATGGATAAAGTTTTTCAGCCTACTTAATTATGGTCATTTAGACCATTAGACAACTGAAGAAGGCTAGTTCAGCCTGCTTAAAATCTCGTGCCCAAGTTACTTTTGTCAGATTTATAACCAACCAGATAGTGACACGTGGAGGCTATGAAACCCAAGCCGGCTAAAGCCCACTTCCAAGTAGGCTGAGCCGGCGTATATTTTTCTTTCACCTGGCTTAGCCGGCTTGGCTTCGGCTAGCTTATCGGCTTGTTTCAGCCGGCGCCGAAAGGCTAAATTCACTTGTAAGGCGGCTGAAGTGGTATTACTAGCCTTCTTGGAGTTTACATCACATATTTTAATTAGTTTACCATTTTTCACTTACAAATTATGTTGTTTCTCCTCTTTCACTCAGAATTTTGTTAGTATCTTTGTCATTACAATGTCTATGAACATTTCGATTGTGCAAAGCGCGGTATAAGACTATCTACAAATCTTACTTACAATGGTTTGTTATATATTATTTCAAATGTTTGTGGCGAGAATATTACTAGGTTATCTTATAAAATGTCAACATTTACCGATCCAATCGACATATACGATGATAGTGATATTTCATTTTTTTGGTATATATGAAAAAAATCAGTTTGAAATATACAAGTTGTATGTTATCCAAGAAGATGGTGTTGGTTCGTCTACCCAAAAACCTGTGTCTATTGGTTCGTCTAACGATTACGTGTGTCCCCTGATTCAAGTAGAGTTCCTGTTTCATTACCGAGCTCTAGCTTTAAGTTCCCGTTTAATTTAAATGTTCCTACAGATCAATATGAAAACGATAGTTACTTTCCCTGTCATTTTGAGCAAAATCATGACACGCCTTATTCTAATCCTAGTGACACAAATTTTTATTCTTTTTCGGGAAGTAATTTATTGTTTCCTATTAGTGAGGCACTAGAGCCATCACCCGATCTCACTGTTGAGGTAAAACCCGAGCCTTTAGCCGATTTTATTCCAGACCCAACACCGAAAAATTCTGTTGTTAACAGTGGTAAATCAATTAATAATGTTTTTGAAGGTATGTGTTTTAGAGAAAGAACATTTAAAGTTAGAGCTTGGGAAACTGTGTGTTAGAGATTGTTTTGATTTCAAGGTTAACATATCTAAAAAGAATAGGTATGAAGCATCATGTCCTACGCCTAATTGTGAGTGGCGTATTAGGGCATACAGTTATGGTGAATCTGGTGCTTTTTATGTTAGATATTTTAATAACCAGCACACGTGTTCACGGACACAGACGTACCCTCATATCCGTAAAACAAGTAAAAAGGTTATTGGTGATTTGATAAAAGATCAACTAAAGGATCCCGGACGAGTATACATGGGAAAATACATAATGAAAGATATTAATTCACGGTTTCCTATCAAAATTACATACCACCAAGGTTGGCGAGGAAAGGAATGGGCATTGCAGATGTTGAGGGGAAATTCTAATGATTCATTTTCTGAACTTCCAGCTTATTTCCATAATCTGAAGAGGGCAAACCCCGGAATTATGACTCATATTCTAACAGACAAGTTGAGCCGTTTCAAAATGCGTTTTGTTGCTATTGGTGTTGCGGTTATTATTTTATTGTGTGTTAATTTTCATTTAAAGTTAAAGTATTTTATTTGTTTATGATTCTAAGTTAATGTTATTCTACAGATAGACAGTTTTAGGAGTTATCTTCGACCGGTAATTATTATTGATGGGGCACATCTAAAAGGTGGTTTTAAAGGCACATTGTTTTTAGCTGTAGCAATAGACGGGAATAATCAGATCTTGCCTGTTGCCTATGGTGTTGGCAAATAAGAGAGTGGTGATTGTTGGACATGTTTTTTAACAAAGCTGAAAGAATGTATTGGTGAAAATCTAGAATTGGTGATCATATCTGACCGGGCAGCTTCCATTGACTTGGCTATTAGAGTCGTTTTTCCATATGCACATCATGAGCTTTGTTGTCGCAATTTAATGATGAATCTGCGGTTAAAAAATTTGGCCAAAAAACACGATAAGCTATGGTGGAAGACATGCAAAGCATTTACTGTGTCTGATTTTGAAGACAATTTCAAAGTCCTTTGTGAAGTTGTTCCTACTGTTCGCGATACCTTACTCGGTGTACGTTTGCATAAATGGGCGCAGGCACATTTTGTTGGTCAACGCTATGGCATTATGACATCCAATAGTGTTGAGTCTATAAACGCCTTATTACGTAATGCTCGACGGATGCCTATTATCAAACTAATAGAATTCTTTCGTGAGTCGGTCCAACAATGGTATTTCAACAGGCGACACATGGCAGGTTAAAGTTTGTAAATAACTTTATTCTATTACACATTAATTTTTAGTTAATAATATATTTTGTACGTGCAGGTAAAAATAAACACGGAAGATAAGGTTGCCAAAAGAATCTCAAAAATGTGTGACATGGACAGTGAATGGTATAGACGGTTACAAATTTGAAGTTGCATCCCCTTCTAGGAGATGTTTTGTGGATTTGGTTACTCGAACGTGTAGTGGTCGACAATGGCAACTGTCTGGTTTACCATGCGGTCACGTGATATCTGTTTCTAAGTACTTAAAGCAAACCAATTATAGCACTTGGGCGACGCATTGGTTTACAAATGAAGTATACAGAAGGACATACGAAGGAATAATATATCCCCTTCCTGAAGAAGCAGAATGGGATCGACCCGATAACCTTATTATTGTCAAGCCACCACACATGGATAAAAGACAAGTATGGCGTCCTCGTGCAAATAACTGTATTCCATCCCAAGGAGAGGAAGTAACACCTTTGTTCTGTGGTAGGTGTCACGCTAGAGGTGTAACATCCCGAAAATAGTAAATAAGTAAATAATAATATGATAGAGATTTAAACGTCATAAAACGAAATGAGAACGGATGGGCTTGGGATCGGCTCCAACGGGCCGAGGGAAGCCCAGGTATAAAAGGGGCAAGGCAGCCCACTAGCTCATTTCATCTTCATTTTTCACCATCTTAGAGAGAGAAAGGGAGCTCGGGTCTAGAGAGAGAAAGTCGACGGATCGTCACGGGATTAGAGGAGCACGTTACAGCTGAGCTCGTGAGCAAAACCTCTGAATCAAAACTTCAATCCAGGTAATGATTCATCCATAATCTGAGTTTTTGTTCACTTTGGGGTTTCTCGAGTTTTAGCTAAATAGATGATGTTTTTACGGATGAAACTTGATAATAAGCTTAGAAATAGCATCTAGAATGAAAACCGCACGTTTTGATCAAAGAAAATTGTAAGATTGGCATGATCGGGTTTGCATGCAAGAACTTCGGATTTTTGGTCCAAGAACCAGGTATTGCGTACTTACCAAGTTGCGTACTTACCAAGTACGCAGGAGGAAGCCCCTGCGTACTTACCAAGTATGCAGGAGGGAGACTCCTGCGCACTTGCCAAGTGCGCATGAGCAAGTCCCTGCGCACTTACTAAGTGCGCAGGAAGCAGACAGCAGGTTGGTTAAGTAAAGTCAGTAAGTTAAGAATGATTAAACCATTAGAGTCGGGGTTGGGTCTAATGTGTATTTAACTACCTAATCCAGATCGAAAGTGACGCTGTTGGACCTTCGTTTAGGACAACCTAGAGTAGCTCATCAGGTGAGTTCTATGTGCCCCCTTCTATGTTATGTGCAAATGATTTATAAATGTTTTGGGGCTGAAGTGTATACACTAAATGAATAAATGCTATAAGTGTCAATGTGATCATACGTATATATATATATATAAATACCTATATATGTGAAAATGAATTATGAATAAAGAATGAAGCGTATGATACAAAGAATGAATGAAAGAAGGGCATAACGTAAAAGAATGAAATCTTGCTTTATATTACATATATATTGCATGTTATGAATGAATGTAAGCGTTATAAACCCTTCTATGACAACGGCTACTTCGGTAGACGGACGACCACGTGACTATTTTGCAACCGGGACAAAAACGTACCTTCGCAAGCTAGGACGTATGAAAAGGTATTAATGGACGGTCGAAGCAAACCTTAACTAATGTAGAACGGTTGCATACATAATGGTCACGTGGGAAACGGATGCCCTAGGGCAGACGGACAAAAATGACGGACTACGACGGTAGGACGGTAAAGAGCGGACGGACAAAGGTTGCCGGACGGATTTAATGATATGACGGACGGTTTTCTAGAGCCGGACGGTAATGAAACGGGCTACGACGGTAGCTCTGACTGCGATGTCTTTGTGACATTCGCGACAAGTATGATGGGTTGATCTCCCTTAAGATTATGGCCAATATGTGTTCTCTCAAAGAAAGTATGTATGTACATATGTATATACCCTCAATGAATGTTATGTGAGAACAGAAAAGTAAAGAATATTTAAAAGAACGAATATACATATATACATTATATTCATGATAAGATAAATATTATGTATGATTGTCTTTAAACTAGAACTCACCAGCGTTAGCTGACTTTTAGTATACATTTCAGGTAACAAAGAAAAGGGTCGTGCGAAGGCGTGAAGGTTACCCGACACAAGACTGACATCCCACTTTAATATGTGTTAAGACTTCCGCTGTTATGTTATGTAATTGAACGACGAATGATTTGTAATTGAATGATGAATGTTTTTAATTTAAGTTCAGTATTTATGACTATGTTTATGAGTAAATCCAACAAGTGAGGTCACCCGGAAAAGGGGCCTTACAAGTTGGTATCAGAGCAATAGTTTGAGAGATTTAGACATCCCTAAATGTCTAGACTCAAACTGATTATGGGACCAACACACGGATGTCAGTATGGGTAACCAACGCCAACGCTAGCACGGTAAGTAAGTCATAAAGTTTATGCTCTAGCATAGGAATAGATACCTTAACTTAGAACAAATAGATGTTAATGCCACGACTGATTTGAAGAGTTTCGAACCCGAAAAGCAATGTAAATTAGTAATCACAAACCGGTCACTGTAATTAAGAATTTACCTTGCTCGTACTGTTCAAAACTATGATCTGAAGAAATGACATTGATGTATTCCCTTTATAACTATCAGGAAATTAAGAATTTATGGCTGGTGGAGGAAGAACAGGACGACGAGGCGGTCGCACTGGCCGAGTAGGTAGACCTTCATTGAAGCAAAGACATGAAGAGGAAGAGAGTGTGCACGCAGAACACACTGAGAGTGTGCACGAAACAGATGTGGCACCAACAGGGAACAATAGTCCAGGGCCTATACAGTTAGAACCCGTAGTCAGAGATGCTATTGCCCGCGAGGTCGTACTTACTCTGAAGAACATATTGCCTGACCTACTATCTGAGGCATTAAAGAAAAGCAAAGAAGAGGATGAAGGGAAAAATGAAGAGAAAATTTATGACAATGACGGGGATGAAGTAAAAGTGGCATCAAGCAATCGTGGGTGTACTTACAAAGGTTTCAAGGACGGAGACCCACCTAAGTTTGATGGAACCAAGGATTCGGTGGCTACTTTCGAATGGATTGAGAGGATGAACGCTGTAATCAACATCAGCGAGTGCCGACCGGATCAGGCGGTCAAATATGTTGCTCATTCTTTCACCAATGAAGCGCTAGGTTGGTGGAGAAACATCCAAAGAACAAAGTCGCCAAATGCTCTCGCCAGAATGACATGGGAAGACCTGAAAAAGCTCATAATCCAAAAGTTCTGCCCACAGAATGAGATTGATCGTGTGGAGAACGAGTTCCTAAACTTCAAAGCTGGCGACAAGACTCATCGCCAATATACTTCAAGGTTCAACGAGCTGGCCCAACTAGTACCACACTTGGTGGAAACCGAAGAACGTATGATCAAATACTATGTTAAGGGTCTGCCGCAAAGGGTCCGTGTCCACGTAAAAGCCAACCTACCCTCGACTTTCGAGTCGGTAGTCAACCTGTCTGGAATCGTTTACGACGATTATGCCAACGAGGACCTGGCACCTGTGACACAAAAGAGAAAATGGGAGAATCCGTCTAGAGGCACCGGAAGAGGGAATGAAACAACTGAAGTTAAGAAACCGAGGTTGGACGGATATGAAACGTGCAAGAAATGTGGAAAGCAACATATTGGCGAGTGTCGAATCGGCACCACCGTGTGTTATAAGTGCGGGAGGCCGGGGCACTACTCCCGAGATTGTTGGAAGGACGCCAAATGTCAAGTATGTGGATTGTTTGGACATCTGACAAAGAATTGCAGGAAGGCCGGCCAATCTGGTTCGGGAAAAGATAAGGAAAAGGAACAGCCGCAGGCAAGGACTCGGGCCTATGCCTTAACTGAGGAAGAAGCAAGGGGAAACCCTGATGTCGTGTCAGGTACGTTCCTAGTTAATGATGAACATGCTGCTATTTTATTTGACTCTGGTGCTAGTAAAAGTTTTATATCCAATGCATTTAGTCGTAAACTAGATTGCACTATCAACACCATAGTAAAGGCCTTTAGCGTACAAACTGCCGTTGGTAAAAATTCGGCAGTATTCCAAGTAACAGAGGACTGCATAATAGAAATAGAGGGACATAAGTTTCCTTCTAGATTATTCCTTCTCACCTTAGGAGGATTCGATATAGTATTGGGGATGGATTGGCTAGCTTCCAACGAAGCTCAAATCATATGTAAACATAAGAGGATACACCTCAAGACTCCAAGCGGCAGTCCAATTACGGTTTATGGGGATTGGAATTGCACGATGCCGAGCGTCATCTCGATGATCAAGGCCGAAAGTTACATGAGGCGCGGTTGCGAAGCTTATCTGGCATATGTTTTTGACGATAGAATGGAAACGAAAGAACTCAAGAATGTACCCGTGGTGTGCAATTTTCCGGAAGTATTCCCTGAGGATCTACCTGGGTTGCCACCCGATCGGGAAATAGAATTTCAGATTGATTTACTGCCAGGAGCTGAGCCCGTTGCTAAAGCCCCCTGCCGATTGGCTCCGTCAGAAATGAAAGAATTGATGTCTCAACTACAAGAATTAACAGAAAAGGGATTTATTAGACCGAGCATCTCACCATGGGGCGCTCCGATACTATTCGTAAAGAAGAAAGACGGCAGCATGCGCATGTGCATTGACTACCGCAAATTGAACAAGAGGACAGTAAAGAACAAATACCCATTGCCTAGAATAGACGACCTTTTTGATCAACTGCAAGGTGCGAGTTGGTTCTCAAAGATCGATCTTAGGTCGGGTTACCATCAGTTGAAAGTAAGGGAAGAAGACGTACCAAAGACCGCGTTTCGCACACGTTATGGGCATTATGAGTTTCTCGTGATGTCTTTCGGATTAACTAACGCACCAGCAGCGTTCATGGATTTGATGACCAGAGTGTGTCGACCCATGTTGGATCGATCAGTGATAGTTTTTATAGACGACATACTGGTATATTCGAAAAGTGAGGGTGATCACCACTGTCACCTAAGAGAAGTTCTGGAGGTGCTAAAGCAGGAAAAGTTGTACGCAAAATTCTCCAAATGTGCGTTTTGGCTTAGGGAAGTCCAATTCCTAGGCCATGTGATAGACCCAAACGGCATCATGGTGGATCCTGCAAAGATCGAGACAGTAAAGGAATGGAACATCCCAAAGACACCAACAGAGATACGAAGTTTTCTAGGATTGGCAGGCTACTATCGAAGGTTTATTCAAGACTTCTCAAGAATAGCCTCACCACTGACTAAACTGACACGGAAGGAAGAAAAGTACGAATGGGGTCAGACTCAAAACAACGCATTTGAAGAACTCAAGACACGATTAACCCAAGCTCCAGTCTTGACTCTACCTGTGGGAAATGAAGACTTGGTAGTCTACTCTGACGCTTCGGGGCAGGGTTTAGGTTGCGTACTTATGCAACGAGAAAAGGTAATTGCTTATGCTTCACGACAACTAAAGATTCACGAGGTTAACTACCCAACTCATGATCTAGAATTAGCAGCAGTAGTTTTCGCGTTGAAGATATGGAGGCACTATCTGTATGGAGTTAAATGCACCATCTACTCCGATCACAAAAGCCTGAAGTACTTTTTCGAACAAAAGGAATTAAACATGAGGCAAAGGAGGTGGCTAGAGTTACTGAAAGACTACGACTGTGAGATATTGTACCATCCGGGTAAGGCAAACGTAGTGGCCGACGCTTTAAGTAGAAAGGAAGAATCGACACCTATCCGAATCAAAGCGTGTCAGCTAATTATAACGCCAGGTTTGATGGGTGAAATATCAAAGGCACAAGATGAAGCATTGTTAGAAAGAAATGTGAAACGGGAAAGAATAGTATGATAACAAGGGAACTTAGATGCGAATGCATACAGATTACGAACTAGGTTTGGCCGGATGTGGATACCTAAGATTGGCGAGCTTAGAGCCAAAATACTCGATGAGGCCCATAAGTCTCGTTATTCTATCCACCCCGGGACAAACAAAATGTATCAAGACTTGAAGAAAGAGTACTGGTGGCCTGGCATGAAGAATGATGTGACTGAATACGTGAACAAGTGCTTAACGTGTTCACTAGTTAAGGCCGAGCACCAGAAACCATGCGGTAAAATGCAACCCTTACCAATACCAGAATGGAAGTGGGAGGAGATCACGATGGACTTCATTACCAAGCTACCGCGAACAGCTAAAGGCAATGATACCATTTGGGTGATCGTCGACCGTTTGACGAAAAGTGCTCACTTCTTGCCAATACGAGAAACTTCTTCTTCTGAAAAGCTAGCAGAAATATTTATCAAGGAAATTGTGAGCAGACATGGTATGCCGCTGTCGATTGTGTCTGACAGGGATACTAGATTCACATCAAGGTTTTGGAAGAAGTTCAATGAAGAGATGGGCACTAGGTTGAACATCAGCACCGCTTACCACCCCCAAACCGATGGACAATCGGAAAGGACCATTCAGACCTTGGAGGACATGCTCCGGGCCTGTATCATTGATTTCGGTGGGAGCTGGGACAGCCATCTACCATTGGCAGAATTTTCATATAACAACAGCTATCACTCAACTATTGACATGCCGCCATTTGAAATGTTATATGGGAGGAAATGTAGAACCCCGGTTTGTTGGGGGGAAATTGGACAAAAGGATTTTACGAGTCTCGAAGTGGTCAAAGCTACTTCCGAGAAATTTGATCAAATCAAGGCTCGAATGAAAGCCGCAAAGGACAGACAAAAATCATACGCGGACAAGAGAAGAAGGGATTTAGAGTTTCGGGTAGGGGACAGGGTACTGTTAAAGGTATCACCATGGAAAGGAATCATCCGATTCAGAAAGCGTGGCAAACTCAGTCCAAGGTTTGTCGGACCTTTCAAGATTCTAGCAAGAGTGGGTCAAGTTGCTTACAGACTCGACCTACCCGTCGAGCTTAGTGGAATCCACCCTACGTTCCACGTGTCGCACTTACGCAAGTGCCTAGCTGACGACACAGCTCACATACCTTACGACGAGATCGAGGTGGATAACAGTTTGAATTATGTAGAGGAACCAATAGACATCCTGGATCGAGCTGAGAAATGACTACACAATAAGTCGATTCAGCTAGTCAAAATACAATGGAAGCACAGAAAAGGATCAGAAGCCACATGGGAAAAAGAAGACGAGATGAGGGGATTATACCCTCAATTGTTTGACGTATAAACAGTTTCGAGGACGAAACCTCTTCAAGGGGGGTAGACTTGTAACATCCCGAAAATAGTAAATAAGTAAATAATAATACGATAGAGATTTAAACGTCATAAAACGAAATGAGAACGGATGGGCTTGGGCTCGGCTCCAACGGGCCGAGGGAAGCCCAGGTATAAAAGGGGCAAGGCAGCCCACTAGCTCATTTCATCTTCATTTTTCACCATCTTAGAGAGAGAAAGGGAGCTCGGGTCTAGAGAGAGAAAGTCAACGGATCATCACGGGATTAGAGGAGCATGTTACAGCTGAGCTCGTGAGCAAAACCTCCGAATCAAAACTTCAATCCAGGTAATGATTCATCCATAATCTGAGTTTTTGTTCACTTTGGGGTTTCTCGAGTTTTAGCTAAATAGATGATGTTTTTACGGATGAAACTTGATAATAAGCTTAGAAATAGCATCTAGAATGAAAACCGCACGTTTTGATCAAAGAAAATTGTAAGATTGGCATGATCGGGTTTGCATGCAAGAACTTCGGATTTTTGGTCCAAGAACCAGGTACTGCGTACTTACCAAGTGCGCAGGAAGGAATTCCTGCGTACTTACCAAGTACGCAGGAGGAAGCCCCTGCGTACTTACCAAGTATGCAGGAGGGAGACTCCTGCGCACTTGCCAAGTGCGCATGAGCAAGTCCCTGCGCACTTACTAAGTGCGCAGGAAGCAGACAGCAGGTTGGTTAAGTAAAGTCAGTAAGTTAAGAATGATTAAACCATTAGAGTTGGGGTTGGGTCTAATGTGTATTTAACTACCTAATCCAGATCGAAAGTGACGCTGTTGGACCTTCGTTTAGGACAACCTAGAGTAGCTCATCAGGTGAGTTCTATGTGCCCCCTTCTATGTTATGTGCAAATAATTTATAAATGTTTTGGGGCTGAAGTGTATACACTAAATGAATAAATGCTATAAGTGTCAATGTGATCATACGTATATATATATATATATATATAAATACCTATATATGTGAAAATGAATTATGAATAAAGAATGAAGCGTATGATACAAAGAATGAATGAAAAAAGGGCATAACGTAAAAGAATGAAATCTTGCTTTATATTACATATATATTGCATGTTATGAATGAATGTAAGCGTTATAAACCCTTCTATGACAACGACTACTTCGGTAGACGGACGACCACGTGACTATTTTGCAACCGAGATAAAAACGTACCTTCGCAAGCTAGGACGTATGAAAAGGTATTAATGGACGGTCGAAGCAAACCTTAACTAATGTAGAACGGTTGCATACATAATGGTCACGTGGGAAACGGATGCCCTAGGGCAGACGGACAAAAATGAGGGACTACGACGGTAGGACGGTAAAGAGCGGACGGACAAAGGTTGCCGGACGGATTTAATGATATGACGGACGGTTTTCTAGAGCCGGACGGTAATGAAACGGGCTACGACGGTAGCTCTGACTGCGATGTCTTTGTGACATTCGCGACAAGTATGATGGGTTGATCTCCCTTAAGATTATGGCCAATATGTGTTCTCTCAAAGAAAGTATGTATGTACATATGTATATACCCTCAATGAATGTTATGTGAGAACAGAAAAGTAAAGAATATTTAAAAGAACGAATATACATATATACATTATATTCATGATAAGATAAATATTATGTATGATTGTCTTTAAACTAGAACTCACCAGCGTTAGCTGACTTTTAGTATACATTTCAGGTAACAAAGGAAAGGGTCGTGCGAAGGCGTGAAGGTTACCCGACACAAGACTGACATCCCACTTTAATATATGTGTTAAGACTTCCGCTGTTATGTTATGTAATTGAACGACGAATGATTTGTAATTGAATGATGAATGTTTTTAATTTAAGTTCAGTATTTATGACTATGTTTATGAGTAAATCCAACAAGTGAGGTCACCCGGAAAAGGGGCCTTACAAGTTGGTATCAGAGCAATAGTTTGAGAGATTTAGACATCCCTAAATGTCTAGACTCAAACTGATTATGGGACCAACACACGTATACATTTCAGCATGACTAGGCAGGCTAATATATCCAATTAAGAAGGCTAATATATCCAATGAAAAGGTTCTAATATATCCAATTAAGAAGGCTAATGTTAGCAGTTTCAAGCATGACTAGGCAGGCTAATATATCCAATTAAGCAGGCTAACCATTTCAATGTCCAGACATACTTCACATATACATTTCAAAGGAGGCTATTATATTACATTTAACAGGCTAACATATAACATCTACAAGGCTAAAACAGCAAATAAACAAAAATCGATTACCGTCATGTACTCCATCTCGTCAGACATGATCCTCGTATGCGTAGTATGCTCTCCCGATGCTCCGTATATGCTTGAAACCTTCAAAAATTTCGATGCTCCGTATATGCTTGAAACCTTCAAAATTTTTGAAAAAAATCCTAAGATTAGGCTGCTCAACCGTTGAAATGTCGTTTGAGGAGAAATTAACCGTCTTCGGGGAACAGGCTACTTTCAGCCGACTATGCTGACTATTAACGACAAAGCACGCCGGCTTAGCCGTCTTCGAAAACCGCGACTTGTGTCAGACTTTATTAGCCGTCTAACAAGTACAAAAATACATGGTACGCCGGCTGAGCCGTCTTCGATAACCAGGAAAGCCTTCTTGATGTCAGATGTAGATGTGTAGGATAGGTGTGTCAGCTATTCGGGAATGTAGCCGTCTAATACGCAACCGTTAGCCGCCTTGTACATTTGTAAAATTAAATTTTTTTTTTATAAATGTAAAGTTTAATATTTTATAAGTACCGGGGTAAAGATAGTTGTTTCTACAAAAAAAATGGATAATCGAGAGGATTTAGGACAAAGCGAAGAACAATATAATTCGCAGCCGTATTATGCGGCATCAAAGTGGACCACTACTAGGTGGAGACGGTTACCGAAAAGGCAGGTCGGAGAATCATCGACATTCGTCCAAATATTCCAGAAAAGCCGAGGTGGTTGTTTCCATGTGATGAGTCGGAAAATTGGTGAGAAAATGTGATGGATTTTTATAAGAACGGAGATGCTACATTTTGTTATTCTGCTTACTAGAATCAACAGAAAAACTGGGTAACGAGTTCTGGGGCAGTTTATTGGATAACAACGGTACTTTTTCGCCAATCGTAAAGCATCAAAACTTTTATATTTATTACGTTTATTATATTATAAGTTGTTATTAATGTTATAACAATTTTTTTACAGCATATCGAAGCTTGGGTGGGTAGAATTATGCGCATTCGACACGTAAAAGTGACGAAAAACGAATCACCGCAAAATTTGCATTGGACCGTCTTCCCACCGCAGTACTATCATCATTTATTAAATCAGTCGTCGAAGATATCATTTTCATTTTCTAGGGTCAGAAAAAATATTTCATGCACTTTGGGAAGTTGATTACGTTTATGTCTCACTTTTTATAGAACAAAGACGTTGGTTATTAGTAGGAATTGATATGAAAAATATGGAAATAGAACAATACTAGATGGAAAATTTTTCTTCAGTGGTATATCGCCACTTAATATTTCCCCTACTAACTAAATTTGTTGTACACTTCGGAGCTTTGTTGGTCAATATTCATTATTGGAGAAAATCAAAGCAAAGTGAAAAACAGCTTACGTTTTTTAGTGAAGAAAAATACATCCAAAACCACCACCGTTTTCTAGTTGAAAATTCAAGAGTTTTAGCTTGTATGCTAATGGAACATTTAACTCTGAAAAAGACTTTAAATTTTGATGGAGATATCGGGGGAGAATGTTACGAAATATCGACGATTCATGACGAATAAAATTTATATTTGTCGTTGTTTACCAACACCTACTGACACGTAGAGTGATATTGTATCTTAATTTTTTTTTGTTTTGTTTTATTGAAATCTTGTTATTTGTAATGAAATCTTCCTATTTTGTAAAATTTATAATTGTTACTTTGTTATAATTTTGTGGACTAAAAATTAAA
The DNA here is from genome assembly GCA_023525975.1 of Smallanthus sonchifolius. NCBI lineage: Eukaryota > Viridiplantae > Streptophyta > Magnoliopsida > Asterales > Asteraceae > Smallanthus > Smallanthus sonchifolius. The sequence continues at coordinate 83,934,696 of CM042036.1, forward strand.
ACTTAAAAACATACGTAACATAAAAAATAAAATACATCCCAATTAACATCAAACTAAACTAAAAACATACATAACCTCCTAAACAAAAATGACATAAACTAAAATTAGAGAAATTTAAAGGAGTTATCCGATTGCCACGAGCGCTCGTCTTCCCATGGATTAAAATAACTGGAACGTTCGTCATCGGTAAGGTTTTCCTCCTCGTCTTCAGGCTTAGGAATGTACTCCTCTCCGGGGTCAGTAACGTAACCCTCCTCAGAATTAGGGACATATTCCTCTCCAGGGTCAGTGACGTACCCCTCTTCTAAATTGGGGACAGAGTTGTCCCCAATTTGGAGTTGGCCAAACACCTGATAAAAAATTCCACTCTTCATCCGTCCAGGTTAAAGGTTCATCAGGTTGGATAGGTTTAACGGGTTCATCAAATGGTCGAGAAGGGTTTGCATGCTGGAAAGGTTTAACAAGTTCATCAACCGGTAGAGAAGGGTTTGCTGGAAATGGATATCCTCCAACCATTTTTTTAAAGTTAAACGTTAGAGTGTAGATTGAATGTTAAAAACCATATATGAAGTTTGTAATGATAAGATTAATATTTATAAAACTCCAAGAAGGCTAGTAATACCACTTCAGCCGCCTTACAAGTGAATTTAGCCTTTCGGCGCCAGTTGAAACAAGCCGGATAAGCCAGCCGAACCCAAGCCGGCTAAGACAGGTGAAATAAAAATATACGCCGGCTCAGCCTACTTCTTAGTGGGATTTAGCCGGCTTGGGTTTCAGAGCCTCCACGTGTCACTATCTGGTTGGTTATAAATCTGACAAATGTAACTTGGGCACGAAATTTTAAGCAGGTTGAACTAGCCTTCTCCAGCCGTCTAATGGTCTAAATGACCATAATTAAGTAGGCTGAAAAACTTTGTCTATTTTGGTAACTTTAACTAGTCAAATGTCTATTTTGGTAATTTTCCCATTTAATTAATTTTAGCTACAAAATGTAACATGTTTCTTGAACTAGTCTTGAAACGTGAAACCTTAATGTACCAGTAATGACTAATGAGAAGTATATAAATGTATTATCAATTGTTTTCTTTTAGTAATTCAGCCCGTGTAATACACGGGTTTCTAAGATAGTATATAATTAATGTATATCTTTTACTTATTTTATATATTCTTTTATGAGATGAGATGTGTATGAGTTGGATTCTAGATTGAAAATGTGTTTGTTTTGTACTCATGCTATTAGATGTGTATGAGTTGGATCTTAGAAATGTATATCGGATTGTGAAATAATAAATAAACAACAATTTTAATTAATTAAGTTTTAAAAATCACAGTATCAAATTATCAACTAAAAAATATAAGAACAAAATTTTATTTGAACGAGACAACAAGCAAATACCATGTGCTTGAATTATACGAGCCAAATATCTAAAGCTAATTTATGAGATGGTAAAATTAATTACAATAATTAATGTATGTTTTCCACTTTTTCACTTTTCTTTTTCTTTTTCCTAGACGCGTACGAGGGATTCTAGAAATGGGTATTCTATATTGATTGAAATTAGATTATAAAGTTACACTAGTATTGTGTAGAATCGTAAAAAAAAATAATATCGAAACGTTGGTCGCGAACCCGCTTGTTGTATCGGCGTGCTAAACCAAAAAATGGTCATTTTAAACGTAAAACACATCGAAATGTAGATAAACTGAAACGTCCTAAATCGGGTACATCTCATAGTTGACACAAAACATAACAAACATAGTTATTAAACCGGAAATCAGAATCTATTACAGTGAAAGTCTTGTTTCAAACATTCAAATATATACACATTTAAACTTTAACTAACATAAACTGTCGAGAAGGAAATGCCAGTCTTAAGTGCAGTGGCTCGACAGTCCATGCTATCCGGCCCTCACGACTCCTTTAACTCTTTACTTTGTCTTACTTTTGCTACCTGACATGCATACTAAAAAGTCAGGTAACGCTAATGAGTTCTATCTTTGTAGGATCGGTGAATACAAGATGGTTCTATTCTAGTTGAGATTGGCGGAAACAATCACAACTAAGCAATGTAAACAAGTAAACAAGAAGAATACTGATAAATGCAATTTGTATTTAGCTTCAAAGATTACAAGATTACATAGAAAACTCTTAAGTGAAAAACATTTGTATACAATGACTCTAAGTACTACTTATATAGTAACTTAGAATCAAGACAAACCCTTGATTCTAAGGATCAGATCTAACACAAGCCGTTGATCTTGTATTGAAGCTATTCTACATGTAACGACAATAAATACTATAAAAGTTATCTTTACTCAAACGTCTTCTTAGGCATCATTGCTTGAGTCCTTAGAAGAAGAGCGTCGTTGTCTTTTATTGTCTTGCACCAGTAATATTCTTTCTGTGTGGAGTGTGTCAGTGTTGCAGCAGAAAGTTGTCAGTGGTAATGGTTGCTTTATCAAAGCCAGTCAGCTGCAATGTTTGATCTTCAGAGGGAATGGCTATCAGCAGCAATGTTGTTGATCAGCAACAAGACACAACTGTCCACAGCTGCTGATAATTTGCCTATCAGCAGCAACTTTGGTCTTCAGCAGATAAGGCTATCCACAGCAGATTTGTTCTTCAGCAGAAGAACAAGTATCCGCTGCAGATAAGCTTATCCGCAATAGTTTGTACTTAGAGAACTTTGTAGCCATCAGTCTTTATTTCTACAAACTCCCCCTAGACTGATGCTACCAAAAATCTCTTACTGCTTTTGCTGCTGAAGCTTTTCCATGTTGCAGACTATCCTTTCTACCTCATAGCCTCTTGGGTCCTGGCTGGGATTGTTTAGAGGAAGTTCAGATAGAGTCTTTATGTCTTTGCTTGGCATTTTGAAGATGGCCTTGCTTGAACATATCATCTTCTGCCCTTTAACATCAATCAAGATAAACTCGTTGGTATCAGCCTTGAAGGACCAACTGGTGAATGGAGAATAGGTTTGAAGAGGTTTGGCATCAATGATTACATCTTTACTAGGGTTGAAGTAATGTTTAATCACTAGCAAAAGATGTCTCCCACCTTCATTCTCTGGCTCATGGGCTTCACCCAACTCCATCATTCTTCTTAGTTCTGAGTCTGGGAGTTGCAGTACCACATCAATAGATTTATAGATAGATCTTTTCAGTTCTCCCTTTCCCCTGAAAACTTCAAACCATTTATCTTGACTGTTATAGAACCATACAATTATTTCTCTTGAGTCTTCTAGTGTGATGGTAGGTTTGGTTTTCTTCTTGGAAGGCTGCTGATGAGGAGGAGCTGGGTGGAAGGATTTGGACTTTGTGGGTGGAGAGGAGGGAGGTCTAGGATTGAGAGTGGAAGGTTGTTGAATAGAGGAAGTGGTGGATGAGGGAGAAGGCTTGGGTTTCTTTTGTTTCCTTTCATCTTCTTGATTAATCACCCTCTTCTTTTAGCCTTTCTTCCCCAGTCTTTCTTCCTCTTCCTTCTTAACTTTAAAGTAAAGAGCTTGCAGGTTCATGAAACTCATGGGACCTAGCCTTTTTTCACTCTCTCCTCTAGCCTTTAGCAAGTCAATCATGACCTTCCTTTCTTCAGGGGTTCTTCTGTTAAAGGTAATGGTCTTCTTGGATTTCTGTTTGGCTTTTTCTTATTCTTCATCCCTTTTCTGATTTGCCAATTGACCTTGCTGACCCATGAAGGCTCTGTAGATTTCTTTATTTGATAGTTTCTCAAGGTATTCTACATCATCACCTTGAGAAATCAGAGCCTCTATCCACTCCTCTCTCATTTCTTTGGCTAGTTCAGAATCAGTTATTCTGAACTTAGCCTCTTCCTTTTCTTCTTCTCTCTTTCTTCTTCTTCTTTATTGAATTTTTCCTGCAGTTGAAGAGCTAGAGCTTCATCTTCTTGAATTTGAGAAGTTACAAGAATCTTGACTTTCAGATCATCTAGCTGCTTAGCATAGAGATGGATTTGTTGTTCTCTAAGGAGTATGACAGTTTTTCTTCCTTGTGCTTTTCTTAATTCAGCCATCTTCTCTTCTTCTCTTCTTCTTCTTTTTTCCTCCATTTCCTTCTTCTTTTTCAATAACCTTTCTTCATCTTCTTCTGTCATAGGTCTCCTCCCTTTGTCTTTGCTGGATGCCTCTGCTTCAGCTTCATGGACCACAACAGCAGATGTAAGAGATGCTGTTAGGATCTCAGCTTCAGCTTCATTGGCATTTTGTGGAATGGACAAGGGAAGGACACTTTCTTCATCTTCTTCCCATTCAAGACCTGTCACTGCTTTCCATTCTTTCTTCATCTTTTCCTTTTCTCTTCTTCTGGATTCTTCTGCTGTGTCTAATCTGACAGTTGGAGAGGAAAGAAAGGATGGGTCTGAGTTGGAGTTGGAGTCATCCATTGCAAGTCGTCCTTCCTTTTCAAACTTAGCTTTGATGGTTTTTATCATTGCTTGACTCTCTAAGGAATTTACATTGCATATGTGTGTTCTGAGCTCGAAGACCTTGTGTAGGAAGTCTGAATTTAAGAGTAGGATCTCATTGATGTTGATTGAGAGAGATGATCCATTACTCAGGAAGAATGTGAAGTCAGAAGACCCAGTGTTTGACCATCCTAGCACTTCCAAGTCTCTGACCACTGTGTTGTACATAAATCTTTTCCAGCAAACAGCTTCTTATTTTGTTAAAGTACTGCTCCTGATCAGGTCAAGTCTTCTTGGAGCCAATTTTTGTTCTACTGCTGTTGAAGATTCTGCACGGTCTTTAGGATAGGCCACCATGTTTGCTTCTTCTAATAGTGTTTCAAACCAGGGCAAATTTTCCTCTATTAAGTCTTGGAACCTGCTGATTGCAAGTTCTGTTGATAGATCTGTAGAGGTGTTGGTGCAGCTGGAAAGGTACAATTCAAGCACTTGGAGTGGATTTAGTGCATTCCAGTTCAGCTCTTCTACCCCACCGAACTCCTTTTCGATCCAGAATCTCTCAGTTGAACCATCATACCCCCAAGCTAGTATGAAGTCAAATTCTAGCTTATTTGAAGACAGTGTGAATTAGGGGGCAGTGGTTTGACTTATTATGGTTGCGACTTCAGGAAGCATGCTGAATGATGGAGGCGTGTCTTCATGGTGACTTTCATTCTGTAACTCCTCATCAATAGCTCGGACACCTAACTTCCAATCCTCAGTGATTTCTTCCTCTTCATATACTGAGTCTGGCAAGACTGTCTGCTCTTGTATCCATTTGTCGAGGCTGTCAGCCTCGTCTTCCACAGCAACTATCTCCCCCTTTTTGGTTGCATCAGTGCACAGAGTCTGGTCAGTTTGAGTGCCCACTGAGACAAGGGAGGGAGTAGTCACTGGAGGGCATTGATGGGCTTCATGCATAGAGTCTTGGTGCCTTAGTTTTGACACTTCAGCCTCTAGCATTTTCACCCTGGCCGTCAATTCCAAGTTATGAAGTTTCAGTCTATCCTCATCCACAGTTGTGGAATCACTGGATCCAGATGGGGCCTTAGGCCTAGCCTCTGCATCCCCATCACCCTGGTTTTCTTGGCACCTGGGATTCCTCTCAGTGAAGAGTGTTTAAAAAAAACATCCTCACTGTGAGTTGTCGTGGTTAGGGTCTTAATGATGTTATCACTTTCCTCCTGGTCAGTTGATGTACCAGGAGTAGTGACAGCCCTTTCCACATTCACTCTATCAGTACTCTCAGAGTGAACCTTCTTGGGTAATGAACTTGGGATAGGTACACTAGTAGCCAAGTCAATCAATACCTCCGAGATAGTGGTTGTTAGAGAAGGTATATCATCTTGACAAGGTACCTCTGCATTTAAGTTCAGAGAAGAAAAATAATGGAATGGCTCAGTGGGTTGTTCTATGGATCCGGGATGTGATCCTGATCCTAATAGAGAAGCTTCCAAGGAAGTCTCTCTAATGATGTGGCTATCCCTTTTGATATTCTCATCAAAATTTTGGGATTCTGAATGAGGGCTTTTAGGTTGGGATTGGGCCTTTGAGAAAAGAAGAGAAGGAGTCTTCTTGCTCCTTTTTCTAGTATATTTTGCCGCAACTGGGGCCCTTTGTTCCAGTTTAACGATAACATCCAAAACAGTTGTAAGTAATTTATGTGCCTGTGCATCCTTAGTAGTATGCACAGGGGTTCGAACAGTGGAAGGAGATTGTTGTTCAGGATGTGAAGAGGAAGGTGTGGGATTAGTATCAGTTGGGATTGTTGAACTGTCACCCTGGGTACTTTGTATATTCATCATTGTAGATAATAATGGAATATTGACCCCTGAGAACTTTTTGAAAACAGTTCTCATACTTTGGAAAATGTTATTTTTATGTCCATCATAAGATAGATTTTTGCAGATTTTGAAAGATCTTTTAATTCTTTTGCAGATTTTGAAAGATCTTTTAATTTGTTATTGAAGACTTCCTGCAAGAATCTTGGGTACATGCAAAATGATTGCTTTGCACCTTCTTGAAGGTTATATCTCAAACCTTCAAAGATGAGATGTGCAAAGTTGAAACCCTGGCCAGAAACCATACCATGAACAGCAGAGGCGAGAGCAGAACTCACTTGATGCCATCCACTTCTCTTCTAGGATATGCATTATAGAAGAGTGTGGCATAGAAACTTCCATGGAGGGCCCATCAGCGCCTTTTCGATTGTGTACTCGTTCTGATTTCTAGTGTACCCTATGGATACAAAGGTCCTCATGTATTCTTCTTTTGAGTATGAAATGGCGGCCCCCTCGTCAGCAGCTGTAGTGGAGTGTCATTTGTATTCAAGGTTTTGGGCTTGTGAGAACTCTTGTGTTGCTTCCCCTGCAAACAAGAAATGCAATGATCTTCTAGCTGGAATTCTTTGTCAGGAAGCCCTCTGACAAGATTATCCTTCACCAATTTGTTTATGGTTTTGATGTTAACATGGCTTAATCTCCTGTGCCAGAGAGCTGATTCATCAACTAAAGCTTTTGACAGAAAACAGGATACACTGCCAGATGGAGTGACCTCATTCATGTCAAGCACATGAAGATTTTCTTTTCTCTGAGCAGTTAACAAAATCTTTTCTGGAGGAGGTTTGGATAAGCCAGGAGACAGTACAAAACATTCTTTATCTGTGAAGAGCATCCAATGCTTCTGATCACAGACCTGGGAAACACTCATGAGATTGAAGTCCAATTATTTGACATAGTTTACCTTTTCAATACTCATTCTTTCATTGGACACAGTTCCTTGTCCCGTAATAGATCCTCCTTTTGAGTCACTTCCAAAGGCAACATAACCTCCATTGAAATGTCTGAAGTTGGAGAGGATGGATCTGTTGCCTGTCATGTGCCTGGAACAACCACTGTCTACCACCCAGGTGTTATTCTTGTGACCTGGCTGTCCCTGCACATGAGAGAGATCTAGTTAGTGGGAGGAATCCAAGAGCTTGCATCCTTGTAAAAAAAGGGTTCTCGGATTATCAGTATCAATATGTGTGCATTCAACGGAACCAATGATGATTCTTGGAGGAATTTTGGCTTTCCAATGCTGAATTGGTGGTTTTCCGGCTCTCTTTGCTTTGTCAGCAGCAGATGTTGCAGCTGAGGACTTTGGCTTATCAGCAGCAGATTTTGTTGCTACTGATGGTTTTACTTGAGCACAACAATCTTGGTTGCTGCTGAAGACTTGTCTTCGGGTCGATTGGGCTTTAATTGATCAGCAACATTTTTTTTGGCTGCTGATGGTTTAACTTGGGCAGCAGCAATCTTGGTTGCGGATGAAGGCTTTTTCTTTGGTTGCTTGAGTCTTACTTGACCAGCAGCAGTTTTGTTAGCTGCTGATGGTTTAACTTCCGAAGTATGCCTACCCTTCTTCATCTTACTGATAGGCTTTTGTTGAAAAGGAATTTGATGAAGAACCTGTTTGAGAGGATTAAACTTACAATTTGCAGCAAAGTGGTCTGATTCACTACAGATGATGCAAGATTGTTGAGGTCTTGGCATATGCTTTCTTGGTGGGGATAAAGAGTTTCTGAACTGAGTTGCTTTGGCTTCAAAGCTTCTTACCTTTTTGTTCTTGTTTGTTTTCTCAAAAGCATGTTGCTTTAGGTTTCTTTGCTGTTGAAGGTAATAGAAGCAGGTGCTGGAAGTATGATTGTATTTCCCACACACAAAGCATGATTTCGCCAGTTTGTCCCTTTGAAAGTACACATAGTCCTTTCTTTTGAACAATTCTTTGAAGTTCCAAGGGTGAGCTTTGTTGTGCTCAAAGGTGGCTTCTTCCAATATCTTTTGAACATATGGAGCCCTCTCTCCAGGCGCATGACATATGTCAAACACCTTCCTTTGTTGTGATTTGGATTGAGGCTTTGAGTTGGTGGAGGTTGAAGACTTTCCCTTTTCAACTGTTAGCTTTCTTCCTTCTGGAGGATAGTTGATTCTGATTTGTTTGGTTGGTTGAGATACTGGTACTGTTTTTGAAGGGATGAAAGGGCTTGGATTGTTGGCTTTAATAACTTCACAGGTAGGTGGTGATGAAACTTTATTGGTTTCAGTGGAGTCTGAGCATGTTGACTCAGACTCGGATGAAGTAGTGCATTCTTGCAAAGGGGTTTCTTAGACAACATGGTCAAGATTTTGGTTGGCCATGTCAAGGTTGGAAAGATTGAAACTTGGTTCATGAATGGCTACATAGTCAGCGGGTGGAGGAACATCATTGTTGGGTTGTTCAGCTTGGAATCCAAGACCAACAGTTACCTTTTCATGAATTTGAGCATCCAAAAGTCTTTGCAGCTTTTTGGATACAAATTCATATTTTTCCACATGGACCTTTTGGTCTGCTAATTCGGCCCTTGTAGCTTTTAACTTAACCAGAAGGTCATCAATTTGAGTTTCAAGGTTTGTTTATTCATGTTTTAATGATGAAATATATTTCTTTAAACAATCAATCTTTTCCTTGTAACTGTTTTCAACCTTTTTAAATTCAGATTTCATTTGGTGAAATTCTTCATTTTGATCTATGAGATTCTAGTTATGTTTCCTGTATCCAAGGACCTTATCAATACAAGCTTGAGTACACAGATTTTCATATACCTGAGGTGGTACCTCTGATGTGTCTGCCATGAGAGCTTGATTGTTGGCAGGAATATCCTCATACAGGAAGCTCCAGTCAAAATCAGCAGTTCCAACAGCTGCACAAGCTGCAGTTTGTGTAGGAGGAGTGGCCTGTTGCTGTCTTGGTTAAGCTTGGTGAGTATGAGCAACATGTAATGTCCGAGATTTTTCGACCTATCTTTTGCACGTGTTACTAAAGTAAAACTCGATTTTGTGTTAAAACTATTTCCTTGAAACAATAAATATTAATTTTAAATTAATATATATAAATAATTTATACTTAAAACACACATATATATATATATATGTATATATATATATGTGTGAAATTGATTTAAAAGTATGAATATATATATATATATATATATATATATATATATATATATATATATATATATATATATATCTTGTAACGTTCGAAATTCGTTCTGAAAGTTTTAAGTGGTAGTTAAATAAACCAATTTAAATTGTTTATTAATTATTTAAACTTGTAAACTAATAACTTTATAGATTATTAAAATTCTTAAAACTTATTTGAGTTTTAATAAAACATATTTACCTTATAAAAGTCGAGGGGCTAATTTGCCATTTCTGAAAACTGTTTTAAACTCAAAACTTATGTTTTAACACAAAGTGATAAAGACTCCAAACATCAGGGGCCTGTTTTGCCAAGAACCCAAACTCCTAACCCAGAAATCGATCACAGGTTCGAATCCCACATCAATCGGTTTTGGAGCCGATTTAGCCAAAACGCGAAATCCCGTCCCAATTCAATGAACCTCGAACTCGCCTCCCACGTGCGACCAAACCCCAATGAAATTTAATGCTCGGACACGGCCCGAGACCCGCACATTCGTCAAATTTGAAGTCGACCGGCTCAACCACTCACCCACTAACCGTTCACGCCTTTAATACCGAAATTGGCTATAAATACTAACCCATACACCTCAACGACATCATCCTCATACTCCCTAAGCTCTCAATTCAGTCGACCATCACCTGCAATTCGCAATTTGGTTCCCGTCACAGCCGACGCTAACTCGAACCCATTCTCGCTCGATTCGGCACCAAATCAGGTAATCTTTGAATTCATCTTGATCGTTTTCGTATAAAGATCAAAAGCCCTCTGTTTAATTTCATAAACAGAGGGTGATTCGATCCGTATTTGGACGATTTCGTTTCTAGGGTTCATAAGGAAATTGGGCGAAATCCAGGAATGTGTTTATCTATTTTATTTCCGTGTTTACACTCAACAAGGCCCGTAGACGGGATGGTTTAAGCAGGTGTGGGTGTTTGTGAACCGGGCGACCCGGGTTCGATTCCGGTTAGCCAAGTTTTCACCCCTTTTTATTTTTTTAGCCTTTTAATCAGTTTCTAATACTTTTAATAATTTTTATAAATTTTGTGATACTTTTATAAACGTGAATATAAATTTATTTACACTTTTATTTTCTAAAAACATTTTATTTAATTAATCTTAATTAAAACTTATGATAATAAACTTATTAAAAATAATTTTAAACATTTAAAAGAATACTTCCAAAATTTATAAAACTTGGACATTCAATAGAAATCGTTTTATAAAATTCAAAACTTAATTCCTTATTCTTTTTATATATACAATAAACTTACTTTTGTTTAAAACTTTAATTTAATAAATTTTAAACTTATACATTTTTATATTTCATATAAACAAGAAATCCATTTGTTTATATAAATTTAAATCATAAGAAAATAAATATACTTCACTCATTTTCTTTATGAACTTATAAACTTTATAAAATAAAGTAGAAACTTTAAAACACTTGTAACCTTTATTTAAAAAGCTTATAAGAAACTTTATTTAAGACATCTATAAACTCATAATTTTATTTAAACTTTAAACGTATAATTTAAACTTTATAAGAAGTTCTATTTAACATTTTGTAAAATTATAAATGCTCATTATTATTTAAACTTATAACCACATCCTAAACATTATTAAATTACAAATTGTTTTTTAAGATAAATACTTAATTCTTAAATAGTTTAAATCTTGAATGATTTATAAATTATTCTTTTGGGATAATTATTTGTCCTTAGTAATTATTTATTCGTAAATAATTATTATTTATCCTTAGAAATTATTTATTATTAAATAATTATTATTTATTCTTAATAATTATTTATTTTAAATAATTGTTATTGATCCTTAATCATTATACTTTTTATATATCCTTCCAACTATATTATTAAGATACTTAGAAAATTTCTTTGAATTATTATTACCTATTTTGAGTAATAAATATTGATAAAACATTTAAATAATTATTTTAATCTATAAATCTATTAAACTTTGACACACAAGTCTTGTATCATTCATTCAAAACCTTTATTTTAAACTTGATTTAAACTTCACAAACACGACCATTCACATCTCCCATTGAAACCCTAGTCAAATCTTGAAATCCCAAATCGTTGTCTTAGACTTATGGAAATAAACTTGAAACTTTAGACTTGCATACTTAGGCTTAGTGTGAGGATATTCTCCCTCCAAGTCTTGCAAATACTTATCCGTGTCGGATACTCTTCACCAATCCATGTGAATATACTTAGCCCCTTTTTCCTTTCTATACTTTTGGGATGAAACATGTTCAAAACTTTAAACTTATACAATTCTTGTACAACTATGATTAGATACTTATTCTTATGTTAAACTTGAGACTTGTATGCTTAGATTAAACTTAAAACTAGCACATTCATTAACTTTGATCAAGCCTATGGTAACAATGATATATCTATTACATTTGACCAATCCACCTTGATTGATTGACCGCTTCGGGGGGGAGCCCTTGGTGATTGTTACTGAATTAAACTTTAAACTTGAGACTTATAAGGGTAACCTGCGGGTTATGCCTAAACTTGGTTGGAGGGTTGAAGTGCACAATGTTTAAGATACTTGTTCTCATACTTACATTATAGAATGCATATATCATAGTGAATTGTAATTCTTTCCAAATACTTGTTAAACTGCGTCAAAACCTTTGTATCTCACCAACTATTTTGTAGTTGACAGATTCTTTCACATGTTTCAGGTTCTACATCATGAGACTTGTTTGTGATCACATAGGACGCTTTGGACTTAGACTACTTATTAAATAAATGTTGTATACTTGTTATTTCCTTTGTATTGAACCTTCGAATCTATTATTAATAAAATATTAAAACTTTAATAGTCAACCTTGTGCTATTGAACAACCGCGTCCGCCCCGACGTATAATCCGCCGTCGGTTGGGGTGTGACAGATTGGTATCAGAGCCTTGGTTATAGGGAATTAGGTTATTAGACACATGACCTAGACTATAACTTAGGAGACCCAAACATGAGTTATCTCATGTCCTTTACTAGGAATTCTCTCCTCATTCTATTCTTAAATCTTATACGTGAACGCTTGAAGATTCTACGATTCTACTTACCTACGTACTACAAGAGGCTACTACATCGAGGATACGTTCTGAGGCTTTAAGTCTAAGCCACCAACAAATTCTCGTCAAGAGTATTTAAGTTCTAGACAATGTATGAGAACTTGTGCGGACCGGAAGGGTGGATACCTGTATTCTGAGAAATTCTGTCAAGGAAAGCATTTCGTACAAATCCAAATCAACCGTTGGACCCGTATGCTTTCCTGGGAATTCTTGGGATGAGCATCCACTTATAGGAATGCACGACTTCTCTAAACATTCGGGAACTTGAATTCCTCTTGATATGTCAAGTACTTATTTAGTGATATGCACTAAATGAGTACCATCTAAAAAGCTTTATACTTCAAGATTTCATGATCCGAAACTTTCCTATATAACCTTTATTCTATGATTCTTAAGTCCCGTCTTGTCACATGACAGCATGCTTACTCGTCATGACCTGAAAGATTTACCTTCAAGAAGAAATTCTTACGAGACTATACTTAAAGACTATATACATAAACTTATGCAAATACTACCGAATAAGCTTCATGATCGTTGTAATACAACCCTTAAAACTATGTATTACTCTACAAATTCTCCTATAAACTTCATTATTTTATGAACATAAAGGGGAAACCCTGGTGTTTCATCTTATTTTCATCACTCAACCAAACTACCCTAGATAACTCACTCAAACTTTTGCTACACTTTTATACATCTCAAAGTGTTCATACATCCTTAAACTTCATGATCCTTGAACTAACAGCCCATTTAAAACTATGTATTGACATACAAGTCTTTTACAAACTTCATTACTTTATAAACTTGAGAAACTATTGTGTTTTCATTTTACCACTCAAAACTTCATTTGATGATTTACTCAAACTTTGTTACACTTTATTACATCCCGAAACTTTCATACGTTTTTAAAACTTACACATCACCGTTTCTTGTAAACAAAACTTAACGTCTTTTAAATCTAAAGTACATTAACAAAGGGATTAGTAACCTGATCGTTTTCCCCACAAGAGAAGAAGCCTACCATGGAATAGACAAGCTCCACGTTTAAAGACTCTAAGCCCACAATGAAACCTTGACATAGTACCATAAACCCCAAACATCGGTGACAACAATTGAGAGAAGTTGTAGGCCCATGAGGAAGTTCTGGCTAGGGAAATAGGGCACCTAAGTGAGTCCTTGTGACCACCCCTTCTTCCGGGAATCCTCCTCGTTAGCCCATCAACTTCCAATCAAAACTATTTTTGAAAATATTACTGTGATAACTCAGTATTATAAATAAAAACTTTTGAACATATCTAATCAACCTTTCTTTCTACCCTCTCTCTTGCTAGGTAATGGACTCACACTCACACTCTTCACCAGTGTATCGTCCGGGAGGAGAGTCCGACCGTGAAGAGAGCAGCCAGTCACCAGTGTACCAGCCAAGTCCCTACCCTAATGCTAGGACAAGAGCTGAGCTCAACACCAATTGGATCAGAAACCCTAGGACATCACCACCGAGGAATCATTATCAACCACCTCATCTTCATCACCGGTTCTCATCACCACCAAAGGACCCGTATCTAGCACCTACCCCTACCCTAAGGGCTAGGCATGCCGGGGCACCTGCCGTGGCAATGGGAATCCCGATGCCTAACATTCTGAGGTTCGTAGAAACCACGGAGTTTATGAGGCGGGAGATGGAGCATAGGGCTCGGCAAGACCTGTTAAACCAAAGGATCGACGACCTGGACAATCAAATCTGGATCCAGGAAGAAAAGATCACGACTTTGGAGGAAGACAGGGAGATCCTCGAGCACCGCACCGAGACCACTAGGGCAGAGGCTAGGTTTGCCATCCGAGTAACCCTAGCAGTACTTGTGGTAGTTCTAATTTGTTTCTTAGTGGAGAGCTACCTAAGGCGTGCATGAAGCCTCCACTTCTATTAAATTTTAAATTTTGTCTTATGTAAGGGCTAGAAGCCCAAATTTTGAAACATCTAATGAAAGTTATTTTGAAATTTCATCTTGTTATCACTTGTTAATTTGACACTTCTTTCATCATTACAAACTTAACCCTCTTACCCAAACACTTCCGTCAAGAGCAGCCTGCATTAGTACTCGAGATAATTAACAACGTGACATTAAACTATAAAAACCCTAAGTGACACGTATACTTGAAGAATAAAACTTGAATAAACCTTCTGATTCGTAAGCACCCTTTTAAAACAACACGACTTACGAACCACTGTCGTAATCAACTATGATCCTTACCTATATATAGACTTCACACTTCAAAACTTGACCAACTTTTTGTTTGACAATCATACATACCTCTTTGTAAGTCCTACTTATACTACTCATCATTGTTTAACTCATTATTCTTGAACATCTTAAGTTATACACTATATAAAAGAAAGCTACGCATTTTTTTTATGAAACAAGATAAATTTGTAAACATACTACCATTTCCAAAACTTTTCCCGTTACCCTATACTAGAAGACTTTCCCCATCAAACTCTTGCCACGTAAAGGATTTGCTATAAGTCACAACGGGAACTAAAGGCTTAAATGCACGTTGCTAAAACATCAAACTTCGTATACACAACCATGAGGTCATAAACTTTTGAGTCATGCAAAAACTTATACAAATACTCAAACCCGTATTCTTAAAACTAAACATGATCAATAAAGGATCATGTAAAGCTTAATATTGAAACTTGAAATCAACTGACTTATCATACTTTCAAACTCATACTTGGATTCTTAGTCTTGAAAACTTTTTGTGTTCGTCTCAACTAAACCCTATAAGACTTGATAAACGTACATTCCAAATACACGAGAAAATTTAATTCTTGATACTAGAAACTAAAATGAAGGGAGACATTGCTCTCTTTAGCAGAATACCTCCCTAGTCTTCTCTTCAAACCCAAACATCGGGATCCACCAAATCTTCTGGACAACTCGAACCTTCTGTGAGAAAGCGTATAACGGTTAATCCTGTTCCAAACGCTGTCCCATATCTCTCTTAAATACTAGAGTATTTAGATAACCGCTTTATACTCAAAACGTAATTGTATACTTCTATACACTGAGGCTAAACTAAGAGACTTTAAACTATCCGATGTTCGACGTATTCTTGTTCAAACACAATTTAAACTATTATATGTTTGACGTATTCTTGTTCAAACACAATTTGAACTATTTTATGTTTGACGTATTCTTGTTCAAACACAATTTAAACTATTCTATGTTTGACGTATTCTTGTTCAAACACAATTTAAACTATTCTATGTTTGACGTATTCTTGTTCAAACACAATTTAAACTATTCTATGTTTGACATATTCTTGATCAAACACAATTTAAACTATTCTATGTTTGACGTATTCTTGTTCAAACACAATTTAAACTATTCTATGTTTGACGTATTCTTGTTCAAACACAATTTGAGGTACTCCATGTTTGACGTATTCTTGTTCAAACATGATGAACGTATGAGACTTTAAACTACTCCATGTTTTACGTATTCTTGTTCAAACATGATGAACGTATGAGACTTTAAACTACTCCATGTTTGACGTATGCTTGTTCAAACATGATGAGCGTATAAGACTTTTAAATTACTCAAGGTTTGATGAATTCTTGATCAAACACGAGGAAAGTGTAAAGACTTTAAACTACTCGATGATTGAGGTATTCTTATTCAATCACGAGGAAACTTTGAACTCTAAATCTTGTCACATTCTTCTCTCTTTAATCATTGAATGGCATTTCTCTCTAAGGGACTCGTTAATCAATGATCGCTCTTATGTGGAAACCTTAGTCGTGTGTTAAACAAATTCTTGTACTCTTTCTTGATCCGCACACAAACGGAAGGACCTATGCAGACTATACGACGATTTAAATGCTTGCGGGTGCACACGTAAGTATGAAAATCAACGTATGGGAAAGCACATTAAACTTTGTCGTGTGCTATGATCTAATACTTATCGTAAAAGGTAGTCACGGAACTTAGGTACCGTAGCAATCCTTAGACGTATTAGTCTACAAACTCAAATTCTTGAACTATCATCGAATCCATCCTGAGTGATACATCTCACTTTAAATCTTGGATAGAAATTCAACAGTCATCCTCTCCAATGTTTTTGAAAACGAATCTTCATGTATCTGAATAAAACTAAATGTTTCTTAGGGAAACTCTTGATAACCATATGCATTGAAAACTTAGAAACTCGAGCGTAATCTTATCCCTATCCTTACAACTCATTTAAAAATCTAAACGTAACCCAGGGTTTACTTGGGAACGTAGAGCATCTTTCTCATTATCCTTGTGCGTATCATAGACTTAAATCCTGAACTAAACCCTTCTACTTTAATTTCGGGACGAAATTTCCTAAAGTAGGGGAGACTGTAATGTCCGAGATTTTCCGACCTATCTTTTGCACGTGTTACTAAAGTAAAACTCGATTTTGTGTTAAAACTATTTCCTTGAAACAATAAATATTAATTTTAAATTAATATATACAAATAATTTATACTTAAAACACATATATATATGTATATATATATGTGAAATTGATTTAAAAGTATGAATATATCTATATATATATATATATATATATATATATATATATCTTGTAACGTTCGAAATTCGTTCTGAAACTTTTAAGTGGTAGTTAAATAAACCAATTTAAATTGTTTATTAATTATTTAAACTTGTAAACTAATAACTTTGTAAATTATTAAAATTCTTAAAACTTATTTGAGTTTTAATAAAACATATTTACCTTATAAAAGTCGAGGGGCTAATCTGCCATTTCTGAAAACTGTTTTAAACTCAAGATTTATGTTTTAACACAAAGTGATAAAGACTCCAAACATCAGGGGCCTGTTTTGCCAAGAACCCAAACTCCTAACCCAGAAATCGATCACAGGTTCGAATCCCACATCAACCGGTTTTGGAGCCGATTTAGCCAAAACGTGAAATCCCGTCCCAATTCAATGAACCCCGAACTCGCCTCCCGCGTGCGACCAAACCCCAATGAAATTTAATGCTCGGACACGGCCCGAGACCCGCGCATTCGTCAAATTTGAACTCGACCGGCTCAACCACTCACCCACTAACCGTTCACGCCTTTAATGCCGAAATTGGCTATAAATACTAACCCATACACCTCAACGACATCATCCTCATACTCCCTAAGCTCTCAATTCAGTCGACCATCACCTGCAATTCGCAATTTGGTTCCCGTCACAGCCGACGCTAACTCGAACCCATTCTCGCTCGATTCGGCACCAAATCAGGTAATCTTTGAATTCATCTTGATCGTTTTCGTATAAAGATCAAAAGCCCTCTGTTTAATTTCATAAACAGAGGGTGATTCGATCCGTATTTGGACGATTTCGTTTCTAGGGTTCATAAGGAAATTGGGCGAAATCCAGGAATGTGTTTATCTATTTTATTTCCGTGTTTACACTCAACAAGGCCCGTAGACGGGATGGTTTAAGCAGGTGTGGGTGTTTGTGAACCGGGCGACCCGGGTTCGATTCCGGTTAGCCCAGTTTTCACCCCTTTTTATTTTTTTAGCCTTTTAATCAGTTTCTAATACTTTTAATAATTTTTATAAATTCTGTGATACTTTTATAAACGTGAATATAAATTTTATTTACACTTTTATTTTCTAAAAACATTTTATTTAATTAATCTTAATTAAAACTTATGATAATAAACTTATTAAAAATAGTTTTAAACATTTAAAAGAATACTTCCAAAATTTATAGAACTTGGACATTCAATAGAAATCGTTTTATAAAATTCGAAACTTAATTCCTTATTCTTTTTATATATACAATAAACTTACTTTTGTTTAAAACTTTAATTTAATAAATTTTAAACTTATACATTTTTATATTTCATATAAACAAGAAATCCATTTGTTTATATAAATTTAAATAAGAAAATAAATATACTTCACTCATTTTCTTTATGAACTTATAAACCTTATAAAATAAAGTAGAAACTTTAAAACACTTGTAACCTTTATTTAAAATGCTTATAAGAAACTTTATTTAAGACATCTATAAACTCATAATTTTATTTAAACTTTAAACGTATAATTTAAACTTTATAAGAAGTTCTATTTAACATTTTGTAAACTTATAAATGCTCATTATTATTTAAACTTATAACCACATCCTAAACATGATTAAATTACAAATTGTTTTGTAAGATAAATACTTAATTCTTAAATAGTTTAAATCTTGAATGATTTATAAATTATTCTTTTGGGATAATTATTTGTTCTTAGTAATTATTTATTCGTAAATAATTATTATTTATCCTTAGAAATTATTTATTCTTAAATAATTATTATTTATTCTTAATAATTATTTATTTTAAATAATTGTTATTGATCCTTAATCATTATTTCTTTTTATATATCCTTCCAACTATATTATTAAGATACTTAGAAAATTTCTTTGAATTATTATTACCTATTTTGAGTAATTAATAATGATAAAACATTTAAATAATTATTCTAATCTATAAATCTATTAAACTTTGACACACAAGTCTTGTATCATTAATTCAAAACCTTTATTTTAAACTTGATTTAAACTTCACAAACACGACCATTCACATCTCCCATTGAAACCCTAGTCGAATCTTGAAATCCCAAATCGTTGTCTTAGACTTATGGAAATAAACTTGAAACTTTAGACTTGCATACTTAGGCTTATTGTGAGAATATTCTCCCTCCAAGTCTTGCAAATACTTATCCGTGTCGGATACTCTTCACCAATCCATGTGAGTATACTTAGCCCCTTTTTCCTTTCTATACTTTTGGGGTGAAACATGTTCAAAACTTTAAACTTATACAATTCTTGTACAACTATGATTAGATGCTTATTCTTATGTTAAACTTGAGACTTGTATGCTTAGATTAAACTTAAAACTAGCACATTCATTAACTTTGATCAAGCCTATGGTAACAATGATAGATCTATTGCATTTGACCAATCCACCTTGATTGATTGACCCCTTCGGGGGGAGCCCTTGGTGATTGTTACTGAATTAAACTTTAAACTTGAGACTTATGAGGGTAACCTGCGGGTTATGCCTAAACTTGGTTGGAGGGTTGAAGTGCACAATGTTTAAGATACTTGTTCTCATACTTACATTATAGAATGCATATATCATAGTGAATTGTAATTCTTTCCAAATACTTGTTAAACTGCGTCAAAACCTTTGTATCTCACCAACTATTTTGTAGTTGACAGATTCTTTCACATGTTTCAGGTTCTACATCATGAGACTTGTTTGTGATCACATAGGACGCTTTGAACCTAGACTACTTATTAAATAAATGTTGTATACTTGTTATTTCCTTTGTATTGAACCTTCGAATCTATTACTAATAAAATATTGAAACTTTAATAGTCAACCTTGTGCTATTGAATAACCGCGTCCGCCCCGACGTATAATCCGCCGTCGGTTGGGGTGTGACACAGCAGCTGGGTTTGCCTTTGGTGCCTTGCATTCTCTAGCAAAATGACCAAGTTGGTTACAGTTGTAACACCTCAATTTGCTTTTGTCCAAGCCAACCCTGGTGTTAGAGTTGTTGCTTGGAACGGGTCTTCCTGTTCTTAAGTAGAACCTTTTTGCTCTTAGAGAGAGCATGGCATAGGAGTGCTTTATCCATTTCTTCTAGATCATCTGGATGAAAACATTCCAGATCTTCCTTGATAAAGGACATATTGCTTGAGTTTTCAGAGACAAAAGCAGCAGAGGTTGATGTTTGAGGTAGGGCTTCAAGAAGAAATGGTGAGTTGTTTGATTGAGAGGTTGGAGTTTGGGGATGAGTGACGATGGGAGGATAATAGTTGCTTGAACTAGGACCTGAGTGGTCAGAGTGGAGGGCAGAAGAGGTGGTGGTGGATGTTGAGGATGTTTGGTAGCTTGAGCTTCTTTCCTTGGCCTGAGTCATCTCTAATTCATAGGTCTTTAGCATACCAAAAAGCTCAGTCATCTGAAGAGTCTTCAGATTCTCAGTTCTTCTGATGGACATTGTGTAGAGTGTCCAGCAACTGGGTAGAGACCTGATGAACTTCTTGAGAATATCTTCATTCTACAGCTTCACTTTTGAGCACTGCAGCTCACCTACAAGATAAGTATATCTGTTAAATAAAACAGTTAGAGACTCACCTTCCTTCGAGACGAAGTTTTCATATTGCTGCTTCAGGATGTCTCTTCTGTTTTCTTTTACTTCTTATGAACGAGCAAACATCTTCTCAAGAGCTTTCCATAGCTCCTTCGCAGTTTTGTATCCTCTGAAGTTGTGAAAAACTTCAATTGGTAAGCACATCTGGATGGCTCCCAAGGCCTTGAAATCTACCTTCATTTTCTTGATGTCTTCATCGGAGTATTTGGAGGATTCTTTGGGAACCAGTGTACCTCCGGAATCAGCGGAGGCCACCATGGGTATGTATGGTCCATCTTTTATGGATTTCCACATCCCATATTCTTGATAACAGAAGAAGCTTTCCATTCTGTTCTTCCACATATCATAGTCTTCTCCAGACACCAGTCTTGGTGGTCTGCTGATGCTTCCAGTGTCTTCAACTCCATTGTTTTGTGCCATTTTTGATTTGTGATAGTGGGTGACTTTAGCAAAGAGATAGTTTTAAATAGAACCAGAGAATGATTAAAAAAGTGTGAGTTTGTTTAATCTGTGAGCCAAAGCTCTTATACCACTTGTAGGATCGGTGAATACAAGATGGTTCTATTCTAGTTGAGATTGGCGGAAACAATCACAACTAAGCACTGTAAACAAGTAAACAAGAAGAATTCTGATAAATGTAATTTGTATTTAGCTTCAAAGATTACAAGATTACAGAGAAAAATCTTAAGTGAAAAGCACTTGTATACAATGACTCTAAGTACTACTTATATAGTAACTTAGAATCAAGACTGACCCTTGATTCTAAAGATCAGATCTAACACAAGCCGTTGATCTTGTATTGAAGCTATTCTACATGTAACGACAATAAATACTACGAAAGTTATCTTTACTCAAACGTCTTCTTAGGCATCATTTCTTGAGTCCTTGGAAGAAGAGCGTCGTTGTCTTTTATTGTCTTGCACCAGTAACATTCTTTCTGCGTGGAGTGTGTCAGTGTTGCAGCAGAAAGTTTTCAGTGGTAATGGTTGTTTTATCGAAGCCAGTCAGCTACAAGGTTTGATCTTCAAAGGGAATGACTATCAGCAGCAATGTTGTTGATCAGCAGCAAGACACAACTGTCCACAGCTGCTGATGATTTGCCTATCAGCAGCAACTTTGGTCTTCAGCAGATAAGGCTATCCGCAGCAGATTTGTTCTTCAGCAGAAGAACAAGTATCCGCTGCAGATAAGCTTATCCGCATCAGTTTGTACTTAGAGAACTTTGTAGCCATCAGTTTTTATTTCTACAATCTTTACTTTAAGATATGAACTTTCTTTTGGTGGCTTAGTTTTATAAAATAAAATAAGCTTTCTTTTTTTATCATTAAAATACTTTGCCTTTACTTTAAAACTTACAATGTTATAATTATAAAACTGTTCTGTTACTGTCTTTCATTAAAACTTTGCTTTTGAGGAAACCCATTAGGTGTCCCCCTTTACTCTTTCAAACTATCGTTTCATTTGTACATGACAAGTGACTTTCACGTACTTTAACTATCACATATGGATCATCGTCAGAGGACTATCTCTTTCTCGCTTACATCTTAGGGTAAGATTTTTACTTTAGTTGTGTCCATACCTTAGGGTGGGACTTTCTCGCTTACACCTCAGGGTAAGACTCATTTAGCTGTGCTCACACCTCAGGGTGAGACTTCTACTTTAGCTTGCTCACACCTCGGGGTGAGACTTCTACTTTAGCATGTCTGCAAGACTTTCTACTATGCAAATATACTACAACACATAATATAATGCAATCACACAAACATCACTTAGACAAATAGCACATATTAATAGATAAGCATATAACATGGCATCTGTCACTGTCACTGTTGAGTTGTACCGAAGTACATCTCCTTTAACTTTCTTTATTTTCTTTCATTACTTTCTTTAAAATACTTATTTCAAAGATAGGACTATACTCTTGATCTCTTTCTCTGTCTTTTATAAAAATATCATTTTTATAAAAGATATACAATATACTCATTATCTGTTTCTTTATCTTTTATAAAAAAATATCATTTTTATAAAAACTAAACTTTATCTTTCAAAACTTTATGTCAGTATGCATGCCAATCCAAAACCTTAGGAAAAAGGGCAATAAGAACTAACTTGACTTTTTATGGAATCATCTCTCTCAGCAACTGAAACTTCAAGCTAGGTGGAATGCTAATCAATCTGTCCAAGAGTCATGAAAGAGACATGTCATCACATATTTAAAACTACGACATTTTCATCTGAAACCTCTTTGTCCGAAATCCTTTTCGACCGAAAACCATCTCGCTCGAAACGTCTTTCAGCCAAAACTATTTCGTCCAAAAACATTCAGTTCGAAAACTATTTCATTCGAAAACATTCTTTTTCCCCATTTCGGCCGAAATACTTTTCGGTCGAAATCCTTTTTCGGTCCATTCATGGACTTTTCGATCCATTCATATGTTCTTGGCCAAATTCTTCGTTTTTGATCCAAGTCTCAATCTTTTTACGTCCAAAACTCATATCTAGCTTCTATGAAGCTAGATATATACTTTTTAGGCCAATTCATATATAAAAATTCCGACTTTGATTGAAACTCACTTAAAACCCTAAAACTCACTTTTTAAATCAAGAAATCGAATCTGGGAAGGTTTAGGTACCTGTTAACGCTTGATTCCTTTTTCTCCAACCTCTAAGAACGTTCCAGCAGTGATCTAGGCCATTAATGAAAGTCTCGGGTTATGATTTGAAACGCTCTCTCTCTAGCTCTTACTCTTTCTCTCTCTAAGATAGTGAAGAAGATGGTGAAGCGGGGAAGATGAGGAGGAAGACCAGGTCTTACCCTCTCCCCCTTGCGCCCCCACGAGTCCATCCAAAGCCCGAGCCCGCTATCTATTATTATTCTTTTCTTCCTTCCATTTACGTAACTGCCTTTATTGATTTGTTGTAAAATTCAGGATGTTACATAAACATAAGGACGACGGAATTACGAAAAGTCACGTTATTGTAAAAACGTTTGCGCCCTTTAAGAAACTATTTAATGAACTCAAATAAAACCATTTAACGAATAGATCAAACCGTAAATAAAAAACGTAAAAATGGAAGCTTTTGGACAAATCAAGGACGATTTTTGGTGTTCTCAAGGCCTCCCACATCATTCTATTGATGAACTTCGAACCCGAATCAAGAATTGAAGATCAGATGATGAAGATGGAAGGCTAAATCACTTGTGATCTTTCTTGGATGGACGGTTAGTGTTAGTTATCATGTTCAATTAGGTTTTATCACTGACTGGTGATGCGTGTCGTGATAAGTTAAAAAAAAGATGTTTAAATTATTAAAGTTTCACGAGATCAGGTTTTAAATTTATAAAATGATAAATACTCAAACTTAAAACACACACAATAGACAAGTGTACCTATTGCAGCGTAATATAGTTTAGGTAAGAACCAAGTATCGAACCAATTTACACGGTCTAGTTCCAATACTTAACTTTTGTTATCGTTTAGCCGGTTTAATTAGTGAGTGGGTTTTGTGTGCTTGTGAAGCAGAAAAGTAAATGACATAAAAGTAAATGACGGTAAAGTAAATAACAGAAAAGTAAAAACGTACGTGATGTGTGTAACAGAAATGTAAATAACAGAATAGTAAATAACAGGAAAGTAAATATCTCGGAAATGATCAGGTCACGAATAGTATTGCTTTGGGCTTCGAATCCGCTTGGTACATGATAATGTTAAGTTGACCAATCCAATGGTATGACTAATATAGATGTGTGACCCGGGTCACCGCTAAAGCCTCGTCCTCACGACATTTGGTTCACGAATTATAATCTTTAGTGATAAAATGGTAGGACTACCAGCTAGGGACATCGTTACCCTCAACTCTTTGGTGTTATCTCCGAGTTGGTTTAGGACATCAAACTTAAGTGCTTAAATATTATTGTTAAATAGGTGATTATAGTTTGCTCACCGGGAGGCGGTGTAACAATGGCACCATGTATAAAGACGTACCGTTCTCAACATGAGTACACCAATTATTGGTCACATAATAAGTTCGTATAAAGACGTACGACCTTACTAGTACAAATTTAGAATCAAGTTAGACAACAATAAAAAGCCACTAAGTGGTGGTTTTAAGAACGAATAGTTAAAGACATAAACATACCACTAGATTAATACGTCAAACATTAACATGAAACTTCATCTTCACCCTAGCAATACAAAGAGTTTAGCCACGAATGACCATACTAACTATCATAACACTGAGTTTCATAGGCTCTCCTATTGTGGAACAAGGAGGAAGAGCCCCTCTACTCTCTACTACTACTCTAATACTGCTAGAAACGAACTATTCTCTCTATCTTTGTTGTTTTGTGGTGTGGAAGGGTGTTTCAAACCAAGAACTCAAGCCCTCTATTTATAGGCCTCAAAAAGAGCAACGCACGACCGTGTATTGGATTGCACGGGCATGCAAACACCTCGGGAATCAAACAGTGTACAGAGGATAATGTACTTAAGCCTTGGGGAGCAAGAGAAGCATTGCACGGCCGTGCATCCCTCCTCCTGCTCCCTTTTTAATATTTTAGCTGCTGGTTGACTCCATGTTGACCAATTTTGACTTCTTGGGGGGTCAAAGCTCAGGTTTGGTCCTCCAAAAGCTTGATTTCTTGATGTTTTTGAGTGGCTTTAGCTTTGTTTACTTCGGGACACCGAATAACCTGCAATTATGAAATATTAATGCTTTAAGTATAAATTGCAAGGTTATTAATCAATTAGTACCATAATATAAGGATTATTATGCATGCAAAACATGTATAATTTAGGGCATATCAACTGGTTATAAAACATGTTGGCTATTTGTTTAACTTTGTTTTGTGAATTTGATTCGTTTGATTAAACAACCCGTTTACTTTATTCAATTGAGACACCTTCAGTCGTTGGTTTCTTATCATTAACAATTGGTAATCTTTGGATTTGGTATTTTTGGGTTGGTAATTGTTTAAATTATACTTTGATTGTGTCATTATTCGGTCTATATTGTTAATCAACGCAGTTTGGTTCTTTAGTCTTGCAATTATATTTCTTTTGAATCATCTAAGCGGTCTGTGTCTATGTGGATTCCAGTTTGACGCTATCTAGTTACACGACGTGCTTCATAAACCTGAAACCTGGGAACAGTCCTTTTTCTCTAATTGTTTTAAAACCCAATTTACTTTGTTTGTTTTTGCAATCAGTTTCTCAATCAATCACTTTCAAAACCAATTTTAATTTTAATTGTCTAGGTTATTTAGTTTTCATAATTAGCATTCTCCACGAATTTCGTGTGGATTCGACAACCCTACTCATTATACTACAGTATAAGGTAGATAAGAACGGGATTTTAATTATATTTTTTATTAACCTTCGACATGCGATCACATGTTTTAATGGGCCTTATTGGGTTTTAATGGTCATGATGGCTCTTAATACCCCATGATGGGCTTTATTACATCATATTAGGTCTTAAAAGAGTTAGATTGAGTTGTAGTGGGCTATATTGAGTGTATTGCGAGTCATCATAGCTCTTAATGGAGCATGATGAGCCCAAATATGTCATATTAGGTCCTAAAGGGTCGTATTGGGTTGTAATGGGTCACATTAGGCTATAGTAATGGCACATATATGTCTTAGTACGGTCTATTAGATCCTAAGAGTTATCATAGCTCTCAATGGACCAACATTGACCTCACTAACCACCAATTATTAATACTAACCCTCTTCTACCAACATTGACCTTATTGACCAACATCAACCCCCGTTGACCATCATTGACTAATATTGACCACAGTTGACCCTAGTTGACCAACATTGACCCTCATCGCCCCTATTGACCAATATTGACTACAATCAACCCTAGTTGACCAACATTGACCCACATTAACCTCATTAACCAGAATTGACTATCATTGACCAATATTGACCCTAATTGACCAATATTGACTACAATGGACGCTAATTAACCAACATTGACCCTAATAGACCAATGTTAACCATAATTGACCCTAAACAACCGTTATTGAACCTATTTTAAATGGGTTGATGGACAACTACGAACTCAATAAAAAAATTGGTAAATAATAACAAGTTATTACAATATGAACAAAACAACTTACATCTATAAGTGAGAGAAATACATCATGACTATCACATCTTTAACTTATTAGCTCAACCTAGTGTGAGTTAATGAGACATAGTGAGGGTCAGCAAGACTTTACTCGTCACTGAAATTAATGAATATGTATAATATTAATTTCATATAATTATTTGTGTCCAAAATTAGTATAACATGCTATTTCACTAAATTTTCCAATGAAGAGATGATTAGTCGATAATTAATACGTGTAGTATATGAGTAGTAAAAAGATTTACGCTTAGATACGATACTCTCTCAAATAAATATGTATATAGGGTTGTCAATATTATTGTTAACTCTATCTCTAATAAGAATCAAACTTTTTTTAGGCAAACTATTGAAGACATTGAGTAATAATTATCTCTATTCTGAAATATTAAAGATATACTAATTTGATTAAAAAAAAAATATGTGTATGTATTTGAGTAATAAAATGATTTATGCTTAAATATGATACTCTCACAAATAAATATGCATATATGCTTGTCAGTAATTCAATATTTCGGTTAACTCAATCTCTAATAAATACAGGGGTGCTGAATTTGGGTGTTTGATCCAAAAGAATGAAGAAAGATAAATATGCATATATGTTTGTTAACTAGATCCCTAATAAGTATTGAATAGTTGAATAGGTGTGTTAATCTCAAAGACTGAAGATTTACTAATATGATAATAAATATGTGTATATATATATGAGGATTAAAAAGATTTATGCTTAAATATGTTTCTCTAAAAAATGCATATACTTTGTCAAAACTATAGTTAACTAGATCTCTAATAAGTATTGAAAGATTGAATAGGTGCGTTAAGTTAATCCAAATCTTTGAAGATATGCTAATTCGATAATAAATAAATGTATGTATTTGGGTAGGAATGCTATGAAGTGGACCTGAGCCCACCCAACCTAGTTAAGGCAACCCAACCAATTGAAAGGAATTAGGAACATCACAGGATATAACGAAGCGGAGGAGAGCAAATAGGGCAATGAATATGATATATGTGTGTGTGTGTTGTAATCTCTAATCTTCCCATCCCCTTCCGTTATTGTTTATGATTTCTTCAGTTGTAATCCTTTCACTATATCAATAGAATCAAGTTGATGATTTATGAATTCGATCATAGTTGGTTGTGTTAAGATCAAATCACTTCATTGGTGCTTTCATTGATCCGTTAGCAACGATGGCCGACCCTTTGGATGCAGATTCCAAGTCGATACAGGGCTCTTATAACCAACTCAGTTGCAATGTTCATGCTCTCACCAAATCTATGGACAAAGAAATGGCTATGCTCGAAGAAATCCTTAATCAACTCAAGTTGAGAGAGAAGGACGGCCGCTCTCAATTGACAGAGAGATTAAGAGTTTTAGGGCGCCATATGTCTACTCGTGTGTCTCTTTTCCGATTCTCTGGTGGTAATCACTATCTATGGACCGCTAACGCAAAAGGTATTTTAGCTTCCATTCGATCTCCGATATGTTTAATGCCTTAATACGATACTCTCTCAAGTAGTATGCACATATGTTTGTCAATATTACGGCTAAGTCAATCTCTAGCTAATAAGCATTTAAGTCCCGAATAGGTGTGTTGATCTGAAACACTTCATAAATCGATAATAAATATTCGTACATATTTGAGTTGTTAAAATAGTTTTTACTAAATACAATACTCTCAAATAAATATGTGTATATATATGTATGTTTCAAAATTAGGGTGAAATCGTTCTCTAATAAGCATCGAAGTGCCGATGGTGTATTGATCCGAAATAATGAAGATACGCTAATTCGATAACAAACACGTGTACATAGTTTTGTTTAATTCAAGTATTATAACCATTTTTCGTGATTTTTGCATCGAGTTCGAACAAAAACCTATAGGTTAAATTTTGATGTTTATTATTGCTATTTTTCATTCGATCATGTCACACTAGAAGGGAAAACAACCACATATTCACAACCATAACAAACATTCAAACTAACACTAGTTCGAATAAAACTAACTCTACCATCTGAATCAACGCTAGTCCGACCTAAACTTAATCTACCGTCCATAATCAAGGATGGTCGAGACAAGATTATAAATAAGAGACTATACAGTATCTTCCCTATATAGTTCTTATTTATTAGTTGAAACCATAGTTCTTATTGAACATATGTTTCTAGCTTGACAATGCTATTCATTTTCATAAATTGAAAATCAGAATTAATATTCATGTGTTTTGATTTGTTCACTTCTAAACACCGTAGACCATTCAAATGGTTATTAGATTTACTGTTTTGGTTCTCATCTCAACCAAACTCATATGTAAACATGTGTGTGAGAGAGAGATTATTATAGAAACCATAACTTTTTGGGGGTGAGAACTATTATTTTATTCAATCTTAAAACTAACGATTGAATTAAAAAGATGTAAAGATCTTTGTATGTTTCTCCTAATCTTTTACGTAATATTTTGTGGTCAAACCCTTTTGTGAATGACATGCATAGTTGTTTCCCCTCAAAAACACACATTTTTAATATGGGCATGTGCAGTCATTTTTTGGTGTAAAATAAATCGTAAGCAAGTAAATTATTCAAAATAAAGATATGGACACTGCACACACACACACACACACACACACACACACACACACACACACACACACACACACACACACACACACACACACACACACACACACACATATATATATATATATATATATATATATATATATATATATATATATAACGATCTAGGTATATAAGAAGTATTTCTAGGCTGTTCAAACTGGATTTGGACAGTCGCTTCTTCAGATTGTATAATTTCTAAAGGGTTATTATCAACATATTGTTGAGATGTTGTGGCCTTATCAAGGACCCCGTTTTCCGGAAAGTTAATTTCTTCCCATTTAATTTTTCTTCTGGTAGTTATATTAGACTTACCAAAATTAGTTTCTATAACTATGGTTTCATTTAATGGTTTATCGACCATTCTACACTGTGGATTTAAAGTGTATAAAGGTTTATAATAAATTCTATAACAGATACAGATTACTTCTGAATCTGGAGCATAGTTATAACCATGCGTTTTAACATTTAAAGTTAAAGCATCTGATATATTAACATCAGATAAAGATAATTGTAAATTCGGATAAACATTAAAATAGACTGGTCCATGAGCCAGACTAGTTTGAACAATCCCTATAAGAGACTGTACTAGTTTGAACAATCCCTATAAGAGACTGTTTCCAGTTCAGGTTTTTAGCATCTCTTAGAGCTGCTACAAAACTTTCTAGAAGACCTTCTAGGGTCAAGGGTTTAAATGAAATTTGCACAAGCCCTATGTGAAGGAATTTATAATCCTTTTTATATTTGTTTAAATCCTTATTTAACAATAGTTTAATAACCATATCTTTTTTATTTAAAGAAAATGTTTCTTCAATTGTTTTGACAACTTGTTTTAATCCTAACTTTTTAAAAGTTCATAATTTATAAATTAGTTTGTTTTCCATTTTTGAAATAGTCCATTTATTTAATAAATCAACATTATGAGGAATTTCATATTCCTCTTCAATACTGTTTTTAACAGTATCATTGCTCTTCAGAATATTCATTTTAAATGAATATGATTAAGTGTTGATTTACACAATCAAACTTTTAACAAGCTTTTATTTTAAGAGCACATGGCTCTGATACCATTTTTACGGAATCTTTATAAAAAATCTTAAAATAACTAGTTTAAAATTATTTAAACATTTTAGTATAAGATTAAAAACATTAACGAAATATAAACCAAAGAAAATTATTACAAAAACAGTATATATATATATATATATAGGTGACGGTTCTACTAAAAAATAGTTTTTCGCTAAGAAATCCTAAGAATTGGGTCAAACGAACTCTGATTGAGCTCATTTCAGCGGCGTTGGAACCGTCTCATCGAACCCTAACCCGGACTCAAAAACCTAAACCCCCCTCCACCCGCACCCCCAAAAACCTAACCCCCCTCCAACCCTACCCCAAAAAGCCTAACCCCCCACCCCCCAAAAAACTAAACCCCCCCACCCCCAAAAAAAAACCTAAACCATAAAATATAAACCCTAAAAGTTAAACCCTAAGGCTAAATCATAAGGCTAAAACCCTAAAATTCAAACGTAAAATCTAAACCTTAAAAGCTAAACCCTAAAAACTAAGATGATAGAGTTCGACGAGACGGTTCCAACGGCGTTGAAATTAGCTCAACCAGAGTTCTTTGATATCGTTTCTTAAGATTTTTGTCATTTCGTAAATTTTTTAGCGAAAAACTACTTATTATTTGATCCCCCCATATATATATACACACACACTAGGTTAGTTACCTGTTTATTACACGGGTTGAAAACATAAAAAATGTGAAATGATAAACTATATATATATATATATAGGGTGAGTTCACTAGAAAACTCATTTTCACGAGAAAACCAAAAAACTCCTCATTAAATGTGCTGCAAATGTGTATACACCCAAAAACCTAACCCTCACCCTCATTAAAGGTGCTGCAAACTACTTATTATTTGATCCCCCTATATATATATACATATATATATATATATACACACTAGGTTAGTTACCTGTTTATTAAACGGGTTGAAAACATAAAAAATGTGAAATGATAAACTATATATATAGGGTGAGTGTCACACCCCCAATTTTTAACTAACGGAGTTTTACCGTTTGGGAAGTGACGAACCAGGATCTCAGACATTAGTTACTTTGAACGACTCTACATGGGACTCAAATGAAAATATCATAATAATCAGAGTTTCAATGCGGAAGCGTAAAGAAAGTAAATGCGCAAAACACACGCACCCAAAACAAAAGTCCAAAAGTCCAAAACGTCCAACCAAACCAAGTACAATACAAAATAATCCAAACAAGCATAAATAAGCCATAATCAAAATAGTTGAATCCCATGCATGCCTGTATCTTATCTTAGCGACCTGAGAAAACATGTAAGAAAATATGTCAACACGAGGTTGGTGAGTTCACAGGTTTAAATATATGTAAATAAGCGTTTACCAGATTTATGTTCATTCAGTATGTATCTATAGGTAGCTAACCTACGTTCATGTTTAACTCAAGCGCTCGCAACCGAAGCTAACTGTTTGTTTATTTGCCTCCTGCCAGGTCTATCAACACTGGCGGTGTGAGTAGGCTAACATTTCACCCGTTCGATCTCTAATCAAGTTAGCGCGACTAACGCGGGAGGGATTTGTCAAACCCGGTAGTAGTACTAAATATTACCTCGCTAAGATCCATATTAACGGTCCGATATGAGATGAGGACTTTCTGTGATAGCGTGCTACGTTTAGATTTAACATTGATATCATACGAATTACAAAATCTCAAAATCATTTAATCATGTTTTCTCCCCCAAGTTAAAATAGTAAAAGGGGCCGTGAATACTTACCTGCGTTGCGTTGAAGGTAGTTTCACACTAGAGGTAAGTTGAAACCACGAGTGTAAGTCTCAAAAGACTTACGAATACCCTAAAATTATAAACACATAAGTTAGGGATAATAATGGGAATTGTGACGACAACACGGGAGATTGAACGTCTTAAAGTAACGCTCTAATAATCAAGAGTAGACAAACGTGTCCACGAGAATAAGAATTCTTTAATTTGTAATTAAGATGTATACGTTACGCGACGAATGATAAAATAATATTTAATAAAATAATAAATGTGTTACTTTCTGTTTGAGAATATAAACGTGCGCATTTAATATAAATAATCACATTATTTATAAGTTTGAAACGTCATGCAATATTACTAATGTGGTGACAATAATAAAATAAAAGATTATTTTTAATCAAGGTCACGGTTTGAAAGAAATCACTATTTTCATCGGAAACGAGGGTTTGAACAATAATATAACATACTATTATATTATGGAAATTATTATTAAAATGAATTATAACACTAAACCGAGCCCATGGGGATTTTCCGAGTTAAAACCTTTTAATATATTACTATAATATCATAGGGTTTAATTAAATATTAAAACAATGGTTTTAAAATAAACAAAAATCGAAATAGCAGCGGGGGGGGGGGGGGGGGGGGGGGCTCGAACCCAGGTCCCTCCCCTATACGCACAACACTTTAACCAGTTCCACTACCCGGTGCTTCGCAAACAAAACCCGATTTAAATTCTTTTAACACACAGCCGGTGTGTTCATCCCTTCCCTTTCAAACCCGAGACCAAACCCCACCCCAAATTCAACGAATTTGATTATGAATGTCAACAAAAGTTTAGGGGTTTTGATAATCGGTGGGTGGCGAGTCTGTGGGTGTAAATAATTTCTAAAACAACAAGTTCTGAATCGATTAATCAGCGATTGAAGGGCCGAAACCCTAGTTATGAACTAAGAATCAATTTGATCGATTTGAATATTAAATCTTCGTGGAAACATGGGGCTTTTATTCAGACAATGATTGCGAAGCTGAGGGTGTAACTTAATTTGATTGAGGTTGAGTTTAAGGTCGAGACCCCCAAATCGTTTTTATGAAGAACCCTAGTTTACGGTTTATAATCAATTCGATGTTATTTGATTCAATTGATATGGGGCTTTCAAAGAGTAGATGGTCGCGAGTCTAACCATATGATTCAATTGAATTTTAATCGAGTTTAGAATCAAAAGCCCCAAAGTGGGTTTCGTATGAACCCTACATTCAAGATCATGACCAATTCGATGTTATACCATTAAATTAACAGAAGGCTTTCATTGCACAGGCGATTCCGAGTCTAGAGGTGTAGGTTAATTGAATTGAGATCACACCTAGACTGGTAATCGATTAAACCTCGAATGTATGAACCCTAGAATCGGGTTCTTGCTAATTTTGATGTTGTAAGCCCTAATTGGCATAGGACTTTCCATCTGGAAGTAAAAACGAAGGTGAGGGTGTGTTTAATTACCAGAAACACATGCGAATTGACTGAGCTCGACTATGACGGACTCCGACGGTGAAGAACTTGATTTCCGGCTACTGTAATTTCCTCTCCGATGGAATTGAATGGTGAAGAGGTTTCAGTACTGCTCGTTTAGTGTGCGCATGTGTTTAATTTGTGAAATTGTATACAAACTCGACGAATTTGAGGAGAAATCGACGTTTACGACATAACTATCCATTATTCTGTTTAATTCTCGCATAATGATGCTTTTAATTACTCAATGATGGTTGTTTATGCTAATTAAATGTGTTAGCGGTTAAGATTTCAAAAGGGAATGGGTTAATCGAGTGAATTTGGATCATGCTCGAATGTGTTGACTTTCAAAAGTCAACAGAAATCAAGAATGGGTTAATTACACTACTAGTCTCTCTACTTTCCTGTTCTTAACTTTGAATTTAGGTAGTCCTTGAGGTTTGAACTAGGTTAAGAACTTGTTAGTTTGACTTATCAAAAGTCAACAGAATGGGTTTTGACCAATTACATTTCTAATCCTTGTAGTTTGAAGTTTAGATAAAGACATAATTAGTCCTTGAAGTTTGAGTTAGTTTAATTAGGTTAAACTTTAACTGGATTTGGTTAACGGAGTTAATCTGGAAAAGTCCGAATTGTCACATCATCCCCTAGTTGAAAGAATTTTCGTCCCGAAAATTAAAACAAAATAAATAAAAAAATTTTTCTGAGGTGTCACATCTTCCCCTAGTTGAAAGAATTTCCGTCCCGAAAATTAGAATAGTACCTTAAGGATTTGACGCGAAGTGTTTGAACAGATTAGGATATTTGCGCATCAGCTGATCCTCGCGCTCCCACGTGAATTCCGGTCCGCGTTTTGAGTTCCAACGAACTCAGACGATAGGGATTTTACTGTGCTTTAACGTTTTGATTTCCCTATATATAATTTCCACGGGTTCTTCGATGAAACGTAACTGTTCATCAATGTGTAGTTCCTCAAGAGGAACCGCGAGAGACTCGTTTGCTAGACATTTTTTCAAATTTGGGATGTGAAAGACATCATGTACACCACTAAGTCCTTCCGGCAGGTCAAGTTGATACGCTACTGGGCCAATTCTCTTTACTATCTTGAAAGGTCCAACATAACGAGGGTTTAGTTTACCTCGCTTCCCGAAGCGAATGACACCTTTCCAAGGTGAGACTTTGAGTATGACCATGTCACCTATTTGAAACTCTAAGGGTTTGCGACGCTTGTCGGCATAGCTCTTTTGACGATCACGAGCTGCCGCCATACGGTTTCTAATTTGAACGATTTTCTCAGATGTTTCAAGTACGAGTTCAGGACCTGTAAGTTGACTATCCCCAACCTCAGCCCAACAAATAGGAGAACGACATTTTCGTCCATAAAGTGCTTCAAATGGAGCTGCCTTGATGCTAGTGTGATAACTGTTGTTGTAGGAAAACTCCACCAACGGTAGGTGAGACTCCCAAGTGTTACCGAAATCAATCACACAAGCTCGTAGCATGTCCTCCAGAGTTTGAATAGTATGTTCTGTCTGGCCATCAGTCTGAGGATGGTATGCTGTGCTCATATCTAGACGTGTGCCTAAAGCTTTATGTAACGACTGCTAGAAACGAGAAGTGAATCGTGCATCACGATCCGAAATGATAGATATTGGCACCCCGTGCCGAGAGACTACTTCTTTCAAGTAAATACGAGTAAGCTTGTCCATTTTGTCGGTTTCCTTGATTGCTAAGAAGTGAGCGGACTTTGTTAAACGGTCAACAATTACCCAAATAGTATCACATCCGGTAGGAGTTCGTGACAATTTTGTAATAAAGTCCATGGAGATTTGTTCCCATTTCCACATGGAAATTTCTGGTTGTTGGAGGAGACCGAATGGCTTTTGATATTCAACTTTGACCTTCGCGCAAGTCAGACACTTACTCACATAGATGACTATATCGGCCTTCATCTTCGGCCACCAATATAGCACCTTTAAGTCATGGTACATTTTGTCGGAACCTGGATGGATAGAGTAACGAGATTTATGAGCCTCATCCATGACTAGTTCCCTTAGGTTTCCGAATACTGGAACCCATATTCGCTCGGCGAAGTAGCGAATACCGTCAGATTTGACCTCTAGTTGTGCTTCCATACCGCGTGTACCTTCCAGCGGTAGGTTTTCCTTTTTCATGGCTTCGAGTTGAGCACTACGAATTTTGTCAGGTAATCCAGGGTGAATAGTAAGTTGTAATGCTCGAACTCGTTTGGGTTTCGTTTCCTTTCGACTTAGGCCATCAGCTACAACGTTAGCTTTACCCGGGTGGTACCAGATCGCACAGTTATAATCATTTAAGAGTTCGACCCAACGACGCCGTCGCATGTTCAACTCTTTCTGCTCGAAGATGTGCTGAAGACTCTTGTGATCGGTGTAGATGGTGCATTTGGTATCGTACAAGTAATGTCTCCATATCTTAAGTGCGAAAACTACGGCTCCCAACTCTAAGTCATGAGTGGTGTAGTTTTTCTCGTGAACCTTTAGTTGACGCGAAGCATACGCGATCACCTTTTCTCGTTGCATTAACACACAACCTAGACCCTGAATAGACGCGTCACAATACACCACAAAGTCGTCCGTTCCTTCCGGAATAGCTAGAATAGGTGCACTGCAAAGTTTCTGTTTAAGATGTTGGAATGCTGACTCTTGGTTATCGCCCCAGTTATAGGCTTTACCCTTCTGAGTTAAGGTAGTGAGAGGTTGTGCAATTTTTGAAAATCCCTCAATGAATCGACGGTAATAACCAGCCAATCCCAGAAATTGTCGCACCTCAGTTGGATTCGTCGGTGCTGCTCAATTCTTGATGGCTTCTATCTTTGATGGGTCAACATGTATTCCTTTCTCGTTAACCACATGTCCTAGAAACTGAACTTCCCAGATCCAGAATTCACACTTGAAAAACTTAGCATACAGTTGCTCTTGCTTAAGTAATTCCAAAATTAGGCGTAGATGTTCCTCATGTTCTTCCTTGTTCTTGGAATAAATGAGGATGTCGTCGATGAACAAGATGAAAAATTGGTCAAGATACGGTTTACACACACGGTTCATGAGGTCCATGAATACCGCAGGTGCGTTGGTTAATCCGAAAGGCATGACCATAAACTCGTAATGGCCGTACCTTGTCCTGAATGCAGTCTTAGAGATATCCTCTTCTCGGACTATTAACTGATGGTAACCGGACCTAAGATCTATTTTGGAATAGAAACTTGATCCTTGGAGTTGATCAAAGAGGTCATCTATGCGAGGCAAAGGGTAGCGATTCTTGATTGTGACTTTATTCAGCTCACGGTAGTCAATACACATACGGAAAGTCCCGTCCTTCTTCTTGACAAATAGTACCAGAGCTCCCCACGGTGATGAACTAGGTTGGATGAAACCTTTATCCAATAAATCTTACAATTGAGTGGACAACTCTTGTAATTCACTAGGTGCTAACCTATAAGGTGCCCGAGCGATCGGTGCCGCTCCGGGTGCTAGATCGATTTGGAATTCAACTTTACGGTGCGGTGGTAGACCAGGCAGATCCTCGGGAAATACTTCTAAAAATTCACGAACGACGGGAATATCATCAATCTTTTTCTTCTGCCGGCTGCTCAGCAACAAGAGCCAAAATAGCCGTATGTCCCTTTCGAAGGCACTTCTGTGCTTTCATAAAAGATATGATGCCCATGACTGCACCAACTTTTTCGCCCTGAACAGAAAGGGTTTCTCCACTCTGGAGAGGAATACGAACAATTTTCTCATGATAGACAATTTCGGCTTGGTTTTTAGATAACCAATCCATGCCGACAATTACATCAAAACTACCAAGTGTGACCTGCATAAGGTCGATATCAAATATATGTCTAGCTAGTTCAAGCTTACATCCCTTAAGAATGTGATTTGCTTCGATTATTTGGCCATCAGCTATCTCTATTATATACTTAGCTTCTAACAGAGTTGGAGTTCCTTTTATCATAACACTAAGTTTCTTATATATAAAACTTCTATCAGCACCGGTGTCAAAAAGGACAGAAGCAAAGTAATTATTTAAGAGAAACTTACCGGTGACCACATTATGATCATAACGAGCTTCTCCAGATCCTAGCACGAAGGCTCGTCCCTTTGCACCATTTCCTCCACCATTGCCATTGTTACCCCCATTGTTGTTATTCTGGTTAGGGTTGTAGTTTCCATTACCCCCTTTCTTCAATTGAGGATAATTCTTCTGAATATGTCCCTCCTTCCCACACTCAAAACAACCCCTTCTGGATCCAGGTTGTTGAAAAGGTTGTTTAGCTTGCAACTCACCCCTACAATCTTTGGCAGCATGACCTATTTTGCCACACCGCTGACAACGATTGCAAAACTCAAAGTGATGGAAGTTGCACTTGTTACACTTAGGAGACTTTCCCGCGTAACCACCCTGGTTTTGACCTGAAGAGGTCGTCTGGTTGGAGTTCTTAGCAGGCTCAAACCTTTGCTGCTGCTGCTGCGGTTGATTAAACTGGGGTTGGTTGGGCTGGGGTCCTTTGGAGTGAGAGTTGGAGTGGTTATTGGAGTGGTGGTCAAACTTGCGTTTATGATTATTGGTGGATTTAGAGATCGAACCTCTCGGAGGTAGAGTCCCTTGAGTCACCGCCTGATCGGTTAACTTATGGGCAAGTCGGATAGTTTGGTGGATAGTGGTAGGGTTGGATGAAGTCACCATGCTTTGTATTTGAGGCACTAGACCTCCAATGTAAAGCTCAATTCTCTTGTAATCAGGGGTCACCATATGCGGGTACATAGTAGCAAGTTCATGTGAACGTGTGGTGTAGAGTTCAATTTCAAAACCCTCCATCTTTAGGTTCCAGAACTCTCCCTCTAACTTCTAGATTTCATCGCGAGTACAATATTCCTCCTTCATCATTGATTTAAACTCCTCCCACGGGAGTCCATTTGCCATGGCCAGACCCAACATTTGGACCTAGGCGTTCCACCATTTGAGAGTCGGGCCCTCCAAAGTTCCAGCGGCTAACTTTACCTGATTAGCCACGGGGCAGTTACACATGGCAATCACTGATTCTACCTTCTCAAACCAACGAAGTAGTCCAACGGCTCCTTCAGCTCCACTAAAGGCGTGAGGCTTACAATCCATGAATGCCTTGAAGGTGCAGGCTGGTTGCGGGTTTTGTGGACCTAGAGTTAGAAACAATATAGGATTGGAATTCTAGGGTTTAGGAAGATGTTTTTAGAAGATGAATTGACATTATTAGTCAATAGCCAAAGTGTTACCTGCAGCATTTTGTGCTGCCAGGGCCTCCGCCACACTATTGTTTATTAGTGCCGCTAGCTCCGCTGCCGTCATGTTAATGGTACCTTGACCACCGGCACGACCTCCGCGTCCTCTCCCTGACATGATTCTTCACAATCATAAATGAAAAACAATGAGAAATATACCGCATATTAAACATTATTCAGGTACGAGTAAGAAGGTACAACATCTAATATTTTGAAAATTAAATAAATTGTAAGGCTACAAAATAAATAACTCAAACATTAAACTTCTCATGCTTTTATTGAATGGGAACAACCTTACCCATCTAGGTTTGAAAAGAGAAACAACATAAGCAAAAACAGCCATGAAAAGGAAGATAGAATAGGAAGATCATCAAACATCTTCGTCATCAGAAGAAACATACGATTGTGCATCGTCCATCTCCACCGGTTCCTCCTCGGGTGGCTCCTCCTCGAAGGGATCTTCCTCAAAGGGCTCCTCCTCAAAGGGCTCCTCCTCGCCATCAGAAAGTGGAATCTCCTCATGAAACAGGGCTGCTTATAGTTGGGCTTCCAAGTGAGTCACCCTCTCTTGAAGACCTTCAGCAGTATGGTTTGCTACATGTAGCTGAGCTTCCAGAGCAGCCACTCTCTCCAGAACTCCTTCCATGTCATTGTCCGAGGTGTCCACCCTCGTCTCCAAATGTGTCACACGATCCACCAAAAGGTTATGGACCTGGTCCGTTACTGCTAGTTCAGCAGTCAAAAGCTCTATCCCTACTTTATTCTCCTCTATTTGAGGCTCTCTCTTCAGAATGTCAGGTATCTCATCAGTAGCATCTTTCACAATGCTCAACTCTCTAGACATGTAAAATACAAAGGCTGCAAAAGCTTGTTCCATAGTGCATGGCAAGCTAGGCAAGGTAGGAGATGAGGAAGTAGAACCAAAGTAAGGTGATGGGACATTTCCCATTTCGATCCATCTTTGGATCATTTGTGGGTATGCGTTCCAATTGCGAGCAGGATTCATTGCTTGTGCGCTGCTCGTTTCCCCCTGGTCAACTGAATAGTCACTGGAAATTGTCTGAAGCCTTTTGGGCTCCGAGGATGATAGGATAGGTGCCTTATGTCCTGGTGCCTTAGGTGATGGAGGTGGAGTTGACAACATGTTCCTGTAACAATATGTATAAGTGCCAAACATTCAAATGACATGTAACTAATGTGTGAGGCTATAGTCTAGTATGCAACCCTAGTTCTCTATAACCAATGGCTCTGATACCAATCTGCCACACTCCCAAATTTCAACTAACGGAGTTTTACCGTTTGGGAAGTGACGAACCAGGATCTCAGACATTAATTACTTTGAACGACTCTACATGGGACTCAAATGAAAATATCATAATAATCAGAGTTTCAATGCGGAAGCGTAAAGAAAGTAAATGCGCAAAACACACGCGCCCAAAACAAAAGTCCAAAAGTCCTAAAACGTCCAACCAAACCAAGTACAATACAAAATAATCCAAACAAGCATAAATAAGCCATAATCAAAATAGTTGAATCCCATGCATGCCCTAATGTGCACCTGTGTCTTATCTTAGCGACCTGAGAAAACATGTAAGAAAATATGTCAACACGAGGTTGGTGAGTTCACAGGTTTAAATATATGTAAATAAGCGTTTACCAGATTTATGTTCATTCAGTATATATCTATAGGTAGCTAACCTACGTTCATGTTTAACTCAAGCGCTCGCAACTGAAGCTGACTGTTTGTTTATTTGCCTCCTGCCAGGTCTATCAACACTGGCGGTGTGAGTAGGCTAACATTTCACCCGTTCGATCTCTAATCGAGTTAGCGTGACTAACGCGGGTGGGATTTGTCAAACCCGGTAGTAGTACTAAATATTACCTCGCTAAGATCCATATTAACGGTCCGATATAAGATGAGGACTTTCTGTGATAGCGTGCTACGTTTAGATTTAACATTGATATCATACGAATTACAAAATCTCAAAATCATTTAATCATGTTTTCTCCCCCAAGTTAAAATAGTAAAAGGGGCCGTGAATACTCACCTGCGTTGCGTTGAAGGTAGTTTCACACTAGAGGTAAGTTGAAACCACGAGTGTA
This sequence comes from Smallanthus sonchifolius, assembly GCA_023525975.1. NCBI lineage: Eukaryota > Viridiplantae > Streptophyta > Magnoliopsida > Asterales > Asteraceae > Smallanthus > Smallanthus sonchifolius. The sequence continues at coordinate 83,975,960 of CM042036.1, forward strand.
AGTCTCAAAAGACTTACGAATACCCTAAAATTATAAACACATAAGTTAGGGATAATAATGGGAATTATGACGACAACACGGGAGATTGAACGTCCTAAAGTAACGCTTTAATAATCAAGAGTAGACGAACGTGTCCACGAGAATAAGAATTCTTTAATTTGTAATTAAGATGTATACGTTACGGACGAATGACAAAATAATATATAATAAAATAATAAATGTGTTATTTTCTGTTTGAGAATATAAACGTGTGCATTTAATATAAATAATCACATTATTTATAAGTTTGAAACGTCACGCAAAATTATTAATGTGGTGACAATAATATAAAAAAAATATTATTTTTAATCAAGGTCACGGTTTGAAAGAAATCACGATTTTCATCGGAAACGAGGGTTTGAACAATAATATAACATACTATTATATTATGGAAATTATTATTAAAATGGGTTATAACACTAAACCGAGCCCATGGGGATTTTCCGAGTTAAAACCTTTTAATATATTACTATAATATCATAGGGTTTAATTAAATATTAAAACAATGGTTTTAAAATAAACAAAAATCGAAATAGCAGCGGGGGGACTCGAACCCGGGTCCCTCCCCTATACGCACAACACTTTAACCAGTTCCACTACCCGGTGCTTCGCAAACAAAACCTGATTTAAATTCTTTTAACACACAGCCGGTGTGTTCATCCCTTCCCTTTCGAAACCGAGACCAAACCCCACCCCACCCCAAATTCAACGAATTCGATTATGAATTTCAACAAAAGTTTAGGGGTTTTGATAATCGATGGGTGGCGAGTCTGTGGGTGTAAATAATTTCTAAAACAACAAGTTCTGAATCGATTAATCAGCGATTGAAGGGCCGAAACCCTAGTTATGAACTAAGAATCAATTTGATCGATTTGAATATTAAATCTTCCTGGAAACATGGGGCTTTTATTCAGACAAGGATTTCGAAGCTGAGGGTGTAACTTAATTTGATTGAGGTTGAGTTTAAGGTCGAGACCCCCAAATCGTTTTTATGAGGAACCCTAGTTTACGGTTTATAATCAATTCGATGTTATTTAATTCAATTGATATGGGGCTTTCAAAGAGTAGATGGTCGCGAGTCTATCCATATGATTCAATTGAATTTTAATCGAGTTTAGAATCAAAAGCCCCAAAGTGGGTTTCGTATGAACCCTATATTCAAGATCATGACCAATTCGATGTTATACCATTAAATTAACATATGGCTTTCATTGCACAGGAGATTCCGAGTCTAAAGGTGTAGGTTAATTGAATTGAGATCACACCTAGACTGGTAATCAATTAAACCTCGAATGTATGAACCCTAGAATTGGGTTCTTGCTAATTTTGACGTTGTAAGCCCTAATTGGCATAGGGCTTTTCATCTGGAAGTAAAAACGAAGGTGAGGGTGTGTTTAATTACCAGAAACAGATGTGAATTGACTGAGCTCGACTAGGACGGACTCCGACGGTGAAGAACTTGATTTCTGGCTACTATAATTTCCTCTCCGATGGAATTGAATGGTGAAGAGGTTTCAGTACTGCTCGTTTAGTGTGCGCAGGTGTTTAATTTGTGAAATGGTATACGAACTTGACGAATTTGAGGAGAAATCGACGGTTACGACATAACTATCCATTATTCTGTTTAATTCTCGCATAATGATGCTTTTAATTACTTAATGATTGTTGTTTATGCTAATTAAATGTGTTTGCGGTTAAGATTTTAAAAGGGAATGGGTTAATCGAGTGAATTTGGATCATGCTCGAATGTGTTGGATTTCAAAAGTCAACAGAAATCAAGAATGGGTTAATTACACTACTAGTCCCTCTAGTTTCCTGTTCTTAACTTTGAATTTAGGTAGAAAAGGTCCTTGAGGTTTGAACTAGGTTAAGAACTTGTTAGTTTGACTTATCAAAAGTCAACAGAATAGGTTTTAGCCAATTACATTTCTAATCCTTGTAGTTTGAAGTTTAGATAAAGACATAATTAGTCCTTGAAGTTTGAGTTAGTTTAATTAGGTTAAACTTTAACTGGATTTGATTAACGGGGTTAACCTGGAAAAGTCCGAATTGTCACAGTGAGTTCACTAGAAAACTCATTTTCATGAGAAAACAAAAAAAACTCCTCATTAAAGGTGTTGCAAATGTGTTGTACACCCAAAAACCTAACCCTCACCCAAAAACATAAACCCCCCACCCCAACCCCACCCCCACCCCCACCCAAAAACCTAAACCCACTCCAGCCACCTCCCACCCACCCCCTAAAAACCTAAACCCCCCACCCACCCCCTAAAAACCTAACCTAAAAGCTAAACTAAACCCAAAAGCTAACTCTACTACACATATGTAGTAGGGCGCTAATTTTTTTTTAAATAGGACGACGTAGGGAACAAGGTCTCCGAAGCGGTTTTTTAGTTTTTGATTTATATTTTGAGTTATGATTTTTTTTATTATTTTTTTTACCTTTAATAAATAGTTTTTTGGTTTTCTGTTGAATAATGAGTTTTCTTATGATTCTTCCCCTGTATATATATATATATATATATATATATATAGTGGAAGGATCATAAGAAAACGCATTGTTAGCTTTTGAGTTTAGTTTAGCTTTTAGGTTAGGTTTTTGAGGAGGTGGGGGTGGGTGGGGGCTTTAGGTTTTTGGGGGGTGGGGGTGGGTAGGGTGGGTTTAGGTTTTTGGGTGGGGTGAGGTGGGGGGGTTTAGGTTTTTAGGTGGGGGTTAGGTTTTTGGGGGTACTACACATATGCAGTACCTTTAATGATGAGTTTTTTTGTTTTCTCATGAAAATGAGTTTTGTAGTGAACTCACCCCTATATATATATTGAAATATACTGATATACACGGTTAACCCTTTGAAAAAAAAAGAAGAAGAAGCAGTTAATAGAAAAAAAAATGAAGAAACAGGAGAACAGTCGTTACCGTTTGTCGCTCAGCCACTCGTTAGACATTAGGTTACTTCAACGACTTCCCTTAGTTAGGTTACGATGAGATATTAGGATTAGGGTTATGGTTTGGTCGGATAAGGAAAGTAAAAAAAAAGGGTGGGGTGATTGTGGTTTGGTTACCAAAAAAGAAAGAATAGTAAGTAGGTTAAGTTTTATAGAATGTCAGAAAAATGGGTTCACATGAAACACAATCCCAGCCTAAAACAAATTAAGTAGTAGAACCGAAGCCAACATGAAAATAAACAAGTCGACGAGAATTGATATGAAACTCCTATAATTGTATGGACATGACCCAATTTAGGTGTTGGTGTCATAATGACGAAATAATGAATGAATATTAGTTTTAATTTTAATACAAGGGAATGTGCATCTTCTAATTTATAAAGTGTAAGAGTTCATAACACATAAAATGCATGTTGTTAGTAAAGAACACATGATGGGCTATTATGGTTAATATTTCTTATAGCTATGTAACCAGTGAACATATTCATTGGTCCTAACGATGCAAAGCAATCAAGATTCACGAATAAATATGCATATACATCTCTAACAAGTGTCAAATAGGTGTGTTTGATCCATAAGATTGAAGATATCACAATTCTATAATACATGATGTCTAAAATGTCTATTAGTAAAAAGATTTACTTGAATACGATATCCAAACAATATTGATAAAAGTGCAAATGTTCATTTAATAAACAGATCTAAGCATCCAAGCGAACTACACATATCAAAACTAAAACAAAAAAAGAAAGAAACATTGAAGTTAAGAAGGTGGAGTGTTGGCGTAAAACGAAGAATCTTCTCCATAGGTTTGACATCAATACCCACCAGGTCACGTTATTATTAGGCTAGTCATGGTTGACATCAATGCGCTGACATGGTGGAAAACTTGATTATATATGGGAACTTTATATCACCCAATTGATCACGAGCCAAATCAAACCTAGCCTCAATAGCTGCGTTAAGAAACTATTGTACTTTACCGTAAATATCTTAAACTAATCAAATATACATATTTGTATTCAATAAACATATGTTTCTACATTTTGGATGCACAATAGTTCTTAAAATGTAAACAAGTTGGAACCATGCATATTATGAACATTTTCTCTTCTTAGTTAACACACACGACACGTTACTCATTTCCGTAATCTAGAAAATATAGTTAATATTTATTGATTTATCCTAAGCAAGGTTTTCGTATCCAGAAAACAAATCATACCGAAACTTTCTTATAAGTCTATCAGTTGTATTAGTCATCTCAATATTCTATATTTAAAATACGCCGACAATATATTTCTTTTATTATCATGCAACATAAATTTGAAATCGAAGCCAAAGATGAGCCTGGCGCACTTGTGATCTTATTAACACCCGTGGTGCTCTCTTCGTTTTATTTAATGTGGTTTATTTATACTTTATTCTCTAAATCAAACCCATATACTAAGAACATTTACTTACATATTTTGAAAATTCAAATTTATAAAAACACAAAAACACTTAACATTTTCTTAGGAGTGGTTAAAAGAACCAAAACTTTAATTTCATATATTTTTTTTTCTTTGAAGGTGAGCCTTAATTACTTTAAATAAAATTTAGCCATCAAACATTAATTACTTAGAAATTCATAAATTTATAATATCGTAAAAGGATTGCTTTCACATGTTTTCCATTTCCATTAACACAAAATATGATATATGATATATAATACTAGAATCCAACACATGTAATATGATACGGTCCTAGCTTCTTAAGCCTCACCCTTCAATCTCAAACCTACACAATTCATCAACAAAAGTTTTGATTTCTTGATACTTGTATTCTTTCACAAAGCTTTGAAATTTCATATCCTAATGGCGGAAAGATGCAAGCGATCGGATGGCAAAGGATGGCGGTGCTGTCGCCTGGTGGCGGAAGGGAAAGGCTACTGTGAAACCCACATCCAGCAAGCCCAACTCCGACAGAAACGGCAGCCTGTGCCGGACCACCTAAAGCTCGAGAGAACTAGGCGGGCCCCAATTGTCCCAAAATCGGAGCAAGAGTCTGATGACGGAGTTACTGACGTAGTCGTACGCCGGAGTAAGAGAAGGGTAAAGGAAGAATCGGAGAGTGTTTCCGATGTGCCCCGAAAAAGGGTTAGAAAAATAAAGAAAGAGGATTCAGGTGAAGGAAGATCCGTTGTTATGAAATTGAAGCATGGGATAATGGAGATTGATCCGGGGACTTCTTCATCGTCGTTACAACATAAAGCAGGTTCTCTGGAGGTTAAAATTCGGGCTCCGGGTACGGGTTTCAGAAGGCCGGTCCGGTCAAAAAACCGTGAACCTGTTCCGATTGTGGTAGAGAAGGTTGTTTTTCTAACCTAATTTTGTTATTTATTACGGGTCGAATAAATGAAATATTAAATAGTTAGTAATGAAAATTTATGAATTATAAAGAAAATATTAAATAGTAATAAATATTTAGGAATTAGTAAAGGAAATATTTAAATATTTAGTAAGAAAATATTAAATTTTTAGTAATGAAGAAAAAATAATCGGGAAAAATATCTTAGGCTCACAGAGTGACATATGGCGCAACTAGTTACTTATTTATTAGGTATAAATTTTTTGATCCTTTAATTTTGTGTTTTGTAGAGAAAAATTACTACATACTTTGTAAATTGTTATAGTTTTTGCCCTATTTTCAATTGATATGTTTTTGCTTGTTTAATGGGTCAAAGCCTAAAATTTTATTTGTTGGGTCAAGAGGGGTAAAAATTTAGGGAAGGTCATAAAGATCAAGTTACATTGGGTGTCTAGTCAAAGCTGGTAGTTTTTTTTGGTGGATCAAGCACGTCAAATGGTTTGGATAATGGGTCAAACCTTGTAGGTTTTTAGGTCATGACAGGCTGGCTAACATGTCAAAGTGATCTTTAGAGTAGTTTAAATGGTCGGGCCATTGGGTAACGTGTCAATGCGAGTAAAGTTTTAGGATAGGTCAAACAGGTTATTGTAATTCTTGTGTTATATTGTTATGTATTCATGTTTCATTAACCAAGTCTGGAAGTTTTCATGTTAATATGATGTATTTTTCGTGTACATTCGTCGTTTATTTTGTGTCTTTCTATTTTATATTTTGTATATCGCTATGATGCATGTTATTCTTCCTTATAAAATTTGTTTCTATTAGTTCTTATTTTAGTGTATTTACTGATTTTCATTTATGAATGTAGCATTTACCACATATAAGCGAAAACATAAAAGCAGCTGAAAAGATGAAGATCACGAGTACATGTTTCAGAATGCCGGTCCGGTCTAAAAACTATGAACCTGTTCTGATTGCGGTAAAGAAAGTTTTTTTTCTAACTTAAATTTGCTATTTATGCATTTAAAATTTAAATTGATGTGTTTTGGTTTGTATACAAATTAAATTGTTATCATGCTCTTTTTTCTTGATGCTTTAATTTTGTTTTTTAGAGAAAAATTATAGCTTTCCTTGTAAATTGTTTTAGTTTTTATCCTATTTTATTGCTCATATTTAAAGGTGGCAAAATGGCCCAGTTAGATGGGTCAAACCCTTTAAATTTTTTAGGTGTGTCAAAAGGGGTAAAATTTTAGGCTGGTCAGATAGGTCAAGAAATATTGGGTGTCTAGTCAAAGCTGGCAATTTTTTTGTGGGCAGATCAAGCACGTCGAGTGGTTTGGATAATGGGTGAAACCTCGTAGGTTTTTAGGCCGTGACAGGCTAGCTAACATGTCAAAGTGATCTTTAGAGTAGGTTAAATGGCCGAGCGATTGGGTAACGTGTCAATGCGAATAAAGTTTTAAGATAGGTGGAACGAGTTATTGTAATTCTTGTGTTATATTGTTATGTATTCATGTTTCATTAACCAAGTCTGAAACTTTCCATGTTAAGTGTTTAATAATTGCTTCTTTTTTTTAAAACAATATGATGTATTTTTCGGGTATATTCGTCGTTTATTTGGTGTCATTCTGTTTTATATTTTGTATATCGCTATGATGCATGTTATTCTTCCTTATAATTTTTTTTATATTAGTTTTTATTTTAGTGTATTTACTCTTTTTCATTTATGAATGTAGCATTTACCAAATATAAGTGAAAACATAAAAGCAGCTGAAAAGAAGATCGCGAGTACATGTTTCAGAAGGCCGATCCGGTCCAAAAATTGTTAACCTGTTTCGATTGTGGTAAAGAAGGTCTAACCTAAATTTTGTTATTTATGCACTTAAATTTTAAATTGATGTATTTTTCGTTGTTTACAAATTAATTTGTTATCATGCTCTATTTTCTTGATGCTTTAATTTTGTTTTTTTTAGAGAAAAATCATAACTTTCATTGTAAATTCTTTTAGTTGTCCTATTTTATTACACTAACCACAACTTTTATGAAAACGACAAGAATTAGTGTGAACTATTTATTTTATTCAATCTTAAAACTAAGAATTGAATTAAAAAGATTGTAAAGATTTTTGTATGTTCCTCCTAATCTTTTACGTAACATTTTACGCTCAATTCCTTTTTTGAATGACATGCATATACATGTAAACTTATTTCTCCTCCAAAACACACTTTTTCAATATGTGCATATGAAGTCATTTTCTAGTGTAAGATAATTCATAAAAAAGTACATTTATAAAAAATAAAGATACGGACATTACGGAAATATATATATATATATATATATATAGATACATACTGATGTACAAAAATTTAACCATTTTGGAAAAAAAGAAGCAAAAGAAAAAAAGCGAAGAAACATAAGAAGTGTCGCTACCGTTTGTCGCTCAACCACTCGTTAAACATTAGATTACTTCAACGGCTTCCCTTAATTAGGTTACGATGAGATATAAGGATTAGGGTTATGGTTTGTCGGATAAGAAAAGGAAAAAATGGTGGGGCGATTGTGGTTTGGTTACCAAAAAGAATGAATAGTAGGTTAAGTCTTGTAGATTGTGTTTTGATTTGTTCACTTCTAAACACCGTATACCATTCAAATGGTTCTTTAGCTTTATTATTTTGGTTCTTGTCTCAACTAAACTCATATATAAATATGTGTGAGAGAGAAAGTTTGTTATATGAAAACTACGACAATTAATGTGAATTGTTTCTTATTCAATCTTAAAACTAACGATTGAGTTAATAAGATGTAAAGATTTTTGTATGTTTCTCATAATCTTTTACGTAACATTTTACGCTCAAACCCTTTTATGAGTGACATGTGTTTCAATATATGCATGTGAAGTCATTTTCTAGTGTATAAGATAAATCGTAAATATGTAAATTTATATAAAATAAAGATACAGACACTACAGAAATATATATATATATATATATATATATATATATATATATATATATATATGATTAGGTTCAGGTAAAAAGTATTTTAATTGTAAGAAGGGTGAGAAGGATTTAAGGCCATTAGATTAAATTGTTGAAAAGATTTAATGGTTGAGATTAAATTGTAGGAGAAAAAGTTGTTGGAAGGGTATTTTAGTCTTGGCCACTTTTGTTGACTTTTTTATCAAGTTCCCCCCTCATTTTTAAACGTTCATAACTTTTACATATGACATTATTTTTTAAAAAAAATTACACCATAAAAACGAGCGTTTTTTTATCTTTAAAACGAGTATAGTGTCGCTATAAACAAAAACGAATTTTTTTTTATGTTTTTTAACTCATTGTGTAATTAGTCAGGTCAATGTGTAATACAAGTTCATTGTGTAATACAAGTTCAATGTGTAATACAAGTTCATTGTATAATACAAGTTCATTGTGTAATACCACGTCTGGTCATTGTGTAATACAAGTTCATTGTGTTATATGTATTTAACATTGTGTTTTACGTTTTTCAGCTCATTGTGTAGTTAGTCAGGTCATTGTGTAATACAAGTTCATCGTGTAATACAAGTTCATTGTGTAATACAAGTTCATTGTGTAATACCACGTCTGGTCATTGTGTAATACAAGTTCATTGTGTAATTAGTCAGGTCATTGTGTAATTAGTCAGGTCACTGTGTAATACAAGTTCATTGTGTAATACAAGTTCATTGTGTTATACAAGCTCAATGTGTAATACAAGTTCATTGTGTTATATGTATTTATCATTGTGTTTTATGTTTTTCAGGTCATTGTGTATTACAAGTTCATCGTGTAATACAAGTTCGTTGTGTAATACAAGTTCATTGTGTAATACAAGTTCATTGTGTAATACCACGTCTGGTCATTGTGTAATATCCGGTCATTGTGTAATACAAGTTCATTGTTTAATTAGTCAAGTCATTGTGTAATACAATGACTTGTTTAATACAAGTTCATTGTGTTATACAAGTTCAATGTGTAATACAAGTTCATTGTGTTATATGTATTTATCATTGTGTTTTACGTTTTCCAGCTCATTGTGTAGTTAGTCAAGTCATTGTGTAATACAAGTTCATTGTGTAATTCCACGTCTGGTCATTGTGTAATATATGGTCATTGTGTAATACAAGTTCATTGTGTAATTAGTCAAGTCATTGTGTAGTACAAGTTCATTATGTAATACAAGTTCAATGTGTAATACAAGTTCATTGTGTTATATGTATTTATCATTGTCTTTTACGTTTTCCAACTCATTGTGTAGTTAGTCAGGTCATTGTGTAATTAGTCAGGTCACTGTGTAATACAAGTTCATTGTGTTATACAAGTTCAATGTGTAATACAAGTTCATTGTGTTACATGTATTTATCATTGTGTTTTACGTTTTTCAGCTCATTGTGTAGTTAGTCAGGTCATTGTGTATTACAAGTTCATCGTGTAATACAAGTTCATTGTGTAATACCACGTCTGGTCATTGTGTAATACAAGTTTATTGTGTAATACAAGTTCATTGTGTAATTAGTCAAGTCATTGTGTAATACAAGTTCATTGTGTTATACAAGTCCAATGTGTAATACAAGTTCATTGTGTTATATGTATTTATCATTATGTTTTATTTTTTCCAGCTCATTGTGTAGTTAGTCAGGTCATTGTGTAATACAAGTTCATCGTGTAATACAAGTTCATTGTGTAATACAAGTTCATTGTGTAATACCACGTCTGGTCATTGTGTAATACACGTTCATTGTGTAATTAGTCAGGTCATTGTGTAATATAAGTTCATTGTGTAATACAAGTTCATTGTGTAATACAAGTTCATTGTGTCAAATATTTTTCATCATTGTGTTATATGTTTTCATCATTGTGTTTTACGTTTTCTAGCTCATTGTGTAATTCGCTCATTATTGTGTAATTCGCTCAAATATGTCAGGTAATTGTGTAATATCACTTTATTGTGTAACATCAGGTCTGATCATTGTGTAATATCAGACCTTGTATTACACATTGACCTGGTGTATTACACATTGACCTGGTATATTACACATTGACCATTATGCCCTCTCTTTAAAAACAATAAAATGACACATGTCAAGATTAGAAGCCTTCTTACCCTTCTTATTTTTAAAACCCTTTTTACTATAACCTAACCCTATATATATATATATAAAGGGTTTGACCGTATTTTTGACCATATATTCAATCATATCCCCACCTTTATTTCTATTCTTAATTGTAGCCTTGACCATCGTAAATTTAGGCTCATTCCTTATATTGTTTTTTGCTTGCTGCAGTACTAATAATCCTTTCCATCTTCTACGATTTGCTTTATTATCAGAAAATAAGAACAATATACAAAGTCTTGATACCATCAATTTTTAGATGGTATCAGAGCTGGTTTGAAAGACGGATCAACCCTAGTCGGCGGCATCAATGGTTGACGAAAAAGGCGACAAAAGAAAGGCAAGGGCAGCTTGTGTTGAAACCGGGACAAGCCCTATACCTGGTCTTACCAAAGAACAATACGAAGCTCTTCTACAACACTTTGAGGATTCCAACAGTGTCTCCAAGAATGAAACGCAACCATTGGCGAACATGGGAGGCAAGTTTAATCAAGACGGGGATTGGATTGTGGACTCGGGGGCCACCGAGCACATAACCTACAAAACCGATATCCTTGAAAATAAAAGAAAAGCTACTTGTGAAGCTCCTGTCATCATACCAAATGGTGAGGCCCTTCCCGTAGAGGGAAGGGGTGATTATACCCTACCGGGAGGGGTTAAGATAAGAGGGGTCCTACATGTTCCGAAATTTAATTGCAATCTTTTATCTGTTAGCCGATTGACAAAAAATCTTCAATGTGCGGTAACTTTCTTTCCAGATTTTTGTGCTATGCGGGGGTTGCGTACGAGAAATTTGATTGGTGCGGTTAAGTGCACGGGGGGATTGTACTGAATGGGGATGTTTGGAAGTGAAAGAAAAGCAATGATGGCAACCATTGATACATGGCACAAAAGGTTAGGGCACACATCCGAAGACAAGCTTTCTCAAGTCAATTTTCTTAAGAATGTTTCCTTTAAAGGTAAAAATAAAGTTTGTGATTCTTGTGCAAGGGCAAAACATACTAGATTGCCTTATTCTATTAGCACCACTAAAACAAACGATTGTTTTGAGTTGATACATTGCGACATTTGGGGTAAATATCGTACACCATCTTACTCACGGGCAAACTATTTTCTCACCATAGTGGATGATTTTAGTAGATCTGTATGGGTCTTCCTCATTAAACATAAACATGAAGCGAGCAAGTGTCTGATTTACTTTCACAAAATGGTGGAAATTCAATTTGGAAAACCCATCAAGAGGATTAGATGTGATAACGGGGGTGAGTTCACATCAAATCTTATGACCGATTTTTATGCCAAACAAGGAATTTTGCTCGAAACCACTTGTCCACACACACCCCAACAAAATGGGGTGGTGGAACGCAAGCATAGACATATCCTTGAAACGACCCGGGCATTAAGATTTGAAGCAAATTACCCAAAAGATTTTGGGGGGAATGCATTCTAACGGCGGCTTACATTATTAATCGACTACCCTCGACGGCCATTGAAAATAAAACACCTTATGAGTTGATTTTTAAACAAAGACCAGAATATGAACATATGAGAGTCTTTGGTTGTCTCGCCTATTTTAGAAACAATGAAATAAAGGGAGATAAATTTGAAGAGACGGGGAGACCTGTGGTTTTTTTGGGTTATCCACCGGGAACAAAAGGGTATAAAATTTATGACGTACAAAGTGCAAAAATAATAGTTTCCGGGGATGTCAAGTTCTGTGAAGAAAATTACCCTTTTCATGCCATCACTCAAGATGATGACAAAACAGATAAAGGTGATGTTTTTGATTTCTTTAGTGGGCCATTTGAAGAAGCATGTCATATTAATGGGAGTTCTCATAACCCCACCCCAAATGAAGATCAGGTGGAGGACCTAGGCCAAGGCCCACCGACAGAAAATCCTAGTTCAAATCCACTAGATGAAAGTACTAATCAGGCCCCTTTAGAGGACTTAATTCAAGGCCCAAGACCTGATCCTAAAGAAACATGCTCAACTGAAGAACCGGCTCACATGGTACAAAATGAAGGAATCAATATAGAAACAGTGGAAACCGGAACAACAAGAAATATATCTCAACCAAAGCGCTTCAATGATTTCGTTGTTAAACTTTCCCATCGGTCGATCATGCACAACCCGCATCCAACCAAGGAACCTCGACAGTACACCCTATTGCTAATTTCATTTCATATGATAAATTCTCTGATTCTCACAAGGCGTTTTTAGCGGCCATCCATTCAAATAATGAGTCAAAATCCTTTAAACAAGCCATGTAGGATGATAAATGGAGAAAAGCTATGAAGAAAGAAATACGCGCCCTTGAAGAAAATAAAACATGGACCCTAGAAACGTTACCCGAAGGAAAACGCGCCATAGACTCTAAATGGGTCTACAAAATAAAATACAAGCCTAACGGAGAAATCGAGAGATATAAAGCTCGACTCGTCGCGAAGGGGTTCATGCAAATGGAAGGGGTAGACTATCACGACACGTTTGCCCCGGTTGCAAAGCTAGTTACTGTCAAAACCTTACTAGCCGTGGCCGTCAAAAGAGATTGGATTATTCACCAACTTGACGTGAATAACGTGTTTTTACATGGAGACTTGGACGAGGAAGTTTACATGAAGGTTCCTCAAGGCTTTTCCAAGGAAAATGAAACTCGGGTTTGTCGTCTTTGAAAGTCCCTCTACGGTTTGAAACAGGCTTCACGCATTTGGTATCAAAAATTTACAACTGTCCTCCTTAGCCTTAGTTTCAAACAGTCTAAAGCGGATCACTCTCTTTTCATATACAAAGAGAGAAACATTTTTATGGCAACTCTCATTTATGTGGATGATGTGATCATTGTGGGAAATGATCTAGTCAAAATACAACAAACCAAAACCGATCTTGACAAACATTTCAGCATTAAAGACCTTGGTACCCTAAAGTACTTTCTTGGAATCGAAGTGGCATGAACACCCGATGGGCTGGTCCTGAGTCAAAGAAAATATACTTTAGACATCTTGGAGGATGTCGGGATGGAAGGTTGTCGACCGAGTACCTTTCCCATGGAACAAAACATAAAGTTAGACAAGAGTGAACAAGAACCGAGAGTCGATACTAATCAATACCGACGATTGATAGGAAGGTTGTTGTACCTACAAGCTACAAGACCAGATATTACATACTCTGTAAACGTCCTAAGCCAATTCGTTGCCGACCCCCGACAAAGCCACATGGATGCAACAACCAGAGTCTTACAATACCTTAAAGCCACACCGGGTCAAGGCATCATTTTCTCTCGAAACGGAGGCACAACACTCATTGCTTATTGTGACTCTGATTGGCTTGGTTGTCCCTACACTAGGCGATCAAGAACGGGGTATCTTCTTCTCTTGGGTGGTGCTCCTATATCATGGAAAACGAAGAAACAATCTGTGGTTTCTCGCTCTTCGGCAGAAGCGGAATATAGAGCCATGGCTACCACGGTCACTGAAATCTTATGTATGCGTTGGCTTCTTAAAGAGCTGGAAATGAATCCCACCGGTCCAACATCCTTGTTTTGCGACAACCAAGCAGCGCGACACATTGCAAATAACCCTGTGTTCCATGAACGTACTAAACACGTTGAAATGGATTGTTATTTCGTTCGAGAAAGAGTAGAGACACAAGAAATCCAACCCATGCACATTGACACCAAAATGCAGATCGCTGACCTATTCACCAAAGGTTTGGGGGCACAACACTTACGGCTTCTACTCGACAAGTTGGGCGTTAAAGACCTGCACGCTCCAACTTGAGAGGGAGTAAAGGGTTTGACCATATTTTTGACCATATATTCAATCATATCCCCACCTTTATTTCTATCCTTAATTGTAACCTTGACCATCGTAAATTTAGGCTCCTTCCTTATATTGTTTTTTGCTTGCTCTAGTACTAATAATCTTTTTCATCTTGTACGATTTGCTTTATTATCAGAAAATAAGAACAATATATAAAGTCTTGATACCATCAATTTTTAGAATATATATATATATATATATATATATATATACATATATATATATATATATATGTGTGTGTGGGACGGTTCCACTAATAAGTGATTTTTCGCTAAGAAATCTTAAGAAATGGGTCAAACGAACTCCGATTAAGCTCATTCCAGCGGCGTTGGAACCGTCTCATCGAACCCTAACCCGGACCCAAAAACCTAAACCTCCCTCCACCCGCACCCCCAAAAACGTAAACCCCCTCCAACCCCACCCCGAAAAGCCTAAAACCACCACCCTCACCCCCAGAAACCTAAACCCCCCACCTCACCCCCTCAAAAACCTAAACCCACCCCCAAAAACCTAAACTCCCCACCCAAAAAAAAAACCTAAACCATAAAATATAAACCCTAAAAGCTAAACCTTAAGGCTAAAACCCTAAAATTCAAACATAAAATCTAAACCTTAAAAGCTAAACCCTAAAATCTAATATGGTAGAGTTCGACGAGACGGTTCCAACGCCGCTAAAATTAGCTCAATCGGAGTTCGTTTGATATCGTTTCTTAAGGTTTTGTCATTTCTTAGATTTCTTAGCGAAAAGCTAGTTTTATTTGATCCTCCCCCTATATATATGTATATATATAGGGGAGGTTCAAATAAGAAGTGATATTTCGCTAAGAAGCCTAAGAAATGACAAAAATAATAATAAACGATATCAAACGAACTCCGATTGAGCTCATTCCAGCGGCGTTGGAACCGTCTCGTCGAACTCTACCATCTTAGCTTTTAGGGTTTAGATTTTAGCATTGAATTTTATGGTTTTAGCCTTAGAGTTTAGCTTTTAGGGTTTAGATTTTAAGATTTAGGTTTTTTTTGGGGGTGGGGGGTTTAGGTTTTTGGGGGTGGGTTTAGGTTTTTAGGGGGTGGGGTGGGGGTTTAGATTTTTGTGGGGGTGGTGGTTTTAGGCTTTTCGGGGTGGGGTTGGATGGGGGGTTTAGGTTTTTAGGGGTGTGGGTGGAGTATGGACTAAATGATGCAGCAGGGTGGGACGAGTACCTGGATTTTTCTAGCATCGGTGGTCGAGATCTGTGGGCATATCTGCTTCCACTGCTATCTGTTTGCTTGCTTGTCTGTCGGGAGATCCGACTATCCCATTCCTTGGCTCTTTCGGACGTATCTTTGCCCCGGATGAATGCATGTACTCTATCCATTAGTGCATCAAAACCCTTGGGATAGTCTTCTCCCAAGTTTTCTTGTAGCTGTGTATGCCGTACCCCATTGATGAAACTGTTCACCTTCATTTGCTCTGGTACATCTTCTATCAACAGACTTTCATTGATGAATCGCTCCATGTACTGCTCCACACTTTCATTTTCTATTCTTCGGATGTGCATGATCTCATTAGTGTTCTTGAACCTTTTCTTTTGTTGCCCAAAATTGAGAAGGAATTTTTCTTTCAGCTGAATGAAACTGTCTATGCTTTGCGGAGGTAAGGAATCGAACCACACCTTTGCTGGCCCCTATTAGTGTTTGGGCGAACATGTGGCACCAAACCGGGAGGGACCATTACTCAACGTGGGCCGCACCGTTAAAGGTGTGTAAATGGTCTTCTGGGTCTTGACTGCCGTCATATTTACTGATGCATGTTGGCATTTTGAGCTTGGCCGGGAATGGTGCTCCAGTCAGCCGGGTGGTAAACTTAGATTGTTCTGCCAGGTGGTCCGACCTATATGGCTTGGTTAAATCATCCTCTGCCTTCTTTTCTCCCGGGATATTGTTGGGTTTATCACTTGTTATGCTCGTTTCCACTACCTTACCTGTCGTTAGGTGCGGTGTGAGCATTGCTAGCAGCTGGTTCAGTAGGTTGGGTGTATCTGCCACCGGTGTATGCATGTTATCTTCTTGCTGCTTACTTTGTCGGGCTACCCTGGCATCAGCCGGGCCTTCCAACTGTTTGTTTTTGTCTGCTACTTCCCCGGCTTTATCGAATACCAACTTTGTCTTGACCTTTGCAAGCTTATCTGCTTTGTCCAGAGCTGCCAACTCGGAGTTTATCCCGGTTGCTCCGGACGAACTCTAGGGTGATTTGAGCTGTTGCACCAGATGCTTCTTAGTTGGAGTCATCAAATGCGTCTTCCACCAAAACATAGTTTTCCAAGGATTCCTTCGACTGGCTTTCTTTCTCCTTGCCTTCTCCCCCTCCTACGGACGTCATTCCTTTCAAGGATGCTTCAGGGGTGGGTGCTGGAGAAGGACTTTGTTGTTGGTTTGACATGGCTACTGTGCGTAATAGGGTTTTACTTTGTTTTTCTAGCCGAGTTGGTTTTAGGGTTGATCCAATTTGGATGGCGCCACTGTAAACTCCAAGACCTCCGGACCAAGGGTCGGTCTGTCCAAGAGTCTTCAGAAGGGTAATGCTGAACCTTGTAAAACAGGAAACACCGTTAATCTCGTCACAGTGAGGACCCCAGGGGTGTCGCTGTGACCAGCCTCCGGCATGAGAATAAGTATAAGGTTTGAAAGGAGAAAACAAGTAGGGAGCGAGTGTGAGAATGAATGAGAACATGAACATTACCTTGGGCTTGATGGAGTGTTTATACCAGGTGATTGTTTATCTTTAGCCTGGGGCAGAACTTTGCCTATTAGCCTAGATATGTAATGCTTGAACCATTGTTAAGGTTGTTAGTAATAGTTTGTGCATTGTCTGGTCTCCTTTTTTGATTGGTTCGTACTCTGACGTGTTGATTCTTGTCTTCTCTTTATCGTTTATTTATTTGTCTCTTCCTTCTTATTTGATCCGGGCTTGATCTCGCGTGCCAGTGCTTGGTTAAAGCCCGGCTCTCGGGCCCGTAGGCCCGGCCACCGGTCACTTTACCTTTGTAGGTGATTATCCGGACTTGGGTTTTGGGATGTGTCCGGTCTTCGTAACGGGTCATATCCCAACACCCACAACTTTTATGAAAACTATGAAATTTAATGTGAACTATTTATTTTATTCAATCTTAAAACTAACAATTGAATTAAAAAGAAATAAAGATTTTTTTATGTTTCTCCTAATTAATATTTTACGTAACATTTTACGCTCAACCCCTTTTATGAGTGACATGCATGTAAAATTATTTGCTCTCCAAAACACACTTTTTCAATATGTGTATATGCATGTAAAATTATTTCTCCTCCAAAACACACTTTTTTTTTAATATGTGTATGTGAAGTCATTTTCTAGCGTAGTATAAATCGTAAACAAGTAAATTTATACAAAATTAAGATATGGACACTACTGAACTATATATCTCGATACATATTAATATACAGAAAGTTAACCATTGGGAAAAAAGAAGCAAAAGGAAAAAATGAAGAAACATGATAAATGTCGCTACCGTTTGTCGTTCAACCACTCGTTAGACATTAGATTACTAGAACGACTTCCCTTAGTTAGGTTATGACGAGATATAAAGATTAGGGTTATGGTTGTTGGATAAGAAAAGAAGGGTAGGGAATTTGTGGTTTGGTTCCCAAAAAAGAATGAATAGTAGGTTAAGTCTTGTAGAATGTCAGAAAAATGGGTTGACACGAAATACAATCCAACCAAAAACGAATTAAGTAGTAGAACTGAAACCAACATGAAAATAAACCCTTCGCCATTTGATGCAATGGTAGCTCCAAGACTTTCCATAGTGGAGGTCTTGGGTTTCTCCTGTGGTGGGCTGCCCTGAATATTCTAGGTGTTGCCCCGGGAAAACCCAATTATCCTATAATATCTAGGTGTTGCCGTTTAAAAAAAAACTATGTGATTGCCGATTAAGAGATTTGCATATCACAATATTAGATCACCTCATAATAGTGGGTTTAAATATCCATATTTGCACTAAGCCAAAATGGAAGATCTGCCACTTACTCTCGTTTGATGTAAACCCAAATGGGTTTGAATTAAGCTCTACATATGTGTATATATATAGCCAGTGGCGGATGTAGCCTTAGGGCAGGGGTACCTGCCGGTACCCCTCAACTTTCGATGCGCAATGGTTTTTTTTACCGTTTTATGTTTCCGATACCCCTGAACGAAATTTTAGATACCCCTAAAATTTTCTTACAAATCCCAACGCAATCTTAAAATTTTATTAAAATCCTAAAACTTTATAAAAACCCAAGAAATTTAAATAAAAACAGTACTAAACTAATTAAACTTGGTATTTGAGTTTTAATTAAACATTTGGGGTTTAATTTAAATCCCAAATGTTTAAATGAAATATTTTAATCATAGCCCAATACCCAAATTCTTGATCCAAATACCCGATCCATATCCATCTACACCTTTCATCGGCTTAATTTTTGAGTCGCTGAAGTCGTCGAACGATGAAGGCCAGAAGCAGACGCACCACAAGCGCCATCTGTAGGGTCGCACACCACCGCCATCCGTCGCACACCACCGTCATCCGTCGCATACCGCTATTCCCATCAATTCCTCAATTCTCATTAAGGTATTCTACTAATTTTGATTTAGTATTTATATGCAATTTTTTATTTAGGGTTTATATGTGCAATTGGATTAAATTGGACTTTAGAATAGAGTTTAGTTGTTTTTTTTTAATTGTTATAATAACTTGTTATTGTGTATTTGATATTTTGATTATAGGGAAGATAAAGCCACCTATTGCTAGTTATCACCCTAATCAAGTAGATGAAGTACGGAAAATTTTTTTTGTTTCATTTACTTCAATACCAAAAAAAAATTGTTTCATTTACTTGAATGTATGGAAAAAAAAATTGGACTGATACCCCTGAGTTTTTTTCGTAGATCCACCACTGTATATAGCGCAAATGGGTTTGAATTAAGCGGAATGTCTTTTACTTGCTTGCTTGAGACTAGAGGTTTACTTATCTTTAGAATCCTATTCAAGCTTACAACATAGGGCCACTGTGATTGTATCAGAAGAATTATTTGACTATTTGAATAAATCTTCTTAGGTATGGGTTTTTATATAACTTCAATCCAAAAAGTGAATTACGGTCCAAAGAAGATGTTAAAAAATGATTTCAACTTCTAAGGTAAAGAACTGTTTAATTTTTCAATAATTCTAGGTGATGCTATACTATTTTTGGTGATGATTTATGGTTTCAGTCTTGACTACACATCATATGCTTTTCTTGTGTATAGGTTAAATATATGCATTAGTAATCAAAGTTAATCTTAGTAATATTGAACTTGTCTAAGAAACCAGCAAAGTAACCTTTGTCTTGAGGTGCGAGGAAGAAAGTTTGTGTAAACTGCTGCTGAAATTTATCAGCTATCCAATTACTAGAACTGACTCCACCTTCTAGTGATTCTTGAACATCAATAGCTTTGATCTCAGCCTTAAAGTCTCCATAGTTAAGTGACAATATTTTTGCATTGATTTCCTGCATGCCCAGATCAAATATGAAAATTTCCAAAGTTACTTTCAAAAACTTCTAATTTGTCAACAGCACCAAAAGACATCAAACAGAACTACTAAACATGGGATAAAAAATTAAAAATCATACTTTTATATCTTTGTCATGTACTAAAAAAGTTCCAAAAATGTTTAAATGATCAACCAAATACAAATCAATTATGTTGATTGGTTACTAGTTAGCATTTTAAATAGTGTCTTCATTGTTTGTGTATTAAAATGTCTTTATTTTTTGAACATGTAAGTGCTACTATCATTGCTAAGAAAGAGTTAACACGAGGATCATTTACTCGCATGAAGATTGTAAAACAGGCTAATGAACACAATGAACTTATTTTTTTTTTGTATTTGTCAAACTTTGAACTTATTTTTTTGTTATTTTGTTGACTTGACTTGGACATATTATATATTTTGTTAAACTTATAATGCATATACATTTTGAACAAACTATTGAACTTGAAAGGTGTGTATTGAATTTCCTTGTCCTACAATTAATAGCAGCCAATAGGTTTCATAAATAGTCTTGTGTTTAAAGTACTTCAATTTTGAAGACTGGTTTTCAGCCTCTTATTTTTCTTTTATAACAGTTTGTAGTTCTTTCGTCTGTATAAAATGTCGGAGACTAAATATCAGTTCCGAATAAGATTACGAAAAAAGATCTTTGATACTAATTTTCAGCTCCCGATACCTCCCATCAAATGGTAGAATTTGTGTAACATAATTGGAGACTAAAAATTAGTCACTGAGCATTTCCTATACCAAAAGGCGTTCGAGACTGATTATCAGTCCATAATTCGGTCCGTATTGAAAATATTAAGGAATGATATTCAGTCCATAATACATTCCCTCTATATTAGAGACTGAAGATTAGTCTCTAACACATTTGCGCCATTATTCATTATACAGAGAATATATTTGTGACTGAAATTCAGTAGCCAATAAGTTTCCCTCCAAAAAACTTTACGACACACATATTTGTGACAGAAATTTAGTCTCAAATAAGGGGCCTAATTATTAGCGACTGTTTATTAGTTGTAAAATATGTTGCGTAAAAATTAGTCTCAAATACCACCGACAACTGATAAATCAGTGCCGGATACTACTTATTTGAGACTGATAAATCAGTCCCTGAGACTTTAGTCCCTAATGGTCACTTTTTTTGTAGTTCGTCTTCTGGGTCACAGGTTGATGAGACCACCCTATGGTTGGAGAAAACCGTAGGCGTCCGCAAGGACGTATATTTGGGGGCGGGACCACAACCGATTCCTATTTTACCGTTACTGGCGAACCCGGGCTACCCAGTACCGGGAGATCATACATTCCCACTTTACATCACGTACATATGTATACTATCGTTATTAATTTGTTCGACTTACAGATAAAATATATACTAATTAAGAATATATCGTTGATTTGTTTATTTATTTTTGGGAAAAACAAATAATGTAATAATCTTTGTTAGTATTAAAAAAATTTGATATATGGTTTAGTTGTTTATTTATTTTTAATAATACCAATAATAATAATAATAATAAAAATAAAAAAAACTATTTATTTGCTTTAAAAACTAAAATGAATCACCGACGAAAATCTGGCGCAAATATCAAAATTGGTCAGAGATAGATCTGTCGGTAATCTGTCGTAAATATGAAAACTGGCCGGGGAAATGGAGAACTTGGCCGGAGAATTATCCGTAGGAAATTCGTCGGTAAAATGATCCGTCACAAAATTACCGATGATATTCTGTCAGAAAAAGGATTCTCACGAGCAATTTGCCGATGAAACCCGTCGAAGGAGGCTATCACCAACGGATTTCTGACGAAAACGTCCGTCAGTTATAGTGTTGTTTTCTTGTAGTGTGGAGATCGTTTCATATTATTTATTTATATTTACATTTACATTTATATTTATTTGTTTAAATAGTTTTACTATTCGAAGTTATATTATTATATGTTCAAGCATTAATATTTTATTTGACTTAATTTTCAATCATAATAATGTAAAAAAAACATAATTACGGACTTACGGTGAATACGCCAATAATTGAAAAAAAAAACTCTTGAATAAAATATATTGGGACTCATTCTTTCCGGTTTTACATTATTGTACCCATGGATAATTGCCAAATCATCTGGATATTTTCATTAAAGAATTTACTAAATATGGTTAGAGATTAAGAACATTTTAATAACGAACTTAAACATCACCTTAAGATAAAATTAACTTGTTCATTGTTTGACGTATAATTAAAATATTTTTACCTCATATTATAAAACTATGGTTAATAAATAAATTTAAATTGAAATAATTAATACAAAAGAGCAAAATATTTAAAGAAATGGACAGGAAACAATTCTGGTTTAAACTAAAATATATAATAAAAATTACATAAAAACATTAGCATTCAATACTTCTTGTAATTCATAATTGAACATGTTGCTACAATAGCTTATTTCCCTATCTTCTTCATTAATGTAAGCCGAATTGGAATTCGAGTTGATGGGAGTTCGGCTTGACGAAGGTGTACATGCGGTTGATGAAGGCAAGAAACTCGACATGAGATTGACATTGTTACTAAAGTTTGATTGACGATCCACACGATGACAATCGTCTAAAGTGACAGACTTTGTTATTGATGTTTGACAAATAATGGGTCTCAAATCCGATATATTTTGGTCTACATTATGTTCCATGAGCTTGGAAGAAGTTTCATTAGAAAATGGAACACCACATGAGAGAGTACTCAATGGGGAGCAATTTGGTACTTCTTGAATTAGGGTTTGTTCTTGAACATGATGATTGTTTTCTTGAATTTGTAGGGTATTTTCAAGATAGTTGAATTCTACGTTTTGATTGCCTTGTGTTGCAAGTAGCGCAGCGGCTAACCTCAACAGTTCAAGGTCGACCATGGGTTGGATCCCTGACAAGCTCAAAATGGATGAAAGATCAATTCGAGGTTTATGAGTGACAGGATCAATTCCTATTCGAATAAGTCTTTTCCTAATGTGCGTGTTCCAGTAGTTTTTTATCTCGTTATCTGTTCTTCCGGGCAAACGAGATGCGATTGTTGACCATCTATTAAATAACCAAACACTAATGATTAGAAAACACATTTTCAAAAGCATCTAGGTTCTAAACTATAAAATCTGAAAGAATGTTAAAGAACCATCAATTAGAAGGTCTAGAACTTTGACTTACTTGTTGCCCAAGATACCATGAAGTTGAATGATGGTTTCTTCCTCATCAAAAGAGAACTTGCCTCTTTTTATATCTGGTCGAAGATAATTCGTCCATCGTAACCTACAACTCTTTCCACATCTTTGAAGACCTATACATAGTCAAATAATACCGAAAACATATTAAAAATAGAAACCCTTTATAACGTAATGTATAAACACTATCACATTCTTGGGAAAACATATAAGAAGTTGTATACAACGGAACAAAACTTCTTAGTCAGGATCACATGGTTCTTTTCTCTAGCGATTACAGTTAAGAGGATATTTACAAAGAAAAACCTAACGACTCTGGCGACTGGTTTTGGGTTTAGGATTTAGAGTTAGACTCTGGTTCTGACATGTATATATATACTTTATAAGAACGGGTAGTAGATGACAAACTAATGAAGAAATGTACCTGCATTCTTGGGGAGAGTTCTCCACTTTCCGTAACCATTTTTGTGAATGTAATCAATGAGCTTTTGATCTTCTTCTATAGTCCATGGACCTTTTCTTAAACCACCATCTTTTCCAGAGTTAGGTGTTCTTCCCATGGTGATGGTATTACACTACTACTACAAAATAGGTAAAAGGAACCGAAATTTACGATCGACAAAACAAATGCAAAATTAGCGACTGTATTAGCGACCGAAATGCTCACAAAATTATATCAATCTAATCTATCTTGGAGGGAAATATGGTTGTTTGTGGAATGGAAGTCGTACAAATAAATACGGATGAAGAAAAATAAAAGTCAATGGGATTGGATGGATAGCCGACCATTTTGTTATCTTCATGGCTACGTGTCCCTTCATGGACAAATGACCCTTTTTTCTAAATATTTTTAGTAACATATAATGCTAGATAATCTTTAAACACATTTTTATGACTAATTATTTAGTTTTTGCAACACTTTTTTTGACTTTAGTTACGGTTTTCTACGTGTCAAAACAATAACTTTCTTTCTTATATTGTAAGAAAGAACCTCATCGTAAAGTTTCTTTAAACATATAAACTCTTAATAGCTAGTTCACAAGATTTATTCCTCTTATACTCACGATTCCTTAAGAATCAATAATATGTTAAAAATATAAAAATTATGTTATTTTTAATAGCGGAAAGCATTAATAACTAGCGGGTTATGTCTATGCGTTGCGACGCCTTAATTTTGAATAAGATTTATATTGAAATGTAGGAAAAATAATAATGCCGTAACGGTATATTCAGAATTTTATAAAACATTATATACTCAAAGTTATAAAAAAACCAAATTTTGACTCGGCTCGTTTTGTATGAAATTTGTATCAAATTATAAATAAAATTATGTAGAAGGTACTACGGATCAACTTTTACCTTTTTTAATGTACTTATCGTCCGACTATGGAAAAACGAACAACAACAATAATATGCGATTCTCGCAAACATATTGTTGGTTTTTAAACGAACTTGTCCATATATATACGTGTATATGTATATAGTGTACATTTATACATGTATTTGTTGTTTAATTATAAGGTTTTTGGGCATACTCCATTTCATAATGTTTGGTTTTCTTAAGACATGAAGGGTAGCAGCCACAGACATCGTTTTCCGGCCGGATGTGGGCGGTGGAGGTGGTCTAAAATGTCTTCGTATAATACATCATTAGCTGTACTCCGCCGTCATAAAATAGCCACGTACCCTTTTTAGTCAATTAATTATTAATTAAATTCACGGGTTTCTACACTAACTTATTTATTTATTTCAATCATATCTAATTATTTTGAGTGGTTTCAAAATATTAATGTTTATCATATACACGTCATGCATAGCTCACTTTGTCAATCTGGCTTAAGATCACCGGATCGTATATCTAATCGAATCGGGTTGACGGATTGATGGGTTTTGGGTTGATGGGTTAAATTGTTTAACCTGAATATGACTCATATCGTGTTATGTTCGGTTCGTGTTTTAGGTCGACATGTTTGATGTTCGTTTGTGAATATGAGTAATATATTGACTTAGTAACAATTTAAATAACTAACTACTCTGGCTCAAATGAAACCGTTTTGTACTTGGTGTTGTTTTAGTTGTGTTTGTTTCCTTATTTCTCGTACTCAATTAACAAACTTAGTTTTATATATTTAAATCGAGATTGGAGGAAGCCAATGAAAATGATTGAGGAATTGATAGTTTGAACAAATGAATATGGTTGTTGGAACTTAAGAGGTGATAAACATTTTAAAAGGAAAATTTAATTAATTTCATTTTGAAAAATAATATTTAGAAGGAAAATTAAAAATCAATATATCAAACTTTAAATTTAACACTTTTTATACAATCTTCTCTAAAATCTAAAGTTGCGTACAAACAAGAATTACCATAATAGTTAACTCGAATTCACCCTACGTTTCATGTGTCGCACTTAAGAAAGTGTCTGATAAAAGAAACCTCTTATGTAACACTGAACTAATTTTTCCTCATGTACCACAGAACTAAAATCTAAATAGGGACTCTCTAGAAAAAAGCCCTTAAACTGGTTAACAGGTTAACCCATTTATTAAACAGATCGTGTTTCAATTAACCCTTTTTGTAAACGGGTCATGTTCGGTTTGACCTGTTTAATAAAACGAGTTATATTAGTTGATCCAAAAATCTTATTATTTATGCGTCGTGTATATATCATGTTTGAGGTCATGTCAAAAATTGTCACATCTAATCCATATATACAACATCAAACTAGGTTGAATAGAGGTGCACAAATCGATTTCAAACCCTAACCCGAACCGGGTTGGAACTGGGTCGGGTTGTGGTCAACATTGAAACCGGGTTTTGATTGAACCCGGGTCAGGTCTGGTGGGGCTTGACTGGGTTGAAAACGGGCTGAGACAAGCTTTTGAGGGGGGGGGGTTTGACTGGGTTTAGCCGGGTCGGGTTGCACTCAGGTCGGGTCGGGTTGCACTCGGGTCGGGTCGGAATAAAAGATAAGCCGATTTGGAATTGGCGGGTTTATCATGTTGGATCCGGGTTGGCTTTGTATCGGGTTGAACCCGAAAGAGGTTCGGGTCGGGTCGGGTCGCAAAACGAGTTGGATTTTCACCTCTAACGTTGGATAATAATGTAATATTTGAACTGTTATAGAGGAACATGAACAAGCACACCCATATGATTCAATATTGTGCCCCAAGCCCCCAACCCAACTGACTAATTAATTCCTCTAATCCAAGCCTAATGGGCCGTATCAAGGCCCAGTTATCGAGCCGAAATCTACATTTTGCACCATTATCTATTTTATGCTTGAAGAAAGTGTGTTTATGCTTGCCTGAAACTTTCATAATGATTTGGGGCAAGGGTTCGACTTGCAAATTGAATTTGCAGTGTTGTGTAAATCTCCTTCGACACCATGAAATTGATTTGTAACCTTCACCAAAGACCATTAGGTTTCAACCACAATCTTCAACACCATTTAGCAAGCATGACTATCTTATTTGAGAAGTTGACTTTTAATCTCGAATCCAAATGGAAACAAGTAATGACGAGGGACCTAAATCGAATGATCAATTCATATGTATATCGATGTGAATACGAAATAACTGTGAAGAAACGGATGAATAACTACTCGAAAACATACCACTGGTTTTGTGGCCCAGTGGTAGAGGTAAATATAGCCTTTTGAAACACCTGGGTTTAGAGGTCTTGGGTTCAAGTCACACAGCAGTAAAGAAATTCGCCGTTCAAAAAAAAAATTACTCGAAAACATAAATTAAGTTTTTTAATAATTAGTTTTACTTTATATTTTAGATTTTTTATTTATTTTAATTAGGTTTAAAATTTAAGTTAGTTTGACTGGAACTAATATTTTGGTTACATTCTTTATTTGGTTTAAACCTTTAAATCAATATGTGAGTTACTTCGACTCAACTTAATGTGTAGGTTACTAAAGTAGCATATAAATAAAGGCTTATTTGTCATGTTTAAAGAACTCTGATATATGATAATAAACTATCATTTGAGTTTTATCTAAACGTTTATTAAAACGTATGTAGCCTTTTTTTTGCTTCTATCCTGCGTCAAGTAACACCACATATCAAAGAACTTTCACTTATGGGCATAACCATCGGTAATCCCTCAGAGAATGTGGAGTCGGTCAGTAATGATCCATGGGGAAATTAGGTGTGGGTAATGACATCACTAACAGATAACAAACACAAGTTTCATCGACGGATCACCAAAGGATATTACCATTAGACCACCTTAGTATTATCACCGACGGATGTTTTATCAACATATAAGCGATGAATCTACCATCGACGGATATATCATCAATGGATCGCCAACAATTTTGTTCATCGATGATTGCTAACTTTTATAAAAATAAATAGAAAATGTTGTTGATACTTGTAAAAGGAAATAACATGTAATAATAAAGTCATTATAATAATGAGAATCACGAGTGGAATGGCTTTAGTGTCAGTAGGTGCCTAAATGAAACGATTAAGCAAACAGCTCCAGGAAAAGGAGAGTTAAGAGAGGGAATGACTCGATCGAGTCCTGAGAATCAGATAGAGCTTAACTAAAACGTCCACGAAGAATGCGACGTTGTATTATTGTAAGTTCCCTGCTCCAAACATTTCCTTCAAAATACGGGTTGAGAATGGGGAGTTAGCAAAGTTAGACAAGATTGGAATGGGCATAGGAACATGTATATATAAAATATTTTCTTACAATAAGAAACTATATAGCTAAGTAGAGATGGGAGAGTCCTCAGATGGTGGCGCTCCTGACACATGTTAGCGCATAAAGCTACTAAACTACTAATTCAATTAGTCTTCAGTTTCATTTCGTTCAACATCTAGCCTCACTTAAACATTTCTTTGAAATGCTTGCTTAGCTCCAGTGGCACCATGCATTGCCGCGTCATGTACTAGGGGTGTTCACGACTCGATTTAAAACCGTGAAACCGTCCAAACTGGTCATCAGTTTGATTTCAAAGTGTTTTTTTTCTTTGATTTTCAGTCGGTCGGTTTCAAAAGTTTCAAACCATATTGAACGGTTTGGTTTGCGGTTTACACCGAAAACCGGGCGTATAAACCAAACGGGACCATTGTATAAAATATATTTCAATTTCTTTTAAATATTGTATATTAGATATGTTTAAATTTAATCCCTTAAATTAAAAACTTCTAAAATCCCGCTTCACATTTCACTTTTCAAGTTTTCACTTCCGTTAACCTAATTTTTTCAAAATAGCATCGAAATCATCTCCAATCGACCATCGATCGAATTGGTTTCATCCATATCCAATCGAATCCAAGTTACAATTCGACTTCCACTTTCTGTTAATAGTGTTTTTGTTTGTTATCTTTCTCCTACAACCCTCACACTTTCAAAACCCTAACTTTAGATGGCTGACATTTCGAGAAAAATTGATGTTGAGAAGCTCATCTCATACAGCGATGATCTGGTTCAGTTTTTGAAAAACGAAAAAGACATCAATTACTTGAAGCATTGCGTTGAACACTCCGACGGACTCCGATCCCGTTGCCGTTCTGATCATGCTGGAGTTCAGACTTCTCTTGAAGGTAACTAATTTCATCATCAGTTTTGAATGGTGGACTATTAGAAACATTTAATTCATTAGTCAATTGATGCAACAGGTTATTATAAAAAGATAGACGTGTGCAAGGAAAAAACAGAAGTTGCAAATGCTGAAGTGGTTTCAGATGCAGAGATTCAGAAAGAATTGGATGAGGAGATTCAGAGAGAGGCAATGCTGCGAGAGGACCTTAGATAAGTATTTACTTACATTCTAGGTTAGAAATATGTGTTTTATAATAAAGGAAATATTAAATGGTTAGTAACGAAGATTTAGGAATCATAAATGAAATATTAAATAGTAACGAAAATTTAGGAATTATAAAGGAAATATTAAATAGTTAGTAAAGAAATATTAAATACTTAGTAATGAAGAAAAAACAAGGGGGAAGTAGAATATTGGACTCACAAAATTCTGACACATGGCGCAACTAGTTACTTGTTTATTAAGGTGGAAGGGGTGGGATTCGGTTTGGGGCTCGGGTTGGAAGAGGTTCGCAGTAACACCGCCGCCAACTCCTTCGGGTTAAGATGACGGGTAGTTGAGGGTTCATTTCACGGCTTCACCAAGCCGAGATTGGAGAGGGTCAATTTGGTGGTGTGACTTTTTCCCTCAAGTGTCCACCAGCACCAATCACATTATTTATTTTATTTTGTTTTAAACTTATTTTTAACATTAAGTTATATATAATTTTTAGTTAATTTTAATTTTAACCTTTTATTTTTTTAATTAATTTTAGTTTTAACTTTAATGAAATTGTGTTTTTATATTTTATATAAAAAAAATACTAGGGTAGTTTAGGGTTCCACCCCTTGTGTTTAGGGTAAAAATAACGTGCCATGACATGACATGTTTTGATTGGATAATTTCTATGGTAGTTTTGGGTTCAAGAGGTTCCATCCCCTCGACCCTTAGGTATGGATGTATTTGATTACTGATTATTTGCCAATATCATATACACAGCCATCACTACCCAAATTAAAGGCCTTGAAGAGCAAACAAGTTTTATTGAAGAGAGAAGGCAATTTCTAAAGAAACTCCAACAAGATGAAATGAAGACACTGTAAGTCCATACACAAACTTGAATGTCAACACTTTTTTTCATCATTTTATTGTGATTCAAAGCATGCTAATGTTAAGAAACCATTTATGTAATAAATAAATATGAAATAATGTATGTTGAATAATACCAACATTTTCAATTGTTTTATATATTAACTAACAGAAGCCAGTTAGGCAGTTGCTCAAAGCAAGTCTGGTTTGAGTTGTTCATGCCTTAAAGAGGAGTAAGATGAAATATAACTCTAAGGGGGCGTTTGGTTCGTGGAATTGGAATTTAAAGGAATCATTTGAAATCCATAATATGTTTGGTTAGCATATTTGTTAATGGAATTGTAATGTAAAAATACCTAAAAGACAAAATTACTCCTTAAAATGGTGAGTGATTCTAAATTTCATTGAAATGGGGAGGGATTTTGAATTCCAATAGAAGGATTTGGTTGGAATTAATTCCAATTCTAAATCCTTCTCTTAGCCAACCAAACATGTCTAAGGAATAGAATTTAAATTCCAATAAAATCCCATGAATTCCTGCCAACGAAACAGGCCCTAAGATGATGTTTATTTTGTCTTTAAAGTTCCTTGTTTTGTTTCAACCAAGATGTCATAACATACATAGTTAAATGCTCTACCATTTATCACTGCATTCTGATCTTGGAGAGTTGTTGGGTATACACATTTTGGCTTTCACAGATTTCTGTCAAATCGGATATCTTTTTTTTTGCACTCTTCTGAAAAGTTGGGTTTCTTGTAACAGAAAGAAGGAATTTTTTGCATCCTTCTGCGATATACTTTTACCTTAATCATGATTGTGATTAATAAACATTTTAGTCCTAAGCAGGGATTTTGGTTTAGGTTGCTCATTGCTAGTCATGCAATTTCTTCTCAACTAAATGCAATATTTCCTTTTTAACTACCTCTTTCTGTTCATAATATACCAATAGTGATTGCATAGACTTTGGTCCTAGTCATACGCATTCCTGATATATTTGCCTAAGCCTAGCAAAATGGGCGGGTTGGGTCGGGCCAGGTAACGGATCATAATGGACTGATTTAGAAAAGATTTAGAAAAGTATCAATTTGATTCAAGTCAAACTGGCCTTGTAAGGCAAATAGAACAAAAATACAAATTACAGTTCAATTTTCAATAAATTTGATGTGAATTTCCAATGAATCATTGTTATCTTCTTAGGCATATTATTGAGTATTGCATGTTATTTATTTCTTTTCTTTTTCACAGGATGGAACTCTCAATGTGTGCATCTGTAACAAACATCATCCCAGACTTGAATGAGCGGTCCAAGATATCTGGACGTACGCGTTTACTCACTTTGCTTTGTCATTTTACAACTACCTGAGATTTTAAACTTGTTTAATTTCACCACCCATCACAGATATTGTTGATAAAGAGAAGAAGAAAGTAGTTGAAAATTTTGAGTTCAATTCCCAGGAGATGAGTGATTCTGATACTTGCAATGCAATCTGGAAGATGATAATCCACTGTTAGAAGCCTTTCTATCCTATTGTATGATTTCTAAGATCATAACTTTGATTTGATTGTTGTTACTGGATGCTCTAACTGGTCTTAGAAGTATTAACATGAACATGTTGATTGTTGAGACCAGAATGATTTTTAGCAAAATATTTATTTTACATACATTTTTAAGTGATCTCTAAATGATTAAACATTTTTCATGTTTGAAGTTGAATCATATATTATAAAGAGAAGAAGTGTTGAGAGAGCCAAACTATACCATTATTTTTAATACTTATATGTATTAGTGAGTGGTGATTCTCACTCTTATTAAGGCTATCAAGCGCGCCCCAAGGGTGTCCACTGCCACTTCAGTGTCACATAATTATCTACTACCATCACACCACTATTAGGCGCCTAGCTGTTAACCACGATAGCCGACGAGTATCGTTACTCAACGGTCAAGAAGGGGGGAAGAGAGCGTGGCTGTGGTCACACCGTGGATGCCCAACCGGGCCACGATAGCCGGCGTGGTGTTCACTGCGTGGTCCACGGCCACATCGGCAATGGTGTGGTTGTGCTTGGGACGGGCCGGATGGTCTAAGGATAAGTTGTATAGGTTGTCCCTACAATCATTATAAGAAGATTGTGATCCCATCCAATATAAGGAAGAGGTTGTATGGTGATCTCTATTTTGATTGTAGAGAAGAATGATGATTTCTATTGATATTAGGGAGAAGTTTTAAAAGTCATCTTTACTATCATTAAAGAGAATATTAATGATTGTATCAAGATTAAGGATAAACTTATACAATGTAATCACTACCTTTTATATACAAAATAGTTAAAATAACTGTTGTTATAGATAAAAAAAACTGGTGGATATAAGATGAGTTGTGCTATACGTACCCCTCTTTCATTTTTACTTGTTGTACTCCTATTTTGAAGTTTTCAATTCATAACATCTCACCCTTTTAGTTGTCGCATGTATAAAACCTCACCTTTTGTTGTTTTTTATTTGTTTTGTTCTATAGTTGAATATAAGAATTCAATTTTTTTCCCAAAAATGTAACATGTTTTTTTAATATAAAGTTTTTTAAGTTTTGAAAACTATTTTTCTTTATTTAAAATAATGTTTCTTTTCGTTTTATAAAATGTTTTTAATATATTTTACAAAAAGTTTTTTTAATGTATTTTATAAAAAACGTATTTTTTTTATTTTATAAAAATGTTTTTTAATTTATTTTATAAAAAGGTTTTTTTCTTTTATAAAAACATTTTTAATGTAGTTTATAAAATTATTTTTTAATTTATTTTAGAAAACCTGTTTTTTTAATTTTATAAAAATAAGTTTTTTTAAATATGTTTCTAAACCTTTTTTTAAAATGTTTTAAAAATAATATAATTGTTTCACTGGAGAAATATGACAAGTTTTAATCTAATTTCAAAGGAGTAAGGTATGACAAGTAACAGAAGAAGGTATGATTAATTTCATGATTGTTCGATGATATCTCTCCAACCTTAATCTGTGAAGGCTCAATCGATGAGTCTTTTAAGCTACTCACTATCTATTTGCCTACAAGTATTTAAATCTAATATTTTGTTAAAATATAGTTTTATAAAAGATGGTGAACAAATAAAATTATCTATTTATTATCCCTCTAGCTTTTATTTTTTAACACCTTATCCATCCAAAATATGACAAATGAATTAATTAATTTCATTCCTATATATTTACGTTACTTTTATAATTTCTTCGGTCTTGTTTGATTGATTTTTAGAATGATTGATTAACCCTTCAAATCATATTTGAAAATGAAATCGTACAAAAGTCAACGAAGTTCACGGTTTGACCTATTCAGATCCATACGTAGTCGTTTCAACAGTGGAAACAAACACGCGGACACGTGGGACCATCATTATGATTAATTAACTAATAATATCCAGCTACTATAAAGCTACTTTATGCTGTAATATTCACTTTACACCCCTCAACTATTTACGATACGCAAATTTCTCCATTACGTTTTTCCAATTCAAAATTATGCCACACTAAGATATATTCCAGCTATATCCACTTCTACTGTGTTGTTCATATATATATATAGTCAACGAAGAGCAGAGGTGGCTCAGTGGCATGTGCCGTCGCGCGGGACACGTAATTTTGATGGTTTTCGAGGAGCATAATTTTTAAAATTTATATATATATTATATATATAATTATATTTTATAAAAAACTATAAATTTATATATATATATATAATAATAAATTACATATTTTGATGGTTTTCGAGGAGCCTTTCTCTGCAGTCACGCTGGGCAATTAAAATCTCGGAGACGCCTCTGACGAAGAGATAACTTGTTAAACCTTTTTGCTAGCAAGGGAAAAATGCAAGACATACATGTGTACAGGAGGAGTTGAATCAAATAAGAAATAAATTTTGTGTGAGAAGTGTGCGAAGTAAATCTAGACTCTTGATCAAGACAAATTAATGGTTAAAATAAGGTGGATGACAATTTCGTAATTAAATAGACGTAAGGACAAAAAAGTCACCATCGTTGACTTTTTATCTAGTTCTATCTTTTCTTTTAAACACACATAAATGTAAATTTTATATACTTTATTATTTAAAAAACAATACAATAAATATAATATTTTATTCTATTTTTTTAACGACAAATGTTACTCCTACTCTACTTTACTCCAGTCATTCTAAACTATTCACTTGCCTAGGTTTGAACCTAGGAGGGACCTCCCCTCTAAGAGGCATGTGCCTGTACCAAGTGGGCTAGCCTCACATTTTATTCTATTTAACTTGAGTATAACATTGTAATATATTTTTTAAAGGGCAAATGCCATAAAAAACCAACATACTTTCTGTTTTTTCTCACAAAAATCCCTCAACAATTTTTTGTACTTAAAAAACCAATATACTCTCTTTTTTTTTTCTCTCAAAAATCCCTCAACAAATTTTTGCACATAAAAAACCAACATATTTTTTTGTTTTTCTCACAAAAATCTCTCGACAACTATTTACTCTAGCGATGAATCGGCGGAAGCAAGGTAAAGGAAATCGATTGACAAATTCATTCTATAATGAGATTATTTGTAATCAAATTAAATCTATTTTATAAAAATACCTATAAAATCTATGAAAACACATAAGCAATCAACTCGTTTTGCAATCGAATCACTTGTTTTGCTATTGTTTCTGTCGGTCGATCTCCTTTGTCTTGCTTTTACCGAATCATCTGCTCGGGTGTTGTCAAGGGACTTTTATGTGAAAAACAAGAAAGTATATTGGTTTTTTATGAGCAAAAATTTGTCGAGTAACTTTTGTGTGAAAAAAGAGAGAGTATGTTGGTTTTTTATGTGTAAAAATTTGTTGAGAGACTTTTGTGAGAAAAAACAGAAAATACATTGGTTTTTTATGGCATTTGCCCTTTTTTAAATGACAATTTTTTTTAAAAGTTTGTTATATTGTGCATAGTTATATATAACAGTGGTTATTATATATAACAGTGCATAATTATATACATAACTGATAACTGTGTGCTATTATATATACGTTGCATTATTGTATACATAATTGTATGTGATTATAAACATGTGATGCGTAGCTACATACTCTATTACTCACTTCGTACACTTCACATGGATTTTTCACTTTGCACGAAAACATATATATATATATATATATATATATATATATATATATATATATATATATATATATATATATATATATATATATATAGGGGAGGGTTCCAGAGAAAACCACAAGTTAGGCGAAAACCGAGAAAACCACTGAAAAAACCAATTTTACCCAATCATATAATAATATATATTTTTTTTAATTTTATTTTTATTTATTTATAAGAGTATCAATGTAATATTAAACATTTTTACCAAAAAACATTTTTACACATAGTGTTACATATACGTAAACATAAAACAAAAAAATTGTGGTTACGTATACGTAAATCAAAAAAATTGTTTTTGGATACGTATACGTAAATAAAAAAATTTGCCTAAAATGATGTGGTTTTCTCAGTTTTCGCCTAACTTTGTGGTTTTCTCTTGATCCCTCCCCTATATATATATATATATATATATATATATATATATATATGACATTCTTCTTATAGATTTCAGACTACTTTGGGCTACAAAACTTGAAGTTGGGAGAAGTTGCAAAAGATCATCGTCACAACTTTCATCTACATATTTCAAATAATCAAGCATAAAGGAGCTATTATCACAAGGAGGCAAGCCAAATATGGTGTTTTCCAATCCTGAAAGGTTCATATGATTTGATAATACGTGTAACAAAAACCAAAAGCTTGTTACATGATATATAGAAGTACAAATTGCATAAAAAAAGGGAACCAACCACGGTCAAATTTCTACCTTGACTTTTCTTAACCAAATAAAAGTCAAATACTCAAATTATCCGGAGAGGGTGAAATAAGCAAAAACCATAGAAACAACCGAATGTTACATGCTTGGCTATATAATATAAGATAGATGACATGTTTTATTTTTTAGGATGTTTATCTTGTTAAAGGAGAAAAAAATACATTGTGTTTTGAGGTTAATTATAATGTCACAAGAACGATTAAAATAATTATTATTTTATTAATTGAATTACTTGTATAAAAAAATAAAATATAAGTAAAAACTTTGAAAAAAAGGTTTATATAATATTAATATTAATGATCGGAAACCTCATCTTTTAAAATTATGTTTTCACCGTAACGTCTTGAGCCACAATTATACACACACACAAAAGGCCAACCTTTGTGAGTGTGATGAACAGTGACGTATAACATGAAAAATTGTCATTTTAAAATACATTGCAAATGTATAGTTACATTCGAAAATACTATTCGTTACTATGTTATTTGTTTAAACTCAAGATTTTGAATTTTCTCTCTAAATTATCTCTAGGAACAAAATTTAGGATGCACATATGAGAGGGAAATTGTTTTGAACTCTAGCCATATGTTTGTTTAAGTTATACAAGAAACATATTAGCTTTATTTCTCTCCTTTTTTTAGTCTTAAACTTGAATTTAGTCCATTCTTAATTCTAAGTTTGACTTATTCCAACACTTTAGTCAATGATGACATGAATATATTATTTCAATTTCAATAAAATATCAAACACTTTACTTTTATAAATTTAATAATAACATTTTTGAATATTTTAATACAATAAAAAAATAAAATATGTTACAAAAAATTTATCAATTGTAGAGATTTCAAAATTCAAAAATCAAACCTAAGGTGTTCAATTTTACAAGCAAATCAATGTAGAGGGGTGCAAAAGGAAACATTTTGCTTTTATTTACAAAACTCAAAACACGCTTCTGCTTTATCTGATTGACCGGAGATGGCCATCGTTGACGATAGACATTCGTCGGACGGCGGTGACGGTGGTGGTGGCAGCAAAGTTTGGGGATTATTTAAGCTACCGTTTCGGAGCACGAATAGCAGTACACCGCATACAACCTCGTCTTCTTCGTACCAAATTGAAGGATACAACGCTCAGAACACCACCACGAACACCAATAACCATAGCTCCAGCTCCGTCTCATCCGTGGCTAGATCTCTGCTTCCAACACGACGTCGTCTTCGACTTGATCCGCGGAATAAGCTTTACTTCCCCTGTAAGAACACTCACGTTTACTACTGCTCCTTTTGCTCCGATAACTACTCATATTTTAGTGTATTAGTTGTTCAACATCCGGCCTCGGATTATTTGTGTTTAACTCGATGAGATCTACTTGAATTTGTTAATTGATTTGAAATTTTCTGTTGTGACTTGAAAATAGCTAAATCGAGCCACATTACCTCTTGAATTTTATGATTGTTGAGAGTACTCGTAGCTAGTTTGATGATGCTGATTTGTTTCTTCCTGTAGCGACTATCAATTCGATCAGCAAGTGGTAGATTTGTATGCCTAATTCTGATTGATGTAACTAGGTTATGATTCCTGCTTTTAATAGATTTACAGTACTTGTATTGTGAAGGCTTTCAAACAGAATAAGTTATTAATGAGGCAAATGTTAGATTAGCAGATTAGTTGAAGTTAGATGACATTATTAGCCTGTATGATTGTTAGGAGTACTCATAGCTAATTTGATGATGCTGATTTGTTTCTTACTGTAGCGATTATCGATACGATCAGCAACTGGTAGATTTGTTTTCCTAATTCTGATCGATTTAACTAGGTTATGAATCCTGCTTTTGATAGATTGAAAATACTTGTATTGTGAAGGCTTTCAAACAGAAGAAGTTATTAATGAGGCACATGTTAGATTAGCAGATTAGTTGAAGTTAGATGACATCATTAGCCATTGTGTTAATTAGTAGTTGTGGATGAGCATGTAAGAAACAATAAAAATGAAGATCAAATATACATCTGCACCTAGTTCATTAGTCTTTGGACACAGGTTCAGGCTGATGTGTTAGGTGGTGAATATTTGGGCAAGCTTCAAGGTTATAAGAATGTGGTCTTTTACCATGTTTAGTAAGAGGAAATATTCAAACTCAGCCAAGCATCAACTAGAACCAATATGGATTATGACCTATAGGTTTTAGTTATAGTCTAGGAAATTCAAGAAGTTGTGAATATTATTAGGGGTGAGCAAGTAACTGACTTAACTGAACCACCCTGTGCACACCTCTAACTATTATTGAAAGAAAATTACAGTAAAGAACATCAGAATCTTCAAAATCAAAATCCACACAGAGAAAAATGGAAAGATGAAGTGTACTGACAATTGACAAATAAGACAACAAAGAGGTACAATAATTCATACGAAGAAAATAAATAGAGTGAAACCAGGGACAATATGTATTGGAGCATTTTCCTTAAATATAGAAAAACTTTTCCTCCACATGAAAATTGCCCAACTTTTCCTTCACTGGGAATCTTTCCAGTTAGATACCAATTTTACAGTGATTGCAAAATATTTGTGGTATTGACTTTGGTCAATAAGATTGATTTTAATTTGAAAACAAAGAGTTAGTTTAACATACATTTGTTTTATATTGTAATGATAGAATGTTATTTTGTGTTCTTTATATGTGCATGAGCCAATGCCCAATTGTTGCGTTTTTCCTTGGATGGAAGGAGTACCTTTTCCTTTATTTCATCACTAAAGCAACATAATGATGTGTGCATGGAAGCCCATAGCATGGAAGCCCATATCCCTTGATTGAATAACGTTTTGTCTTAATTGGAATGAAGGTCATCATGCTTTGAAAGCATTTTGCAGATGATTTTGCAGGGCCTTTAATTGATCTTACCTGTGCCCTATTAGCAGCTTGGTTTTAAAAAGCGTGAGGCGCTTAGATCATGACAGTTTTTACATATGGTAGGCGTTTGGCATCATAAAAATACTAATAAATTAATTATATATGATGGTTTTTACATTGTTAATACTTAAGCATAAAAACATACTTATACCAAACTTAAACATACTTGAAATATCTTGGGTTCCATACTTTCTAGCCGGGTTAGATGATATGGATATAGAAGAGGGGTTGCTTGAACTGAAGCCATTCTGATTTCTAGAACAGAACAACCGAAAACAGAAAACAGAATTGGGAAGTAGTG
This sequence comes from Smallanthus sonchifolius, assembly GCA_023525975.1. Lineage (NCBI taxonomy): Eukaryota > Viridiplantae > Streptophyta > Magnoliopsida > Asterales > Asteraceae > Smallanthus > Smallanthus sonchifolius. The sequence goes on from CM042036.1 coordinate 84,014,775, forward strand.
AGCAATTGAAAACAGAAAACACTATTGAAAAAGTTTCTGAAAACAGCAATTGAAGAAAACACAAATCAATATACCAGTGAACAGGTGCTAACACTAATCCAAAAAACATAATGCTAATGCAAAAAAACAGGTCAAAAGGCTAAGGAATAAAGGAAAAATGAAGAACTGAAGTAATGAACACTGACGGTTAACAGGAAACTTCTAATTGAAGATCAATTACTAACCCAACGATAAAAATATGAACTTGAAAGATAATATTAGTTATAAATTGATTTATGATTTTTCTGCAACGGTAACCTTTTTTTTTTGCAACGGTAATATTTGAAAATTCCTACCATTGGCAAGAAGCGCCCCCTCCAGCACTTCATGCTTCGGGCTGGTTCATGGGAGCGCTCCGCCTCACCACTGCCAAAGCTTTGGTACAAGAAATTTACAAGTACATGATTGATATATTTATAGGGAACTAATCTAGGGTTTCTAACTTGATCACCAAGTTAAGCCCAATTGGGCCCCAACCCTAATCTCCGCAGGAAGCCCCTTAGGGCCGGCCGGCTCCCTAAGCCTCCATACACAACATGATGTGTGATGCACGATGCGCGCATATCACGTATGCGATGCGTTCTTGTTAAAAAAATACTAAAAAATAATTGTACATGACAATTTTTATATTGTTAATACTTAAACATTAAAACATACTTATAAAACATATTTAAACATAAAAACACACTTATAAGTTGTAACTGATCATTGACGAAGACGAACCGAGAAGAATAAACTCGAAAAGATCCAAAAACCATTGCATATTGCGGCATTGCGTGCATCATGGCGCATCATGCTAGGGACCGCATTATGCGCGCATCCCCGGATCAAGCACGCATCATGGAATCGCAATGCATCAAGCGTGGCGATGCGTTCTCTTCAGCGCATCAAGCGCATTATGCGCACATTTTAAAACCAAGGGTCCTACGAGCGTCGTCCTGTCAGGCAATCATGGGCTCATCAGGTGAGTGGCCCCAACTCCCGACCAGTGAGGTACCAGGAAATGCAAGCACTTCTGGCATACGCCTTTCCTTAATCGTTGAGGCACTCCCAAAACGGGGAGCCCACCCGTTTAAGCACGCTTCCATGTAGATCCGATCTTTTAAACATTTGGCCCCGTCACATAGTGCTCCTTTAAACTGAGTTTATCCATTTTTTTTCCGTTTTTGGCTCACACGCTTATAGTTAGGTGCTTTTGTACCTTTTATGTAAACTATGGTATGACTTGAAAATATTTATTTTTTTTTCTTTATCTATTTGGTTAGTAAACATATGTTCTATTTTTATCTTTTAACTTTCTAGATGAACCTGGTAAGCAAGTCCAAAGTGCTATTAAGATCAAGAACACCAGCAAGTCTCATGTAGCTTTCAAGGTATTAAAGCCTGCTAATAGTTTTTTATATTCTTGTGTTTAGTTGTACAGGTCTAATGTCCAGGTTTTACTTTGTAAACTAATTCTTTTTTGAAACTTAAACCCGGCTTTAGCATCAATGCCTCCATTTAATAATTTTTTTTTGTTTTGCTAAAGTTTCAAACAACTGCGCCAAAAAGCTGCTTCATGCGTCCTCCTGGTGCTATTCTTGCTCCTGGCGAGACTATTATTGCAACCGGTAATAACATTTGTTTACATGTTTTTTAAAGGTTATAGATATCAAACATTCTAACAAGAAGGTTTATTTTGTTTGGTAGATATAAGACGATTCAGTGACTTTATTTTTACATATATATATTTTTTAAATTTAGCCTCTTTCTATGATTATTTCTTATGGCGTTTCATCTTTCGTTTTGATAGTTTTTAAGTTCGTGGAGCCTCCAGAGAACAATGAAAGACCAATGGATCTAAAGAGAAAGGTGAAATTCAAAATCATGAGCCTGAAAGTCAAAGGGATGATGGATTATGTACCTGAGCTAGTGAGTTATAAAACCTCCTTCAATATTTTTGTCTTTCTGAAATAATTATTAATTTACAAACATTTAATAATCTTATTTTATTGTATTTTTATGTTTTCTCATGCTGTTTTCTATTGAATATTTCATGTGGACTCAGTTTGACGAGCAGAAAGATCAAGTGGCAGTGGAACAGATATTGCAAGTCGTTTTTCTAGACGTGGAACATCCTAGTCCCGTAAGTTAAATTATTATGCATTCTTTTATATTAAACAAGTCATTTATAGTTACTGAAATTGAAAAAAATATTAATGAAGGCCCTGGAAAAACTGAAGCTACGGTTAGCCGAGGCAGAGGCTGCTCTTGAATCCCGCAAGAAACCTCCGGAGGAAATTGGGACCAAAATTGTCGGTGAAGGCCTTGTTATAGATGAATGGGTGAGATCTCATTATTTTGAGTTCTATAACTATATTATTCAAATTTTGATATGAATTTTTAAATAAAAACAATTAAATCGTGTATCGGTTGGCGGGTTTTGAAGTTGAACTGCTGAACCGAACATGACCCATATATTTATTTGTCAAAAAACATCAAAGCCTTAACACGGACACACTTAAAATCGTGTAACCCTAAAACGGCTATGTAAACGTGTTGTAAACATGTTGACAAGTTGTAAATGGGTTGTAATCAAGTTGTAAATGGGTTAACGGGGCATTAATGGGTTAAAAGGGTTGTAAACGGGTTGGCAGATTGACCTTATGTTTTATTTTTAATTTTGCATTCTAGTTTTATAGGGTTGACCGGTCAATATGTTTACTTAACCGGGTTAAAAGGGTTGTAAATGGCTTGCTAATGTTCCCTTTTGCAATTTGTGCTTCTTATAGAAAGAAAGAAGAGAGAGATACCTGGCCCGGCAACAAGTTGAAGGTGTAGACTCGGTTTAATAACAAAAGAAGGTTGGTCGTTTCTTAACCGTACAACCAATCTTTTTAAATTCGTTTGTATCATTTCATGTCTAAGAGAATTAATTGGTGAACAAAATGTTTGGCACAAGACAAATTGTGAAAACATGTTTACATTGTAAAAAGCATTTGTGAGTTGAGTCGATTCGAGATTCGAGTTATGTTTTAAGTTAAGAAACATGTCAAATAGGTTAAACGGGTCGAGCACTTTCAAACTATACTTAATGCAATAAACATTGTAAATTACTTGATAAATTAGAGTATTTCTGAAATAAAATTTTATAATCATATTTATAATCATAACTTGGACGAAAAAATGCTTCGAGTCATCCCATGCCCAACCTGTGTTGGCTTGTACCAGAAATCAGTGGTTTTCACGGTTCGGTTTTGACAAAAATTCTGGGCCGAACCACTAACAACGGTTTCAGGAAACAACAAATCAAACCAGTTGATTTGGGTGTGTTGGCTAGACCGTCCGGTTTTAGCAGTTTTGCGGTTTGAACCGAACTCTTTACTTATTTTCTTAAAAAATCGTTAGTTTATGTTAAAATTTTTCAAAAATAAAGATTATTCTTGAATATAATTCCAAAATTTAAAAAATAATTAAAATAGGGTAAATGGCCAGTTCTGTTTACACAACCGATTTCAAGTTTCAAACCGTCATCCTAACCAAGTAACTGTCAAAATCGAACCGTGAACGTAGCTGTATAATTCTCAAACCGGCCAACTTGGTTTGGTTTGTGCAGTTTGGTCTGTTTTAATGGTTTATGGACACCACGAACACAAAGCACGAATTTTGATTGATGAATCGGTTGTTCTAAGGAATAACCGGTGAGTACAACTTGTAAATAGGAAATTACAACATAAACCAGAGCTGATGGAGTTTATCTAGCTCATTATTGATTCAGATACTTGTTGACTACATGTTACAAAACACTTGTTTTCCGGGCAATCAATTGGTCACAGTTCCGTCGACACAAACCCATTGACCCACAAAGATCGAAACACAGTTGATGTTAGGGTTAATTGCCAAAAACGACTCCAAACCTAACTTAACTGACTTGCTGATGGTGGTGCAGTCGTCTCCCGCTGTAGCACCAATAACTTGGTTACATGTAACGACCGAATCTGGCTTCTGGAAACCTGTTCATAAGAAATAACAGTGTCTCAATGTTCCAAGGATAAGAATTTGTTTTGAGACTTGTGTGTAAACTAGGGGTGTTCATTAATTCGGTTTGAAACCGATAAAACTGAAAACCTAGTCGAACCGAAACCGATTAAGACCGAACATAATTACAAATTTGGTGTTCGGTTCGGTTAATTCTAATTCGGTTTTTGGTTGGGCTAGAACTTCCTGAATTCGGTTTGGTTCGTTTTTCTTTATTGACCGAATAAATGAAAAACTGAACCAATGAACATCACTAGTGTAAACTGAACTATAAAAGGCTTTAAACTAAGGGTGTTAATTAGGATCCGGTTTTAATGAGAATTCATGGCCAAACCGGTAACTACAGTTCAGAAAATGGCCAAAACAAATAAGGTGGGTTGGTTGGGTCCACCAAACCGACCAAAAACAGTTAGTTTTGGCGGTTTGGACCGTTTTGTTTTTCTCTCTTTTCAGAATCATTATTTGCATGATTCATGAATTAACACATTTAGAACACGAAACTAAAAATATACAAGAGATGTTAACTCAGCCGGTTCCGAGACATAAACCAACCATTAAATCCTGTTTTCCAAAACCGTTGGTCGAACTGTATAAACTGTTAATCTGCTTTGATTTCCGTTAGATTGGTTTCAACGGTTTATCAACACCCATATATAAACACCTGGAAATTTAAACGACTCACCAATCATGGTCGATCGACTTTCTGCCAATACGGCAAGCATCAGGTAAAGTGAAAGTATCGCGACCATTTTCACAAACACGGAAGCCATGGTTCTAGCTTGTGGTTTCTTCTTTGGCACAAAGATGATAGCTTACTTGTGACACATGATCTGAGTTGTATTTATAGTGTAAGATTTTAAGATAAAACAATTAAATGTTTCGATAACTTTAATATCAAAAGGCAACCATCATATTGTAAAATGATGCCGTAATTAGCCTTGTTCTATGGGATTCTTGCCACCACAATCGGCAGATTTATTTGAAAAAAAGGTCTATTTAAGTTTGTTTGATCTTTTGACTCACATAGTCTAATAATATATATGAGTTAAATAGTCTACGAGGTTAAAAAGTTATATGTTTAGGTTACCTAGTTTTCATTTTATAACGGGTTTGAGTTCTAACACTAACTTTAATGAAGGTTGTTGTTAAAACTGAAACTTTTAATAAAATAAAAATCACATAACTCATACATACAATTTTGATAAAAAACAAGAAATATTTGTGTAATTGACTCAGGTTATATAGATGGTCTTTTGCATTCATGGCTTTGGTAATGCATCATGGAATATAATAAATGGGAAATTTTGATTTGGGTTAAGCTTATAATAATTTATTTCATAAAACATCTCTTAGAAGCCAATTTTGAGCCTATACCTTTAGTTTATTAAACTCACAAAATTTCACCTTTAGCCTTTTTTGTTTTAAACTCCAGTGATGAAGTCCAATTATGTTAGCGCTTATAGAAAGAATATATGTTGTTAGTTGCAAATATCCATGGAATTATTAGCAAAGAAGGTTGAGATAGATGTATTATTGAAAAAAAAAAAGAAAAAAAAGTAGAAAAAAATGAAAAATACGATGTTGGGTAAAAAATAACCCAAGTTGCAGGCAAGTATTTAAAGAATAAGAATCTAATTGAGATTGGGCCGGTTTAACCTACATAGATATTCAGTAGTGTTCGATTGTTTGACATAACCTAAATAGTTATATTTCATTCACCTTAGCAACATTAAAATATCCTTTCCACATCTTAACCCTAGCGTGACATTACAACCCTTAAAAGTTCTCTTGATTTATGCATGGTTTATGTATTTGGTGGAGTCATGATTGATATGCAAGCTTATGATAATGGTGTGCATTAATGGTATTGAGTGTCACATTTATGACGGAATGGTCGCAAATATAGCAACCGAAATTGTTTCGGTTGCAAATACAATCACTAGTTTTATTAGAATATTAAAAAAATAAAATAAAAATTTACATGGTTGCAAAAACAGTCGCAAATATAGCCACCAAAGCTGTTTTAGTCACAAAATTAGCGACCGAAACAAAGTCAGTTGCAAGAGTAGCGACCGAAACAAAATCGGTCTCAAAATTAGCGACTTAATTCTTTCGGTCGTAAAATGGTCACAGATATAGCGACTGAAATTGTTTTGGTTGCAAATACAGTTGCTAGTTTTATAAAAATAATAAAGAATAAAATAAAAATTAATATGATCGCAAAAACAGTAGTAAATGTAGCTATCGAAATTGTTTTGGTCGCAAATACAGTTGCTAGTTTTAGAAATAAAATAAAAATTAGATTGGTCGCAAAAACAAATGCACATATAAGTACCAAAATTGTTTCGATTGCAAACACAATCGTTAATTTAAAAAAATAAAATAAAATTAAACCGACCACAAAAACATTCTCAAATATAGTTATAAAAATTGTTTAGGTCGTAAATACGGTTGCCAAAAGATAAAATAAAAATGGTCGTAATGGGTTATATTTGGGTACATATGCTTATTAGGGTTAAGTAGTATTTAACAAGATTAATTATAGGTAATTAGGGTCAAGTGGTTTTACTTAAGGATAACTAGGGTCAATGGTAGTTAATGATGAGGGTTAATTAGTGTCACTATTGGTTAGTTAGGGATAATTAGAGCTATTATCGGTCAATTATATACAATGATGGTGAATTGGGGTCAACTAGCACTAGTATTAGGGTTAAGTATTGTTAATCAAGATTAATTATAGGTAATTAGGGTCAAGTGGTTTTACTTAAAGATAGTTAGGGTCAATGGTAGTTAATGATGAGGGTTAATTAGTGTCACTATTGGTCAGTTAGGGATATTTATAGTTATTATCGGTCAATTATATCCAATGATGGTGAATTAATGTGAATTAGCATTAGTATTGGTTAATTATGATCAATTAAGGACAATAGAGGAAATTAGGGGAAATTCGTGTTAGTTAGGGACCATTAGGGTCAATTAATTGAATGGTCAAGTGAAGGCATTTAGGTTTAATTTAGGCCACTATTGGTTGATTATGGTTAGTAATAGTCAACGATGATCAATTAGTGTTAATATTATTCATCTATGATCAATTAGTGTCATGATATGGGCAATCATGGGAAATTGGGGTTGATTACGGTCAATACGGGTCGGTGATAGTCAATAAGGATCAATGTTTGTTAATTAGGGACAATTGGGGCGAGTTAGGTAGTGACAAATGTGTATACTCAACATTTTATTAAAATATGAAGGTATTGGGTTCATGTCCCACATGTGATAAAAAAAAGGGTTTAGGTTTGGTTAGGGGTATTTTTCACCTATGATAAGTTTCCTCCTGAGGGTGGTGGAGATGATCCGGTGGACTAGTGACCCGTCAGTGATCCATATTGTCGTTAAAAAAAAAGATGTTCTGAATCGGTCAAAGGTAGGAGGTGTTTATTTCAGGTTTTGCCAACCTCTTAATAGTTCATCCATCCTCTTAATGGTTCAGCACAAAACCATGCTTAACCATTCAGAGCTCTTAATGGTTCAACTCTTAATGAACCAAACATCCCCTTAGTGTTCGTTATTGTCAATAGGGGGCAATTAGGGTTGATAATGGTTAATAGTAACCATTTATGATCAATTAGAGTAATTAGTGTCAATTAGGTCAATGAGGGTCAATAATTAATGGTTAACAGTGGTAAGTATTGGTCAATAAGGGCTAATAGTGGTTAATTAGGACCAATGAGGTTTAATAAATGTCCACAAGGGTGAACATTGGTTAGCGATGGTTATACATAGACCTAAGTAACCCCTTAAAACTCGTTAAAACTTATTACAACCTAATATGACTCATTAAGATATGTATCATCCTATATGTTTCATCAAGTCAAGCATAGTCAGTATTGGTTAATGATGATCAACGATGGTCAATGAGAGTCAGTTGGTTAGTGAGGGTCAATATTTGTTAATGGTCACCTTATAGGATAAATTATGAAAATTATGGTTAATTAGGATCAATATTGATCATTAATGGTCAAATTTTGACAATTAGGGCCAAAATTGGTTAATGGTCATTAATTAGATTTAAGAGTAAATTATGCTTTTAGTTTATGTGGTTTGCCAAAAATAACCCTTTTACTTTAAAAGTTTAAAAAGTGCCTTTTCAGTCACCGAGGTTTCAATCTCGTTGCAATAAAGTCCAGGCCTCTAACGCCATCCATCATTGCTGTTAAATTTTAATTGAATTAACTAAAATGCACATGTGATTACACACGTGTACAAATCTGTTTAGTCAATAAAATTTAACATTAAAATAAAAAAAACTAAAACTATACATATACATATCCCAAACACTCTCTCTCTTCTCAAACTGTCTTTATTCTTTAAATCTTCTCTCTCTAATAAACACCACCACTAATTCCAATCAACCATTGAACTACCACCGTTGCTGTCTCCCTTCTTCGATTTGCAACCACCATGCCCGCTTCAATCAATCCGCACCGACTGCAACCCCCACCCCCTCTTTCACCTCCATTGTTGATTAATATGAACCTATCTCATATAGACGAGTTCAGATCAAGCGATGGTGCCTCCCTTCTCTGATTTGCAACCACCATGGCGTCTCCCTTCTCTATAAAATCATTTTTTAGGAAAGAGGATCCCATCCTCTATTTCTGATCACCGGCGATTCCAAAAAGTCTAGTCTTGCAAATCCCTCAACATACTTTAGCCAAAGAAATTTGGGACACATTAAAGGTTCGACATGTAGGAGTTGATAGGGTTAGAGAGGCGCAGATACATACATTAAAACCAGACTTTGAATCTCTAAAGATGAATGATAACGAGTCACTTGATGTCTGTACGAGAAAAATCAGACAAATTGCATCGGAAGCAAGCAGTCTTGGGCACGCATTGGAAAACAAAAGATTAGTCCAAAAGCTTTTGGTTTCTATACGAGAAAAGTACACTTAGATCGTTGCTACAATTAAACAGTTTGCCAACCTTAATACGACGTTGTTCCAAGAAGCCGTTGGAAGATTAAAGGCTTTCGAAGAACACATCAAAAGGCCAACCGAGGAAGGAGATATGCATACTAAACTATTTTTCACTAAAACTAATGGAAAGGAGAAAATAAAAAAAAGCACAAATGTGAGCATTGTGGTTGTGGGAGTTCAAATCGAGAAGACTTTGGACGTGACCGAGGTAGAGGTCAGAGGTCTAGGGAAAGTCAAGATGGTGAACGGGTCCAATGGGATAAGAGCCACATAAGATGTTACAAGTGCAACGAGCTCAGACAATTTATAAATGAATGTCCACAGTAGGAGAAAAAAGGAGGAGGCCAACCTAACCCTATAGTAGCTCAGACTTTGGACGTGTCCTTTATGACTGATTGATCCGTCTCAACACTATAAATACCTCCCTCCTCTTCGTTTTGCGGTTTGAACCGAACTCTTTACTTATTTTCTTCAAAAATCATTAAATTATGTTTAAATAATAAAAAAAATAAAGAGTAGTCATGAATATAATTCCGAAATAAAAAAAAATAAAATAAAAAATAGGGTAAATTAATGGCCGCTTCTGTTTACACAGCCGATTTCAAGTTTCAAACCGTCATCCTAACCTAGTAACTATCAAAATCGACCCATGAACGTAACTGTATGATTCTCAAACCGGCCAACTTGGTTTGGTTTGTGCAGTTTGGTCTGTTTTAATGGTTTATGGACACCACGAACACAAAGCACGCATTTTGATTGATGAATCGGTTGTTCTAAGGAATAACCAGTTAGTACAACTTGTAAATAAGAAATTACAACATAAACCAGAGCTGATGGAGTTTATCTAGCTCATTATTGATTCAGATACTTGTTGACTACATGTTACAAAACACTTGTTTTCCGGGCAATCAATTGGTCACAGTTCCGTCGACACAAACCCATTGACCCACGAAGATCGAAACATAGTTGATGTTAGGGTTAATTGCCAAAAACGACTCCAAACCTAACTTAAATGACTTGCTGATGGTGGTGCAGTCGTCTCCCGCTGTAGCACCAATAACTTGGTTACATGTAACGACCGAATCTGGCTTCTGGAAACCTGTTCATAAGAAATAACACTGTCTCAATGTTCCAAGGATAAGAATTTGTTTTGAGACTTGTGTGTAAACTAGGGGTGTTCATTAATTCGGTTTGAAACCGATTAAAACGAAAACCTAGTCGAACCGAAACCGATTAAGATCGAACAGAATTACAAATTTGTGTTCGGTTCGGTTAATTCTAATTCGGTTTTTGGTTGGGCTTGAACTTCCTGAATTCGGTTTGGTTCATTTTTCTTTGTTGACCGAATAAACGAAAAACTGAACCACTAGTGTAAACTGAACTATAAAAGGCTTTAAACAAAGGGTGTTAATTAGGATATGGTTTTAATGAGAATTTCTGGCCAAACCGGTAACTACAGTTCAGAAAATGGCCAAAACAAATAAGGTGGGTTGGCTGGGTCCACCAAACCGACCAAAAACAGTTAAATTTGGCGGTTTGGACCGTTTTGTTTTTCTCTCTTTTCAGAATCATTATTTGCATGGTTCATGAATTAACATATTTAGAACACGAAACTAAAAATATACAAGAGAAGTTAACTCAGCCGGTTCCGAGACATAAACCATCAACCAACCATTAAATTCTGTTTTTCAAAACCATTGGTCGAACTGTATAAACTGTTAATCTGCTTTGATTTCTGCTAGATTGGTTTCAACGGTTTATCAACACCCATATATAAACACCTGACAATTTAAACGACTCACCAATCATGGTCGATCGACTTTCTGCCAATACGGCAAGCATCAGGTAAAGTGAAAGTATCGCGACCATTTTCACAAACACGGAAGCCATGGTTCTAGCTTGTGGTTTCTTCTTTGGCACAAAGATGATAGCTTACTTGTGATACATGATCTGAGTTGTATTTATAGTGTAAGATTTTAAGATAAAACAATTAAATGTTTCGATAACTTTAATATCAAAAGGCAACCATCATATTGTAAAATGAGAAGATGCAGACGGCCATTGCCGTAATTAGCCTTGTTCTATGGGATTCTTGCCACCACAATCGGCAGATTTATTTGAAAAAAAGGTCTATTTAAGTTTGTTTGATCTTTTGACTCACATACTCTAATAATATATATGAGTTAATTGTACAAATAGTCTACGAGGTTAAAAAGTTATATGTTTAGGTTACCTAGTTTTCATTTTATAACGGGTTTGAGTTCTAACACTAACTTTAATAAAGTTTGTTGTTAAAACTGAAACTTTTAATAAAATAAAAATCACATAACTCATACATACAATTTTGATAAAAAAACAAGAAATATTTGTGTAATTGACTCAGGTTATATAGATGGTCTTTTGCATTCATGGCTTTGGTAATGCATCATGGAATATAATAAATGGGAAATTTTGATTTGGGTTAAGCTTATAATAATTTATTTCATAAAACATCTCTTAGAAGCCAATTTTGAGCCTATACCTTTAGTTTATTAAACTCACAAAATTTCACCTTTAGCCTTTTTTGTTTTAAACTCCAGTGATGAAGTCCAATTATGTTAGCGCTTATAGAAAGAATATATGTTGTTAGTTGCAAATATCCATGGAATTATTAGCAAAGAAGGTTGAGATAGATGTATTATTGAAAAAAAAAAGAAAAAAAATAGAAAAAAATGAAAAATACGATATTGGGTAAAAAATAACCCAAGTTGCAGGCAAGTATTTAAAGAATAAGAATCTAATTGAGATTGGGCCGGTTTAACCTACATAGATATTCAGTAGTGTTCGATTGTGTGACATAACCTAAATAGTTATATTTCATTCACCTTAGCAACATTAAAATATCTTTCCACATCTTAATCCTAGCGTGGCATTACAACCCTTAAAAGTTCTCTTGATTTATGCATGGTTTATGTATTTGGTGTAGTCATGATTGATATGCAAACTTATGATAATGGTGTGCATTAATGGTATTGAGTGTCACATGTATATGTCACACTCCCAAATTTATTTACTTAATAAATAAATACAGGTTGCAACGATTGGTTCATTACACGATAGCGGAAGCTGTAATTGTGATTTCTAAGACTTGATTACATATACAATTACTAAAATTAAGTAATACTATGATCTAAGTTCTTCTAGATCAACGATAGACTTGAGACTTGATATTCTACGTCCTTCCAGCTATTAAGAATTGATCCAACATAGCTAGCCTATTCCAACAGCGCCACGGCTAAAGGTTACCTGAGAAACATACTTGAAAGTGTCAACACAAAGGTTGGTGAGTTCACAGAGTTTGTTCATTTAGTATAGTTAGTTTTCCCCGAAAACGTATACATGACTTAGCCGTCATAAAATAAGTAGTTTTCCTTTGAAAACATTATCATGACTTAACCGTCATAAAATATGTAGTTTTCTTTTGAAAACATAATCATGACTTAACCGTCATAAATCCACTATTTAAACATGATCATTTTAGCCTGATCAAAACTCTTTTGTTAAACCTGATCAGAACTCTTTTGTTTAAACTTGATCACTTTAACCTGATCAAAACTCTTTTGTTAAACCTGATCACTTTAACCTAATCAGAACTCTTTTGTTAAACCTGATCACTTTAACCTGATCAGAACTCTTTTGTTTAGACCTGATCACTTTAACCTGATCAGAACTCTTTTGTTTAGACCTGATCACTTTAACCTGATCAGAACTCTTTTGTTTAAACCTGATCACTTTAACCTGATCAGAACTCTTTTGTTTAAACCTGATCAGAACTCTTTTGTTAAACCTGATCACTTTAACCTGATCAGAACTCTTTTGTTTAAACTTGATCACTTTAACCTGATCAGAACTCTTTTGTTTAAACCTGATCAGAACTCTTTTGTTAAACCTGATCACTTTAACCTGATCAGAACTCTTTTGCATGTATTACCAATGAATCTGAATACTAATCCGATCTATTGACCCCATTTGTAAGCTTGCAAGGAATACAAAGTAGTATGTAATGTACGAGACCGTAACCAAACCCCAACATTCTGTGCCTCCCCCCGCCTTTCTACGAGTAAGACAATATGCGGTTATTCGGCCATTTGGACCCCTGGTTAGCGCGACTAACCATGACCGGAGGCGTCACCCCCAATAGTACTATCCATATAATCCGGGCTAAGTCCATAGCTAATGGTTACTAATTTATTCCGAGGACTTTAAGCGCTTTACTTTTCCCTCAATACACACATACGGTCAGATCATTAGTTCATTCATTTACATACAAAAGTCTTTTATAAGTATGTTTCCACCCCAAATCATTTCAAAAACTTTAGAAAAAAGGGGGATTAGTGAAACTCACAAAGAGTTAAACCAGAGTGTTCATATTGTCAAACGTGTAAGCAATTGTATTTCATGTTTTCAAAACATAACAAGTAAGTATGTTTCTCCCCCGATGTTTACAAAACAGTAAAGAGTTAAAAGGGGGCCGTGAACTCACCTTGTGTTCGATGAAATCCTAGCAAACAAACTTGTGCTAGTTCTTGTCTATCCGTACCCTAATCACACAAGGGTACTAATGTGTTAAAACTACTCGTCTTATACGTAAGTTGTTCATCTGACTTAACAAATCCTGTTAAGTACGCCTTTGTTTAGTAAAAATAGTGTTTTTATTTACGACTCGTTGGTGATTATTATTCCAGTCTAGACGCTTACATATTTTCCGAGAGGATAATATGTTTCCCTATTGGTGACTTATTAAGTGTATCAAAAATAAATATTATTTTTGTAACTTAAAATATATTCACTTATGTTTCACGATGTCACGTGATTATTTATTTTTAACCGAATCTCTTCATATGCAAATTGTTCACCGACTTAGCAATTCTGATTGATTTTGTTTAAATATCTTTTTAGTTATTCAACACTTGTTTCGTTATAAAATAGTTCTAAGTTACTGCCCCATGGGACTGATGAACAGGTATCGAAACTTTCTTAGTTTCGATTTGAACAGAACAGATGTCGAAACTTCCTAGTTTCGATTGAGCAAAACAGGTATCGAAACTACCTGGTTTCGATTAAGTAATAGGTATCGAAACTACCTAGTTTCGATTGAGTAAACAGGTATCGAAACTACCTAGTTTCGATTGAGTAATAGGTATCGAAACTACCTAGTTTCGATTGAGTAAACAGGTATCGAAACTCCTAGTTTCGATTACTGAAATTTTAAATAGACAGGATCAGTTTCAAAACTTTATTTATACATATACGCATATATTCATGTTTTAATCTTGAATTCGACACACTTTTCTGGTTATTTTTCTTACGTTCGAGTAAACTGTATGTTTAGCTACGGTTTTAAAGAAAATAATATGGATGATATCGAGTTTTTACCTCTGGACAGAGATGATGATTTTTGAGAGAAAAAGAGAATGATCTTGACTTCTCCTGCTAAAAACATTTGAGAAAACACTTGGAACTCTCCTTATAATACCGAAATAAAGGATTCGAGTCTTCGATTATGGAAGAACACCAAAAGAAAGTGAAGATAGATATTCTTGTTGTTGTCGTAGAAGAAAAGAGAGATGACAGGGGTTGTGAGTTTTTGCTCTTGATGGATGAATTGATAGACAATGAGGTGGTATGGTTTTTATCTAAACTTTGAAGGCATGAGGTATGGATTTTAAGATAAAGAATTTGAATGTAGAGAAAAATGGTAGTGTGAATGGGGAAATCTCTGGGATTTCGGTTGAGAAAGTCAAGGGTGGGTTGGGGTTGGGTCTTGTTCCATCATTTAACTAAGTCTTTGTATTAGTCACGCTATTTTTAGGTAGGGTATACTCGGTAGGTGCCCCCGATGATATAATGCCCGGTTAAAGAACTCTTTAATTATTTGCTTCGCAAAATATATTACGCATATATTTTGGATTCTTAAACGACGTAATGGTTATATTTGAATTTATCCCCATCGTTCGGGTTGTCCAGTGCAATTATTTATTTATATACATATATATATATATAAATATTAGATGGGGTGGAGTGTGCATCTAGACATATTTATCATCATTATTCGTGGTGATTTGATGTTTAGAGTTGGCTTGTACTCCTTGCCATAATCATGATGATTATGAGGTTGAGTGAGGTGTAAGCAAAGAAAGACACCATGATGATGATGATTTAGATGCGGTATAATACCCGAAATTTATACCCGCTTTAATATCTTTAATTATTAAAACGTCCTACATTTTGTGTAGTTTGACTAGCTTTAATAATCTGCTAGTTAATTCCCGACATAGTTATTACTTTAACTATATTATACATATAAAATAACTCGATGTCATGCAACCATCATTTTGTGTTCATGTTTTAAGGTTTAGTCACCAATATATACGTTTTTATATTACAACGTGTCCCTAGACTTTTTCCGGAATAAAATCCCGTTAATCACCAACGAACGTTTAATGCGGGTTATTATCGTTTATTTCCTAGTAATTCTTAGAAATTACTATTTTGATATAAATTTTCTTTGTTAGACTCCTTGACTTTACTTAGTCAAAATAAAATTTCAGGAAATATATGTTATGAACGTGCATTTATGTAATATGGATATTGACCTGAAATACCGGGTGTCATATTCTCCCCATGTTAAAGAGAATTTCGTCCCGAAATTCAGTTCTTGTCATCTTGACTTGGAGTGTTCATGAACAAGGACGGATACTTGGCTCTCATTTTATCTTCCCGCTCCCACGTATACTCGGGGCCGCGCTTTGAATCCTAACGTACCTTAACCAATTTAACCCGGTTACGCCTTGTTTTCTGAACCTTCCAATCTGAGACTTCAATGGGTTCCTCAACGAAGTGTAGCTTGTTATCTATGTGAATCTCATCAGGCGGTATAATTAATGTCTCGTCTGATAAGCACTTCTTGAGATTTGATACATGAAACGTATCATGTACATTGCTTAGATCTTGTGGCAACTTGAGCTTGTATGCTACAGGGCCAACCCTAGTCAAAATTTCAAATGGTTCAACGTACCTAGGGTTAAGCTTGCCACGGTTGCCAAATCTTGCAACTCCTTTCCAAGATGAGACCTTTAACATGACTTTGTCTCCCACTTGGAATTTTAATGGCTTTCGTCTGTTGCTAGCACAACTCTCTTTCGTCTGTCTTGAGTGACTTTCAGACGATCTTTTATTTCGACGATCTTGTTAGTGGTTTCCTAGCCAATATCAGGACCAGTCAAATGCTTTTCGCCAACCTCCGCCCAACATAGCGATGAGTGACACTTACAACCATACAAAGCCTCAACGGAGCGACTTTAATGCTGGTACGGTAGTTGGTATTATATGAAAACTCAGCCAACGACGGTGAGTATCCCTATTTCCTCTGAAATCGATTACACACGCACGGAGCACGTCTTTTAAAGTTTGGATGGTCCTTTTACTTTGACCGTTCATCTGGGGATGATATGCAGTGCTCATGTAAAGGCGTGTGCCCAAGGCTTCTTATACAGACTGCCAGGTTCTTGACATGAATCGACTGTCCCTTTTAAAGAAAATGGAAACTGGCATACCATGCCTAGCCTTAATTCCCTTAATATTTAGCCTTGCACGCTTCTTACTTTTATCTGTCTCCTTTATTGGTAGGGAATGCGCGGATTTCATCAAACGACTGACGACTACCATATAGTATCATAGTCGCTAGGTGTTCTGGGTGGATTTGTAATGAAATCCATGGAATTCTCTTCCCCTTCCCATTGATAAATATGAGTTTGTTGTGATCACTCAGGTGATTCCTAACATTCTACTTGTACTGCCAAGTATCTCCTAGCATAGATAGCTATTTCTTCTCTCATGTTTGGCCACATAGTGGAGTTCCTCGGGGTCTTTATACGTTTCATTCGATTCTGGATGAACGGATCACTTGGGCTTATGGACTTCATCCATAACCTCCCACATAGGCTACCGATACCTGGTACCCAAATTATATCTGTATCATCCAACTTAGGCTTCAATTGTTTGATTCCATTTACTTGGTAGTCGGTATTCGAAAGCAAAGCGAATACTTCCCCGACTAACGATATTAAACGTGCAAGAATCCCTTTATTTGATTACCCTCAATATGTAGGATTATTTGATGCTCATTCCTGGTAATGAAAGGAATGGTGCCTGCGAATCTTGAGCGTATGTTGACACATACTCTCTATTCGTCTACGCACTATAGGTCTTATGAAAGAATTACTCGACGAGGTGTCCAAGTTTTTGTTGTATATTAGGTAGTAATGAAACAGTATGAAAATGAAACTTTATGTTTGTCCCTCTTATGCTTTTCGAAAGCATTTTCCTGGACTAAGACTTTTCTCTTATTTCAGGTTTCATGTTTTCTAGGATTTTCCTCTCCATGTGCCTTCATGGAGCTAGGAATTGATGTTCCTTGGGAGCTCTTATATGCGAACTTCGAGTCTAATCACCACTTTACCCCTTTTCTTGCACTACCTTTCGAGGCAGACTAGCCTTTGGGTTGTAGCGTCCTGATATGTAAACTCATGTCTCGACTACCATACCTTCAAATTATGTAAGCCATACGAAGTTCGATGTTTGTTTGGAATATTCACATTCCGTCTAGCTGAGGGAATGAATAGTAATACTGTGAGAATGGTCTCATCGAATTAGTGCTTTCCCCAAAATGGGCTATGGGTTTGTCAACCCATTAAGTTGGCAGAAAGGGTTGATAGCCAACTATTAGTCATACAGTGTGTATGCACTCTCTTAGTGTTTGAATGGTACTTTGGTGACTTACCATTACGTATTCCACTCATTCAAGTTATAGCCTCAAAATCCTTAGCATAAGGATAAACTTGAGGTAATGAGTGTTGAACGTCGAGACTTTGGTATTCTAACTGAGTATACTCCAAGAGATCATTTCTTAACAATAGATGCTCTAGAGCTTCCCAATTATAGAAAACTAGGAGTGAAAGATGCAATCACACCTCTCTTCTAGGCTAAATCTGGGATCCATCCATCAAGATGAACCTTTGGGAAGTGCGAGTACAAAAGAGTAATAAATTATTCTTCTCAACTCTTTGTGGACAGTGGCCTGTTGTGAATAGCTTGAGCTTACGCCCCTTATGTATATCATGAGCTAATGAGATTAGCATGAAATTCCGCATTTGGGACTCCTTTAAGAGTTTTGCATGTCGTTTTCCGGTTAGTGCGACAATAGTCGTTAGTCCACACTTAGGTTTCTTTGGCATTCGCTTGAGCATCAACCCCGGCTTATCTATTGCAGAGAGAATAGTCAGACTTAAAGGTATATTGAATGTCAATGGCTGCGAGAGCAATCCAGTTTGGCCGTCATTCTGAAATGTCCGATTTCCTACTTGTCTCATGTCGAGCTTCCACAATATCCATAGGTGCCATGTGTATGCGGGTCAGAATAATATCCTGCCCTATTACTGAAGTTAGTGCATAACACTCTTGGCGTAACTTTCAAGCAATTTTGAGATTGAATTGTATGATGGATCCTGAGATTACGCTATAATCTCCCACAATAGTTGTGCAATTACTGTAAGTGTTAGTTGTGGTAACGCTCAATTTGAAGCATTCCTGACAAGTAGAATCTCAAAGAATGAATGTGCGAATTCCTTCGTCGTTCAGGATTTACTAAGGATTGGTTGAATTCAATTTGAATTTCTCTCGTTCCTCCAAAACTAGGAGAATGCTTTGTGAGCACCTAATTGAGAAGTCTGATTTGTTAAGATCCAATCCTTAATCAATTAACTGAGAACATGGTTTGATCATTAGCTTGGACAACAAGACTCACTAAAGTTCCCATGCACTGCAAATTATGATTACGTGTGCACCCGTAATGATAATTTGCCTTGCCTGATCCCTATAGTGTTTCTTCTATCCCTAGCTTTTAATCAAAAGGGATTTGAAATAATCATTAGATTGCGTTTGCACATTTGTACAGGAGTGTGTATTGTTTTATCGGATTACTCTTAATTATGTGTACCAATACTCATGACTCTGCCGAATATGGCTGTTATCGGATGAGGCTAATGGTAGAGAGGCACCACTAGTGTCTCTTAAAATAAAATGTGTATGGTGAAATTCAGGCACCATGTGTTGGGCAGAGATCCTCAAATGAGTGTCGAGCAACTCCTGCTCCAAGTCTGTATATATGCATGGATCCACATGATCCTGATGTATGTCTGGGTCTCCTGACCCTTGGAGTTCTCTCCCATTTAGTCCTGCTTATTTACCTTGAATTCCCTTCTGTCTGGGCAATCATGTCTGCCATATATCATGGCGAGAGTCTAGGCATCCGATCTGACAACTTATGAAGGAGAGTATTTATACCGTATATACGTTAGGAAGATAGTTGCCTCCATGGCTGGAGTAGTTGTGGTGCAGGTATAGGTACAAATTCTGGTACGGGTTCAGCCTATTGTGATACCAAGATCGGTAACTGACGGTTGCTGCCGTCGTCGCCCAAGCTCAGCTCGTAACTCGATCTTCTAAGGTTGCAGTATGCTGAGTACCCGTTATTCTTGACTCGTAATCCGAACAGTAACTTGTTGTAAGTGTTTATTATTTCCACATTGTTGTATGTGTTTAAGTGTTCATTACATGTGCCATGTAATTGTATTAGTGTAGCTAATGATACCCTAGTGTAAGTCCATACACTAATAGTCTACACAAGTTGTTCGGCAGCGGTTGGAATTTCTATATTCAAGTCTTGGGTTTTCTTGGTGTGATGCAAGTCTTAGAAATCTTGGTCCCTAAATGAGTCCGGTTAGAGCCTAGGTGTCACTAAGGAAACCTAATTCGCTAAAACCATTGCTCTGATACCAATCTGTCACACTCCCAAATTTATTTACTTAATAAATAAATACAGGTTGCAACGATTGGTTCATTACACGATAGCGAAAGCTGTAATTGTGATTTCTAAGACTTGATTACATATACAATTACTAAAACTAAGTAATACTATGATCTAAGTTCTTCTAGATCAACGATAGACTTGAGACTTGATATTCTATGTCCTTCCAGCTACTAGGAATTGATCCAACATAGCTAGCCTATTCCAACCGCGCCACGGCTAAAGGTTACCTGAGAAACATACTTGAAAGTGTCAACACAAAGGTTGGTGAGTTCACAGAGTTTGTTCATTTAGTATAGTTAGTTTTCCCCGAAAACGTATACATGACTTAGCCGTCATAAAATAAGTAGTTTTCCTTTGAAAACATTATCATGACTTAACCGTCATAAAATATGTAGTTTTCTTTTGAAAACATAACAATGACTTAACCGTCATAAATCCACTGTTTAAACATGATCATTTTAGCCTGATCAAAACTCTTTTGTTAAACCTGATCACTTTAACCTGATCAGAACTCTTTTGTTTAAACTTGATCACTTTAACCTGATCAAAACTCTTTTGTTAAACCTGATCAGAACTCTTTTGTTAAACCTGATCACTTTAACCTGATCAGAACTCTTTTGTTTAGACCTGATCACTTTAACCTGATCAGAACTCTTTTGTTTAAACCTGATCACTTTAACCTGATCAGAACTCTTTTGTTTAAACCTGATCACTTTAACCTGATCAGAACTCTTTTGTTTAAACTTGATCACTTTAACCTGATCAGAACTCTTTTGTTAAACCTGATCAGAACTCTTTTGTTTAAACCTGATCACTTTAACCTGATCAGAACTCTTTTGTTAAACCTGATCACTTTAACCTGATCAGAACTCTTTTGTTAAACCTGATCACTTTAACCTGATCAGAACTCTTTTGCATGTATTACCAATGAATCTGAATACTAATCCGATCTATTGACTCCATTTGTAAGCATGCAAGGAATACAAAGTAGTATGTAATGTACGAGACCGTAACCAAACCCCAACATTCTGTGCCTCCCCCCGCCTTTCTGCGAGTAAGACAATATGCGGTCATTCGGCCATTTGGACCCCTGGTTAGCGCGACTAACCATGACCGGAGGCGTCACCCCCAATAGTACTATCCATATAATCCCGGGCTAAGTCCATAGCTAATGGTTACTAATTTATTCCGAGGACTTTAAGCGCTTTACTTTTCCCTCAATACACACATACGGTCAGATCATTAGTTCATTCATTTACATACAAAAGTCTTTTATAAGTATGTTTCCACCCCAAATCATTTCAAAAACTTTAGAAAAAAGGGGGATTAGTGAAACTCACAAAGAGTTAAACCAGAGTGTTCATATTGTCAAACGTGTAAGCAATTGTATTTCATGTTTTCAAAACATAACAAGTAAGTATGTTTCTCCCCCGATGTTTACAAAACAGTAAAGAGTTAAAAGGGGGCCGTGAACTCACCTTGTGTTCGATGAAATCCTAGCAAACAAACTTGTGCTAGTTCTCGTCTATCCGTACCCTAATCACACAAGGGTACTAATGTGTTAAAACTACTCGTCTTATACGTAAGTTGTTCATCTGACTTAACAAATCCTGTTAAGTACGCCTTTGTTTAGTAAAAATAGTGTTTTTATTTACGACTCGTTGGTGATTATTATTCCAGTCTAGACGCTTACATATTTTCCGAGAGGATAATATGTTTACCTATTGGTGACTTATTAAGTGTATCAAAAATAAATATTATTTTTGTAACTTAAAATATATTCACTTATGTTTCACGATGTCACGTGATTATTTATTTTTAACCGAATCTCTTCATATGCAAATTGTTCACCGACTTAGCAATTCTGATTGATTTTGTTTAAATATCTTTTTAGTTATTCAACACTTGTTTCGTTATAAAATAGTTCTAAGTTACTGCCCCATGGGACTGATGAACAGGTATCGAAACTTTCTTAGTTTCGATTTGAACAGAACAGATGTCGAAACTTCCTAGTTTCGATTGAGCAAAACAGGTATCGAAACTACCTGGTTTCGATTAAGTAATAGGTATCGAAACTACCTAGTTTCGATTGAGTAAACAGGTATCGAAACTACCTAGTTTCGATTGAGTAATAGGTATCGAAACTACCTAGTTTCGATTGAGTAAACAGGTATCGAAACTCCTAGTTTCGATTACTGAAATTTTAAATAGACAGGATCAGTTTCAAAACTTTATTCATACATATACGCATATATTCATGTTTTAATCTTGAATTCGACACACTTTTCTGGTTATTTTTCTTACGTTCGAGTAAACTGTATGTTTAGCTACGGTTTTAAAGAAAATAATATGGATGGTATCGAGTTTTTACCTCTGGACAGAGATGATGATTTTTGAGAGAAAAAGAGAATGATCTTGACTTCTCCTGCTAAAAACATTTGAGAAAACACTTGGAACTCTCCTTATAATACCGAAATAAAGGATTCGAGTCTTCGATTATGGAAGAACACCAAAAGAAAGTGAAGATAGATATTCTTGTTGTTGTCGTAGAAGAAAAGAGAGATGACAGGGGTTGTGAGTTTTTGCTCTTGATGGATGAATTGATAGACAATGAGGTGGTATGGTTTTTATCTAAACTTTGAAGGCATGAGGTATGGATTTTAAGATAAAGAATTTGAATGTAGAGAAAAATGGTAGTGTGAATGGGGAAATCTCTGGGATTTCGGTTGAGAAAGTCAAGGGTGGGTTGGGGTTGGGTCTTGTTCCATCATTTAACTAAGTCTTTGTATTAGTCACGCTATTTTTAGGTAGGGTATACTCGGTAGGTGCCCCCGATGATATAATGCCCGGTTAAAGAACTCTTTAATTATTTGCTTCGCAAAATATATTACGCATATATTTTGGATTCTTAAACGACGTAATGGTTATATTTGAATTTATCCCCATCGTTCGGGTTGTCCAGTGCAATTATTTATTTATATACATATATATATATATAAATATTAGATGGGGTGGAGTGTGCATCTAGACATATTTATCATCATTATTCGTGATGATTTGATGTTTAGAGTTTGCTTGTACTCCTTGCCATAATCATGATGATTATGAGGTTGAGTGAGGTGTAAGCAAAGAAAGACACCATGATGATGATGATTTAGATGCGGTATAATACCCGAAATTTATACCCGCTTTAATATCTTTAATTATTAAAACGTCCTACATTTTGTGTAGTTTGACTAGCTTTAATAATCTGCTAGTTAATTCCCGACATAGTTATTACTTTAACTATATTATACATATAAAATAACTCGAGGTCATGCAACCATCATTTTGTGTTCATGTTTTAAGGTTTAGTCACCAATATATACGTTTTTATATTACAACGTGTCCCTAGACTTTTTCCGGAATAAAATCCCGTTAATCACCAACGAACGTTTAATGCGGGTTATTATCGTTTATTTCCTAGTAATTCTTAGAAATTACTATTTTGATATAAATTTTCTTTGTTAGACTCCTTGACTTTACTTAGTCAAAATAAAACTTCAGGAAAT
Source organism: Smallanthus sonchifolius (assembly GCA_023525975.1). NCBI lineage: Eukaryota > Viridiplantae > Streptophyta > Magnoliopsida > Asterales > Asteraceae > Smallanthus > Smallanthus sonchifolius. The sequence goes on from CM042036.1 coordinate 84,038,270, forward strand.
ATATGTTATGAACGTGCATTTATGTAATATGGATATTGACCTGAAATACCGGGTGTCACAATATACTAGTACGTCATCAGTAGTCCAGATAATAACCGAGTGGACAAATTGTGAGAGGTGTGAATTCATGTATGTGAAAAACCTGAAGCAAATGATAAGTCTGGGGATGTGATGGGTAGTTGATTTTTGTATGCTATTCATGATTAATTATATGTTTTTGAGCCTAATTATGCTTGGAATACCTTTACTTTGAGTGTGTATTGTTTATAAGAATACACAAGAACCGGGCATGATACGGATGCAAAGAAGAAAAATTGGTAGCTGGCGTAGCCACTCCACCCCCGACGTAGCCTACGCTGGTACCTCATCAGCACAAGTATCGGCGTAAAAAAACATCATATCAAGTAAGCAAGTGGCGTATTAGAGCAAGGGCGGCGTAGCTACGCTGGAGGTGGCGTAGGCTACGCCGAGATCACGCGTTTTATGTTTTTAAGTCGGTTTTTGGCCGCCTATTTAACCACATAACCCAGGGTTACGTAATCATTCACCCCTGGAGCAAAATTGACGAACTTGGGACAATTCCAAATGATTAGAAACTCCCCAAACATCATTCCATTCATGATTTCACTTCCCGAATCAAGATCTGAAGCTACTTTGATGAACATGCAAGGTAAATCACCTGTGATTATCCCCTGGTGTAGGGTGTTTTCTTTACCTTCTACTTAACTTTGGTCACAAGTCCTTTGTAAATAAATCGTTTGATTCTCGGTTTTGTGGGTTGACTTATATATTCAATCATCAATCCATTAGTCATTGGTTTTTATCATTAATAATTGCGTCAACAGCTTCGTACCCTTTGGCTTGACGCACACCTTCCCACCAATGAGATGTTTCCTCCCTCAAAGAGTTAGCAGCAAACTTCACGACTTGATTCGGTCGACATTCACTCAGACGAATGGTGGCTTCCATACGGATCACCCAATCAAAGGTAGCCACCGCATCCTTCTTCCCAGTCAGGACCGGCGGGTCACATGCCTTAAAGGACTTATAGTCGTAACCACGGGTAAGCGATGCATTAACTGCCTCAGTGTTCGGGGTACCAACCGCCGTGTTAGACCCGCCTGCCTCGTTAACCTTCTTTAATGCTTCTGCCAGTAGTTCCGGCAAGGAAGTCTTCATCAACTCAGTGAACTCGCGTGCCAGAGTCGCTCTCACTTCCGGTTCAAAAGTGAATTGTTGTTCTTTGACAAGAGTCAGCTCAGTCCCGTGCATACTAACTCCTGGCTCAGTGTGAACACTCCCTTCTTCACTGTACTCTTGGCGCAAGGGTCCTATTGCTCCCACCATTACGACCAGCGGTACGACCACCGGTATGGCCCCCACCACGCCTTCTGTTTCCTCTCCTTACCATTTCGTTCTATAAGACAAGGAATCCAATGTCATCACGCTAGTTAACAAATAGAATTCAACAAGTACTGTAAGATGTTAATATACATTGGCCATCTACAATTAACCATTACACTACCTTTTGATTTCCATTTGACCACCTTTATGATTTTATTAGAACACAAGTCCTGACCTGACACTTCTAAGGCATACAATATATGTATATATATACTACCTTCATACCTGATGTTGTGGCTCGAGTTACCCGTACTGGCATTCGCTTTCGGTCCCATTCACAGTTTAAGTTCAGACATCGGGAGTGTCCGAATCTCTCAAACTATTTGAATTTGAGTGGTAGTTGTTTAGATAACATCTTAATTGTATTCTTGTTCGGTTTCGTATTATCTAGTCAATACAATCAGATTAAGTAGTCTTTCATATACTTATCATTTAATTCAGTTAGCTATTCTTGTCGATGTGGATTCCAAAGTGATATTAAGTAGGTTACACAAGTGCAACGTCAACATGAAACCCGGGCATGATCTATTTCCCTATTTTGTTTTCAATCCAATTCAAGTTTAATTTGTTACTTTCAATTGCATGCTAGTTAATCTGAAGGCTTTCAAAATTCAATCATACAAGCAAGTTTCAAGTTTAGGTTTTTAGTTAATTAGTTAAACAATCGACTGTGATTCAACACCATCCACAAATTTCTCATGGGATCGACACCCTACTTGTCCTAACTAGTTAAGGTACTTAGGTACACACATTTTAATCTCTTATTTGTTCGGTACTTCGACATCGATCAGAGATCAACATTTCAGGTTTTGATGTTGAAGATCAAGATTCCCAGAGTGGCTATCGGATACACATCGTATAGTTGTTTTCTTATAATGTAAATTGACTAAGTCTTGGCAAGTTAATATGGTTAATCATTAGTAGCTTTGATTATACAAATGACATTAAAAGTATATTTCAACTATATGATTGGTTACATAGGCATTACAAAAGGTTATTTTGAAAGGAAAAAATTTAGATCACACTTTTCGCAGCGTCATTTTCAGACTATTGGTTGCATAGGCCATCCTTCCTGCAATCAACCGTGTTTAGGGAAACTTGGGCCCTAGAACTCGTACATGGAGATCTTTGTGGGCCGATTACCCCTCCAACATTAGTGGGTAACAAGTACATTTTTGTTCTAATCGATGATTACTCACGGCTTGTTTGGACATATTTGTTGAAGGTTAAAGATGAGGCATTTAGAGCTTTCAAGAAGTTTAAAGAATCGGTTGAAAGCAAAGTTAGAAACAAGATCAAGACGTTTCAGACAAACCGAGGTGGCGAGTTTACTTCACACGAGTTCAATCAATTTTGTGACAAGGAAGGCATTTAAAGACATCTAATGACGCCATGTACACCCTAACAAAATGGGGTGGTGGAAAGACGGAACAGAACCTTGTTAGAGATGACGAGAAGTATGCTAAAAGCAATGGGTGTTCCGAACTACTTATGGGGCAAAGCAATCCGACATGCAACTTTTGTTGAGAATCGGATTCCTACTCGGGCATTAAAGGAGATGAAGCCATACTAGATGTGTGGCATATGAAAAGCGAATATTAGCCATTTCAAATTATTTGGTTGTGTGGCATATGAAAAGATACTAGGAACTCAATTGAAAAAGCTTGATGATCGTTCCAGGAGTTTGATGTATCTTGGAAACGAGACCTACCGGTTACTCGATCCAAGGACTCGGAAGGTTGTGATAGCACGTGATGTGGTTTTTGACGAAAGAAAGGCATGGGTATGGTCTAATTCAGGAAAAAACCAACGAAGAAATGGAGCTTGCACCCGATTTATTTTAGGTCGATTGGAATGGGGTTGTTAATACCGGGGTTAGGCAAGTTGTAGCCGAGCCTACGATGAGCAACAACATCAGCGATGGAAATTTAGATTCGTCACTACCCTCAGTTACCAATTCTGATGCTTATGTCGCTAATTCTGATAGCAAAGCGACCGGTTTAGCTTCTGTCTCTAACTCTGATAGCCCAGTGACATCATTAGCGACGACTTTAGTGACTGAATCATCGCAAAGCTTATCGCAAGCACTGGATGTATGTATTCCGGTTACGCCGATCAAGTTCAATGACTATGTTTTATGTTTGTAGGACTACTTGCAGAAGACATTGAACCAAGGAACTTTGAAGAAGGGAAGTCTAAACCGGAATGGAATAAAGCCACACAGGATGAACTTGAATCCATTAAACGAAACGACACGTGTAAGTTGACCGAGTTACCAAGAGGGGCTAAAGCAATTGGTTTAAAGTGGGTTTTTAAAATGAAGAGAAACGCGAATGGTTCGATTAATAAATACAAAGCAAGAATTGTGGCGAAGGGTTACATGCAACAACCAAGTCGATTTCGACAAGGTCTTTGCTCCGGTGGCGAGACTTGAAACCGTTCGTATGATCATTGCTATTGCCGCTACCGAGGGACGGACATTAAATCACTTAGATGTAAAATCAACGTTTTTATGTGGGGAGCTAAGGAAAGAGGTCTTTGTTTCTCAACTGGATGGGTTCGTTAAGTTCGAAGAGGAAAACAAAGTTTGTAAGTTATCGAAGGCGTTATACGGTCGAAGGCAAGCACCACAGGCATGTAATACTAAGCTTAATGGTATTCTAAGGAGTATGAAGTTTGAGAAATGCTTTCAAGAACAGGCGATGCACCGAAGGATGATTAGGATCGACATTATTAATGTTGGTGTGTATGTAGATGATTTGGTTATTACCGGTTCGAACAACGATCATATTAAACAGTTCAAACTTGTGATGCCCAAGAAGTGTGAAATGTCCAACTTGGGAAAGCTTACTTACTATCTCGGGATCGAAGTCTCGTAGCTTAATAACGAGATTCGAATCCATCAAGGTGCTTATGCTCGACGGGTGTTGAAAGAACCCGAAATGGAAAATTGTAATCCTACTTGTGTACACATGGTTCAAAGTTTATAGTTGACGAAAGCTAAAGATGTGATTGATGTTGACGCAATGGAGTACCAAAAGATGGTCGGTGCCTTCGTTATTTGTTACTCACGCGACCTGACATGGCGTTTTTGGTTGGGATGGTGAGTAGGCACATGCAAACTCCAAAGCAATCTCACTTGGCTGCGATTAAACAAATCTTTAGGTATGTCAAAGGCACAAGCGGGTTTGGAATCAAATATAATCGGGGAGGATCAAAGACGTTGATCGGGTATAGTAACAGTAGCCACAACATTGATCATGATGACGGAAGAAGCACCATCGGGCATGTGTTTTATTACGGTGATGTTCCCATCACTTGGTGCTCACAAAACAAAGCAACCGCGGCGCTTTCATCTTGCGAGGTGGAATATTTGGCGGCGAGTTTGCCCTCATGTCAAGCCGTGTGGTTACAGGAGTTACCAGATGAATTAACATGGCAGAGTTGCAAGAAGTAGCGTTACGGGTTGATAACACATCGGCAATTGCGTTGGTTAAAAATCCGATATTCCACAGTCGGAGTAAGAATATCAAGTCCTATTTTCACTACATACGGGAGTGTGTGGAACGAAACGAGATAGTGGTGAAGCACGTAAGTGGCAAGGAACAATGTGCCTTAATTCTTACTACATACGGGAGTGTGTGAGAAATTAGATGGTGATTGTTGGTAATTTACGGCTCTAAGGCGCATTACGAGGAGGTGAAGGAGGGCCAACCCGTAAAGACCCGCAAAGTTTATTAATGTAGTTAATGGGCTTAAACGGTGTATTAGAGTTTTAATTGTTTTCTTGTTGACCAAGTGTGAGTTACCTTATAAATACATAACCATGATTAGGGTTTATGTATGAGGGATTATTGTATCTAAGTTTTGAAAAGTTAAGTGGATATAATAATACGAGAGTTCATTTGAAATTGTGTATGTGTTTGTGTTTTGTTTATCAATTCTATTCTTGATGTAGCAACAATTTTCATCGACATTTACACAATTTTTGGCAATCCCATCTTTGTAAGTTTTGTTGTGCTTGGAGAGGCAAAACCTAAAGGCCGAACATTAAGGCTATGTCAAGTTTAGCTGAATTGATGGATGATCAACACTTTTGACCAAGTTAATCAAAATCTTAAATATGTTTAGTTTCTTTTATTTAAAAGTAAAAACAAATACAACCAAAAGAATGGCCGGCTGTAAATTCTCAGATTACAATGTGAAATTGGCTCTTCTATGAAATGATATCAAAACTTCAATCCAAATCATTCCCTATAAATACCAACTACAAGTACTCATATAAGGTAACTCAGGATCATCACCTTTCTTTTCCAAGAAAAAGCAAGAAACTCGAGATCATGGCCACGAAAGCTTCCATGTTTGTGAAAATGGCCACCATACTTTCACTTTGCCTGATGCTCATCGTATTGGCAGAAAGCAGAACCACCCTAATTGGTAAGTCATTTAACAAGAAAAACTTTTTCTTCTTGTTATTACATTGACACTGTACATCTTTGTTTTTGATTGATCAATAAAATTGTGAACATATAGATGGCTTCCAAAAGGCAAAACCAGTTGTTGTTTGTGACCAAGCTATTGGCGTGGAATCTGGCGATGATTGCACGGCCATTAGCCAGTCTTTTAAGATGAGTTTGGAGTCCTTTTTGGCGATCAACCCCAACATCAACTGTGAAGCCATCTTTGTGGGTCAATGGGTGTGTATCGATGGAAGTTTAACTAATTGATGTAGCACAAAAAAGAGAGCTGTGACCATTAAGAAATATCTGAACTAATAAAGAGTTTTTTTTTTTTCAGTTTAATGTTGTCGTTTTATTTGAATTTCAGAATGTGAGACACTTGATTTTCCACGTTTAAAATGTTTGTGCCAGCTTTTTAAAATCCTTCTCGTGGTCTAGTTATGGTAGCTGAATATGTGTTCTTTGTGGACTTCTAATTGCTGGTCTAGTTACTTAAATTAGTTAACTTAGTTAGTTATACTTTTCTCTTGTATATTCTAGCATAAATAAGCGATCTGCTTCTATTGCAACTTTTAACTTATATGTCAAATTATTTCAACATAATACAAGATTAAAAAAAAGTAAGGAAACTTACTGATTAGAAGAATATATTTGGTGTCCTTTTCTAAATAGTTTACAACAAAAACAAAAGACTCTATCAAACTCTTTCGAATATACTAGCCATTCTCTATCACACTTCTCCTTATTCGATAGAGTTCTAGTATATAAAGATGAAAAAAACCTTCTAGATAAGTTATCCTTAGGACCTTCTCAATTGTATTATCTCGTTTAGGACCTTTCTCAACCAAAATTTTAATCATGTCACGATTAAGACCATCCCAATTTCTTGGATCAAATATATCAACATGATTAACATTAGCATCTTTAACATTAGCACCATCAACATTAGCATCTTTAACATTAGCACCATCAACATTAGCATCTTCAACATTATCATTATTAGCATTAGAATCATCACCATTAGCATCATCACCAATAGTATCATCCATTTTAGCATCATCAATTTTAGGATCTTCAACATTTTGACTATGAGAAGAACTTTCTTAAGATTTTCTTTGGAAAAAGTTAAACCTTTCTAGACACCCTAGAAACTTTGTTAATTCTTCATGTGTTTTTTTCTTCTTCCATTTTTTAACTAATGAATAGTTGTTTAGGAGGCATAATTTTTGAAAACAAATACAAAGTTACCATCTTTATAGACTAACAAATAACAATCTAATTATCAATTATTATCTAACATAAATACGTAATCAAAATATTACAAATTTATAATACCTACATGGCTACATAACAATTACTAATTAGTAAATAGCATCATCAACATACTCAAGAGTCTAGAAAGTTCTTCTAACATCTAAATTGAAAGGAATACAAAAAAATTAAAACCTCACCTATCGTACAGGATGCTATAGATAGTTCAGAGTACTAAAATCCAAGATGCCTAAAGACTCAATTAAAATTGTCATACACAATTCCTTGCGTCCAATCCCCTCTTCCTCGAAAACCGTGCCTAGGCACTTCCAATTCTCAATTTCCGTAAGTCACTCTGTTCGATTTCTTTTCTTTGTTCCACACCAAAACAGCCGCCACACCCAAAAACCAATTTAAATAATTCTCGTGTGCCCTTTTCTTTATTCAATCTTTGCGTGAGCCTTCAACCTAAATGTATTTATGGGTTTTTATTTATGGACCTCTCAACAAAATATTTCATCTACTTATTTTGGTTCTAATTTAAATTTTTTTTTTGTATATATACACATATTTTTTTTTTAAATTTGGGCCCACGCGAAAACGGGCCTCAAGCGACCGCCGATGCCAGCTTGGGCTCCGAGACACCCCTGTTGGGAAGCAGTGGAACCAAGCCAAGGAACTTATGAAAAAGAATAACACAAAAAACGCCCTTTGGTTCCAGGCGATTCTAGAAAACCTGGTCCTGCAAATCGCTCAACATACTTCAGCCAAAGAAATTTGAGACGCATTAAATATTCAAAATGTAGGAGTTGACAGGATTATAGAGACGCTGATACATACACTCAAATCAGCCTTTTAATCTCTAAAGATGAATGGTAACGAGTCACTTGATGTCTAAGCGGGAAAAATCAATCAGATTGCATCGGAAGCAAGCAGTGTTCGACACACATTGGAAGACAAAAGATTAGTCCGAAAGCTTTTGGGTTCGGTATGAGAAAAGTACATTTAGATCATTACTACAATTGAACAGTTTGCCAACCTTAATACGCTGCCGTTCCAAGAAGCCGTCGAAAGATTAAAGGTTTTCAAAGAACGCATCAAAAGGCCAACCGAGGAAGGAGATATGCATACCAAACTATTATTCACTAAAACTGATGAAAAGGAGAAAAAAAAACACAAATGTGAGCATTGTGGTTGTGGGAGTTCAAATCGAGAAGACTTTGGATGTGGTTGAAGTAGAGGTCGGAGGTCTAGGGAAAGTCAAGATGGTTATCTGGTCCAACAGGATAAGAGCTACATAAGGTGTTACAAGTGCAACGAGCTTAGAAAATTTATAAATGAATGTCTATAGTGGGAGAAAAAGGATGACGTCAACGTAAACCCATAAGAGCTCAGACTTTGGACATGCCATTTATGACGAAATGGTCCGTCTTAACACTATAAATACCTCCCTCCTCCTCATACAAAGGACCCACATTTAATATACTTTTTTTCTCTCTCACTCTCATTTATTACCCGCTACTTAGAGTATAGTCACAGAGAGATAGATCTCATTCTTCAACTTGACGACACTAACTGCTCGAAGCGCATATCTGAGGCTGATGTTCAATCTCTCCATCACTACTACTTAGTTTCAACAACTATGGATCTTTGCCGCAACAGTTTTCATAGTCAATTACACCATCATTTGGAAATCCCATTTTTGTAAGTTTTGTTGTTGTGGTTGTAGAGGCAAAACCTAACACTACTACACATAAGGGCAAAAGCGACCGAAAATTTCGACCGACAAAACTGGTCGCAAATTTAGAAACCGTATTAGCGACCAAACCAAAATTGCTCGCAAAATTAGCTACTGGAAGTAAACCGGTCAAAAATTAGCGACCGAATTATTTCTGTCGTAAAATGGTCGCAAATATAGCGACCGAAACTGTTTTGGTCGCAAATACAGTCGCTAATTTTATAAAATGATAAAATAAATATTATTTCGGTTGCTACACTAGCGACTTAATTGTATTGGTCGTAAAATGGTCACAAATATAGCAACCAAAATTGTTTTGGTTAAAAATACACATACTAGTTTTATTTAAATATTAAAAAAATAAACAAAAATTAATATGGTCGCAAATATAGCAACCAAAGCTGTTTCAATTACAAAATTAGCGACTGAAACAAAGTCAGTTGCAAGATTAGCGACCGAAACAAAATCGGTCTCAAATTTAGTGACTTAATTATTTCGGTTGTAAAATGGCCACAAATATAGCGATTGAAATTGTTTTCGTTGCAAATACAATCACTGGTTTTATAAAAAGAATAAAAACAAAATTAATATGATCACAAAAACAGTCGTAAATTATGTAGCTACCGAAATTGTTTCGGTCGCAAATACAGTTGCTAGTTTTTAAAAATAAAATAAAAAAAAATTGGTCACAAAAAACAGATGCACATATAGGTACCAAAATTGTTTCGGTCGTAAATACAATCGTTAACTTTAAAAAATAAAATAAAATTAAATCGACCCCAAAAACGTTCGGAAATATAGTTACCGAAATTGTTTCGGTCGTAAATACGGTTGCCAAAAGATAAAAAAAAAATGGTTGTAATGGGTTATATTTGGGTGCATATGCTTATTAGGGTTAAGTAGTATTAATCAAGATCAATTATAGGTAATTAGGGTTAAGTAGTATTAATAAAAATGGTAGTCAATGATGAGGATTAATTAGTGTCACTATTGGTCAATTAGGGGTAACTAAGATTATTATTTGTCAATTGTATCCAATAATGGTGAATTAGGGTCAACTAGCACTAGTATTGGTTAATTATGATCAATTAATGGCAATGGAGGAAATTAGGGAAATTCGTGTTAGTTAGGATTAATTAGTGACCATTAGGGTCAATTAACTGAATGGTCAACTAAGGGCATTAAGGTTTAATTTAGGACCACTATTGGTCAATAATAGTCAACGGTGGTCAATTAGAGGTAATTAGTGTTAATATTGTTCAATTATTATCACTTGATGTCAATTAGTTCCAATTTATGTTGTTATGGACAATCATGGGGAATTGGGGTCGATTACGGTTAATACGGGTCAGTGATAGTCAATAAGGGTCAATGATTGCCAATTAGGGACAATTAGGGCCAGTTAATGTCAGTTATTGTTAATAGGGGCAATTAGGGTTGATAATGGTTAATAGTAGCCAATTATGATCAATTAGTGTCAATTAGGTCAAGAGGGTTAAAAATGGTCAACAAGGTTAAGAATTGGTCAATAAGGGCGAATATTGGTAAATTAGAACCAATGAGGTTTAATAATGGTCTACGAGGGGGAACATTGGTTAGCGATGGTCATATATATACCTAAGCAATTCCTTACAACTCATTAAGGCTTATTACAGCCTAATATGACTCATTAAGACATGTATCATCCTATATATTTCATCTGGTCAAGCATAGTCAGTATTAATCAATGATGATCGATGATGGTTAATGAGAGTCAGTTGATTAGTGAGGGTCAATATTAGTCAATGGTGACCATTTAGGATAAGTTATGAACAATTACGGTTAATTAGGATTAATATTGATCATTAAGGATCATATTTGGGCAATTAGTTCAATTAAGGCCAAAATGAGTCATTGGTCGTCAATTAGATTTAAGAGTAAATTATGCTTTTAGTCCATGTGGTTTGTTAAAAATAACCCTTTTAGTCCAAAAGGTTAAAAATTACTTTTTCACTCGCCGAGTTTTCAATCTCGTTAAGTAGATGCTTCTAACCCCATCCATTATTGCCGTTCAATTTTAATTGAATGAACTAAAATGCACATGTGATTACACACGTGTACAAATCTGATTGGACAATAAAATTTAACATTGAAATAAAAAACTAAAATTATACATATACATATCCCCCCCACACAGTCTCTCTCCTCTCACTATCTCTATTCTTTAAATCTACTCTCTCTCTCTAAGAAACACCACCACCGATTCCAATCAGCCACCGAATGACCATCGTTGATGTCTCCCTTCTCCGATTTGCAACCACCATGCTCGCTTCAATCAATCACCACCGACCGTGACCCCACCCCCTCTTTCGCCCACATTGTTAACTAATACAAACATATCTCATGCAGACGATTTCAGATCAAGCGATGTTGCCTCCCTTCTCCGATTTGCAACCAGCATGGTGTCTCCTTTCTCTGTAAAATCATTTTCAGGCAAGTGGGTTTTTTCCATCTTCTGTTTCTGATAATCACCGATTCTAGAAAACCTTGTCTTGCAAATCGCTTAACATACTTTAGCCAAAGAAATTTGGGATGCATTAAAGGTTCGACATATAGGAGTTGACAGGGTTAGAGATGCACGGATACATACACTCAAATCAGACTTTGAATCTCTAAAATGGCAACGAGTCACTTGATGTCTATACGGGGAAAATTAGTCAGATTGCATCAAAAGCAAGTAGTCTTGGGCCCGTATTGGAAGATAAAAGATTATTCTGAAAGCTTTTGGGTTCGGTACGAGAAAAGTATATTCAGATCGTTGCTATAATTGAATAGTTTGCCAACCTTAATACGATGCCATTCCAAGAAGCCGTTGAAAGATTAAAGGCTTTCAAAGAACGCATCAAAAGGTCAATCGAGGAAGGAGATAGAAGGAGATATGCATACTAAACTATTATTCACTAAAACTGATGGAACGGAGAAAATTAAAAAAAACACCCAAATGTGAGCATTGTGGTTGTGAGAGTTCAAATCGAGAAGATATTGGATGTGGCTGAGGTAGAGGTCGAAGGTCTAGGGAAAGTCAAGATGGTGAACGGGTCCAACAGGATAAGAGCCACATAAGGTGTTACAAGAGAAACGAAGTCAGACAATTTATAAATAAATGTCTATAGTGGGAGAAAAAGGATGAGGTAAAAGTAACCCTGTAAGAGCTCAGAGCTTGGATATGCCATTTATGACGGAATGGTCCGTCTCAACACTATAAATACCTCCCTCTTCCTCGTACGAAGGACCCACATTTAATATACTTTTTCTCTCTCTCTCTCATTTATTGCCCGCTACTTACTATCACATTAGAGTATAGTCAAAGAGAGATAGATCTCACTCTTTACTGTGACGACACTAACTGTGCGAAGCGCAGATCCGAGCCTGATATTCAATCTCTCCACCACATAAGGCATCCAGAATATTAAGGACAACCCCGATCTATTCATTTGTCAACGATTTTCATTTTGCTAAAAGTTCTAAGGCATTTTTTTCCCCTCTTTAAATGGTATTCAAAGTACTTAATTAATGGTTATATATTTTTTACTAGGTATGAATCTCGTGTATTACAAGGGTTGAATAAATATAATGTTATATACTTAATAATAAAAAAATTATGTCTTTAAAAACCCGTGTATTATAGGGGTTGAAAAAATATTACGTGACAGTTATAGATTCTGTTAAGTTATTTTTTAAATCATTTTTTTAGCTGAGTATTAATTTTTTTATGTAACTGATAAATGTTAATTCAAATTATACTTTAGAAACCCGGTGTATTACACATGTTGAATAAATGCAATGTTAGTAATAAAGATGTATATATTACATATTTATGAAAAAACATTTTTTAAAAATAATTATAGAAATCATTATTATTTAATAAGAGAGAGAGAGGCGGTAAACAAAAAATTATAAAAACAATTAAAAAAATTTGTATAATTAATAGGAGAGAGAGACGGGAAAAAAAATTAAGGATACGTGATAGAGTGACAAGTGTACCATCAAAACCTTTATTTATTATATAGTATAGATTTAAAGTATATTTTTACATAATAAGTAATGTCCCTTAATTATATAAATATTTATTTAAAGTTTAATGAAACACCTCTAGATAATAAAAAAATATTATATTAAATGTGTGTGTATGAACCAAAAAGGATGTTCAATCTCTCCATCACTACTGCTTAGTTCCAACCCAACCGTGGATCTTTGCCGCAACAGTTTTCATGGTCAATTACACCATGCATCATTTGGAAATCCCATCTTCGTAAGTTTTATTGTTGTGGTTGGAGAGGCAAAACCTAAAGGGCGGACATAACGTCATCCATCAATACTTTTGTCCAAGTAAATCAAAATCTTAAATATGTGTAACGGTACAAATATATGTTTACGGGGCTATATTGTAATTGTTGATTAGTATAGGGGTTCTAGTGAATATTCCAATGTACAAATACACAGATCGTTGATCGTAATGGTAGCTATTCCTTGTGGGAATCATATAGAGAAGAATTTGGATCATAAGGAGAAAACGAATCCTTCAACTGAATGATTGGAATTCGATTGTTGCGTGTTGCCGTAGAACCCCGTTCTTGAATCGTTGATATTAGTCAATTCCAATCCAGATTACTCACTGTCGATTGATTGGAATTCATGTTTCCCTAACCCACGGTCAAGAGGACGATAGCTCTGATACCATTGTTACGATACAAATTGGTAATCAAGATAACAAGAGCTGAAGATAGAGAAGAAGAAGAATCACACAGAGAAGAGGGACATAACTCTCAAAATCATTAGCTACCATTACATTCAACGATTTGGGTATTTGTACATTGGAATATTCACTAGAACCCCTATACTAATCAACAATTACAATATAGCCCCTAAACATATATTTGTACCGTAACAATATGATTAATTTTTTTGTTTAAAAGTAAAACAAATATAACCAAAACAATGGCCGGCCGTAAATTCTCAGATTACAATGTTAAATTGGCTCTTCTATGGAATGACATGAATACTTCAATCCAAATCATTCCCTATAAATACCAATTACAAGTATTCATATAAGGTTACTCAGGATCATCACTTTTCTAAGCAAGAAACTTGAGATCATGGCCATGAAAGCTTCCATGTTTGTGAAAATGGCCACCATACTTTCACTTTGCTTGATCATGTTCATCGTATTGGCAGAAAGCAGAACCACCCTAATTGGTAAGTCATTTAAAAACAAAAACTTTTTCTTCTTGTTATTACATTGATACTATACATCTTTGTTTTTGATTGATCAATAAAATTGTGAACATATAGATGGCTTCCAAAAAGCAAAATCAGTTGTTGTTTGTGACCAAGTTATTGGTGTGGAATCCGGCGACGATTGCACGACCATTAGCCAGTCGTTTAAGATGAGTTTGGAATCTTTTTTGGCGATCAACCCCAACATTAACTGTGAATCCATCTTTGTGGGTCAATGGGTGTGTGTCGATGGAAGTTTGACAAAGTGATCTAGCTTAAAAAAAACAGTTGCGATTATAAAGAAATATCTGAACGAATAAAGAGCTCGAAAGACTTCAATTAGCTCCGGTTTAACGTTGTCCTTTTTTTTTAGAGTTTGTATTTCAGAAAGACTTCAATTAGCTCCATGTTTGTGTCAACTTTATAAAAACCTTCTCTTGATCTAGTTATGTTGCTTAATATGTTCTTTGTGGACTTTCAGATGCCAATTTGAAATGAATTAATTTTTTTGTTTTTTTGTTGTTTTCAAGTAATGAGACATCAAATAATCCTCACAATCGAATCAATTCCCTATCCTTGTAATTAGCTAGTTTAAGAAAAGATGTAAAAAGTTCAGTGCAACAAATAATCTCAAATCTTCTTCATAACAATATATTCAACCAACAATAGCTTAAAGTCAGCTTTATTTCTAAAATTACAATGTACTGGTAGTAGTTATGGGATCTAATGTCAACTAACTCTTCTCATCCTTGTTTTCTCGCTGATCGTGGAAGCCAAAGGAACACATCAATGATGCCGCATTAGTGGTTGCAATCGTATTGGCTTGGAGGGTGTCAGATTGAACCAAAAAATGACCCATATATTTAATCTTGTCAAAGAAACGGGTTGATGGGTTGTAAACATGTTAAAACGCTTTGACGTGTTGTTACAAATGTGTTAATTAAACAAGTTAAACATGTTAACGCCTTAATAGGTTAAACATGTTTATAATTATTCCTCTTGACATTCTTGTTGCATTTCGTCTACTTGTTGTTTTCAGGAACATACACTTACCGATCCATTTTGTTTTAAAACCAAGAAGTGGTATCAGAGCAAGGAGTACGTATGCCCAAGTATATGCCAAAGTCAACTACGTCGGGTCCAAGTTCACACGTAGATGGAGTGCAACAGGTTGGTGAAAAAAATAGTGTTACCTTGCATTACCTAATGATTACAAAGGCCAATAACTCGGCGTGGGCTTTATAAATGCGGGTAAATTTTCAAGCGCAAGGTGTATGGGAGGTAGTAAAAAAGAAGACGTTGAAGATCGCTTGGATCGTATGTGCTGGCAGTGATTTATCAAACAGTGTTGGAGGAAGTGTTGCTGATGCTTACTGAAAAGGGTACATCAAAACAAGCATTGGAGAAGCTTTAAATGATGCATATGGGTGCCGAATGGGTCAAGGAAGTAAAGGTTCAAACCTTGAGTAGTGACTTCGAGGTGACTCATATGAAAGACAACGGTCGATTGATGAGCTTGCTATGAAATTGACCACGATCGTGACCGGTATGAAGTACAACACTTGATAAACCTTCACAATCAATGCAGCTAGGAACATGGAATGAGTTTTGAACAAAGCCAAACAAGAAGAGAAACCCTCTTCTTTCGGCTAAATTCAATAGAGGAGGAGAGAGGGGTGACATGTAATCCAAAGGTTAAAGACCACATGCTAGAAACCTTGTATCCCACTTTGTATCATCCATGCTTTTATAAATTTCTTGCTAAGTTTTTATAAACTTATAAAAACACGATGTTATGAATATTAAGAAAAACTATCCAATTTTCTAACAACATAATTTAAGTTGCAAAGATTATATAAAACATTTATCACATAAGATACTTGCATTGAATCATTAATTTAAATAAACATTTATATATATTCACATTTTATATATCTTATATTACTTCATAAAATATATTAACTATGTAATGATTCATTTCATATCATTATTTTACTTAATAATAATATGCTTAACATTAACCAGGTTGTAAACCTTTAAACCGAGTTTAAACACTTATTTGGAAAAATTGCTTAGTGTGACATTTTGGGATCACATGTCATTGAAAACATTGTTATATGTTGTGTTTTGGGCATGTAGTTCCAAAAATCTCACTTACAAAAGATTCAACATATCTCAACATAGATAGTGTGGACGTCTAGCAACATCTTATTGCTCCCAATGACATAAGACATAATGTCTTCCACTAAAACCATCCGATTACAGCGCTTCCGCATAAAGGCAATGGTATATGAAAAGCTATCGATTATCCTTCTGTAATAGATATCTCATTGAACATGAGATATAGATTGGCATCAATCTCATATGGTGTTCAACTATTTTGTTTCTCGATCAAGATTCAACATAATTAATATCCAACTTTATTTTGAGCACGACCATGCATTTATATCAGCTTAAATCAATGAGAGGCCTAGAGATATCGACCTTGTAAACGAATATATCCCATCTTGACTACATATGCCTGTCACTACACTTCACATTATTCCCAACAAAAGCCCTTATTACTACCTGGTGAAAGAACAATGTTAGGAAATGTAACGTTCCACGCAATCAAAGCCTAATATGCATCTCACGTCAAATGATATAAAGATACGAGCATTTTTCAAAACACTTATGACGCCGATCCATGAAGAGTCTTGAAGGCGGTCAAGTGCAATATTTACCTTCCATAAATATTTGTGAACGAGGTTGCGCTACTCAACTCACAATAGGCCGCTTTTACATTTTCAAAAGTTATTCATGGATTTAAACGTACTAACATAGGACATGGTAATCATTAATGTAAGAGACAATATATAACATGTCAAATCACATAGAATGATACTGTTATATAGTCCAGAAATATCCAAGTATTAAGTACAGATCAAATCCAATCACTTTAGTAAAAGCCAAGCCCTAAACCTAGCATGCACCTCATGTTACATCCGAGGTATCAGCTTGGTGAATGGATTCGCCATATGAAGATCTATATATACTTTGCTAATGATTGTTTCTCCTCGTTCCAATATTTTTCAAAATAATGGAACTTACTCACGAAGAGCTTGGTGTTATGATGTGACATTTGTTCTATAGTTGAAGCTATATTACCAGAGATGTCACAGAATATATCGATAGGTCTCTTGATGCTCAACATCACCTGGAGATTAGCTATGAAATCTTCATCAAAGTCGTCTCCTTTACTGCTTATGCAAAAACTATGTATTCAAACTCCGTTGAGAGTGAAGGCATATCCCAATTGTGATTGAGAGTCATCTCGATGGATTTGGAAATTAGCATTCGTGTTTCATCTCACTGTAACCTCTTCTTCCACTCCTCCGTGGATCAAGAATATATCCTTTCCCCTCCATATATACCAGATAATATTCTTGATGGTAATTCCGTAGCTCATCCTACAATTATGCTAATAACGGCTCGTCATGCTTAAATTATACTGTAACATCCCGAAAATGCACGTAAGGATTATTTGGACTAACGGGTGACCTGAGTCTCTCATAACGAGACAGTTCACGCAAAACCATCTTCTTAAAAATGTAAAAGCGGCCGGTTAGTCACAAGAGAGGCAGTCAGGGATCAATACGCACAAAAAGGGAACCCGAGGACTATAGTGTAACTCCATTGAAGTTTAAAAGCCATCTCATAGCAAACCCTAGGCCACAATCGGCCTAGGCTTGCGCATGACGGCAACAAGTAGAAACCAGGGAGAAGGGGGCGACCGGAGGTAGCCGGAAAAGACGGTTTCACGACGGCGTTTAGCGAAAGAATTCACACGAAACCAAGGTAATCCTCGTATATGCTTTTACGTGTTCCTTTATCATTTTTTTAGAAACCCGACTAGGGTTCGAGTTCTTGTTCCCTGCCGAAGTCAAGGAGCATGTGGGAGACGACGACCGGTGATGGTGTTATAGGTATGCTAGGTGACAGGTGGCGACGTGGTTGCGCATGACTGTGGTGGACAGTAGGGTAAGGCCACGACGGGGGCTGGTCGGGTGGTGACCGTATGCCGAGAGAGAGGACAGGTGGCGTGATGGAGGCCTCGGGAACGGACAGAGGCGGTAGCGGCAGCGGGAGGTGGTGCACGGCAACAACCAAAGACCGCTGGGGTGGTGTATCACGACGGAGGATGGCGGGAAGAGGGTAGTGACGGTGTTCGACGTGGAAATAGGAACCGGTTAGGGTTTCTCGCGGCTAGAACGGGGTGACGAGGGAACAATGGTGGTTCACGGTGACGAACGAGAAAGAGGATGGAGTCGGGTTACACCCAATTAGAGTTTTGGTGAGCTCAGATCATGTACGTGTAATCCTTAAGACCAGGGCTTTGCATGGCATGTATACATGCATGTGTACAGTCTCCAAACGGGTCAAGGGTAACCCGGTTCGGGCAGGCACGCGGATTAGGGTTTTGCATGGTGAAGGATGTGCGGATGAGACGAGTACAGACATTAATTATACTTATACGTAATTGACACCTGTCTAGGGCATACTTTGACAGTGTGATCTTACGTTGACAGGTTCGAGCTCGTGTTAAGAGACCGTTGCAGTATAAGAGTTGGATCTTCAAACCAGTGAGTTTCTAATCCCCTCTTTTAAATGTTTTTAACGTTTGTGGCTATCGTACATACTCTCAAGACATGTTTTATTACATAAATTATGCATCGAGCTTCAGGGTTTGACCCGATGAGTTTACGAAGTTAATTATTTAAATATGGGTTAAGGGACTAGATGTTAACCTTAATATGTGTAGGTTAAAAGTGGGTGTATGGTTACGGGTCGTATAGTGACCTAACAGGGATGAGTCAGGATTATAGTTACGGGTCGCTCGGGTACGACTAGGAGGTGTCAGAGGGTGTGCATGTACGTGGTATGTGCTTAATTAATGAGATATAGTATTTATATGTGTGTTTCTATATTAGCAGTGCATTGTGTTATGAGTTAGTCGGGGTGAGTCGGGATATAAGCGTGGATATGTGTAGGATTCCTTATCCTAGTGCTATGTGTGAAGTGCAGGTGCAGTTAATGGATCATGTACATAAAGTTTAATGTTATGTGATTATATATGTGTTGTGTGCATTGTGTCGTTGTCCTTGTGACACAGCGGGTATTGTGTTTTCATTGTTGTCAATATCACATGACAAACTGGATTGTGGAGGACGAAGTCATTCGGGAGGTCACCAATGGTGACGATTTCCAACAGGACAGTGATGAGCTCGGGGTGTGTCAAACGCCCTGACGAGGGTGCAGTAATGAGGTATGTGTTTGTGTGCTTATATATTTGTGTTAAATTGCATACAAGTGTTGAGTTATATTTATTGTGCAAGAGATAGTAATAATGTGGTGAGTCGAGTTAGATTGACCGTTGTGTTAGGATTGGGATGTGGTGTTTACAACTGTTATGTCAGTTGATTTGTAAGAGCCTTGGTCTAGACTGAGTAAGTTGAAGTCTAAGGATTTGTTGTTTTAACCAAGTGTCGAGTTAATGCGTGTACTTGAGTATTAGCTAGTGGTGTAGTAAGTTCGGTCTATGTTGATGAGATTGCGGGATTATTATTATTATGGGATAAGTCTTGGGTAATGAGCTATTATAGGATATCGGGTGATAACAGAGGTTATCTATTTTATAAGGACCGTGGGTTCTGAGTAAAGCTTAAATAACTTTTGAGACGAGTTGGCTTTTAATTAAACTAAACTATTAGAACTCACTCAGCGTAGTTGACTTTGTGTGTGCGATAGATTGTTTTGCAGGTAAGCGTTGCGTTGATGTATCTTGGCTTGGGAGTGGTGCTACTCGGGTTGGTGTGCAAGCATTCGTGAGGTAACTTAATGACATTAAATAGTAATTAATATTTTTAGAAAGACTTCCGCTGTAGTTAAATATAATAAAGACGAGTATCAAAAAGGGAATAACCCGTTATGAGAACAAACTGTAGGGTGCCTGGTTTGGGGTCTTACTAGTTGGTATTAGAGCTGTGGTTTAAGAGAAAATTGGTGTTTTTAAACAAATAAAATTCCTTAACTTAAACTGAAAATGGGAAGAGGATGAAAAAAATGCCACCACTAGTAACCGCGAGCCAAAAGGTACGTCTTTCGAGTTGAGCAGTAATTATTATTTACCATATGTGTAGTGTCACACTTGGTAAGTGATTGGTGTGAGTAAGTGATTTATGGTTCCGTATGGTAATGTGGAGTAGCATTAATTGTAACTATGTGAGATAATTTGGTGTGTCGATATGATTTAGTAATTTTGTGCGTAACCTTGGATGGTGTGAAATTGTGATAAATTTGATGATTTACTAGATTATTGTGTGGTGCTATGTGAGTTGTGTAGGGTGCATGTGCATCCGGGGTGTATGAAAGATGTAAAATCCCGGTTTTTTTTATATAGAACTAATGGGATTAATGTATATATGTATATGCTGTATTATAATGGACGGATTTTTACGAGTAACGATACTTTACAAAAGTGTAGTATTGGGTTTCTTTTTTAAAATAAACCTAGAAGGGGGCGGCGAGTAAATAACTAGACTTAGAGGGATTTTTATTAAAAGTTCCGGTCGAGCCACATGCACACGAGGGCCGAAGCCCGATCCACGGGTGGTGAACCCTTTAGGTTCACGACGTAAGGGGGGGGGACCCCATTCGTGTTCTAGCGGCCTCCGAGAGGAAGGAAGGGAAAATGAGCCGTTCTTCGCGTCTCGAGATCGATCCAAGGTATTTTTGTGATCCCCAACCCTTTGTTTACGTGTTTTGATCCTCAGATAGGCGTGGTAAACGTTTTTATGATTCTAGGGTTTTCAAAGAGACGAGCTTTTGAGAGAGACGGGTTTCTTGGTGATTCGATTCGCACGAGTCACACGGATCGAAGGTATAAGCTCGAATCTTGACTCGTTATTGCTATTGTTTTCGTTTTGTGAATGATTACGGGCTAAAGGGGTGTTCGGCCAAACCCTTTTTGGGTGGCCGGCATGCGTAACGAGGTCGGAGAGAGAGCCGGCTAGGGCGGGTGGTGAACCGTGAGGCGGAAGAAGACCGAACAAAGCCGACGGGGGCTGTGGTGGTTCAGCTGTGGCTGGGACGGCGTGATGGCGGCGTAGGGAGGTCACGAAAGTGGCAAGGGAGTCCGGATAGTGGTCATGCGAGGCCGACTGAAGGCCATGGGTGGTCATGGTTGGTGGTTAGCGATGGAAACCAAGTCCGGGAAGCCGTGTGGAAGCCGAGACAATCCGTTATGCGCTTGGTAATGAGTTAAGACTAGGTTCTAGTGCATGGGCATGCATGAGCCTTCACGTGGCAACTAGGGTTATGCATGGCATCATGCATGTGCTTGTGATCATGCGTAACGACGACTTAGTCGAGTAGGCGGGAGTGTAATGCCGGGTCGTATATTGACTCGTGTATTGTGTGTATTATAGGTGCGAGGTCGAAAGGCGAGTACAAGGAGTTAGTGAGTTCTAAGAATCGAAGTGTGTCGAGCAAAGGTGAGTTTCTATCGCCCACTTTTAAATACTTTATTGTTTTGGGCATGGATACATGTGAAACGTGTTTTTAGTAAGTTGCATGCATAGACGACACTTTTGGTAAAGAAATATATGTTCTTCAATAATCGTTATGCTTGCATGTGTGTATGATTTGTGTCACGTACTTAAACTTCGTGGCTGGAGATCAAGCGTAAGCTTGATGTTGTGTTGACGTTAGTCAACGGGATATTGTGTCTGGCTTTAGTCAAGCGGGAGGTCGAGCGTAAGCTTATTATTGTGTTGACGTTAGTCGACGAGGTATTATGTCTGACGTAAGTCGACGGGGAACTCTTCATCTGTTAGCTTGTTTCTTTGGACCGGACAACACGGTATAATTGTTTGTCGATAAAATATATCTGTTTGAACTGTTGAGAAAGTATTAGGAATAAACCTTTGAGATGGAAACTATTTTATAACATTTTGGGATTTATTATTCCCTAAAGAATAACTATAGAACTCACTCAGCGTAGCTGACTTTTAAGCATGTATTTCAGGTAAAGAGAAGGTGTGAGCTGGCGGCTCCTGGATGGCATTTGGTTACCGTGGATGTTTGTGATGACATTATTTACTAGTTATTTCGTTGAGACAGTTTGATATTAGTACTTGATTGAATTATGGTTTGGGTCGGGTTGTTGATCTTTGTTGACTATTTGTTTTCCACTACAGTGAATTGTGTTAAATTTGATGTCAATGACTACTTAGCTTGCGTTTGAGCCAACAAGTAGGGTTCACGGGTTTGGCGCCTTACAAGTTGGTATCAGAGCAGTGGTTTTAATAGTCTGGGCATCCTCGATGCCTAGACTTAGACTGAGAATGGGACCAATGAGTGGGAATGTCATCACGGGTAACCAAAAGCCAGAAGCGCAAGGTATGAGTTTGTATGTTTGTCGTGTTAGTGTGTTGTGATAATACAACATGTTAATGTGTCGTGTTAGTAGGCTAAGACAGGGGCGTGATGCCATGATGCAGTACAGGGTGGGTTTAAAACATGAAAGGCAAGGCAAGAGGGTAATGGCAATTGGCCACCGTCATTAACGAATTGCACTGCTCGTAATGTTTTAAACTGTACCTGAATATTGCTCTGTTTGTTAAAATTTCAGTAAGTAGATGGCACCGAAAAGATAAGTTGCTATTAATGCTAACGCCGGGAGGCGTCGTAGGAAGGTTCAGAATGAGGAAGGTTCAGAATGAGGACGGTAATGGAGAGGAGGTGTCGGTTCACACTGAACCATCTATGCATACTGAACCTTCAGTGCACTCTGAGCACGATTAAGAGTTCCAGTTCGAACCAGCAGTTCGCGATGCAATGAAGAAAGAGGTGGTGGGAATGATCCACGAGTACTTGCCAGACATTGTAAAAGCGGCATTCGAAGAGTTAGAGAAGAGAGTTCTGGATGAGGTGAAAGAAAAGAAGAAACCGTCTGGGAACGACGGTAACTGTGACTATGGGCACTTCAAGAAATGCGATCCGCCTAAGTTTGACGGGCGCAAGGATGCGGTGGCTACATAGCGCTAGCTTACTGAGATGGAGTCTACCATCTCGATCAGTGAATGTAATCCGAACCAGATTGTAAAATTCGTTTCACACTCGTTTGCTGGGGAGGCTCTACAGTGGTGGAACTCGGTCAAAGAGAGGAAGACCGTTCAAGAGTTGAGTGACATGACTTGGGATGATCTGAAGGGTTTAGTAAGGAAGAATTTCTGTGCTCCAGGGGAGCTAGAGAGGGTTGAGCGAGAGTTTTTGACTCTCAAGGCGGGTAAACTAACACACCGCGAGTACACTTCAAAGTTCATTGAGATGGCACGTCTGGTGCCACACTTAGCTGGTAATGATGAGCGTTGGAAGAAACTGTATGTAGAGGGTTTGCTTGATAAGGTGAGACATTTAGTCAAGGCTCAGCAACTGCCGAGCTTTGACGAAGCAGTGGAATTAAGTAGGACATTATATGATGATGTCATGAGTACCGAGGTGTAGGAAAAGAAGCACACGAGGGCATATATTGACTCGTGTATTGTGTGTATTATAGGTGCGAGGTCGAAAGGCGAGCACAAGGAGTTAGTGAGTTCTAAGAATCGAAGTGTGTCGATCAAAGGTGAGTTTCTATCGCCCACTTTTAAATATTTTATTGTTTTGGGCATGGATACATGTGAAACGTGTTTTTAGTAAGTTGCATGCATAGACTAAGCTTTTGGTAAAGAAATATATGTTCTTCAATAATCCTTATGCTTGCATGTGTGTATGAGTTGTGTCACGTACTTAAACGTCGTGGCGGGAGATCAAGCGTAAGCTTGATGTTGTGTTGACGTTAGTCAACAGGATATTGTGTCTGGCTTTGGTCAGGCGGGAGGTCGAGCGTAAGCTTGATATTGTGTTGACGTTAGTTGACGGGGTATTGTGTCAGACGTAAGTCAGGCGGAGATCGTGTTGGCTTGTGTCTTCGGACCGGACAAAACGGTATATTTGTTTGTCGATAAAATATATATGTTTGAACTGTTGAGAAAGTATTATGAATAAACCTTTGAGATGGAAACTATTTTATAACGTTTTGGGATTTATTATTCCCTAAAGAATTACTATAGAACTCACTCAACATAGCTGACTTTTAAGCATGTATTTCAGGTAAAGAGAAGGTATGAGCTGGCGGCTTCTGGATGATATTTGGTTACCGTGGATGTTAATGATGACATTATTTACTAGTTATTTCGTTGAGACAATTTGATATTAGTACTTGATTAAATTATGCTTTGGGTCGGGTCATTGATCTTTGTTGACTATTTTTTTTCCTCTGCAATGAATTGTGTTAAGTTTGATGTCTATAACTAATTAGCTTGCGTTTGAGGCAACAAGTAGAGTTCCCGGGTTTGGGGCCTTACAAAAGATAGAAAGCTAGTGTGAATATGATGGGTAAGGTTTAGAATCCGAGCAGTAATATCGACCACCAAATTGCATTTGATCACCGTAATTTGGTAGTCTATGATTACTCTCATGTACTGAATTTGACGCCCATAGTAATCACTCCAATGTTCTATCTTGTGCAGGTACTGATAGCTAAGACAAAGCGTACCAAATCTGTCAGACGGGGAGCTCCGGCTGGGGGAGGAGCAGATCGTCAGGACAAACAGGCGGCTGCTGTAGACAAGAAGGACAGTGAAATAGAAGTGGTGTTGGCGCTTCCCGCGTCAAGTGTGACTGGATCTGAGGATGGAAGCATCCCGCGTGGTGCTGAAACCAGAGTGACAGGATGGAAAAGGAGGCCGTGTCGGCAGTACGCGATTTCCCTCCAGGATGTGGACCTGTATGGCTGAAAGATCGACCACATGCGTCAGCTAAGAGAGCTTTATTTCAAGAGGACCCGGTGATTGACACTGGGTCCGATGAGGAGGAACCAGAGGAGGACACATCAGATACACCTAATGTGGTCCCGTAGTAATCTTGCGAGCGTTGTTTGAGACGTTGAACCTCTAGATGACTTTTGGACGTGACGGTTGTCACGAGAGATTGTGGGGTGATTTAACATTTTGATTGATTAGACGTTTACGTGGTGTGAGGATTATTTCAAATATTGATTATTTGATTTTGACATTGAGTGCGAGTTATACCGCGAGATGATTTGGGTATGACAAATGAAAGTTGCGTGTGTGATATCTTGCTATTTGTGGTGCAGTGTTAATTATGTGTGATTATGTGATTACCTTTTAAACAACGCAAGTTCATACTAAACGTAATCGTTGATGTGATGCTATGACTTGGTTGATTTGACTATATGAATAGACCAATGTAGACCTGAGTTTTGATTAATTGTGTGTGTCTACGGTCTTATGATAGTGTCACATATGTGTTATGCTTAGGTGATGTATGAAGTATAAGGGAGTGTGTTTAGCCATACTATGATATTAAATGTCCTTATATCCTAAGGCATAGATCTTCGCGAGGTAAATGTTTTGGTGCTTAAGGACATGAAAGTGCTTTGCGAATAAACCGGTATGTCGTTAATTGAGTTGCGAATAAACTGGTGTGTGTCTGGCATTAGTCAGGCGGGAGATCAAGTGTAAGCTTGATATGGTGTTGACTTTTGTCAACGGGTTATTGTGTCTGACGGCAGTCAGGCGGGAGATCGTGTTTGCTGGTGCCTTTGGGCCATACAACATGATATACTTGTGTGTCTATAAATGACGAGGTCATATTGTATGCGGGTAGATTTACCTAGATCTAGCTAGTTGTGTATGTGCACTTTGGGCGAGTTAGAAGGTTGAGCTACTAGTACATGTGTAAAACAATGTGTGTTCTGTAGTTATGTGTGTCGGTGTGTGTCCTTGTAGAACACGCTTAGTCGTGCATAGGACGAGTGGTCAGTATGATCGAGTATAGTATTTCTATCTTGACATTTTCCTTGACAATGATACATCAAGGTGATGCGAGGAATTTTGACGTCATTCTAGGCGATCAGTGAGATGCTCTTATGAGATGCCTATGCTTATATCTCGGAAATTTCGGAGCACGAAGCCAATGGGTGGAGCTGAAGAATTAGTGATGAAAGCAGTTACGTAGACGATGGACCAGAAATGTTTATGATGGGATCAAAGTGATGACGCAAGGATTTCAGCACAGAGTAACGAGACGACGAATAGCTAAGGCTTGTGAGCAGACGAAATTTATATTCGTACATGATAAATGAGATGCGGTCGGTGATCGTATGGTAATGGTAGAGCAACATAGAAAATATGAAACCCAGGAGAGGTAGGTGCAGGATTGCACACAAGTGACTGGGAAGGAGATGCCTACGCTAGTAAATCTAAGACTAGCTTAATGTGAACCCCTGTGGAGCATTCAGGTAAGGCAAGTGTTTAGCCGTGGAAACAGACATGGCAGAGGAAAGTGGGCTTTTGATAAACGTCAAGAGCGGATGAAGATAACCCTAGCGTTGGGTATATGTACATACTTAAGGGACGTATTGAATGCGTGATAATGAAGTAAAGCGATACTACGATAAAGCAATTTAATAGGGACCAGTGTAGCCTTGCACGACCTGGAGATCATCAGAGAAGAGCATAAGTAATACCCTTATGGGTAAGCAGTGGGATTGAGTTCGAGAAATCATCGCAAGATGGCAAATTGAGCATAGAAGAGGAGTGTGATTGACACATGATAGTAAAGCCACTATTACTCCTCTCTATGAAAGACAAAGACTTACTTGAGGGGATGATCGTCGGAATGATGAAATAATTTAGGTTATACTAGAGATAAAGGGAAATTGTGCCCGTAACTCAGGATGAAATGTAGCAAGTAAGCGGATAACTTGATGGGTTGTACTACGCGGTACTAGAGATGATATGTGCAGATGGTTAAAGCACTAAGAGCAAAAAGGTTATTGTAAATGGTGATGACAACGAAACCTTCATGAAAGGATTGGTAATGAAGGCAATACCGGATGGCAACTTCTAGCAAGTGCCGGGATAGGAAGAGTTGGAAGTGCAGCCGTTTGGCTAATGACTGGATAAATGAGAGGCGAAGGAATGGGTAGGTGAAACTTACAAATCACAAAGTTGAAAGCGGGCAACGGAGAAGATTTCCTTAAACACCAAGGCTGGTGGCACCTAAGGGTTTTGGTGCACGAATAAGAATGGAGAGGAGGAGTTGTGTTGGTTTATGCCGACGTAGGATTCGAGGACGAATCCCCTTTTAAGTGGGGTAGACTTGTAACATCCTGAAAATCCACGTAAGGATTATTTGGACTAACGGGTGACCCGCGTCTCTCGTAACCATCTTCGTAAAATTGTAAAAGGGGTCAGTTAGTCACAAGAGGGGCAGTCAGGGATCAATACGCGCAAAAAGGGAACCCGAGGACTATAGTGTAACTCCATTGAACTTTAAAATCCATCTCATAGCAAACCCTAGGCCATAATCGGCCTCGGCTTGCGCACGACGGCAACAAGGAAAAATCGGGGAGAAGGGGGCGACCTGAGGTGGCAGGAAAAGACGGTTTCACGGTGGCGTTTAGCGGAAGAATTCACACGAAACCAAGGTAATCCTTGTCTATGCTTTTACGTGTTCCTTTATCGTTTTTTTAGAAACCCGACTAGGGTTCGGGTTCTTGTTCCCTACCGAAGTCAAGGAGCATGGGGGAGACGGCGGCCGGTGATGGTGTTATAGGTATGCTAGGTGATCAGTGGCGACGTGGTTGCGCGTGACTGTGGTGGACATTAGGGTAGGGCTACGACGGGGGTTGGTCGGGTGGTGACCGTATGCCGAGAGAGAGAGAGAGGACGGGAGGCGTGATGGAGGCCTCGGAAACGGCCAGAGGCGGCAACGGCAGTGGGAGGTGGTGCACGGCAACAGCCGGAGACCGCCAGGGTGGTGTACACGGCGGAGGACGGCGAGAAGAGGGTAGGGATGTTGTTTGACGTGGAAAGAGGAACCGGTTAGGGTTTCTCGCGGCTAGAACGGGGTGACGAGGGGACGATGGTGGTTCACGGGGATGAACGAGAAAGAGGATGGAGTCGGGTTACACCCGATTAGGGTTTTGGTGAGATTAGAGTTTGCATGGTGTGGTTTTGACATGCATGGGGAGCTCGGATCGTGTACGTGTAATCCTTAAGACTAGGGCTTTACATGGCACGTATACATGCATGCGTGCGGTTTCCAAACGGGTCAAGGGTAACCCGGTTCGGGCAGGCACGCGGATTAGGGTTTTTCATGGTGAAGGATGTGCGGATGAGACGAGTACAGGGAATAATTATACTTATACGTAATTGACACCTGTCTAGGGCATACTTTGACGGTGTGATCTTACGTTGACAGGTTTGAGCTCGTGTTAAGAGATCGTTGTAGTATAAGAGTTGGATCTTCAAACCAGTGAGTTTTTAATCCCCTCTTTTAAATGTTTTTAACGTTTAGGGCTATCGTACATACTCTAAAGACATGTTTTTTTACATAAATTGTGTATCGAGCTTCGGGGTCTGACCCGATGAGTTTACGAAGTTAATTATTTAAATATGGGTTAAGGGACTAGATGTTAACCTTAATATGTGTAGGTTAAAAGTGGGTGTATGGTCACGGGTCGTATAGTGACCTAACATGGATGAGTCTGGATTGTAGTTACGGGTCGCTCGGGTACGACTAGGAGGTGTCAGAGGGTGTGAATGTACGTGGTATGTGCTTAATTAATGAGATATAGTATTTGTATGTGTGTTGCTATATTAGCAGTGCATTGTGTTATGAGTTAGTCGGGGTGAGTCGGGATATAAGCGTAGATATGTGTAGGATTCCTTATCCTAGTGCTATGTGTGAAGTGCAGGTGCAGTTAATGGATCATGTACATAGAGTTTAATGTTATGTGATTATATATGTGTTGTGTGCATTGAGTCGTTGTCCTTGTGACATGGCGGGTATTGTGTTTGCATTGTTGTCAATATGATACGGCAAACGGGATTGTGGAGGACGAAGTCCTTCGGGAGGTCACCAATGGTGACGATGTCCAACAGGACAGTGATGAGCTCGGGGTGTGTCGAACGCCCTGACGAAGGTGCAGTAATGAGGTTTGTGTTTGTGTGCTTAAATATTTGTGTTAAATTTCATACAAGTGTTGAGTTATATTTATTGTGCATGAGATAGTAATAATGTGGTGAGTCGAGTTAGATTGACCGTAGTGTCACGATTGAGATGTGGTGTTTACAACTGTTATGTAAGTTGATTTGTAAGAGCCTTGGTCTAGGCTGAGTAAGTTGATGTCTAAGGATTTGTTGTGTTAACCAAGTGTCGAGTTAATGCGTGTACTTGAGTATGAGCTAGTGGTGTAGTAAGTTCGGTCTATGTTGATGAGATTGCGAGATTATTATTATGGGATAAGTCTTGGGTAATGAGCTATTATGAGATATCAGGTGATAACATGGGTTATCTATTGTTAATGAATTGTGGACCTATTTTATAAGGACCGCGGGTCCTGAGTAAAGCTTAAATAACTTTTGAGACGAGTTGGCTTTAAATTAAACTAAACTATTAGAACTCACTCATCGTAGCTGACTTTGTGTGTGCGATAGATTGTTTTGCAGGTAAGCGTTGCGTTGATGTAACTTGGCTTGGGAGCGGTGCTACTCGGGTTGGTGTGCAAGCATTCGTGAGGTAACTTAATGATATTACTGTAGTTTAATATAATAAAGATGAGTATCAAAAAGGGAATAATCTGTTATGAGAACCAACTATAGGGTGCCTGGTTTGGGGCCTTACACATACGATACATTAGCTCAAATGCATAAATGACATATATAACAGATCCATTTGCCAAAGTATATGGAGCCTATTTCGTCCATACCGGGACAAAGAGACTTATTTAGATTAATATCATGTGTTATGGTCAAGAGACCTCCCTTGGAATCTTGTATTGAGAAGTGTTTAATAACTTTATTAATATATGCACTTTGACTTAAAGTAATAAGCTACTTCGATCTATTTCAATAGATTATCTCTAATAAGTAGTATGTCATCAACATTTAATTAAACTAGGAAACAATTGTGCTCACACTAGTATTCATTTAACACACAACTCATCTTCATTCTTGATAAATTTAAATTCTTTGATCTTTCTCATTGAATCAAAGATTTCTACTTCTTGATGCTTGATTTAATCTACAAATGGATTTCTTAGGCTTACATACTTCATCAGGATTCTTCGGATCAACAAAACCTACACGCTGAGCCATATAGACACATGTACTTAGATGTCCATAGAGTAAGGCCGTTTTGACATCCATTTGTCTTAATTCATAATCATAGATAATGATTATGGCAGTTAGTATTCTCCCTAGTTAAGCATGGCTATAGGATAAAAGGTTTCCTCATATTCAATTTCGTGAGTCTGAGCAAAGTCTTTTATTACCAATCATGCTTTGAAAGTATGCACCTATCTATCCATGTTGGTTATTCTTCTTGAAAACCTACTTACTTCCAACCATCTAGATGTAACCAGACATGGTTGTCTTTCATGGATTTTATCTCAGCGTCTATGGCTTCAACCTATTTATCAGATTCAACATATGATCTAACGGATTTGTAGTTAAGTTGTTCACATTGATCCACTAAACATATTTCTTCATTACCAATGAGAAAACAATATCTCTCGTCTTTTTGACAAAAACTACCAGATCTGTTGATGTCATGTGTTACACCTGGTGTTTGAATCACGGCATCAGGCTAAGCATTTTGTGGTTCTTAAATTTCTTGTTGATAACTAGTCACAACCATAGGTTAAGGATTTTGTGGTTCTTAAATTTCTTCAAGTTCCACATTATTTTCATTTCTCTCTCTCAAAAGTAGTTCTTCTAAGAAGATTCCTCACTAACTAATTAATAAAACATTATTATCAGCAAGATTATAGAAATAACATGCTTTTGTTCCATAGGGTATTCAATGAAATTACACTTCTCGTCTCTTGGTTTTAGTTTGTTGCAAGTCTCACGTTTCACGTAGGCTTCACAACCCCATACCCTTAGGTAAGGATAAACTTGGAGTCTCTCCATGCCATATTTCATATGGTGTATTATCCATCTTGTTAGTTGTAACCACATTGACTATACAAGCAACCGTTTTCAAGACATATTTCCAAAGAGAGTAAAGCAAGTTAATACGACACATCATGTATCGAACTACATACACTGAATCCGTCAGTAAACCGATTTTATATCTCACCTTACCAAAAATGATTCTAGATATACCTTTCAAAATAATTTTGGTTGCTCTTCATGGGAACTCTCGATCCATGGCATAAAGTCATAAAATATTTGCTTTCTACTTTAGAACCATAATCAAAGAAAAAACAACATATTTTCTTTTAAACTTGCCATCCATCAAAGAAGAGAGATGTAATTTTCTTTTGTGTACAAGGGTGGAAGGGGTCGAGCGCGGATTTGGCGTCGGCTTGTCACGGGTTCACGGGAACACCGCCGCAACCCAGTCGGGTTGTGGTTCGGGTTGGATTTTCGGCTTCATGAAGCTGTGTGTAGATATGTGAATTGTACCGTTGCAATGAGCCGTTGAGAGCAAAAAATAGCCGTTGGGCTATTTAAAAATATTCCAAGAAATACCAACCTTTATACACATTTTTATACCAAACAAATACTCTCACACTACTACTTCTCTACTACTTTTATTTTTTCTACTATACTCATAGATCCAAGGAAACAACCATCCCCCGCCCGCAAAACCTAAAGATCAAAAGTCCGTTACTCCACCACAATTGTTTCAATATCCCCAATTCTACCAAAATCCTCCAACCCAATTGTCCATGCCCGTCCAATTTGCACCGGGCCATTTTGAGCTTCCACAGCCTGAAGGACCCAACCTGTTTCCATTATACCAAAATCTACCCTTTTGTAACCCAACCCGTTCCACGAACCGAATATGAGGTGGAATAAGATGAGGGTAATGAAGATGAGGAAGAATATGAGGTGAAGAAGAAGTTGACGAAGAAGAAGAACAAGATGGCACCGTTTGAAGGAAAGGGAAATTCGTAAACCAGACAGCTCGTAAGGTTTGGGAGGATTATGAGGAAGTTGCTTTGGCCAAGGCTTGGATTCGGGTCTCTGAAGACCCTAAAACCATAGATCAACAAAAAAGTTCATCGTTTTGGGAACGAGTGCTTAAACAATTTAAGAAGAATGTTGGAAGAACCGAACAAACATTCCACCAACTAGATTCAAAATGGGGCACGATAAATACGAAGCTGTCCCATTTTAACGGACTATATATCCAAACGGTATACTTTACTTTAATTTAATTTCAAGTTATTATTTTTATTAATTTCATTTTAACTTACTAACTTTTATTTAAGAAAAATATAAAAACATCAATGGCCTAGTAGAAACATTAAGGGATGTTCTTTAATTTTTTTTTCTTTTTCCTCTTATTTAAATAAACGAAATCCTCAACAAACATTAAAAGAGAAGTTTAGCGCACCATACACCTTGAATCAGAAGACTCGCATTCAATTCCCTGCACCGCCACCCTTAGGGCAGTCCCATGGCCCACTTCCCTCGCATCTTAGAAATAAGATTTATTTTGAAAAAAATATAATTTTTTTATATAACATTTATTATTCTTTTTGTTAGTATTATTACTACTACTATTTTTATTAGTATTATAGTATTTTTCCTTAAATGAAAACCCTTGTTATCTTTAGCGTGCTATTACAATGACAGATTCGATACTTATTTTCTTAATAATTACAATGTTAATATCGATGTAAGACACACAGAGCAATATCTTTTTGAGGATGTTATAGTTTTATATTTTGATTACACGAGACACCTTTTTATATAATCGTAGGTGTCTTAACTCCACATAACCTAATCCTAACATTGTAACTGTAGCTGTTGGTGGACCGTGACTCACGAAACAACTCAATGCGAGTTGAACCCATGACGTACAACAAGCGTGGCCTTCCGTCTTATGTCAGCATTAGGTACCACATTTTGGTGGATTTCTGTTTCAGTTAAGCTTATATGTTATAAATATTCTTGATTAAGGTTATAACATGGTATTGGTCTTGTATAGAACATGTTAATAACTGATGCAGACACTATTTACAATTATTTTCATACAAAATCTAAGAATGTAGCGTTATTCAAATATAATTGTATATATGTGAGTGTATGTTTTTGCATTGTTTAACAAAATTAGTGAATATGAATAAAAGCACTTAATTATATAATATGTCATATAATTATGAATAAAAGAAACAATTAGTTGTGTTGAAGGATATTTCATCCCTTAACGGAGAAAAGAGATAAGAAATCATCTTCGTGGCAAGGAACGGTTAACCCCATTCCATGGTTGAATCCAAACTCTTCCTCGGCTTGTTGTAGCATGCTTTGGAAATCTTTGTGATGTAGCCACAATATGGGCACAACGTATCTGCTTCTTATTTTTCCAACGTATACTACAAAGTGTCCTTTAGGGACGTCCATTGAGTAGCCATTGCCGTCTCTAAAATTTGAGCATTTCTTGAGGGTTGTTTGAGTTTTTTTTTTGAATGATTTTATAAAACCCATTATTGATTTCTTTGTATACGTATTAGGTTGAGGAGAAGAAAAGAAGATGGTGTAGTGTTGGTAGTGAAGGGTTGAACAGTTGAAGATAAGGTGGAAGTAAAATGTGGAAGAGGAGGATGTGGATGTGGTGGAGTTGATTCTAGAATTTCTTGAAAGGAGGTTTTTATAAAGGAGTTTGAGTGGCAAGTTAATTCATGTGTAGGTGCATAAGGAATTTCTTGAGAAAGTGTGATTGCATTATTATGGATTCATACCCTTTGGACTAATTAACCCTACCTTGCTATCTCTATCTATGACACCAAGACCTCCAGGCCCCCTTTCATTCATGTAATGATGTAATATTTATTAACCGGATAATGATCCATATATAGGTCTAAAATATCGAAGCGGAGTGTGACAAAAAGAAGATAAGAAAGGAGAAAATGGGTCCAGTATATGTCACGATTTGGTCTATCTTTAGATCGATGTTTTTGACGTACTTCTGAGTATATATGTATCTATATATGTATATACATAAACTTTAGATATCAAGCATCTAATTAAAACCTAAGGGTTTGAGTGAAAACAAAAGTAATCGACCATTCATATAGTTTTTTTAGAAAGATAACTTATGAAATCAACCACTCGCAAAAAAATTGTAAAAGTAGTGTGACTTTCAGTGTTCTTCGCATGAGTTTGTATATTTGCATATATAACTAAAATTAAAATGTATAATTTTTTTTTGTTCTTACACGTAAACAAGCCATTATTTATTTCCAAAAATACCCTCCTATCTTACGGATAAATGCAAACTAGGTTGTGCATGGGGTTCATATGGTGGAGCCAAAAGTTATGTATGTAGTAATGAAGGTACGTAAAAGTGTGTGAAAATTGGGTTCTTAATTCTAACCATTCCATTTGTACTGGACTTTGACTTTTGTACCTTTTGGGATTAGGTTGGCCTTATCTTCCGATCTATTTTGTCTTATGGCAGCACATAGTAACACATTCACATATCCAAACACGCTTGTATACACAAACATTTATGGCTTCATGAAGAGATCGTACATAATAGACACACGAAAAGAAAATATAAATACAAGAAAAGAAAACACGAACTTAATACGAAATTCACGCTTAAAATACAACAAAAAAAACACAATCACAGCATAATGAAATGCAAGAAATTATTTGCCAAATGAATGAGAGCATGAAACAGATGCAAGACGAGATCAATCATTTAAAATCCAACAAAGGCGGGTCGTTATAGGTCAGAAATTATTTTATTATTTATTTATTTTTAGGAAGAAATTTCTTTCTGGAACGACTCTATACCGACGACATGTCGTCGGTATAGGTTAGAAATTATTTTATAGGTTAGAAATTATTTTATTGTTAATTTAATTTTATTTTGGAAAAAACTTTCTCGAACGTCCCTATACCGACGACATGTCATCGGTATAGGTCTTACTTGTCCCCACGATATTATTTTATTATTTATTTATTTTTATTCTGAAAAATATTTTTTGGGACGACCCTATGACGACTTTTACCACTTTTAGCGACGTGGTAATAGCGGCGAGCCCTGTCGTGACGACATGTCGTCGGTATAGTCTATCCCGACAACATATGCCTTCATGTCGTTGGGAAAGGTCCGATGTATTAGAGTAAAAATGCTGTAGTGGATGGGTTTAGTCTTATTGGTTTAGATTAGTTGGCGGTCGACCCGCGAACATGTTTAGCTAATCTAGCCATGTTTGGGTTTACTTGGCGGTCAGGATAAAATGTTTTTATAATTAAAAAAAACATGTTTTATGTTGTGTTCGAGTTCGAGTTCGAGTTCAAGTTCAAGTGTATGTCTAGCACGACTTTTGAATTCGTATTAGATTTTTAGGTTTAACTTGCGAAAACATAACTCATTTAACACCCCTAGCATCTTACACCCCTATCATGTTTGTGAATTTATCGACATGTATGGCTTAATTTGTGATTTTGATTATATATATATATATATATTAATTTTTACCAATATTTAAGTTTTTATTATAATTTAATGATACAATCATGTATTTTATATATATTTAAAAGGTAATGTTGGTAGCTAAAGTTGATGATGTTGTGTTTTAGTAGTATATTTTTATGATTAAAATTTCTAACACTTTGATCAGGTTTTAATATTTATAAAATAACTATTACTTTAACTAATCCACACCATCTATCGCATCGCAATATAGTTTAAGTAAGAACCGAATATCGAATCAATGGACACAGTTATTTTTAATACTCAATTGTTGTTATTATTTAGTCTAATAAAAAAGAGTTACAAGTTTTTATAAAAAAAACAAGTGGGATAACAAAACGAGGTAGTGGGGTTTTGAGATATAATCAGATCAAGTGCATATATTTGAGTTGGAATCCACATGGTAATAAATTAATGTTTTTGAGAAATCAGTGAATGTGGTTAATTTGGGGGTAATGAGCTCCTTGGTGCAGATACTACCCTAATCATGCTTTGAAAGTATGCACCTATCTATCCATGTTGGTTATTCTTCTTGAAAACCTACTTACTTCCAACCATCTAGATGTAACCAGACATGGTTGTCTTTCATGGATTTTATCTCAGCGTCTATGGCTTCAACCTATTTATCAGATTCAACATATGATCTAACGGATTTGTAGTTAAGTTGTTCACATTGATCCACTAAACATATTTCTTCATTATCAATGAGAAAACAATATCTCTCGTCTTTTTGACAAAAACTACCAGATCTGTTGATGTCATGTGTTACACCTGGTGTTTGAATCACGGCATCAGGCTAAGCATTTTGTGGTTCTTAAATTTCTTGTTGATAACTAGTCACAACCATAGGTTAAGGATTTTGTGGTTCTTAAATTTCTTCAAGTTCCACATTATTTTCATTTCTCTCTCTCAAAAGTAGTTCTTCTAAGAAGATTCCTCACTAACTAATTAATAAAACATTATTATCAGCAAGATTATAGAAATAACATGCTTTTGTTCCATAGGGTATTCAATGAAATTACACTTCTCGTCTCTTGGTTTTAGTTTGTTGCAAGTCTCACGTTTCACGTAGGCTTCGCAACCCCATACCCTTAGGTAAGGATAAACTTGGAGTCTCTCCATGCCATATTTCATATGGTGTATTATCCATCTTGTTAGTTGTAACCACATTGACTATACAAGCAACCGTTTTCAAGACATATTTCCAAAGAGAGTAAAGCAAGTTAATACGACACATCATGTATCGAACTACATACACTGAATCCGTCAGTAAACCGATTTTATATCTCACCTTACCAAAAATGATTCTAGATATACCTTTCAAAATAATTTTGGTTGCTCTTCATGGGAACTCTCGATCCATGGCATAAAGTCATAAAATATTTGCTTTCTACTTTAGAACCATAATCAAAGAAAAAACAACATATTTTCTTTTAAACTTGCCATCCATCAAAGAAGAGAGATGTAATTTTCTTTTGTGTACAAGGGTGGAAGGGGTCGAGCGCGGATTTGGCGTCGGCTTGTCACGGGTTCACGGGAACACCGCCGCAACCCAGTCGGGTTGTGGTTCGGGTTGGATTTTCGGCTTCATGAAGCTGTGTGTAGATATGTGAATTGTACCGTTGCAATGAGCCGTTGAGAGCAAAAAATAGCCGTTGGGCTATTTAAAAATATTCCAAGAAATACCAACCTTTATACACATTTTTATACCAAACAAATACTCTCACACTACTACTTCTCTACTACTTTTATTTTTTCTACTATACTCATAGATCCAAGGAAACAACCATCCCCCGCCCGCAAAACCTAAAGATCAAAAGTCCGTTACTCCACCACAATTGTTTCAATATCCCCAATTCTACCAAAATCCTCCAACCCAATTGTCCATGCCCGTCCAATTTGCACCGGGCCATTTTGAGCTTCCACAGCCTGAAGTACCCAACCTGTTTCCATTATACCAAAATCTACCCTTTTGTAACCCAACCCGTTCCACGAACCGAATATGAGGTGGAATAAGATGAGGGTAATGAAGATGAGGAAGAATATGAGGTGAAGAAGAAGTTGACGAAGAAGAAGAACAAGATGGCACCGTTTGAAGGAAAGGGAAATTCGTAAACCAGACAGCTCGTAAGGTTTGGGAGGATTATGAGGAAGTTGCTTTGGCCAAGGCTTGGATTCGGGTCTCTGAAGACCCTAAAACCATAGATCAACAAAAAAGTTCATCGTTTTGGGAACGAGTGCTTAAACAATTTAAGAAGAATGTTGGAAGAACCGAACAAACATTCCACCAACTAGATTCAAAATGGGGCACGATAAATACGAAGCTGTCCCATTTTAACGGACTATATATCCAAACGGTATACTTTACTTTAATTTAATTTCAAGTTATTATTTTTATTAATTTCATTTTAACTTACTAACTTTTATTTAAGAAAAATATAAAAACATCAATGGCCTAGTAGAAACATTAAGGGATGTTCTTTAATTTTTTTTTCTTTTTCCTCTTATTTAAATAAACGAAATCCTCAACAAACATTAAAAGAGAAGTTTAGCGCACCATACACCTTGAATCAGAAGACTCGCATTCAATTCCCTGCACCGCCACCCTTAGGGCAGTCCCATGGCCCACTTCCCTCGCATCTTAGAAATAAGATTTATTTTGAAAAAAATATAATTTTTTTATATAACATTTATTATTCTTTTTGTTAGTATTATTACTACTACTATTTTTATTAGTATTATAGTATTTTTCCTTAAATGAAAACCCTTGTTATCTTTAGCGTGCTATTACAATGACAGATTCGATACTTATTTTCTTAATAATTACAATGTTAATATCGATGTAAGACACACAGAGCAATATCTTTTTGAGGATGTTATAGTTTTATATTTTGATTACACGAGACACCTTTTTATATAATCGTAGGTGTCTTAACTCCACATAACCTAATCCTAACATTGTAACTGTAGCTGTTGGTGGACCGTGACTCACGAAACAACTCAATGCGAGTTGAACCCATGACGTACAACAAGCGTGGCCTTCCGTCTTATGTCAGCATTAGGTACCACATTTTGGTGGATTTCTGTTTCAGTTAAGCTTATATGTTATAAATATTCTTGATTAAGGTTATAACATGGTATTGGTCTTGTATAGAACATGTTAATAACTGATGCAGACACTATTTACAATTATTTTCATACAAAATCTAAGAATGTAGCGTTATTCAAATATAATTGTATATATGTGAGTGTATGTTTTTGCATTGTTTAACAAAATTAGTGAATATGAATAAAAGCACTTAATTATATAATATGTCATATAATTATGAATAAAAGAAACAATTAGTTGTGTTGAAGGATATTTCATCCCTTAACGGAGAAAAGAGATAAGAAATCATCTTCGTGGCAAGGAACGGTTAACCCCATTCCATGGTTGAATCCAAACTCTTCCTCGGCTTGTTGTAGCATGCTTTGGAAATCTTTGTGATGTAGCCACAATATGGGCACAACGTATCTGCTTCTTATTTTTCCAACGTATACTACAAAGTGTCCTTTAGGGACGTCCATTGAGTAGCCATTGCCGTCTCTAAAATTTGAGCATTTCTTGAGGGTTGTTTGAGTTTTTTTTTTGAATGATTTTATAAAACCCATTATTGATTTCTTTGTATACGTATTAGGTTGAGGAGAAGAAAAGAAGATGGTGTAGTGTTGGTAGTGAAGGGTTGAACAGTTGAAGATAAGGTGGAAGTAAAATGTGGAAGAGGAGGATGTGGATGTGGTGGAGTTGATTCTAGAATTTCTTGAAAGGAGGTTTTTATAAAGGAGTTTGAGTGGCAAGTTAATTCATGTGTAGGTGCATAAGGAATTTCTTGAGAAAGTGTGATTGCATTATTATGGATTCATACCCTTTGGACTAATTAACCCTACCTTGCTATCTCTATCTATGACACCAAGACCTCCAGGCCCCCTTTCATTCATGTAATGATGTAATATTTATTAACCGGATAATGATCCATATATAGGTCTAAAATATCGAAGCGGAGTGTGACAAAAAGAAGATAAGAAAGGAGAAAATGGGTCCAGTATATGTCACGATTTGGTCTATCTTTAGATCGATGTTTTTGACGTACTTCTGAGTATATATGTATCTATATATGTATATACATAAACTTTAGATATCAAGCATCTAATTAAAACCTAAGGGTTTGAGTGAAAACAAAAGTAATCGACCATTCATATAGTTTTTTTAGAAAGATAACTTATGAAATCAACCACTCGCAAAAAAATTGTAAAAGTAGTGTGACTTTCAGTGTTCTTCGCATGAGTTTGTATATTTGCATATATAACTAAAATTAAAATGTATAATTTTTTTTGTTCTTACACGTAAACAAGCCATTATTTATTTCCAAAAATACCCTCCTATCTTACGGATAAATGCAAACTAGGTTGTGCATGGGGTTCATATGGTGGAGCCAAAAGTTATGTATGTAGTAATGAAGGTACGTAAAAGTGTGTGAAAATTGGGTTCTTAATTCTAACCATTCCATTTGTACTGGACTTTGACTTTTGGACCTTTTGGGATTAGGTTGGCCTTATCTTCCGATCTATTTTGTCTTATGGCAGCACATAGTAACACATTCACATATCCAAACACGCTTGTATACACAAACATTTATGGCTTCATGAAGAGATCGTACATAATAGACACACGAAAAGAAAATATAAATACAAGAAAAGAAAACACGAACTTAATACGAAATTCACGCTTAAAATACAACAAAAAAAACACAATCACAGCATAATGAAATGCAAGAAATTATTTGCCAAATGAATGAGAGCATGAAACAGATGCAAGACGAGATCAATCATTTAAAATCCAACAAAGGCGGGTCGTTATAGGTCAGAAATTATTTTATTATTTATTTATTTTTAGGAAGAAATTTCTTTCTGGAACGACTCTATACCGACGACATGGGTTAGAAATTATTTTATAGGTTAGAAATTATTTTATTGTTAATTTAATTTTATTTTGGAAAAAACTTTCTCGAACGTCCCTATACCGACGACATGTCATCGGTATAGGTCTTACTTGTCCCCACGATATTATTTTATTATTTATTTATTTTTATTCTGAAAAATATTTTTTGGGACGACCCTATGACGACTTTTACCACTTTTAGCGACGTGGTAATAGCGGCGAGCCCTGTCGTGACGACATGTCGTCGGTATAGTCTATCCCGACAACATATGCCTTCATGTCGTTGGGAAAGGTCCGATGTATTAGAGTAAAAATGCTGTAGTGGATGGGTTTAGTCTTATTGGTTTAGATTAGTTGGCGGTCGACCCGCGAACATGTTTAGCTAATCTAGCCATGTTTGGGTTTACTTGGCGGTCAGGATAAAATGTTTTTATAATTAAAAAAAACATGTTTTATGTTGTGTTCGAGTTCGAGTTCGAGTTCAAGTTCAAGTGTATGTCTAGCACGACTTTTGAATTCGTATTAGATTTTTAGGTTTAACTTGCGAAAAC
This sequence comes from Smallanthus sonchifolius, assembly GCA_023525975.1. Lineage (NCBI taxonomy): Eukaryota > Viridiplantae > Streptophyta > Magnoliopsida > Asterales > Asteraceae > Smallanthus > Smallanthus sonchifolius. The sequence continues at coordinate 84,079,520 of CM042036.1, forward strand.
ATAACTCATTTAACACCCCTAGCATCTTACACCCCTATCATGTTTGTGAATTTATCGACATGTATGGCTTAATTTGTGATTTTGATTATATATATATATATATATATTAATTTTTACCAATATTTAAGTTTTTATTATAATTTAATGATACAATCATGTATTTTATATATATTTAAAAGGTAATGTTGGTAGCTAAAGTTGATGATGTTGTGTTTTAGTAGTATATTTTTATGATTAAAATTTCTAACACTTTGATCAGGTTTTAATATTTATAAAATAACTATTACTTTAACTAATCCACACCATCTATCGCATCGCAATATAGTTTAAGTAAGAACCGAATATCGAATCAATGGACACAGTTATTTTTAATACTCAATTGTTGTTATTATTTAGTCTAATAAAAAAGAGTATACATGTTTTTATAAAAAAAACAAGTGGGATAACAAAACGAGGTAGAGGGGTTTTGAGATATAATCAGATCAAGTGCATATATTTGAGTTGGAATCCACATGGTAATAAATTAATGTTTTTGAGAAATCAGTGAATGTGGTTAATTTGGGGGTAATGAGCTCCTTGGTGCAGATACTACCCTAATAACCATTGGAGTATTAGCGGGCTCCCGCAAATGTTAGTAACCCCCTCTAGTTATTATTCAAACTAAAATTGCCAGTTGACTTGTCTCTCAGCTAGGGCCACCAAGCCGTATGACTCTTTGAAAAGTTGTAATGTGTTACCACCTCCAAGCCACTCAATGAAAAATTAAAATCAACTAATTTATGTTCTTAGTAATAAGTGGAAGGGCTACAAACCTCGACTCTCGGTCTAAATGAATTGCTAGAATAATGATCTATCCTAACCACCACCGACTTGAATTAGTAACTTGTTTATAAAAATACTTTAAATAAATATTAATTCCTTCTTATGTTTCGAACACCACGGTTGTGGTTAAGACCAATGTGAACCCAAAACAGAAGAAGAAGAGAAACGCCGACAGAAAATACAAGGTCCTGTTAAGACTCAAAATATTATGTTGAATACCCAAACCCCCAATCAATCCAAAGTTTTAAATCTATACTAATCAGACCCTTGGTACCAAGGTTTGTATAAAGGGTACATTCTTGAACGGATGTTAAACAAAATCTTTTGCTTAAAGCACCCACAAGATTTAGGACTTTAAATGACCGAAAATTGAAATACTCATTTCTTTTTAAAGCAAATTAAAAACAAGATAATCTAAGAAACATAAACACCTCACTCATTAATTTAAAACATTAATTTACACCAAGCTTCATCTTCACCGAAATGATACAAAAATACTAGCCATGAATGGTCATAGTAATGAATACAGAAACACTTGGTGATAGTATCATGGATGATCAAAGGATCAACCAAAGCCAAAGTGTCATGATTATGATATGCTTCTTGATTTTAGGTGAAATGACTAACTCTCTCTCTTTACTACTTTATGTGAGAGGAACCTAGAAGGAACTCTCCCCTAAATGGTGTTTTGTTGCTTGTGAAATGAGGAGCCAAGGCCCTCTATTTATAGGCTGAGATCTAGAGGGGGCACGAGCCTGCTTGGGTAGGCCCGGGCATGCCTCCATACATCCGTGTGAATCCCTGTTTTACTTGTTTAAGCTTTTGCATGCATGTTTCTAACAGAGAGCACGGGAGCGACCTCATAGGCACGGACGTGCTTGTGCCTAGATAGTTCACTTTTTTGTAACTCTTGGTTCCTTTTTGTACGAGAGGCTAAATAAGCTGCAGAAATTAAAAAGGAAAGTAATTAAGTATGTTTTCTAATGTGACTGCTTCTAAATCAACCAGTTATGAGGATGATTATGCGTGTAAAACGTGTATAATTTGATGCATATCTGTTGCTGTGACTTCTTTTTTAATTTTTCTTTTTCCTCTTACTTAAATAAAAGAAATCCTCAACTCACAACAAAAGAGAAGCTTAGCTCAGTGTTTAACACGATGCACTTTGAATCAGAAGACCCGCTTTAAATTCCTTGCACCCCTAACCTTAGGCCTGTCTCCCTATCCACTTCCCTCACATCTTAGAAATAAGATTTTTTTTTTTGAAAAAATATAATCTTTTCCTAATATTTATAATTCTTTTGTTAATATATTATTACTACCATTATTATTATTATTATTATTATTATTATTATTATTATTTCGTTAGTGGAAGCCCTTGCTATGTTTTGCGTGCTAATGGAATGACAAATTCGACACCCATTTTCATAATAATTACATAGTTAACATCGATGTAAATCACACGTAGAAATATCTTTTTGGGCATATAACAATTTTATGTTTTGGTTACACGAGACACCTTTTATGTAGTTGTAGGTGTCTTAAATCCACATAACCTAATCCTAACATTGTACTATTGGTGGACCATGACTCACGAAACAACTTGATGTGAGCTAAACCCACGACATACAAAAAGTGTGACCTTTCATATTATGCCAAGATTATGGTGCCTCATTTCGGTGGATTTCAGTTTCAGTTAGGCTTATCCTATGTTACAGTATATTCTTGATTAGGGTTATAACATGGTATTGATCTTGTAGAGAATATGTTATTAACTTATGCAAACACTATTTACAATTATTTTAATACAAAATCTAAGAATTAATGTAGCGTTATTCAAATATAATTGTACATATGAGAGGGTATGTTTTTGTCATGTTTAACAAAATTAGTGATTATGAATAAAAGAAGCACTTAATTATATAATATGTCATACAATTATGAATAAAAGAAACAATTAGTTGTGTTGAATGTTATTTCATCCTGTAATGGAGAAAAGAGACAAGAAATCCTCTTCGTGGCAAGGAATGGTTAAGCCCATTCCATGGTCGAATCCAAACTCTTCCTCGGCTTGTTGTAGCATGCTTTGGAAATCTTTGTGATGTAGCCACGATATGGGCACAACGTATCTGCTTCTTGTTTCGTATACCGCAAAGTGTCCCTTAGGAACGTCCATTGGGTAGCCATTGTCGTCTCTAAAATTTGAGCATTTCTTGAGGGTTGTTGCTTGTGGTTTTTTGTTGTATGATTTTCTAAGACCCATTATGGATTTCTTTGTATACGTATGCAAGTTGATGAGAGGAAAAGAAGAGGGTGTAATGGTGGTAGTGAAGGGTTGAAGTGTTGAAGATAAGGTGGAAGTAAAATGTGGAAGGGGAGGATGTGATGGAGTTGATTCTATGAAAGGAGTTTTTTATATAGGGGATTGAGGGGCAAATTAATTCATGTGTAGGTGCATAGGAAATTTCTTGAGAAAGTGTGATTAAATTATTATGGATTCATACCCTTTGACTAACCCTACCTTGCTACCTCTATCTAGGACACCAAGACCCCCAGGCCCCCTTCCATTCATGTAACGATGTAATATTTATTAATCGGATAATGATCCATATATAGGTCTAAAATATCGACGCGGGGTCTGACAAAAAGAAGATAATATGGGAAAAAGGGGTACAATATATGTCACAATTTGCTCTATCTTTAGATCGATGTTTAGGACGTGCTTATGAGTACTAGTAATATATGTAGGATGTTTTTTTTTTTGAACAGTGACTTTCATTCGTTGAGTGACAGTCGTATCTCCGACAAGTCGGAGACCCATCACTAGAATACTTATGAGTACTAGTAATATATGTATATATATAGGGGTAAGTTCACTAGAAAACTTATTTTTATGAGAAAACTAAAAAACTCCTTATTAAAGGTGCTGTATATGTGTAGTATACCCAAAAGCCTAACCCCCACCCAAAAACATAACCCCTCACCTCACCCAAAAACCTAAACCCACCCCACCCACCCCCCAAAACCTAACTTAAAAGCTAAACTAAACCCAAAAAACCACCCTCAAAAGCTAACTATGCTACACATATGTAGCAAAACGCTGAATTTTTTATTTTTTTTTTAAAGAGGACGACGTGGGGAACAAGGTCTCCGAAACGATTTTTTAGTTTTTGATTTATATTTTGAGTTATGATTTCTTTTTTACCTTTAATAAATAGTTTTTTGGTTTTCTCATGAACAATGAGTTTTTTTATAATTATTCCCATATATATATATATATATATATATATATATATATATATATATATATATATATATGTGTGTGTGTTACATATCCTTTAGCAAACATTTCATCCTTTCCATCATAAGATAATATAACGAGTGGATGCGATATATATCGAAATCGTATTGGTTTCAGATTAGTGAAGCTTTTAAAACCTAAGGGTTTGAGTGAAAACAAAAGGAATCGACAATTCATAGAGTTTTTTTAGAAAGATAATTTATGAATTCAACCACTCATCAAAAATGTAGAATTAAAATGTTACTTTCCACGCTCTTGGCCTGAGTTTGCATATCTAATATCTACTAAAATAAAATGTATAATATTTTTGTTCTTTCACTTAAACAAGAAAATGTAGAATTAAAATAGGGGACTACTAATGGGACACGGAAATTGCTATCTGGACCGGGCCCTATACGTATCATATAGGGCAATACGATGCGTATAGCCTTCACAATTTTCCAAGCCCGACAACACCGTACACCTGGTCATTCCAACCCATATATTCATCGTATAGGTCAAAACGGTGCGGTTTAGGGTACGAGGTAACTTCTGCAACTAGCCATCCATCACGTCGCGTATAGTCCTATACGCGGCGTATAGTGATGTGATGGATGACTAGTTGTAGAAGTTACCTCGTACCCTAAACCGCATCGTATTGACCTATACGATGCGTATAAGGGTTGGAATGACCATGTGTACGATGTTGTCGGTTTGACCAGGAGGCTATACGCATCGTATAGGGCTAAACGATGCGTATAGGGGCCAAATTTTGTGTATTTAACCATGCACAATTCTCATTTGAATGTATCATTCAAAAATTTTCAAACAATTTCCCTTAAAAAGTTATAGCAATGTCTTGATGGTGGGATGGTAACTACAGTTTTCAGGTATATTCTAACGAGTCGCTAGAAAACAACCCGCAAAGTTCTGGATTTCAAGATGTGAACCGGGAGGAGGTCTCGTCCGACGTTTATTCTAATCAACGGGTAAGGCTTCCCGATTTGAACGAGCCACTAAGCAATCCCGAGTTCGTATACGGTGAACACTCTTACCTTACACAACCCACGGACGACTTCGTGTACGGTGAAGTTTCTTACCTGACACAACAAACCGACAACTTCGTATACGCGGAGAACAAGCCGGCTAACGACTTCGAAGACGAGAAACAAACTCATCCAACCATGACGTATAAAACTGACCAGGTATAACATTCCTATATATATATATATATGCATACATTTAGTTTGTTGTTTATTAACTTTTACCGTACCGTTGTTGCAGAATTTTCAGTCTCGTGAACAGTTGGTGGATTGGGCTGTCCGCAGAGGACGTGAGAATGGTTACGTCATTTTCACCCGACGATCGAGGATAAAAGGCGATGACCTGTCGGAGCCGGTTATCTATGTGTGGCTTGTGTGTGACCGTCACGGAGAACGTAAGCCTACTGCAACGTGTGACCGTCACGGCGAACGTAAGTCTACTGCAACTATTCGACGTGCCGGTAGCAAAAAAACAGATTGTCCCTTTAAATTGAAAGGAGAGTACCAAGTAAATTCTGGTGATTGGAAATTAACGGTGGAGGATGACAGTCATAACCACGATCCTAGTCAACATCCTGAGGCGCACTCGTTTGCCCGGAGACTGTCTGATTCGGAACAACTTTTGGTGGCGAAATTGTATTCGCAAAACATGATGCCACGAAACATTCTGGCAACTATAAGGGAGCAAAACCCAGAGAGTAGTTGCATTAAAAAGGACATTTATAATTCGATACAAAAGATAAAAAATGAAACGAGAGTCGGTGAAACTCCAATGCAGGTTCTGGAGCACCTGCTTTCTTCTAAAGATTACGTCTACTATACTCGGGAGGATCCCGTCACAAATGCCGTGGAGGAGATATTCTTTGTTCATCCGAAATCCTACGACATGTGGCGTGCGTTCCCACACGTGTTGATGATCGACGCAAACAAACATGTATAGACTTCCATTTGTCCAAGTGGTCGGTGTGACCTCCACACACTAGTCATTTTGCGTCGCTCATGCATTTATATCTAAAGAACAGGAGGAAAACTTCGTATGGTTGCTACTGCAAATCAAAGGTATGTTGCAAAAGTGTATGGATCCGCGTGTGATACTAACAGACAGGGACAAAGCTCTTATGAACGCGTGTGATAAAATATTCTCGGAAAGTTCCAAGAACCTATGCCGGTGGCACATACACGAGAATATCTCAAAACATTGCAAGGCATCGTTTACAGACGAAGACTAGGCAAATTTCAAGTATTCATGGTCGGTATTGTGTGATTCTCACACGCCAGAAGTATACCAGTACAACTTCAACCGGCTTTACGAACGACTGTATGCAGCCAAACGAGGAAGTAAGTTTTGAATATTAAATAATTATTATGGTTTAATTTATTTTCAATATTAATTATTTATTAGGTTTTAAATTATTTTTCCAGGAGCTATTGACTATGAGACCAAAAATTAGTTGGACCCATATAAAAAAAAGTTTGTATCGGCCTGGTCCAACAGAAAACTCAATTTTGGTCAACATACAATGAACCGAGCAGACAGCCAACATTCACTCCTAAAGAGCTATCTTAGAAATTCTAACAGCTCGCTAGATAGACTTGTTGGGTTTGTTGATAAAATTGTCAAAGATCAATATGTACAATTACAGTTTGGCTTTGGAACAAGCCTCAAAAGGAAAATGGACAGCCACGTAGCTATTGAAATGTTTGATAACCTACTCGGTAAAGTTTCACATAAAGCTCAAAAATTGTTAGAAATCGAGTGGTACAAGTTATCAACTATACGGAAACAAAATGCAACGTGTGGTTGCCAACTTTTCAGTAGTTGTGGGCTGTCGTGTGCTTGTCGTCTGGCAAATATCGAAATTATAGGTCATGTTAACTTTTTTATATTTATAATGTTTTTTTCTAATTTCAAATTGTTCTGACTCTCTCGTTTTAATACAGGTGGCCGAATCCCACTAGATGCGGTGGACGTCTTCTGGAGGAAGCTTGATCTAAAACCGTCGTTTGTCGAAGATGAAAATGTAGACGTGGATAAAGTACTTGGTCAAGTGAGAAATAAAATTATGTCACAACCCGATCACGTCAAAAAAAGTCTGTTGTCGAGAATCACAGGGGTGGTCTTTCCCAGCAAAAGTAACAAGAAAGCATATGTGGTACAAGAAGATACTCGCGGTCGTCCAACTTTGAAAAAGCAACAACAAAGGAAACAAAATGTCGCGAAAAACAGCTCGTTCACAGGATCCCAACAAAGCATATGTGACCCTGCGAGACATAGCTCCTATATTGCGTCACAGGACTCTCGACAAGCGAGTTCAGTCATTCAACACCGTCGTTCAACGACGGGTAAAGGAAAGCAACCATAAGATGATAACGCCCGTCATGGGTTTCCATTGATGACGGGGGAAGATGCAGTTAACAATATAAATTGTTTTAAGGATTCGATTCCATCTTTGTTTCATCTCTACATTTCACGTATACAGTATGTAAATCCCGACGGTAACTGTGGTTTTCGATCAGTAGCTGTGGGCTTAGGGTTAAATGAAAACCGGTGGTTTTTTATTCGACAACAGCTTCTACAGGAGATGGACAATAAAGAAGAATGGTGGAAAACTGTTTTTGACAGAGTCGCCTTTCAAGAGTATGATAGGTTACGTCACACGATAGATTGGCAGGATGTGAAAGCCACACCAGTTAGTCGTTGGATGTGGATGCCATACACAGGACTCTTAATTGCTCAAAGATTTGGGGTGATTGTTCATCTTTTAAGCATCGCCGGTAATCAAACATTTTTTCCATTATGGTTTGGTCATAACGTTCACGCTCAACATCAAATCGTATCGTTCGTTCAAGTCAACAATGCTCATTTCATCCACGTCAAGTTAGACGAAGATTTTCCGATGCCCACGCCAAATACTCTTTGGATTTTGCACCGAAATGATGTTGCAGCAGAATGGGAAAATATATACAGTGATCGTATCGAACGATTTAAGAAGATAATGGCTACTGATGCACAGAACTATACACAATATGTAACGAATGTTGGATAATGTAATTTAATAATAATTATGTTAATAAAATTTTATTATTAATTTTTATATTATTTATATTATTAAAAAAGGATATAAAAAATGTAATTTAATAATATTTATGTTAATAAAATTTTATTATTTATATTATTAAAAAAAGATTTTTTATAATATTAAAAAAAGAATTTTATAATAAAATTTTAAAAAAACAAAAAAAACAATAGTATACGCCACGTATAGTGCATTACGTGACGTATAGAGCTATACGCACCGTATAGAATTTTAAATGGAGGAAACCCTGAAAATTTCAAATTTCAGATATTTTTGATTTAATACGCTGCGTATAGAGCCATACGCACCATATAGAATTCCAAAGGTCATGGTCTATACGCTACGTATTGTACTATACGAATCGTATATATCTAAGATATACTCAGAACTCCCATCGTATAGGGCCAAACGCACCCCCATTTTTACACAAAACCTTATACGAAGCCAAGGGAGATTCTTGATTATCGGCTACAAAAAGTTCTATTCTACTCGTAAAGGTATGTAATCTAAACTAATATAGCTTTTATTTAGATTATTACCCGTTCAAATTATGTAGATTTAGCATTATATAAACTGATATTGATGAACTATACGCAACGTATAGCTATATACGTAGCGTATAGTTCATCTGACGAAGAAGATGAAACCATACGCCACGTATAGGTCTATACGTTGCGTATGGCTAAAGTTTCTCGGTAACTGATCTGCGTATGGTCTGGGGTTGCCGCGTATGGCTTGGTTTGCCCGGAAACTGACCTACGTATGGCTTGGGTTGCCTGCGTATGGCTTGGTTACCCGGTAACACCCTATACGCCACGTATAGCGTATCGGTTTAAAAAAAACTTTTTTAAATTAAAAAAAAAACCATTTGTTATTATTTTAAATTATTTATATTAAAAAAACAATTAAATATTATTTTTAAAATTAAAAAAAACAATTTATTATTATTTTAAATTATTTATATTTAAAAAACAATTTTTTATTATAATTAATTTTAAAAAGAAAAAAACAATTTATTATTATTTTCAGATATGGCGGATCACGAGGACGATATTCATATGGAGGAGTTAGATGATCTCGCGCACTACCGTATTTGGATTTTTCACCCGACTCGGAGTGGTTTGGCCGGTGCCAGAGGCTACGGGAGGTGCGATTCGGGCCGGTGACGGCGGTGGACTGGGAGCTTCTCTAGGAGGTCCAGGAGGCGGAGCGGGCCAGGCCCATCATAGGCGAGGACACGCCATGGGATCGCCTTTTTGATCTTTCATTCACCGAGACCTATCGGGAGGTGGTCGTCGAGTTTCTTTCGACGTTCATCTACATAGAGGAGGGGCTGCAGCCCCTTCCCGGGGAGGCGCCGACAGAGGAGCCTGATCAGTTTCCATCTGTATTTTTGGCCAGCAGTACCGTCTGACCCTCCGTCAGTGGGTCGTCGCGACGGGCTTGTACTTCGAGGCCGAGACGGTTTTGCCAGTTTACACCGCGGCGGTGACGAAGGTGGACAAGGAGGAACTCCTTGTTTTTTTAGGGTTTGATTTCCGATAGCCCTTGGTTAGGTACCAAAGCGAGGGTTTCGGAGATTAGAGACCCCCTCTATAGATATTTGCACCGACTTATCTCGACGTCGATCGCACCGCATTAGAAAAGCTGTGAGTGGTGCACCGATAGAGACCTCTTTTTTCTCTACTGCCGGCTTACAGGCACGGGGTGCGCCCTATCCACATGCCTCGCGAGTTATTTTGCATCTGCCTATATGCGGCAGAGGCGCGGGCTTTTATATGGCGGCTCTTTTATGACTCAGGTCATGCGTACTCTTACACCATGGCATGCGCATGAGCCTGAGTTGTTACCGCCCATTCCCCCTTTAATATTAGACCGCTTCACGACTTGCGGCATATGCATTGATTCCCGGGGCTCGGCCTACGGTTCGTAGGGGCCTTCCAGGACCAGGTTTGGGTCCCGGTGCCGTTGCCGCCGATGCCTGGACAGGGGGACCCGCAGCCACAGCCGCAGCCGCACGTCGAGGCCATCCATGACCAATCGCCACAGCATCCCCGACACGCACGTCAGTCTGTTAGGCTTGACAGGGCCACCCAGGCATTGCTTGATGGACTTGTTGCCGACTCACGGCGATAGGCTCGTCATAGCGACCGCATGAAGGACCTGATCATGTAGGCGGTTGGTCGCCTCGTGGATCTGTCACGAGCCGTCGGCATCGAGCCACCACCACTACCACCGCCACGTCATTATCCGGGCGACCCCGTTCAGGATGAGGGCGGGGCGGGTCAGGATGAGGGCGATGACGGCGGGGCAGGTCAGGCTTAGTTGTTTTTATTTGAATTCAGTTTGTTTATTCTGTTATGTATCTAAAAAAATTTTGATGTATATATTTAATTTTTTGATGTAATGTATATAATGTTTTAGTTATATATTTAATTTTTATCTGAGAAATTTGATCAAATCAAGGCTCGAATGAAAGCCGTAAAAGACAGACAGAAATCATACGCGGATAAGAGAAGGAGAGATTTAGAGTTTCAAGTAGGGGACATGGTACTGTTGAAAGTATCACCGTGGAAAGGAATCATTCGGTTCAGAAAGCGTGGCAAACTAAGTCCAAGGTTTGTCGGACCTTTCAAGATTTTAGCAAGAGTGGGTCAAGTTGCTTACAGACTCGACCTACCCGTTGAGCATAGTGGAATACACCTTACGTTTCACGTGTCGCACTTACGCAAGTGCCTAGCTGACAACACAGCTCACATACCTTACGACGAGATCGAAGTGGATAACAGTCTAAATTATGTAGAAGAACCCATAGCCATTCTTGACCGAGCTGAAAAACGACTACGCAATAAGTCGATACCGTTAGTCAAGATACAATGGAAGCACAGAAAAGGGTCAGAAGCTACGTGGGAAAAAGAAGACGAGATGAGGGGACTATACCTTCAATTGTTTAACGATTAGCAGGTTTCGAGGACGAAACCTTTCTAAGGAGGGTAGACTTGTAACATCCCAAAAATAATAAAACGAATAAACATAGCGAGACCGGTGATTTAGTCGGAACATTTAAACAAAAGGGAGCGGGCTTGGGCTCGGCTTCAATGGGCCGAGGGAAGCCCAGGTATATATATAAGGCAAGGCAGCCCTCTTCCCTGCTCATTCCACACTCACGCAACTTCTAGAGAGAGAAAGGAAAGCTCGGGTCTAGAGAGAGAAAGTCGTCGGATCGTCACGAGATTGGAGGAGCACGACACAGCTGAGCCCGTGAGCAAAACCTCAGAATCAGAATTACAATCCAGGTAACGATTCGATCACATTATGAGTTTTTGTTCATTTTGGAAAGTTTCGGGTTTTGGCTAAAAGATAACAATTTTGCGGTTGAAACTTGAAAGTGAACATAGGTATAGCATCTAGAATGAAAAACGAACGTTTTGATCAAAGAAAATTTAGATATCGACATGATCAGATTCGCATGCAGAACATTCGGATTTTTGGGGAAGGCGATAAGTACAGACCCATCGAAACTACTTAGTTTCGATATGTGCAGACCTATCGAAACTACTTAGTTTCGATATGTGCAGACCTATCGAAACTACCCAGTTTCGATATATGCAGACCTAATCGAAACTACCATAGTTTCCATATGAGCCCCCGATCCGAAGCTAAGATAATACATAAGTTACTTATCGAAACTACCTATCGAAACTACCAAGTTTCGACAGAAACAACCTATCGAAACTACCAAGTTTCGACAGAAACAACTTATCGAAACTACCAAGTTTTGATATTAGCTAATCAATCGAAACTACTATGTTCAAGCATAGTAATGTCTAGTGTCATCTAGGAGCACCATCTTATGTGTATGACTTTATTATACAGATCGTGTGTGACATTAGTGAAGCTCAGTAGCCAGCTTAGTGTATTGCAGAAACTACTCATCAGGTGAGTTCTATGTGCCCCCTTCTACGTTATGTGCAAATGTTTTCAAATGTTTTGGGGCTGAAATGTATACACTACGTGAATAAATGTTATGAATGTCAATGTGATCATATGTATTATACAAGTATATATATATACCTATACACGAAAGAGAAATTATGAATAAAGAATGAAAAGCATGATTATAAAGAATGAATGAAAGTATAACACAATATGAAAGAATGAAATCCTGCTTTATATCCATGTATATATTGCTTGCCAAATACAGAAAATGTTATGGACGCTTCGATGATAACGGCTACTTCGGTAGACGGACGACCATGTGATTATTTTACAACCGGGACAAGTGCGTTCCTTCATCAGCTAGGACGTACGAATGCCATTAATGGACGGTCGAAGCAATTGGCATATTATAGTAGAACGGTTGTATAAATAATAGTCGCATGGGAAATGGATACCTTCGGGTAGACGGGCGAATTACGGCCTACGACGGTAGGACGGTTGTAAGTCATGACGGACGGACAAAGATTGCCGGACGGTTGTAAGAATAAAATGACGGACGGCACTAGTTGCCGGACGGTTGTAAGTATAGGCGGGCCATGACGATGGACTGCGGTGATTGTCTTTGTGACATTCGTAAGCAAATGACGGGTTGATCACCCTTATAGAGTATGACCCATGAAATTAAAGAAAGAAAGAAAAGAAAGAAAATGGTGAAGGCATATATATATATATGAAATCACAAAAATACAGAAAAGAAAGATGAAAGAAAGGCAAAAGTTATGAATACGTATTTATATGAATGACTATACAGTAATGCATACTTATAAAGTAAAGAAAAGAATGTTTATATCAAATCGCATTAAACTAGAACTCACCAGCGTTAGCTGACTTTTAGTATACATTTCAGGTAAAGGAAGATAAGGTCGTGCGATGGCGTGGAGGTTACCCGGCACGAGACTGACATCCCTCTTTTGTTTTATATGTCTTCGAACAATGTTATGTTTTTTTTTTAATTGTAAAGACTTCCGCTGTTATGATTATGTAATTGGATGACGAATGTTTTTAATATAAATTCAGTATTTTATGACTATGTTTATGAGTAAATCCAACAAGTGAGGTTACCCGGGAAAAGGGCCTTACAACCCTACTTTGCTACCTCTATCTAGGACACCGAGACCCCATGCCCCCTTCCATTCATGATGTAATATTTATTAACCGGATAATGATCCATATATAGGTCTAAAATATCGACGCGGAGTCTGACAAAAAGAATAAAAGAAGGGAGAAAATGGGTACAGTGTATGTCACGATTAGGTGTATCTTTAGATCGATGTTTTGGACATACTCAAAAAAGAAGATAACAAACATTAATTTCTTCCTTTCCATCATAAGATAATATAAAGAGTGGATGCAATATATCGAAATCCATATTGGTTTGAGATTAATGAAGCATCTAAAACCTAAGGGTTTGAGTGAAAACAAACTTAAAATCAACCACTCACAAAAAAAAATGTAGAATTAAAATATGACTTTCCATGCTCTTCGCATGAGTTTGTATGTTTGCCTCTCTAATATCTACTAAATTTAAAATGTGAAATTTTTTTTATTCTTTCACGTAAACAAGAAAATATATAAATAAAATGTAACAACTGTAACCCATTATCTATTTCCAAAAATACCCTCCCATCATATGGATAAATGCAAATTAGGTTGTGCATGGGGTTCATATGGTGGATCCAAAAGTTGTGTACGTAGTAATGAAGGTACGTAAAGGTGTTTGGAAATTGGGTTCTTAATTCTAACCATTCCATTTGTACTGGACTTTGAGTTTTGGACCTTTTTTTATTAGGTTGGCCGACTTATCTTCCAATCTCATTTTGTCTTATGGCACATACACATATTCAAACACACTTATTACTATTATTATTAGTAAATGAAAGCCCTTGCTATCTTTTGCGTTCTAATGGGATGACAGATTTGATACCCATTTTTATAATTAGATAGTTAACATTCATTTAAGACACACATAGCAATATATTTTTGGGCGTGTTATAATTTTAGGTTTTAGTTACACGAGACATCTTTTATGTAATTGTGGTGTCTTAACTCCACAGAACCTCATCCTAATATTGTAAGTGTAGATGTTGCTGGACCGTGACTAACGAAACAACTCGATATTGCTGGACCGTGACTCACGAAACAACTCGATGCAAGCTGAACCCATTACGTAATACAAGTCTGGCCTTCGGTCTTATGTTAGGATTAGGTACCTCATTTCCGTGGGTTTCAGTTTTAGTTAGGCTTATCCTAAGTTACAGATATTCTTGATTAGGGCTATAACATGGTATTTATCTTGTATATAACAAGTTAATATCAATGTTTTGAAACCCGGACCGGACCGGCTGGTCGGACCGGGAACCGGTGGTCTGGCCGGTCCGGTTACATATGCTGAAACGGTCCTGCATTGAACCGGCGGTCGGACCGGACGAACCGGTTGACAATTTTTTTTATCCTTTTTAAGTCTCTTGGCCTCGTATTTCGTAGCTAATTATTAGTTTAAAATTATTGAAATTGACTTGTTGGTGGTTTTTGAAATGATTAATTGTTGTTTGAATTAATATATTTTTATAATATTTATGACGTCCGGTTTTTAAATCCGGTCCGACCAGTGGACCGGTAAGGAGACCGGTTCGACGTCCGGTCCGGTTCTGAAAACATTGGTTAATATTGATGAAGTTAATCTTGAATAGAAGAAAAAAATGATTTATTTTATTAATTATAGTTTATGTTTATCTAGTATGGGTTCCTAGTTTGAGTTTAATTAGTAGTTAATTTATTTAATTAGTTTAATAGAGTTTGAGGTAGAATAGGTTTGAGTTTATATTTGTATAAATAGATGGTATGCTTATTGTATTATTTACAGTTTTTCAAATTAATAAAAAGAGTCGTGGGAGTTTCACAAAATAACCGTGTTCGTGTGTTTGATTTTGATCCAATTGCTCCAACAATTGGTATCAGAGCTACGTTCGTTATTTGCGTCTTGCGATAAATCGTGGGGTGCTTAACCACAATCAAGAAGTCTAAAGCTGAAAACAAATAGGGGTGAAGAACCTGTTTGTTTGTCGAAGAAGGAAATAGCCAGCAAGTAGGCTAAGGGAGTGGCGGCTGTTGCTTGGAAATAGAAAACAAAACAAGCAAGCAAGCTCCTGCAATAAGGAGAAATAATTTTTAAATTGTTTCAATCGAGAAAGTTGCAAGCAAGCAGGCTCCTTAGTCAATTGATTCAAAGTTTAAAAGTATTCGAGGTAATAGCAAATCGTGTTGATTCCTTGTTGGCTTCTGGGTTCTTAACAACGTAGGAAGCAACAAGATATATATTTTTTTTGTTCTCAGTTGTGGTCTGAAGCAAAAAGAACAGCAGGTGGTGTTAGTTGTTTTTTTTTTCAAGTCTTTTGGTTCGTGAAGAATCAAGGAGATAAAACCGTGACGGTAATTAAGGTGTTGTGACAGCCAATTGCGAGAAGCGATCAAGAACGGGGTGAAAAAAAGGTTGTGTTAAGCAATCGTGTTTGCTGTGAAAGCAAGTTCGTGAAGAACTGATCCGTGAAGGAATCGGGCGACCCGTGTGAAAAAATCAAGGCGAGAATCTAATCGGTGAGACGTCGTTTAAAACTTGTGTAAAACAAGTTGTGTGGAAGTAAAGCAAGGAAGAACCGTGTGACGCGGAAGAATTAGAATCAAGAAAAGATGGCGGATGGTACGGTTGCACAAGTTCGTTAACCAAGCAATGTGACGTTGCAATGCCCGAAGTTGATGTCGACCAATTACACCGCATGGTCGATTATGATGAATACAATCTTGGTGGCTAATGGTCTACAAGAGGCCATAGATCATGTGACGGGAGATGAAGTGTATGTTAAATGGAAGTTCACGGCAAAGGCAATGATATACCAATCAATACCCGAAGACATTCTTCTTCAAGTTGCGAAGCACACAAAACCAAAAGACGTGTGGTAGGCAATCCGCGTTCGCTATTTGGGTGCAGATCGTGTTCAAAAGGCTCGCTTGCAAACACTTCGAAGTGAATTGGAGATGTTAAAGATGAAAGATACCGAAACAATTGATGTGTTCTCGGGTAAGTTAAGTATGTTACAATCGAAGTACAAGAGTCTCGAATCTTCACTTGAGGATGAGGTTATGGTGAGAAAATTTCTAAATTCTATGCCAAATAAATATTTGTCAATCGTCGCTTCAATTGAGCAATACTTGGATATCGAAACCATGGCGTTTGAAGAAGTCGTGGGTAGACTGAAAGCTTATGAGGAGAGGGTAAAATTCGAAGATGAAATTGAAGATACGCAAGGTAAGTTGTTGTTCACTCGTGATGGGGAACAAGGTAAACCGAGAAACGATAGTAATTATCGTCAACAAAGCCGGGATGGTCGTGGATGGGTTTACCGTGATGGTCGAGGTCGTGGTAGAGGCCGAAGTTGGGGAAGAGGAAGGGGTCGTGAGAATCGATCCGATTCAAGTTCAAGCGGTGACCAACAAGAACAAGTAGGAGGACGAGATAAGTCACAAATTTAATGTTATCGGTGTGATGAGTTTGGTCATTTTACGTGGGAATGTCCAAAGGAAAAACCAAAGTATGCGGAAGCGAATTTAACACAAGAAGAAAGTATGCGTCCATTAATGTGATATTGGACGTGGAACGTATTCAAGATTAAAGGGAAGAATGATGAAGTTAATCTTGAATAGAAGAAAAAAAAGGATTTATTTTATTAATTAGAGTAAATGTTTATCTAGTATGGGTTCCTAGTTTGAGTTTAATTAGGAGTTAATTTATTTAATTAGTTTAATAGAGTTTGAGGTAGAATAGGTTTGAGTTTAAATTAGTATAAATAGATGGTATGGTTATTATATTATTTACAGTTTTTCAAATTAATAAAAAGAGTCGTGGGAGTTCCACAAAATAACCGTGTTCGTGTGTTTTATTTTGATCCAATTGCTCCAACAAATATAACTGATGCAAACACTACTTACAATTATTTTCATACAAAACGTTAGTATGTAGCGTTAATAAAAAACAATTGTACATATGTGAGGGTATGTTTTTGTCATGTTTAACAAATATAGTCAATATAATAAAAGAAGCACTTAGTTATATAATATGTCATACAATTATGAATAAAAGAAAAATTAATTGTGTTGAAGGTTATTTAATCCCGTAACAGAGAAAAGAGATAAAAAATCCTCTTCATGGCAAGGAATGGTCGAACCCAAACTCTTCCTCAGCTTGTTGTAACATGCTTTGGAAATCTTTGTGATGTAGCCACGATATGGGCACAGCATATCTGCTTCTCGTTTCTCCAACGTATACCACAAAGTGTCCTTTAGGAACGTCCATTGGGTAGCCATTGTCGTCTCTAAAATTTGAGCATTTCTTGAGGGTTATTGCTTGTATGATTTTCTAAGACCCATTATGGATTTCTTTGTATACCTAGGCAAGTTGATGAGAGGAAAAGAAGATGGTGTAATGGTGGTAGTGAAGGGTTGAAGTGTTGAAGATAAGGTGGAGGGGGAGGATGTGATGGAGTTGATTCTATGAAAGGAGTTTTTTATATAGGGGATTGAGGGGCAAATTAATTCATGTGGAGGTGTAGAAGGAATTTCTTGAGAAGGTGTGATTGTATTATTATGGATTCATACCCTTTGAACTAACCCTACCTTGCTACCTCTATCTAGGACACCAAGGCCCATGTAATATTTATTAACCGGATAATGATCCATAGGTCTAAAATATCAACGCGGAGTGTGACGAAAAGAAGATAAGAAGGGAGAAAATGGGTACTCACGATTTGGTCCATCATATGATAATATAATTAGTGGATGTCATATATCGAAATACATATTGGATTGAAATCAAGCATCTAAAACCCAAGGATTCGAGCGAAAACGAAAGGAATTGACCATTCACAAAAAAAAATTAAAAAGAAAACTTATGAAATCAACCACTCACAAATCTAGGTTTGGAATTATAATTTTATGGCGTTTTTACAATCATCGGTACGTGTATCTGAAAGGGAAAGGGGAGAGAGGAGGTTACCTTCGTGGCTGGGGCGATGGTGGTGGCTCGCTACGGCACTCTGTGACTTTCCATATATGCTCTTCGCATGAGTTTGTATATTTGCATCCACTAAAATTAAAATGTATAATTTTTTTTGTTCTTTCATTTAAACAAGAAAATGTAGAATTAAAATGTAACAACGGTAACCCTCCCATTTATTTCCAAAAATACCTTCCCATCATATGGGTAAATGCAAACTAGGTTGTGCATGGGGTCGGATGGTGGAGCTAAAAATTATGTACGTAGTAATGAAGGTACAAAAGGTGTTAGGAAATTGGGTCCTTAATTCTAACCATTCCATTTGTACTAGACTTTGACTTTTGGACCTTTTGGGATTAACCGACTTATCTTCCAATCTCATTTTGTCTTTTGGCATAACCAAACACGCGTGTATACACAAACATATATAGTTTCATAAAAAAACCGTACATATAATACACACGAGAAAAGAAAACACGAAATTAATTCACGGCTGTGTTTAGTCTTAGCGGGGATTGATTTCCGGTCGACCCGTGAACACTTTGAGCTAAACCGGTCGTGTTTGGGTCGACTTGGCAGCCCGGTTAAACTGTTTTTATAATTTTATAAGAACATGTTTTATGTTGTGTTTGGGTTCAAGTGTATGTCTAGCACGACTTTCAGGTTCGTATTAATTAAATATTTGGTTTGACGTGCGAACACACAACCCATTTAACACCCCTAGCATTTTACTCCTGATACGATCCGGATGACGAACCATTCACATTCTGGTTTGGTACTTGGACTAGGAAGAAATAAACTTCGGAAGAAAACAAGTGAATGATTATTTTATTTTCATGTATTTAATTAAGTTGTTTATGGAAGTGAGAAATAAACATAAGAAAATTGATCTGCTCTTTCTCTCGTCTGTAGTTTCTTCTTGGAGTTTTGGTTCGACTCGAATAGAACGTATCAACACCCCTATCATGTTTGAGAATTTATCGACATATATGATTATATGACTTAATTTGTGCATTTTGATTATATAAATTAAAGTAGCACCAAACTTGAGTTAGAGATCACAGTTTTCTTTCTAACATGTTTCATTTTTCCTTTCATGCTCATGCTACATAATTTTAATCTTAATATAATAACTATATTCTATTTTTTCCAAAGGTTGTTGGTGACACAAACTCAGTGAAGAATGCCATAACAAATTGCGTGTTAGAGAGGGTGCATTAACATTATGTACATAGTGAAAATAAGGCTTATTCCACTCTAATCATAGTGTCTCTCAAATGCTTACTGAAAACGCCTTATTTCAGCCTAAAACAAATAACTTTTCTTTGTCCAAACACTCAAGCACCCGTAATAATGAGTTTCAAAACGCAAATCTTAAATACCTGTTATGTAACAACCTATTTCACCTTAAAACAACAACTTTTCCTCATTCAAACACCCCTGAAATCACTCTTGCCCAAACATTTGTTGAAGTCAAAGTACAAAAAGTCAAAAGTAATTAGTTGGGTAAGTCCAAGGACCAGTTTGGTATATTGGCAAACTTGAGGGTTTATTCCGTCAATAAGGAAAGAGTGTTTGTTAATTATGTTTGTTAATCTCGCTTGATTAGGTATAAGTCAGATTTGGCGATTTTCTTATCAGTTCAATTAGTTTCATCTTGTAATCTCAATTTCTCAATTTTCTTGTAATGTTCTTGAATCATTGGGAATGAAATCGATAATTGTTTGGTTTTGATTCTTAAAATACAATTCACTAGTGTGTATTTTATCACAAGTGGTATCAGAGCTTGGTTAGCTCAATTTCAGAGAATTCATTACCGAATTAGGGTTCGAGGAATCGAAGAATAATAGAATGGTTTCTGGTAAATTCGAGTTAGAAAAGTTTGATGGAAGAAATGATTTCAGATTGTGGAGGTTGAGGATGCGTGCACTGTTAGTTAATCAAGGGGTGGTAGATGCCCTAGCCAGAGAAGCAAATTTACCAGCTAATCTCTCCAATAAGGAGAAGAAAGATGTTCTCGAAAAGGCACACAGTGCCATTATTCTGAGTCTGGGAGATAGGGTGCTAAGGGAGGTATCCAAAGAGACATATGCGGCAGGAATTTGGTCAAAGTTGGAGAGCTTGTATATGACTAAACCTCTGGCAAATCATCTCTACCTCAAGAAAATATTATACACCTTCCACATGAACTTAGGTAAGTCTACAGAAGATCATACTGATCAGTTCAACAAGTTGATTTTGGATTTACAAAACATAGAAATTACCCTTGAGAATGAAGTCCGAGCCATTACTTTCTTGACATCTCTCCTACATACATTTGAGCACTTTGTTGATACTCTAATGTAGGGGAGAGATACACTTTCAATGGAGGAAGTTCTAGCTACCTTGAACTCCAAAGAACTCAAGAAAAGGTCTAACATCAAGGAGGAAATTGGGGATGGGTTATTGAAGATTGGGGATTGACAATTGCGATTGTTCGATTGCATCTCAATTTCAATCCAGTTTTGTGGGATTTCATCGAAATCAGTGAGGGTTGTTTGAATTTTTGTTAGAATTCTTGTATTTTATTTTTGTTTGATTTCTCGTGTTACTAAATTTTGAATACTATTTTGAATTCTGATTTTTTTTAATTTAAAAGACTCATTCTTGTATTATGTTATGTTTAATTTCTTGTGATATGATAATTGTTATATGATTTTCAGAAATTATGCCTCCCGAACAACTATCCAGTAGTTAAAAGCGTAAAAAGAAAAAAATAGATGAAGATTTAAGAAAGCTCAAGTCGAGGCTATAGACAGGTTTATCCAAAGAAACCCCCAAGGTTCTTCTCAGAATCAAAATGATGAAGATCAAGTTGGTGATGTTAATGTTAATGGAGATCGTGTTGAAGATGCTAATGTTAATGAAGACCGTGTTGATGATGTTGAAGATGCTAATGTTGATGGTGATCACGTTGATGAAGATGATGTTCATGTTAATCCTATTGATATATTTAATCTAAGAATTTAGCATGGACTTAATCTTTACATGATTAAAATTTTGGTAGAAAAAGGTCCTAAACGAGATTACACTATTGATAAGGGTCATAAAAAGTTGAAGGAATTTGAAGACAAAAATCTTAAGTCGTGTTGTAGTCTTCTTGAATTTGCACTTAATTATGGTGAAAGATCAAATATTAATTCTAATGAACTTTTTGTGTTGTTAAAGTTGTTTGACACGTTATTACCTAGTGAAACTACCAAAACTACTCATGTTTTAGAAAACTTGAGAAAAGTTGACTGTTTTCCTAGTGATTGCATATATAGTATTGTTAACTATTCCAGTAATGGTTTTTTTTTAATTAAAGTTGTTGAAGTCTTACTTATGATTCACGGTGTCACATGAAAGATCTAATGAGTTGCCAATGATAGCTATATATTGATAACTATAAATTATGAAGAGTTGATCAACAATTTTGCTTCCAAGATGAAACACCCTACTTTCTTTATTCTTTTAAAATATCATAGTCAGCGGAATTCGGTCCCAGTTTTCAAAAACCTTGTTACTGTGGTGACACGAGTACTTTTATTTATAAAATATTGTTTTACAAACAATAATTGATATACATTATACAAGATCTAGGGATTCTTCTCTCCGACAAGCATTGTCCTGGAAACTTCATTCGTTTCTAGTGTTTTTCCCTGCAATGTTTTGAAAACGTTTTTACGTAAGCTTACGCTAAGTAAGTACACTACTTTCTTTATTTACACGAGGTCCTTCCACCCGTTGGCTGGGCACCTTCATTTCTTATTCACAAGGTCCTTCCGCTCGTAAGCTAGGCACCTTTATATTCACACACAAGGTCCTTTCGCCCGTTTGTTAGGCACCTTTGTTTCTTATTCACAAGGTCCTTACGCTCGTAGGTTGGGCACCTTTGTTTCTTATTCACAAGGTCCTTTCGCCCGTAAGCTGGGCACCTTTATTTCTCATTCACAAAGTCCTTCCGCCCGTAGGGTGGGCACCTTTATTTCTTATTCACACAATCAACACGTATACATGACATCTTGTCATGTACTTTTATCATGCCTTTGAAGCCAGTCCTTATCCTAAACCCTTGTAAAGGTTTCTCCCATATTCATCAAAGAGGTTTATATATAGGGTGTACCAGCGGCGTACCCACCACCCCTTTGATACTTTGTGAATACTCTGTTACACGGTTTTAGGATATAGACTCATTCACATTTTGATCATATATAGCATGTACTCTTACCATGCTTTCAAAACCAGTCCTTACCCTAAACCTTTGTAAAGGTTTCTCCCTAAGGTATCAAAGAGGTTTATATATAGGGTGTACTCGCGGCGTACCCACCACCCCTTTGACATCTTGTGAATACCTCGTTACTCGGGTTTAGAGTTTAGACTCGTTCATATCATACATTCACATTCTTATCACATATAGCATGTATTCTTATCATTCTTTCAAAGCCAATCCCTACCCTAATTCCTTGTAAAGGTTTCTCCATGATACATTAAAGAGCTTTGTATAAGGGTGTACCAGCGACGTACTTATCACCCCTTTAATGCCTCGTGAATACTCCTTTACTCAGATTTAAAGCTTAGATTTGTTTATACCACATACACACGTTATCATTACTCGTACATTAGTATTACACTAAGTACATAGTCACATAAACAAACAATACTAAATACGAGTCCAGTGTACTTACTATAATCTTGGGGCTTCACTGCACTCGATTTCTTACTTAAACATTTTACTGGATTCGACCCGTACTCGTAGCGTACCACACTCGCCTTGTTTATTTCATTCTCATATGTGTGTGTTTAGTGTGTTTGTGATGTTTCAAATTAACGGCCAAGGTCATCTATTTATAGGTAAAAATGGCCAAGTACTTTCTGACCACGTGACAGACCGTTACCCACTGCGACAGTCCGTCATGGCCCATAAGGGACCGTTACACCCTGTGACGGTCCATCATAGGGTTTCCACGCGTCAGATCACAATCATGTAACATCCTAAATTAATGAAAAGAATAAATGAGATAAA
This sequence comes from Smallanthus sonchifolius, assembly GCA_023525975.1. Lineage (NCBI taxonomy): Eukaryota > Viridiplantae > Streptophyta > Magnoliopsida > Asterales > Asteraceae > Smallanthus > Smallanthus sonchifolius. The sequence continues at coordinate 84,102,831 of CM042036.1, forward strand.
GTCGGGAATAAATCGTAAATTAGAATGAAAAATGCAATGAAAAGAAAACGGGCTTAGGCTTGGCCTCGACGGGCCGCTGGGACCAGGTATAAAAGGGAATGAGACCAGCTTTCCACCCTCATTACTCACTTGTTGCGCAAGTTTATAGAGAGAGATGTGGGATCGGGTTAGAGAGAGAAAGCTCGGGAAGACGACTCAAAAGTTCGGCAACCATTCCTCGGTATCTCAGAAGCACATTACAACCAGAATCAGCCCACAACGAGTAATCATCCGACCTGAATCTGAGTTTTATGGTTTTTGGGTTTCGGGTTAAAATTCATGAAAAGATACCATTTTTACGTATGGAATAAGAAACTAAGCTTAGATTTGGGTTCAAGGATGAAAATGAAACATTTGTAATATAAAAAGTTCGGAGCTTGAACGATTAGAATGAAACGGATGTTACAAGGACCTAATGACTGAAATCTTGTTTTATATTTATATATATTGCATGTATAAATGTACGAAACGTTATGGACGAAAATGCGGACTACTTCGGTAGGACGGTACGATGATGACGGCTACTACGGTAGACGGATGACTATATGACTATTATGCAAACGGAATGATAAAGTATAGAAAGGTAGACTAAATACGACTACTATGGTAGACGAAGGCCCTTTACGACGCACGGTTGCATAAATAGTTCGTATGGGAAACAGATGTCTTAGGGAAAACGGGCGAAAGGAGGGACTACGATGGTAGGACGGTATGAAGGACGGCCAAAAGTTTTCCGGACGGTAATGAATGACGGACGGCCGAAGGTTTACCGGATGGTAATGAATGACGGACTACGACTGTAGGACGAAGCGTCTGTCTTTGTGACTTACGCAAAATCAATGGCGGGCCGATCACCCTTTTGTGTATGACGAATGAATGTTCAATGAATGTAAAGTGTGTATATATATATATATATATATATACACATATGTACTTACGAATTAATGTTAAATGAAGGCAACTGAAGTGTTAATGTGCATATATATATATATATATATATATATATATATATATATATATATATATATATATATAGGGGTATGTTCTTTTGAGAACCAACAATATGTTAAGAACCGTGAGAACCGCATTAACTCTTCCTCTATTTATAATATAAATTGACTAGAATTCATGTACATTTCAATATGTTTAAGGTTTGGTTTTAAAAGACCTCGAATTTATAGTCGTTTTTTTTAATGCATATATGCACTCACACTATATGCACAAATGAATGCATATATGCATATTTTTATACTTTTCTTAAAAAAATCCAGGAGAGAGGAGATAAACTCAAACTAAGAGTGGGAAGAGATAAATAAAACATTGTTGTTAAATTTTACTTTTTTCACTAAAGCGATATGTACACGTTTTGTGCGGTTCTTTCGGTTCTCAACATATAGTTGGTTCTCAAAAGAACATGCCCCTATATATATATATATATAAACATATATATATACGTATACTTATGAAGAAATGATACTTATACATAATTGTTTTAAACTAGAACTCGCCAGTGTTAACACTTTTAGTATGCACTTCAGGTAGCAAAAGGAAATGACGGATAAAGGCATGAACGCTACCTAGCACGCGACTGACATCCCGTTATATTTGATTTTATGTTAAGACCATGTTTCTTTTAATTTTAAGACTTCCGTTGTTATGTAACTGAATAATGTATGCTTCCGCTCCGATTGAAATGATTTAATTTAAGTTCAGCATTTTAATGACTATGTTTATAAGTAAATCCAACAAATGAGGCCTCCCAGGTTTGAGGCCTTACAAATCATGAGTCACTTGACATGTGTCATTCTTCTGTCTAATCCTTGCTCAACCCGTAACGGACCGTTATCCCTCATGACGGTATGTCATGACTCATAACGGATTGTTACCACCGGTGACGTTCCGTCACAAATGGTTTTTCTCCAATTTTCATTTTTGACCCTAGATTTTTGGGCTATTGTCGTTCTTGTCTCTCGAGCCTTATTTTTTCTTGGATTTTGGGATGTTACACAAGAATTCTAAAAGAACCTCACGATTCATTTAACTATGCAAGATAAATCCATTTGCTAAGTAATTTCCTTTTGTTTATTGTTTTAACATTATCGTAGTACTAATGAATTTTGTTTATATATATAAGTTTCTATTTATGTTTTTAAACAACAATTTTTTTTACTTCTAAATACCACATAAACATGCACTTGCACGATTTGATCTCACACCACTTTATTGGAGGCAATAACCAATGTCACTAGGTCACAATACCATGGGTACATAAGTTTCTATTTAAGGGGGCCATTTTTACTTCTCGCACATGGCATCTGAAATCTACCCCGGTGAAGGTTTGCTATTACCCAATAACAAAAGTAGACACACGAGTTAAAATCACGTATAGATGAATTTGTTTTGACATAACCAGTGGTGGACCTAACCTAACCAGGGGGTCGGTCGACACCTATGAATTTTTTTTATTTATTATATACGTGGTATAATCTCGACCGACACCAAGGAAATTTTAACACTTACCCCCATAAAATTTTAACCACCCAATAAAAATTAATTTTTAACACAGATCCCACTTAAACTAATAATTTAATAGACATTTGGACTAAAAACATTGCTATTTAAATAATTAAGCCCACATTTAATTAATTCATTACCCGTTTAGACGATTAAGCCCACATTTAATTAATCTATTACCCATTAAAGTTTTTAAACAATTTAACCTAATACAAAATCTATGTAACGGCAATCTTTATTCCTATACATCGACTTCTCGACCTTTCATATTCACGCTTCACGCAATTAGAAGAACATCAATTTGCTAATTATAATTCTCGCCATGCCTCCTAATCGACATTAATGAAATCAGAAGAATGATTAATCACGATTCTCACCCTGCCTTCTCACGATTTCAGGCTCTTTGTTAATCAGGAATTCATGATTCTCGACATGCTAGTCGGTTCACTGTTCACAGCCTTGCGTCCCTGCCTACTCAGGATATCATGTAACTTTTTTTTAGTTCTACTCTAGATTTTGAATTTTTCTATAACGATGTGTCGTATGTGCTATTTGTTAATTGCTATGTCATATGTGTTATTTTATCAAAACTTTGAATTTTGACTCATTTGTATGTTTATTTTGATTTTTGACTATATACTAGTAGTGATTATTTGATTATTATAATTAGTGACAATATGTGATCCGACCCGATCCGAATCAGACCGAAAAAAATTAATATTTAGCGATAGACAAGCGATCCTAATGAAAAAAAATCCCGAGTCCGCGGGTAAGGTTAGTATAAGGAAATTAATAAATGTGTTCAGTAAACTTAAATAAGAAAAAAGGAAATTAACAAATTCACGCTATAAATACGCAAGACGATCCTCCTTCCCCTCATACAAGCATTTCACAATCTTGCTATCTTTCACTGCATTACCCATCGGAGTTCTTTTCAAACCAGCAAACTGTAATGGCCGCGGCGGACTTTTTCCTTCTCCGGGCACCGGCAAAGCTTACCCAGGAAACCTAACTCTCTACGTCACCTTTACTTGTATTGTAGCAGGCATGGGTGGCCTCATCTTCGGTTACGACATCGGCATCTCCGGTGATTATACTTACATTTCTTTATTCCGAATTTTGATTGGAAATAAATAATTTGGTGGAATTGTTGCAGGGGGAGTGACGTCCATGGATCCGTTCTTGAAGAAGTTCTTCCCGTCCGTGTACAAAAAACAGGTGGCAAACACGTCAACGAACCAGTACTGTAAGTTCGACAGTCAGATATTGACCATGTTCACGTCATCTTTGTATGCTTGTGGCATCGACGGTGACCAGGAAACTCGGCCAAAACTGTCTATGTTTTTCGGTGGTATCCTGTTCAGCGTCGGAGCTTTGGTAAATGGGTTTGCTCAGGCAGTTTGGATGCTCATTTTGGGTCGGATCTTACTCGGGTTAGGAATCGGGTTTGCCAACCAGGTACTACGTCGAGGTTCGAATTTTATAGTAGATAATGATATAAAATTAGAAGTGTGTTTAAATGTTTATTGTTTTAAAAATTATTATCATAATGTAAGTTTTTATAAATATATATATATATATATATATATATATATATATATATATATATATATATATTTAAATTGTATTAATAAATCTTTCAAGCTTTTAAATTGTTATCTTTTAAAAAATTAGATTTTTGACAAATTAATATATTTTTAATCGTATCTAGTTATTTTATAAAAACTATACCCAAAATTTTTGACCCACAATAAATATTATATCCATAACAGGTGTATTTCTATTTTTGATCATAAGCATTAAAGTTATTTTCAAATAAATGTTTGTAGCTTATGTCTTCTGTTTTCCTTTTCTCGAAATCGTTTTTACTAATTTTCGTTACACCCAAAACATTATAGTTTTTAAAAATAAGTGAATTTATATGAACAGTGAAAAATAAAAAATAATTAATGTCTTTCTAAATTTTTAGAGTAATACTGAATATTTCATACCAACTAATATTTTTATAAATCTTTTGATCAAAAGCATATTTATTGATGCAATCAAGCCATAATCTTAAGCAAAATAAAATCCAAAGGCCTATTCTTCTTAGTTTAAAACTGAATGGTTATGTGGGGGGCTTCCAAGTGATACAAATAATGTAACATCTTAGGTAAAAATTACATCGGTCATGGACAGGAGAGATGTTGGATTCATAAGAAATTATCCACCTTAAATACCATCAACATGTTTTTGGCGCATTAGTTATGGATGAGAGGAGAACTCCCAAGTTACGTGTGCTCAGGTGGAAGTATTACCAAGATGGGTGAACCCTATAAAGTTTTCACCCGAACAACCAAAAACAAATATGTGAGCTCCTAGTGAGAAAGCGAACTGTATTGGGGGTATGAGGGGTTGGATGCTACAAATGACATCAGAGCCACTTTTGTGTCGTTTAGGATGATGGGGCAAATCTCATCGAGGATGATGAGTCTCCGGGGGTATTCAGAGGGATACTTTAGGAAAATCCCACATCTCTGATTGAATGGTGAGGCAAACCTCATCGATGACGATGAGTTTAAAAAGGGGGTGTTTGTAACACCCTAAGCAAATCTCAAATCGGTCGTGGACAGAAGAGATGTTGGGTTCATAAGTAATTATCCACCTCAAATATCATCAACACGTTTTGGGTGCATTGGCTGTGGATGGGAGAAGAACTCCACAGTTAAGGGTGCTAGGGTGGGAGTAGTACTAGGATGGGTGAACCCTTGGCATGTTCTAAGATGCACTAAAAATTTACTCATTTTAATCAATATGTTTTGACTTGTTTGATCCTCCCATTTTATATCATCTAGTAATTGCTTGTCTTTTCTTCATATTGTGTTATTTTAAACATCTTGAATGTCATATGTCCAAATCTTCGGTTGTTTCAAAATTAAAAAGTATCCAACTCAAAGTAACAAAAGAAAAGTGCATAATTTGGCATATCTTTTTCATTATTCGGTATTATTAAAATGACGAAACTAGCTATTTTTTTAATGTATTTATACGTTTATAATTATCTCAGACAAGTCAAGTCATAATCATATAAGATTATGTGAATAGGTTTAACTAAAAATTGAAAAAGTTCATGCCACGTCAAGTTATACTCATATAAGACTGTGTAGTTGTTTAACAAAAGTTGAAAAAGTTCATGTCACTGCCACTGCCACGTAGGTCTTTTAACTAACTAAATCCTCAAAAATGTGTAGGTTTAACTAAATACATAATTATTTTTTTAATTTTTTTTATGTAAATATACAAGAAAAAGGTTTGATTGGTTTGATTGTGAGTTAGCCCCACACCATCAGCCCCTTCACGCTCATTAAAGCCACAGCGCCCCGCCCTTGGCGCCCCCCTTAACGCCATAGCGGCGCCGTGTTTAATGCCTAGTCTGTGTTATGTGGACTTGGCCCCACAACACTTCGTCTAAGCATGAAAGTAGCAAACAAGATTTGTTTATTTAATTAATTTTCATGCAATCATTAAATAATTTACAATATTTAGCACACTTTTTATTTATTTACTGTCTTGTGTATTTACTCTGTTTTGCATATTGGTTTTTTTTTTAACTTTATTTTCACATATTTACATTATTTTTTCATTTTTTTTAAACGGGTTATTCTTACACATTTTTAAGACACCCTTTTATATAACATCAAATAATTTCAAAAAACATGTGTGAAGGTATAAACATAGAATCTATGAGCAAGCTTTTGCAGTGTGTATAGTTTTGTTTCTGCAGCAAGCAGTTACAGAAAGTGGTGCATGTATCATCCACAACCAGAAAAAAATTTAATGCTCACATATACTAATAAGATGGTGAAAAAGACAAAAAAGGACACACCACAACAGCTACTATTCATGGTACTCTCTGCTGTATTCACTTGTACATCATTATAGGTAGACAAAATATTGATTGCTACACCTCACATGCCCCCCCTCCCCACCCCACATACCTCCCCCATGTGCACCCCCAATCACCATTTCAATCTAAATAAAATGACAAGATTAGTACATTACTTAATCATCATTAAGTGTTTATACGATTCTTACGGTTTTCTACTTAAAATTAGTTCTCAAATGAACAAGCCTCCATCTTTCTGTTACTAAACATTTTAACAGAAATAAATACTAAATATTAATGTACAAATGTATCTATTAATATATGCTTTTTGTTATGACTAAAAACTAAAAAATATCAAGCCATCAAAGTCATGTCAACATTAATTAGTGAGAGAATAATTAAAAAGTGTCGCATCATTCTGGTAGATTTGTCAACAACAATTAATGAAAGAAACTAAAATTTTATTTGAATAAACCATAAAATTATATTCAGTAAATAAAAATTTACATGGAAGCAAAAAAGATAATTCAAGAAACAGATATGAGCCAAATCAGAATTGGATAACATTGCCCAGTTTTATTTGAATTTCTAAAAATGAGTACAAACTAAACACAAAGGATCTAATGTTCATTGTTTTTCTTTTTAGCAAAAAAAAATCAAGATTTACATGCAATTAACAAGTGAATTATAGTTCAAGAATGCCAAATTCCCCTAATTATGCTTCGAATTCGACTCGATGATAGGTTTCTAATGATCTTTTTCGCGTCTAAAACTTGATCCTCAGCAAGTTTTTCCAAGTTTTTCAAGTACCCAGAGCTTAATATTTTCTTCCTACCTTCATGACAAATGGTTAATGACATGATTATTGAAAGTAAAACTTTTCTGTTACTTGAATTACCTTCTTCTGGATCAATCAGTTGCAGAAGCAAGTTCACATTTTGATCCGTTTGCACGAATCTTTTCTGATTCCTGGGCACTTCCACCAGTCGCAGAATCGTCTCTGCAGCAATCTCTCGACCCTCAAACGACTTGGCATCAAGAAACTTAACAAGTTCTGGGATAAACCCTGCATCCCCCATTGCTTTCTTGAACTCATCTGAAGTTGCAGAAAGCCAAGACGCAGCCCTTAAGGCAGATTCTTGGATTGAAACCTCACCATTGTGAAGAAAATAAAGTATATGATCCATAAACCCATAGCTTTTTAAACTATTCATGTAACCAACTGAATCTGAACACAACATCAGGAGCGCCCTCATCGATTTCTCACGCGCCTTGGATGAATACGAAGACTTTGGATCAAGTACGCGAACAAGAACACGAATCCCACCTTCATTAACAATCAAACCCCTCACAAACTCGTTCCCAGACGCCATAACCTGAATGAATTCTATCGCACCTATCTGCGAAGCCTCGTTTTTGGATCTAACAAGATTGATGGACAATGGAATCCCCCCTTCTTCAACTACAAACCTCCTGATTTCATCCACACCAATAAGATTCCTCAACACCCCACACGCCAAACCGACCAACTCACCACCACCAGCAGAAGCATCATCACAACCAATTTCACAAATCTTTAACAACGTAGACACCCCACCATGAGCGGAAACCGCCCACGCGTTATCAGAATTAGCTGTGCATTTCATCAAACACCTGGTGGACAACTCTTTCCCCAAATCACTCCCACTCTCCAAAACCTTAATTAATGGCCCAACAACACCAAATCCAACTAAAACACTTTTATATGAATCAAATCCACAAATCATTACCACTGATTTCAACGCCTCTTCTTGAACCCTAATTTCTTTCGAACTCAAAAACTTCATTAAAACATGAACAATCCCCTCAATTTCCATAGCAATCCTCACATACCTCTCATCTTCTTGAATCACCTCATTGAAGCTAATTAGGGCTTGTATCTTCATCTCCACACGCCCAATTTTAAACCTACACAACAAATCCTTAACATAAAACTTGATATCATCTCTAGACGCTGCAGCTCCAGGTCTCGAAACCACAATTGCGTGATTACCGGTCGATAACATCCCATCGGCGTTAACAAATTCCGACAAGCACTTCACGTAACTGTCGAATTTAACGAGAATTATATCCAAATCACTCTGCATTAACAGCTTCCCACTGTACGAATGTTCGATGCATTTCTGAGCCAAATTGTTGCAACAATCAGTTGTTTGTTCAATTGAGTGGAAGATGGAGGAGAGCGCCGTGTTTTCGTGAGATTCCGGCGGGAGAGAGGCGAGGATGGAGAGGATTTCGTCTAATTTGGTTCTTATCATTTTCCATTTGGATTGGAAGGGTTTGATTGAGTGAGAGAGGAAGATTAGAGATGAGATTTGGTCGGTGGCTTGCCTGAGTTTCGAGTTTCCGGTGGTTGTTCCGGCGAGGTCGGAGTTCTGTTCTACCATTTCGCGGCGGCGTGGTTTAATTCATTTTCCGGCGGAAAGAGTGCTGTTAGGTGGAGTAATGAGGGGATCTTATCCTCTGTGTATGTAACAGAAATGAGGTTGTATGTAATTTACGGAATTGCCCTTTGGATATATATTATTTTATTAATTTTTTTAATTATTTATTTAAATATTAAATCTATTTTAGGTTCATATTTAACCATTGCATTTAGGGCTCCAACGAATCGAACGTTAAGTGAACAGTTCGTAAACTGTTCGACGAAAAGTTCGTTTATGTTCGTTCGCTTAATAAATGAACGAACATGAACAAAAAATTTCGTTCATTTAGTTAAACGAATGAACATGAACATAGGCCTCGTTCGTTCATTTATGTTCATGAACGTTCGGTAATCTGTTCATTTTTGTTCTTTTGTTTATGCTCGTTTATGTTCGTTCGTTTATGTTAATTGTGTTTATGATAAGTATGTTAATTGTCAAGTACTTCATATTTATTTTTGGTGGATTTTGTGTAATATTAATTTAAGATGAAAATGTTGATTTTGTTATCAAATGAAATTGTTCGTTTGTGTTCATGAATGTTTGTTTGTGTTCGCTTGTGTTCGTTTGTGTTCGTTTACGTCCGTTACATAGAATTATCGGACGAACACGAACAAGTTCATTTCCTTAATGAATGAACACGATCAGGTCAGGATATGTGTTCGTGAACAGTCCATGAACAAGAAATTTTCTGAATGAACGAACACAAACAAGTTCTTGTTCATTCGGTTCGTTTGCAGTCCTAATTGCATTACATAAAAAATTTCCTTAAGGGAATATCCTCATGGTAAATAGTATATTTCTCTCATTAATTGATAGTATACAGATTTGATGGTTTAGTTTAGAAGTAGATTAGATCGGTGTTTAAAAAACATAGTAAAAAGATATAGTAATTTAAAAACTAGGGTATTTACAAAAATTAAAAATGGCATACATACAAAAAGTAAGTTGATGAATTATAAACTTGTTCTTTTGTGAAAAGAAGGTATAAAAGTAGTTTGTCTGGTTTAAAATAATTTATAAATTAAATCTCAATCAAACTGTATTTTATGAAATGATATAGAATATATATTATATTATTTACTTTTTTTTAGCTTTCTAATAATTTTAATAAACGAACACTTTCAATAAGTTTGCCTCTAACGACTTATGAATTAGTAATTAAGATTTATTGAAAACAATCCAACCACATGTGACAATTTTTTTGGATTAATTTGTCCGCATCTTTTAAAGTTGGGTCCGAGAAAAAACTTACAAAAGAAATCAATAATAGTGAACCCGATATTTGTTTGCATATATAATAATTTAATAAAATTAGAAACTTGATTTTATTAGTGTTGTGATTGTTTCGAAACTGAAATCTGAATTCATAAATAACATGTGTAGTTGGAAATATGATAATTGAAAATGAAATCTGATTTCTATTACTTTTACTCCCTCATAATCTCTACCACCACCTACTGTCATCGCCACCGCAACCCTCGTTGTAGCTACTGTCATCGCCGCCGCAACCCTCATTGTAGCCACCATTATCGCCATCTACACCTACACCGCCACCGCCCCGATACATGTAGCAGTTGTTGTTGCACCCGCAACTGTCGCCACCTCAGCAACAATCACCACTGTAATAACAACAGCCTCCGCTACCCCACGGAACAACGTCACCACCATATTCCGAGTTCTTTAACAAATTTACAAACCAAATATGAGTAAAAGTTTATCAATCAATGCATCAAAAATTCTGATTTATTTGATAGAATTTAATTCTTTTAAATTTTAATTATTTTAACAAATTTTAATTCTAAATCCTCTTCTCTTTCACATTCTAATTATTTTTAAAAATTAAAGTAAACTAACAACCCCTTAATTTAATCATTAAATGACATGTCATATTGTGTTTACCATTACATGTCATCAAACTTATGAACCATAGACCACTCCCATCCCTCAAGCTAAGCAACATAAAGTTCCGTAAAATAAGATTATTTAACAACTCCATTATTGTTGTATGATTTGGAAACAAAAAATAGAGGAAGGCCTATCATACTTATATATTTAATCACCTATAAAAAAAACACACATTAGTTACACACACATGTATGGGAAGGTTCTTTGAGGAATCATAAAAAAATTAAGAACCGGGGAACCATGTGTTTCGCATGTGAAAAACTCATAAAAAAAACTTATTTTCACATATGAAAAACTCATAAAAAAAACTTACACACAATTCATTTCAGTTTTATTATAAATAATTAACTATTTTAAAATATAACCTTCATACGTGAAAATTTTTCCAACAAAAGGCCAAAACTTATATCTTTTTCAAAACTTAATTTTTTTATAAAACTGATAGCTTGTTTGTAAGTCTAACTTATTCTATCTTTACAACGAAATATTAAATAGAAAGGACATATTTATTAAATATTAATTAGTTTTTTTTCTGTATATCTATGAAATTTTACTCTCTCCTCCTCTCCTTCATTAACAAGTTTGTGACAAGGGGTGGGGTGGGGTCGGGTCGGGTGTAGTGGTAAATAGGTAGGAGTTAGAATGGTGATCTCATCTAACCAAAGGTTATGGGTTTGAGTCTTGAGGGTGGCAGATTTATCATGGATAATCTAAGTGTTGTTAAAAAAAACACAAGTTTGCGACAACTAGACAGATAAATTTTCTATTGACATACACGTTATATGACAAAACATAAAATTTTCTATTGACATACACGTTATATTGACATGCATGGTAAATAGGTAGGAGTTAGAATGGTGATCTCATCTAATATTTTCGAAGCATGCTTCATCTTGGCCTGCCACGGTCTCGCTTGCGGGAGGATATTAGACTACCACTCTCATAATTATGTATTGATTATGAGTAACTATGCATTGATTATTTAGAGGATGTATTCTATACTATTCTTATTCTTCTTGTACTTATTTGTATGTATTTTCTTTATATAAACTCCTCTCCATCAATTGTGGAGATATAGAGAGTTTAATCATAATATGGTATAGAGCCTAAAGGTCCTTACCTTTCCTCTCCCTCTTCTATTCGGTTCCCCCCACCTTTTCTCTTCCTCTACCTTCTTCTTCCCTCCTCCCTCCCATGGCTACTCCCCCCGATTCTTCCCTCCCAATCAACACTCTCATGCATATGCTAACTATCAAACTCACCCCTACTGATTATTTACTATGGAAAAATCAAATGATACCCATACTCTCCTTTCAAAATCTTATGCCTCATGTTGATGGCTCATCTTCACCACCTCCCGCCACCATTACCGCCGGAGAAAATATCACCATTAATCCGGCTTACTCCGCCTGGATCTCCAATGATCAGCGTACTATCATTATTTTGCATGCTTCATTATCTGAAGAAGTGGTTACCACCATTGTTGGCCTATCCACGCCCGTCTCATCTGGGCAGCCCTGGAATCGGCTTATGGAAATGCATCGATTGATCGTGTTCATAACCTTCGTGACCAACTCCGTCTCTTGCAGAAAGGTACCAAAACTGTGGCGGTATATGGTCGTCTGTCAAGTCCCTCTGTGATCAATTGGCTGCTATTAATCACCCGGTACTTGACACTGATCAGATCCATTGGTTTTTATGTGGTCTCGGTTCCACCTTTGAAAACTTCTCCACCACCGTCTGCTACTCCAAGCCGCCTCCTACCTGGTCCGACTTGTTGGCTCAAACAGAAAATCATGAACTCTTCATGGCTAATCTGAACAGCACCACCACACCACCAGTTGCTTTTAATACTGAAACTTCTCGCAGCGGGTTTTCTTCCCGCACTCGTAACACCCGGTTCATTCGTGGTTCCGGCTCTACCAACAGCCGTGGTGGATGTTCCCGTGGCCGCTCCCGTCTACCTCACTGTCAACTTTGTAGACGTGATGGTCACTATGCCAACAATTGTCCCAACTTGTCTTCCTTTGCTAGTCAAAGTCATGTTGGGCATACCACATCTGATGAGAGTTTGGCCAGTGCCTTTTTTTCTCAATGCAACATCTCCCCTTCTAGCAGCCCCGATTGGTATGTTGACTCAGGGGCCACCGCTCACATGACTCCAAGCACTTCATCCGTCTCTCAGCCATCCCCGACCTCAGGTATTGACTCGGTCATGTTTCGAAATGGTAACACTCTACCCATCTCTCACACCGGTCATTCCTTTATCTCTCAAAACCTTCATTTAAAAGACGTGTTGGTTGTTCCACACTTAACTAAACTACTTATGTCAATAAGCAAGTTAACAAAGGACAACTATGTTGATGTATTGTTATCTTACCCCTCCTTTTTTATTCAGGATCGTCTAACCAAACAAGTTCTAGCCCAAGGAAGATGTGAGGATGGCCTTTATGTCCTCTGACCGGATCATCAAGCCCTTTTTGCTTCACCGTCAACACCCAAGGCCTCTTTTGAAATTTGGCACACCCGTTTGGGTCATATGCATTTTGATACTATTGTCAACTTACAAAAACTTGGTCAATTATCTATTTCGGCTTTATTACCTAAACCAAAGGTTTGCTCACCTTGTCAAATTGCCAAAAGTCATAAACTACCATTTGAAATAAACAATAAAAGATCTCCACATCCTAAAGATCTCATTCATTGTGACTTATGGGGCCATCGCCACTTTTATCCGGTGATAATTAATGTTACTATGTCATTTTCATTGATGACCATTCTCGATTTTGTTGGTTTTATCCACTTCATTTAAAATCGGATTTCCCTAATATACTAAGCATCTTTATGAAACTTGTGCAAAACCAATTCTCACGAAAAATAAAAGTGTTCCAAAGTGATGGTGGTACCGAATTTATAAACCATAAAGTCCGTTCATTATTTGAAGCCAATGGCACGTTTCATCGCGTGTCCTGTCCATACACACCTCAACAGAACGGACGTGTTGAACGTAAGCACCGGCACATTGTTGAAACCGGTTAAGCCATGCTTCATGCAAATCTTCCATCCATACTCTGGGGTTGAAGCCTTTTCATCCGCTGTCTTTATCATTAACTGGTTACCCACTTCGGTCCATGAAGAAAAATCCCCGTTTGAGATATTATTCTCACAAACCCCTAATTATTGCACCTTCCATACCTTCGGGTGTAGGGTTTTTCCCTACCTTCGCCACCATGCGGAACACAAGCTACCCCCCCCCCCCCCGCGTAGCATCCCTTGCATATCTATCGGTTACAGCGCCATGCACAAAGGTTACCGTTGCCTTGACCCGGCTACATCTCGTATCTTCATCTCAAGACATGCTAAGTTTGATGAAGAAACTTTTCCCTTTGCCAACCCCTCAACCATCAACCCGCATCCCCCATCGGAACTAATTACCTTCCTAGATAACACACCTACACCACCCACCCCATCCCCTCTGTCCAACCCAGCACCGAACCTACTACCTACAACCACCCCAACAGACCCTCCTTGCACCCTTTGTATAGACAACACCTTATCTACCCCACCCACTCCCACAAATCAACCAACCGCATCTCCAGCTTCTCCCCCGGCAACTCCTCCTTCCCCTCATGTTATATCTCCTGCTACATCCCCTACTCCCCCACCCCCACCACCCCTATCTTCCCATTTAATAATCACCCATGCCAAAGTTGGTACTTTCAAACCCCGTCATCGTGCAGATCTCTCCCATACAGTCACTAACCCACTACACCATGCCCTCTTTACCTCTCATGATCCCAAAACCTTCAAAACTGTTGTCAAAGAACCCAAACGGGTCGATGCCATGCAGCGTGAACTAGATGCCCTTCACAACAATAACACATGGACAGTGGTATCCCGTCCTTTACAACGTCCGGTTGTTGGTTCCAAATGGTTGTTTAGAACCAAGTACCACTCGGATGGCACCACTGAGCGCTACAAGGCACGCCTTGTGGATCAAGGCACGCCTTGTGGCTCAAGGCTTCAGTCAAACCCCTTGCCTTGACTACTCCCACACTTTTAGTCCAGTTGTTAAAGCTGCAACCATGCGTATAATACTCAGCCTAGCAGTGCTCAACAAGTGGAAACTTCATCAGCTTGACGTAAACAATGCATTCCTCCGTGGCCAACTTAGTGAATGCGTATTCATGGAGCAACCCCCCGGTTTTATACACCCAAACTATTCGGATCACGTTTGCAAGTTAAATAAAGCCATATATGGTCTTAAACAAGCCCCTTGAGCTTGGTTCCGCCGATTAAGTTCATTTTTACTAACTAATGGTTTCACATGCAGTCGAGCCGACACGTCCCTATTCATCTTGAAAAGGGATTCCTGCATTATGTATATTTTGGTTTATGTGGATGATTTAATTCTCACGGGTAATCAAGAAGACACCATCATCTCCTTTATGTCAACATTAAACAAGGAGTTTGTAATTAAAGACTTGGGAGAATTAAATTATTTTCTTGGACTTAAGGCCACCTACACCACCATTGGCTTATACCTCAATCAGTCCAAGTATGTTAAAGAAATTTTGGACCGTGCTCACATGACTGATACCAAACCAGCAGCTACCCCTCTTGCCACAGGTGTGTCCTTAACTATCACTGGCGAACCATTCTCGGATACGACTCTTTATCGGTCCCTAGTTGGTGCACTATAATAAGATTTCAACAATATTTGAGAAAGTCATGCTTTAGCCTATAAGTGAACACTCATCCCGAGAATCCCCAGGTAAGCGTAACAGGTCCAGTAATTTGGATTTGTACGAATACGCTTGCCTAGACAGGAAACTCAGAATACAGGCATTCACCCTTCCAGATTGCACGAGTTTCTGAACATTGTCAAAGTCTTAAACCTTAACGAGATTTTGGATAGACTTACAAAGTCTAGGGGGTTTTATAAAATATTTTAAAACATTGAAGAATTTCATATAAAAGAATATTGATGGAAATATAAGGTAAAGTCTTAGAATTTTGAGGATTTGTAAGATTTGTGTTAAAGATTTAGAATTTGACAAATAAACACATAAGTTCCTAATCATGCAAGACTAAAAGAGGGTCCTAAAGTTATAGTCTAGGTTAAAGATTTCTAATAACCTAAATCCCTATAACCAAGGCTCTGATACCAATCTGTCACACCCCAACCGGGCGGCGGAACACGTCGGAGTATGACCCGAATTGTGACCAGATTGCTCGTAGCACTTGGAACTATTAAAATTTCATAATTTTATTCAATAATATTAAAAGTGCCTCAAAGGCTACAAATAGTTCAAATAAACAAGACAAAACATAGTTCCAAACAAGATAAAATCAGATTTCAAATTTCTAAGTCCAAGCCTAAGTGTTGAACATAAATCAAGCGTTGCTTGAACTTGGTGCACCTGAAACATGTTTAAAATAAGAGTTATCAACAAAATGAATTGTTGGTGAGCAATCATGGTAGATATAGATATAGTAGTTTAGATAAAGTACAAATTCCATGCTAAGACAAGTAATACATTATAGTCTTATTGTATATACACACAGTCCAAATTAAACCTTCCTTTTAAGATTTATCCAATTCAGATTGTCCAACATATAGTTAACAGTTTTTTTCAGTTTCAGAATTCATTACATGCATCCTAGATCAAAGAAATGCATGGGGTAGCTAACCCACATGGTACCACTAATTCCATTCATAGGCTGTCGAAACAGTTAATAATATGAACTAGTGTAATCAACAAATAAGCCACATAATGCAATTAAACAAGTCTAACATAAGGGAATTTGTTTCAAGTTGTGAGATTTGTCAATAGTGTAAGTGTAATTATATAGGAACATGTTTCACCCCAAAAGTGATAAAATGTATAAAGAGGGGCATGAAAACTCACATGGTTTGTAAGTAGTTTCCGAGCTAAGTTTGATCCAAAGATATAATCCAAAGTAGGTCACAATTAACCTATTATAGTTGTAGTTTAGTCATTTAGTTTAAAGGAATAAGCTAAGGTTTGTTCGTGTTCTCGAATTTGGAAAATTAGGATTTTGGAAAGTTTAAGGTTTGAAAAGTAATTTGGTTATAGTTTAAGGTGTGCAAGTATTTAAATTACTAAATTATTATGTTTAGTAATTTAAATATAATTTCAGATTTTATAAAATATTTTAAGTGATTATTTAATTAATTACTTATTTAGTAATTTAGTTAATAAATGTGTTTAATTAACTAAATATGTCAAAAAGATAGTAAGAATATAAATATAATTTAAATTATAAATTTTATAAATATTTTCTGTTAATAAGTAATTTTTTATAAAATTTACTTATTTTTAGTTTAATTAAATCAATAATTCCATTGATTTAATTACAAAACAAAATTAGTAAAAATGTCTAAAAGTTCCAGAAACTTAATATTTTGTTAAAAATATATAGATTAAGTTTCTGTAATTTTTGTATAATTTTTGGAACAGATTTACTAATTTTAAATAAATAGTCCAAGCTTTAAATTTAGACTTTTAAATAATTAATTTTATAAACTCAGAAAGTTTTCTGTTTTTATTTTATAAAACAGTAGAGAATTTTATTACAAAAATTTGGACTATTTATTTGTACATTTTCGAGTTGTAAATAAAAAGTTATGAATTTTTTAAAGATTAAAGATTTAATAAAAAGAAAAATCAAAAATAGGAAAATGTTGAAAAGTGGGCGAACCGGCCACAAGGCGGATCGAACCTGGGCTACTTGGCTTAGCAGCAGTGCACCTGACCGTTGGGCCAAGTGGCTAACCTGGTAATAAGTTGAATTGGGTTATATTTAACCCGGATCTTGGATCCGGTTTGTGTTCGTTTAAGCAAGAAAAAAAGGCTCACGGGTGAGGGCCTTAGCCGGACTCGAACCCGTGACCTCTCGTTCGTAATACGCGCACCCGGCCATCTCGGCCAAGTGACTAACTCGTAAACAAACGGAGAGAGGTTCCTTTTAACGACGTTTTCGAAATAAAATCCCAAATCCGTTTGAAACACAAGAACCCTAATCTGAGTTTGTTCGAATTCGATGAATCCGTATAATAGGAACTCAATTAACCATAGGGCTTTTGTTATACGTTCAATTCCGAGCCTAATGACGTATTGAATTACCTGGAATGATCAACTGATCGAAGTTCTGGACTCGTTGTTCAGTTCGTCTGAACTGAGATTCCGAGAGAGAGAATTAGAGAGTGTTAGTTGTGATTTGTTTCAAATGGACGCATTAGGTGTCGTCGAGGTTTGTACAACCTCAATTCGACAAATAAATTCGCGAATTAACGAGTTTTGATTACGGTTTAAGACGGTTTAAAGTTTTTAGCCGTTTTCTACTGTTACGAGTTAAAATTTCGAATTAAACGAGTTCATCATGCTCGTTTATGAGTTGTAATGGGATTTCAGTTACGAATCTTTGCTCTTATCATCTCAAAACGCGTTTTCGAATATTCAGAACCCAAAACCGGGTTCCCCTTGTTTCGAACCCACGACCCCTTTTGGGTGGGTTTTAAAACAGAAAAATACAACTTTGGTCCCTAAGGTTTGTTAAGTTGACTCCGGTCAACTTAAACTTGAAAATAAGTTTGAGGAAAGGCAGTTTAGCCCTTGTAGTTAAGTTTTAACCAAAAACTAAGTTAGTTAGGTTAAATAGGGTTTTTAGTTAATAAATTTGATATATTTTGACATTTAAATGTATAAATTAAATTTAAATTATAAAAGAATTGTTTATTTCTATAAAAATGATATAAAATGACATATTTTTATAGAACTTTATTTTAAAAATATTTATTTAATTAAACTTTATTTATTTGATTTATTTAGGAATAAATCTTATTATTTCTTAAAAATTCATAAAAATTTATAAAAGTCATTTTAATTTATATAATTTGTGTTTTAATTTAAATAAAACACATTAGGATTTTTTTTTCAAATTAAATAAGTATAATTTTTTTTTTTTTTTTTACACTTAGATAATTTATGAGATTTATTTTATATAGTTTAGGGACTTTATTCAAATACCATGAATATTAGCCCTAAAACATAGTTTGAGTATGGTTTTTAGCCACATAGTTTAAGCAATTCATTTAAGAATTTTCACATATTATTAAATATGGATAATTAGGGTTTACAATAAATGCCAAATGGCCGAAAATTGTAAACGGAAAAGTACAGATATTACAGTGAGTCAGTTCATTCATGCCCCTGCCATTGACCATTTTGCATGTATCAAACGTATTCTTCGCTACATCAAAGGTACTTTGGCTTATGGACTCACATTTTCATCATCCCGACCATATTTACTGGGTTACTCTGATGCTGACTAGGCAAGGTGCCTTGACACAAGACGCTCAACCAATGGTTACTCCATCTTTCTGGCAGGTAACCTTGTGTCTTGGAATGCTAAGAAACAACCAATCGTTGCCCGCTCGAGCTATGAATCAGAATACAGGGCAATGGCTAACACCGCGACCGAACTTATTTGGATAACACACCTCCTTCAAGAACTTCAAGCTCTTCTGTCTGTTCGTCCCACCGACTTTCACTTTCTTCAGGAACTCGTCTCTTCAGGGAAACTACACACTAAGTTTGTTCCAACCAAGCTTCAAGTGGCAGACATCTTCACCAAGATCTTCCAAGACCTCAATTTGAACATTTTCGAAGCATGCTTCGTCTTGGCCCGTCACCGTCTCGCTTGCGGGAGGATATTAGACTACCACTCTCATAATTATGTATTGATTATGAGTAACTATGCATTGATTATTTAGAGGATGTATTATGTACTATTCTTATTCTTCTTGTATTTATTTGTATGTATTTTCTTTATATAAACTCCTCTCCATCAATTATGGAGATATAGAGAGTTTAATCATAATAGAACAAATTAGTTGAATTGTTTATAAATATATATATATATATATATATATATATATATATATATAGGGTTAGGTTATGGTAAAAAGGGTTTTAAAAATAAAAAGAATTTTGGGCTTGACATGTGTCCTTTTATTGTTTTTAAAGGGAGGGCATAATGGTCATTGTGTAATATATCAGGTCATTGTGTAATATAAGGTCTGATATTACTCAATGACCAGACCTGATATTACACAATGAACTGATATTACACAATGAGCAAATTACATAATGACCAGACCTTACATTACACAATGACCTGACATATTTGAGCGAATTACACAATAATGAGCAAATTACACAATGAGTTGGAAAATGTAAAACACAATGATGAATACATATAACACAATGATCAATACATATAACACAATGATGAAAAATGTTTGACAAAATGAGCATATTACACAATGAGCAAATTACACAATGACCAGACATTACATTACACAATGACCTGACATATTTGAGCGAATTACACAATAATGAGCAAATTACACAATGAGCTGAAAAACGTAAAACACAATGATGAATACATATAACACAATGATGAAAAATATTTGACAAAATGATGAATACATATAACACAATGATGAAAAACATTTGACACAATGACCAAACCTGATATTACACAATGACCTGATATTACACAATGAACTGATATTACACAATGACCTGACAAATTACACAATGAGCTGGAAAACGTAAAACAAAATGATTAATACATTTAACACAATAATGAAAAATATTTGATAAAATGAGCAAATTACATAATGAGTTGGAAAACGTGAAACACAATGATGAATACATATAACACAATGATAAAAAAATATTTGACAAAATGAGCAAATTACACAATAATCAGACCTGACATTATAGAATGACCTGACATATTTGAGCGAATTACACAATAATGAGCAAATTACACAATGAGCTGAAAAACGTAAAACACAATGATGAATACATATAATACAATGATGAAAAATATTTGACAAAATGATCATATTACACAATGAGCAAATTACACAATGACCAGACCTTACATTACACAATGACCTGACATATTTGACCGAATTACACAATAATGAGCAAATTACACAATGAGCTGAAAAATGTAAAACACAATGATGAATACATATAACACAATGATGAAAAATATTTGACAAAATGATGAATACCTATAACACAATGATGAAAAACATTTGACACAATGACCAGACCTGACATTACACAATGACCAGACATGATATTACATAATGACATGACAAATTACACAATGAGCTGGAAAACGTAATTTTTTTTTCGTTTTTATATATAACGACACTATACTCGTTTTAAAGATAAAAAACGCTCGTTTTTATGGTGTAATTTTTTTAAAAAAAATAATGTTGTATGTAAAAGTTATGAACGTTTAAAAAATGGGGGGGAACTTGATAAAAAATCAACAAAAATGGCCAAGACTAAAATACCCTTTCAACAACTTTTTCTCCTACAATTTGATTTCAACCATTAAATCTTTTCTACAATTTGATCTAATGGCAATAAATCCTTCTCACCCTTCTTATTTTAAAAATCCTTCTTATTTGAACATAACCCTATATATATATATATATATATATATATATATATATATATATATATATATATATATATATATATATATATATATGATGAAAACTCTTAGTTGTTGTGTAAACTTATAAACTCATTCTGAACCACACATTCAATTTTGTATATTTTATTATGTGGCTGAGATTTAATCTAGATTTTACTTTTATTTTTCTTTTTAAAATTCTTAAAAAAACCCCAAAAGGGTAAATATGTAAATTTACATAATTTTATTTAATAAAAGTTACTCACTCTCTATTCTCTCTCTCTATATGTGTATATATATATCCACATCATATCATTTATTAAAAAACCTATATGTAAAACTAGTTTACACATATTTACAAATCAGAAAATTATATCGAAAATACACAAATAATTTTACAAATGTGTAAAAAAAACCTAAAGCATGATTTTTAGTCTCTCACGGTCCATTTACACTTGTATAAAAAACAAATACATATGTGTAAATTCAGATTGCACATGTGTAAATATCAAAAACACATGTGTAAAACTAATATATATAAAATACATACAAGACATTCAAGCTCAGACATTTCAGTTACTGAACTTTAGAAATTGTTACTAAACCCATCTAAACCTATGAAAACTATTATACATACACAAACAAATATATCTCCTAACCTTCGATTAAAAACAAAATCAACAACTCGTACCTCGTGGTTTTAAATTGCGCGCATTATGCCAACCCTTACCACATTTTGCCAACCCTTACCAGCCATTCGGCTCCAGCAACCTGACCCTCAGCATCAAAATGTCCAAAGTTGTGCTTGATTGCACCTTCAAATGCTAGTCCTCGCCTACTTAGAAAATAGGCTGATTTATAATTAATCTATAACATGTGTAAATTCAAATATGGACTTTTCATACATGTTCAGATCAGAATCAACGTAAAAACACATGAATAACAACTCTTACACTTGTGTAAATTCAGTTTACACATTTATAATTCAATTTAAACATGTGTAAATTAAAATTGGGGCTTTTCAAATCTGTATAAAAATCATATTTGGTGGTTCAGACCCATTTAAAACCAGAACAAAATTTGTGATTAGTTTAGAAAGAAAAAGAAATTTGTCTAATCAAGACCTATTTAAAACCAGAAAACAAAACTCATGAATAACATAAAAACATATTGCAATCGTGAACATAAATTTAAAAATAGAAAAACACGTACTCAAATTTTTTTTTTAAAAAGTTCCAACAAAATTCACTCAAATCGAAAATCATGCTCTTATTTCTAAACCACAAAATTCACTTTAAAAAAATCATGCTCTTGATTTCCAAACCACAAAATTCCCCCCAAATCTAAAATAAATACATATTAAAAATAACCTAAAATCAGAGCAAAATATAAAATAGAGATCTACAACTTTACTGTGTATTGGTTTGAAAATAACATCATGGGGGATTCTTCCACATCAAGAGATAAAATAAAATTTTCAAACCAACCTTATAGAGACCGAGGAGAACCGGCTGAAGATAGAGAGAGGATGAACCCTCTCTTCCGGCTATTCACCGGCGAGCCACGGCGGCTATTCACCGGAGAGCACAAACGGGGGAGGAGCCGGTGGTGTCGGGTTGTGGAGCGAACAAGGCGGCAGAAAGTGGTCTCCCAACAGAAACGACGGCGAACAGGGACTGCGGAGCTCCATGGACTGTGGAGCGAACAAGGAGGCAGAAAGTGGTGTCGGGCTGTGGAGCAACCAAGGCAGTGGTGTCGGGCTGTGGAGTGAACAAGGCGGCAGAAAGTGGTCTCCCAACAAAAACGACGCTTCCGTTCTTCAAGTGACGGCGGAGCTCCATGGACTCTGATCTGGTGCCTTTTCAAGTGCTTCGCCTGATCTGATTTTGTGTGTTTAGAGAGAGGAGGAAGGAGACAGATCTGTTGAAGATTGAAATATGAGATATGAGAGCAAATGTAGCAGCTTGTTTGTTGAAGAGAGAGAAATCTGAGATATGAGAGCAAATGTAGGGTTTTTATGAAAGACAAAATAATCTAAATGCCTTTTTAGAATTAAAAATAAACATAAATAAAGGAAAATGGATGTGTGGCCAGAAATGGGTTTAAGGGTTTTCACAACAACTCAGGGTTTACAAATGATACGTCCCCTATATATATAATATACTAGCTTAGAACCCGTGTCTACACACGGGGTGAAAATATCAATACATAAAATTCTTAAATCTTTATATATATATTTTATATATGTAAAAATGTATTAGATATATTAAGGATATAAAACAAAATTCAAAATATGTAAAAGATAATATATAATTGGGTTTCGAAAATACGTTAATTACTATTTAATGTAATTTGACTTTCATTTACTATTTGAATAAACTTTGAAATCTAATTATGTAACTTTTATTTTCAATTTACTATTTGATTTAAATAAAAGTTACATAATTAGATTTCAAAATATCTTATAATAAGTAAGGAATAATTTAAAATAAATGTGTTTTATTAGTATAATTAGTATTTTTTTAAATTATATTATTATTAAAAGATAAAGGTGTATTTAATAAGAGATAGAGGCGGGAAAAAATAATGAGAATGATTATGGAGACGACACGTGGCATGAAAAATCTTTATTTATTATATAGTAGAGATATATATATATATATATATATTATAAATGTGAAAGTAAATCGTATAAAATTGAAAAATATGAAGAAATAATTTGATACCTTGTTACCTATAATATGTAGGTAAATAATATAAAATAAAAAATATAAACAAAATAGTTTGAGTTCCTTTGTATACTTTGGGTGTAAGGGGCATCTTCGGGTTCATTGGGTATTGCAGGTATAACGCCGCCAACAACGCGGATACCCCTTGCGGGTAATGTTCTTAGGTATAAGTACCTCTGTTCTCAGGTAGAAGAGCAATCAATCATTGGGTAGTTTTAATTTAAAAAATCTTTAGAGTATTAGGGTTGGATTTGGGTAAAAATGAGATGCACACATTCATTGGGTATTTTTGTTAGGATGATTTTTGGGTGACGGTTGTGTCTGCTTCACCCTTAAACTATATATGCATATGTAGGTAGTAGAAATTAATATATATATATATATATATATATATAGGGGGAGGTTCAAGTAAAAATTAGTTTTTTGCTAAAAAATCTAAGAAATGACAAAAACGCTAAGAAAAGGTATCAAACGAACTTCGATTAAGCTCATTTTAGCGGCGTTGGAACCGTCTTGTCGAACTCTACCATCTTAGCTTTTAGGTTTTAGCTTTTAAGGTTGAGATTTTACGTTTAAATTTTAAGGTTTTAGCCTTAGGGTTTAGCTTTTATGGTTTAGATTTTATAGTTTAGGTTTTTTTGGGGGATAGGGGTGGGGGTTTAGGTTTTTGGGGGTGGGTTTAGGTTTTTAGGGGAATGAGCTCAATCGGAGTTCGTTTGACCCAATTCTTTGTATTTTTTAGCGAAAAACCACTTAATATGTATATATATATAGGGGTGAGTTCACTAGAAAACTTATTTCATGAGAAAACAAAAAAAAATTTCATTAAAGGTGCTGCATATGTGTAGTACACCCAAAAACCTAACCCCCACCCAAAAACCTAACCCCCCACCCCACCCCCACCCAAAAACCTAAACCCCCCACCCCACCCCCACCCAAAAACCTAAACCCACCCCCCAAAAACCTAACCTAAAAGGTAAACTAAACCCAAAAAACCACCCCCAAAAGCTAACTATGCTACACATATCTAGCAAAACGCTGAATTTTTTTTTTGAAAGAGGACGACATGGGGAACAAGGTCTCCGAAACGGTTTTTTAGTTTTCGATTTATATTTTGAGTTATGATTTTTTTATCTTTAATAAATAGTTTTTTGATTTTATCATAACAATGAGTTCCTTGTGATTATTTTCATATATATATATATATATATATATATATATATATAACAAACTGACACTTTTATCAGTTTATGTGTATTCTATATACATAACTTTATATATATATATATATATATATATATGTGTGTGTGTTTTTTTTTGTTTTTTACACATGTTAAACAACTATGCCATCCATTCAATTCTAGATAATGGGACCTAGTTATTATAAGTTTGCTAAAAAAATTACACGTCTTTATTTTCAGATTTTGGTGATTAAGGGTTAGGTTATAGTAAAAAGGGTTTTAAAAATAAGAAGGGTAAGAAGGATTCTAAGCTTGACATGTGTCATTTTATTGTTTTTAAAGGGAGGGCATAATGGTCAATGTGTAAGATACCAGGTCAATGTGTAATACATCAGGTCAATGTGTAATACACATGGTCAATGTGTAATACATATGGTCAATGTGTAATACAAGGTCTGATATTACACAATGATCAAACCTGATATTACACAATGAACTGATATTACACAATAAGCATATTACACAATAACCTGACATATTTGAGTGAATTACACAATGAGCTGAAAAACATACAACACAATAATGAAAACATACAACACAATGATGAAAAATATTTGACACAATGAACTTGTATTACACAATGACCTGACTAATTACACAATGAACTTGTATTACACAATGACTTGACTAATTACACAATGAACTTGTATTACACAATGACCAGACGTAGTATTACACAATGAACTTGTATTACACAATGAACTTGTATTACATGATGAACTTGTATTACACATTGAACTTGTATTACACAATGAACTTGTATTACACAATGAACTTGTATTACAAAATTAACTTGTATTACACAATGACCTGACTAATTACACAATGACCAGACGTGGTATTACACAATGAACTTGTATTACACAATGAGCCGAAAAACGTAAAACACAATGATAAATACATATAACACAATGAACTTGTATTACACAATGACCTGACTAATTACACAATGACCAGACGTGGTATTACACAATAAACTTGTATTACACAATGAACTTGTATTACACGATGACCTGACTAATTACACAATGAGCTGAAAAACGTAAAACACAATGATAAATACATATAACACAATGAACTTGTATTACACGTTGAACTTGTATTACACAGGGAACTTGTATTACACAATGACCTGACTAATTACACAATGACCAGAAGTGGTATTACACAATGAACTTGTATTACACAATGAACTTGTATTACACGATGAACTTGTATTACACAATGACCTGACTAATTACACAATGAGCTGAAAAACATAAAACACAGTGATAAATACATTTAACACAATGAACTTGTATTACACATTGAACTTTTATTACACAATGAACTTGTATTACACATTGAACTTTTATTACACAATGAACTTGTATTACACAATGAACTTGTATTACACGATGAACTTGTATTATACAATGACCTGACTAATTACACAATGAGCTGAAAAACATAAAACACAACGATAAATACATATAACACAATGAACTTGTATTACACATTGAACTTGTATTACACAATGAACTTGTATTACATGATGAATTTGTATTACACGATGAACTTGTATTACACAATGACCTGACTAATTAAACAATGAGCTGAAAAACGTAAAAAACAATGATAAATACATTTAACACAATGAACTTGTATTACACATTAAACTTGTATTACACAATGAACTTGTATTACACAATGAGCTGGAAAACGTAATTTTTTTTTCTTTTTTTGTTTATAACGACACTATACTCGTTTTAAAGATAAAAAAACGCTGGTTTTTATGGTGTAATTTTTTTGAAAAAATAATGTCATATGTAAAAGTTATGAACGTTTAAAAATGATGGGGGAACTTGATAAAAAGTCAACAAAAGTGGTCAAGACTAAAATACCCCTCCAACAACTTTTTCTCCTACAATTTAATCTCAACCATTAAATCTTTTTTACAATTTGATCTAATGACTCTAAATCATTCTCACCCTTCTTATAATTAAAATCTTTTTTACCTGAACCTAATCCTATATATATATATATTATATTTTTATCTTAATTTGCAAGGGAAGCCACAGACCAAAGCATGTGCATTTATTGTCAACAAACAAATATATTTTGTTTTGTTTCCGATACATTAATACGTTACTTAATTGTTAAAAGTCTTTAAGATATAATACTTTATAGAAATATCATTTTATGTAATGTATTATTATTATTATAATCCAGATGAATTTATTTTAAAACTAGGTTAGAAAACCCGTATATTACACGAGCTGAATGAAGAAAAGGTTAAATAATTGTTAGTAATGATGATTTATAAATTATAAAATGATTGAACAGTTTAATTGATTATAAATAAAATTTTAAATTAAAAAATTTATAGATAAAAACTGAAACAAATTATTAATCTAGTTGTTTAAAATAATGAAGTTAATTAAAATATAAAAACAGTTTTGATTATATAATATTTTTTCTCAATACAAATTTATTTTTTGAAATTGATAACTAACGTAAGAAATTATAACTATTCATTATTAATTTCATATTAAATTTATATAGCTACTGATATAATAACTATTCATATTTAAATTTATTAAATATATAAAAATATATTGTTTTTAATATCATTATTTAATATGAGAAAGAAACGAGAAAATAATTATGAAGATGCACTAAATAGTGACACGTGTCCTTTCATTTAATAGAATAGAGAGGCATGAAAATAAGGATGATAAGACATCAGATAGTAGCACGTGTCCTTCTAGTTACTTATTTATTATAATAAGGATTAATTATGTGAGTCATCCAGTTTTATAAAACCTCATCGTTTTATGTAATATACTATTTATTCAGTTCTCATGTTATTAGGAGAGTCACTCAATTTTATAAAAAATATTACTTTATGTTATTTTGGGGGGGGAGAATTTCATATATACCCCTACAAACTAAAAAATAATCATATATACCCAACAAAACTAAAAATATTATATATAACCTTACAAAGATGTAAAAATATTATATATACCTATTTTTATTAAAAACAGTTTAAGAAATTACCATTTTACCCTTATTTTTCTAAACTTTCAAATTTAATATTTATCCATCTTTAACTTTCAAATTTCATATTTACCTTTTTTTTTACTTTAAATTTTTATATTTACTCATAAAGAATAGTTTTCTTAAAATATTATATTTAACTTTTTTCCTTTTATAATTTTATAAATTTTCTTCTATAGCACTTATACATAATATATGGAGGAATCCACTTTCTTTTATAACAGTTATCATAAACGTGATCAAATTAGCAATGGAACTCGCAATCGACGATGCCTGCTGAATAAGTTTGGAGAATCGTGATGGTCGTTGTCTCTTTTACTGCTTTACATATGGCATAAAACTAAAAAAAATATGTTATAAAAAATCATATAATTGATAGAGATAAAATGGTCATAAAGTAAAAAAAAAATATTTAAATTAAATATATATGATATTTTTAGTTTTGTTTAGATATATATGATATTTATCCATGTTTAAAACTATTTTTGGAGTTATCATGATCTTTGAAACAAGTTATTTTGGGCCATTAATTCATAAAAGTAACTAAATATACTACCAGGATTAGATTCAGGTAAAAAAGATTTTAATTGTAAGAAAGATGAGAATGATTTAAGGTCATTAGATCAAATTATAGAAAAGATTTAATTGTTAAGAAAAAGTTGTTGAAGACGTATTTTAGTCTTGGCCACTTTTGTTGACTTTTTATCAAGTTCCCCACCCCCTTATTTTTAAACGTTCATAACTTTTACATACGACGTTATTTTTTCAAAAAAATTACACCATAAAAACGAGCGTTTTTTTATCTTTAAAACGAGTATAGTGTCATTATAAACAAAAAACGAATTTTTTTTACGTTTTTCAGCTCATTGTGTAATTAGTCAGGTCAATGTGTAATACAAGTTCAATGTGTAATACAAGTTCATTGTGTAATACAAGTTCATTGTGTAATACCACGTCTGGTCATTGTGTAATACAAGTTCATTGTGTTATATGTATTTATCATTGTGTTTTACGTTTTCCAGCTCATTATGTAGTTAGTCAAGTCATTGTGTAATACAAGTTCATTGTGTAATACCACGTCTGGTCATTGTGTAATTAGTCAAGTCATTGTGTAATACAAGTTCATTCTGTAATTAGTCAGGTCATTGTGTAATACAAGTTCATTGTGTCAAATATTTTTCATCATTGTGTTTTATGTTTTCCAGCTCATTGTGTAATTCGCTCATTATTGTGTAATTCGCTCAAATATGGCAGGTCATTGTGTAATATGCTCATTGTGTAATATCAGTTCATTGTGTAATATCATGTCTGATCATTGTGTAATATCAGACATTGTATTACACATTGACCTGTTGTATTACACATTGACCTGTTATATTACACATTGACCTGTTATATTACACATTAACCATTATGTCCTCCCTTTAAAAACAATAAAATTCTTACCTTTCTTATTTTTAAAACCCTTTTTACTATAACCTAACCCTATACTACCATACACCAATTAACTATTTTTTTTAAAATGTGTTACACTTTAATTACTTTGTTTGATTATATATATTTTTTAATTATATATGCATACAAATATATGTATGAACAGTTATTTTTATTTTTTTTAAAGATGAATTAACCGCATAACTGATTTTAAAAGTTTGGTCAGTTGACTAACAAAAAGATAAATATTACATAAAGTGATAATTTTAATTAAATAAAATTCGATCGCCTGTGTATTGAAACAAATACATCAACTCAACTAAATAAATAAAGAGCGAAAAGGGCTTCTTTAACAAGGTAGAATTTGTGATTACTTCTATGTTTCTATACACTTACAAATATATAGTTAAAAATATATATATACATATAGAGGGAGGATTAAATAATAAGTAGTTTTTCGTTAAAAAATCTAAGAAATGACAAAAACCTTAAGAAACGATATCAAACGAACTCCGATTGAGCTAATTTTAACGGCGTTGGAACCGTCTCGTCGAACTCTACCATCTTAGCTTTTAGAGTTTAGCTTTTAAGGTTTAGATTTTACGTTTGAATTTTAGGGTTATAGCCTTATGGTTTAGCCTTAAGGTTTAGCTTTTAGGGTTTAGATTTTATGGTTTAGGTTTTTTTTTTTGTAAGGGTTTAGGTTTTTGGGGGTGGGTTTAGGTTTTTTTTTGGGGGGGGGGGGGGGTGGGTGGGGTGGGGGTTTAGGTTTTTAGGGGGTGGGGTGGTAGTTTTAGGCTTTTCGGGGTAGGGTTGGAGGGGGATTTAGGTTTTTGAGTCCGGGTTAGGGTTTGATGAGACGGTTCCAACGCCGCTAGAATGAGCTTAATCGGAGTTCGTTTGACCCACTTCTTAGTATTTCTTAGCGAAAAACCACTTCTTAATGGAACCGTCCCTTATATATATATATATATATTCATATATATATATATATATATTTATTTATCTCCAATACTTGATTAAAAGTATTTATTTTGACTTTATTCATAATCCAACGTATGAAAGCGTGTTGAGTGGTGGTAGCTATCAAAGGTTTGGTAAAAATGGCCAAATATGTGAAGAAATTTTATTGAACCTACTTATTGTGTTCTTGGATGGATCCTTTAAGTGAGCTACACGTTTTCGAAATATAAATAATTTCATTTGTTACATTATTTTCTTTATATCACTTTCAGCACATTATTACAAAAGCCATTTTTTAAAGCGGTGATTTTTGGTTTTTAGACCACTCTAAAAAGTAGCGCACCAAAACATCAATCTATTTTTTTGGTTCAAACCGCTCTAAAAAATATCTAAAACCGCTCCAAAAGATTAAAGCCAATTAAAAAAACTCATAAAACCAACTGCAGGATTTAAAAAATCAATTGATTCTGGCTGAAGCCTCCACCTCTCCTCCTCCAATAGACCATCACCTTCACCATCGTCCACCATTGATGGCGAGCTTCATGTTGATTGCCTTGACCATCTTCATCCTCAGCTTTCTATATGAGTAGTTAAACAACGCTACATTTCTTTTTCAAACAAATCGATTTTGAAGCCCTAAAATTCAAAGTAAAAAAACATGATAAGGAAAGGGGAAACTAGCAGATCTAGGGGATTTGGATTAGTTACCTTCAAAGGGATGAACAGTCGTTGAGAGACGTCATCAAAGGGATGAATGGCCAGAGCGTGGAAGACGGTACAGTCGCGCAACAAGATGGTGAAGGTGACATCATCACAGAGAGAAAGAGAGAGGAAGTTTCGTTGGAGAATTATCTATTTGTATGATATGATTTTATAAAGCGGTTGGGTGAAAACCGCTTCAAATAATCTATTTTTTGAGACGGTCCATTTAAAACCCTTCTAGAAATCATTTTTAAGACGGTTTTTATCTTGTAAGGTGATTTATATTTTGAAATCCGTTTTTTGAGGCAGTTTTTGCTAAAACCGCTTCAAAAAAAAATTGGGCCGTTCCAAAGATCATTTATGTAGTAGTGGTGGCAGTTAATATTTATTTTATAACAACCTAAAAGCTCACAGTTCCATTATCCAGTATGTTAACATGGTTGCAAAAATCTATAACCAGAGGGTCAAAGTCTATAATACATTAAAAATGTCTAGTGACATTAAAAAAATTGTCATTAAAAGTCAAAAATTAGTTAGGTATCCACCTATAGGCTATACATAGAAAAGGGTTGGTATGTAGTCCATCAAAAGTTTTTGAGTAAAGTTTAAAACTTATATATTTTCCCTACACTTTTAAAACGGACGTTTAAATAACTTTTTACTACTATTTTAAAAAGGTGTCACTAAAAACACAAGATATAGTAACGTCAGGGGCGGACCTACCTTATGGGTAGGGGTAGCCCCCGCCACCCTCAACTTTTACCCGCAGTGCAAAAAGAAATTTTTTTTTTTACGGTTTTATGTATCCGGTTACCCCTAAGAAAAAATTACGTTACCCCTCAAATTTTTTTAAAAACTCAACACTTCATAAAAAGTCCAAAATTTTATAAAAAAACCTAATACTTTATAAAAAATCACTTCATAAAAAGTCTAAAGTATTATAAAAAAACCTAATACTTTATAAAAAACTCCAATCCTCCGCCTCGCCAGTCGCATGTTACCGTAAAAAAAATTTGTTTACATGAAAGTACGGTCAAAAAAAAAATTTGTTTCATTTACATGAAAGTACGGTAAAAAAAAAAATTTGATACCCTTGAACTTTTGTTCTAGATCCGCCACTTAGTAACGCTTTCATGTGTCAGTAACCGACACTTCCCTTGTAGCTAGAGGTGTTCATCAAATCCGGGTTTCGGATTTCTCTGAGTTAAGTTGTTTTTTCGAGTGAGCCGATTGCATATCTTAGTATCCATATAGGAGGAAGACAAATTCCAAGTGTGACGATGCTAATAGAGTCGAAAAGGGTCATTCACTTATTGTAATTGTTGGAGATGATCATTATTGTTCTCTCGTGAGATAGTTTTGTCTACTTGTTACCGTTAGTTGAACCTAGCTATAATTAGTTAGGTTGCTAGTCATGAATCTCATTTTTGTAAGTGTTAGCACCATAATAAATAGGAAATAAATCAAAAAGAACAATAACTAACTTAAAACAGCTTTCATGTTTATTGTTCTTCTAGTTGTTAGTTACAATCTGAACTGCAACAGTTCAGAGTTCAGACACTGGTAAGTGCAACTTTAAGCAAAACCCGCATTCATGTCCACGTAAAATGACTTGTAGTATATAAAAGAACATCAAGACGAAAAAAACCGAATCGAAACCTACAATTTCGCCGTACATTTTGTTACAACTCTTGCCTGAATATAATTGATGATTAACCATATTGCTTTTATTGACAACTCGAAACATAACAAAAAACAGAGTAGCATATGCTTGCAAAACAAAAATGAACTGGGTAAAATGTATGGATCATGGAACAGAACTTGCCTTTATGACAACCCGAAACTTCGGGACTTAATTGAATGTATTGCATTTGCTGAAGTCAACTCATATTTGACTGGAATCCCTCCCAAAGATGAAGCGCCTCATCCAGTCGGACACCACCAACGACCTTGTTCGCCAACTGACTTGCTTGCTGTATATGTCGGGTCAAACCAAAGTAAACAAAGTCAAACTACTATCTTATGTTAACTCAGTTTTATTATTTGATGGGGTGTGTGTGGGTGGGTGGGGGGTTGTTTACCTTGCATACACAGAGTACCAAAGCCACTGAGAGCTGTGGCCAATAGACACCCAATCACCTGGGAGTTGTGCTGCTGTTTGCTCTCCTCCTAATGGAGCAAATTGACCAAGATGCTTGTACCTGCATATAAAACATAAGGCTTTAGGTTTTCTATCACAAAGTCAGACTTCATGTTGAATTTTAAGAGTCAAAGATGTAAAGATCCAACGGTGGTTCGACACTTCAAAGTGAAGGGCCCCTAAAAGAAAGGGGTGCCTACACCTGGCAAAACAAACCCAAACACCCGATTTGTTGGGATATTATGTGCAATTATCATAACATATGAAAAACTAGCTAACTTAGAACGGGTCCAAAAGGGTCAGCACCACCAACCGCCAATGTCTGTCACCACCACCTACTTGTCGCCGCCAACACAACCACAGTCACCACCTCCCATACAAATGGCTGAAAAGCGGTTAACGAACATCAAAAGCTACCATCAATTCGTCAAACTTATTTTTCATCTTTTTATATAATGAAAGTGTAACTATTTCACTCTCTTTTCCATTATGAAACTCTTCTCCTCAGAAATAGAAGAAATCAAGTTTTGAGGGTAACTATGATGGTGGCGGACTCAACAATGACTGCTTTTCCCTCGCAAAGATCCCTAAATGGTGAGGACTTCCAAAGATACTATTAAAATTTCATCTACAATATAACGGGAAGTTTTAAATAAATTATTTATGATGTCTATGTACCTGAAGGGACGAAATCTATGTCTACCGGACTCTCTAAAACGCAGAGGACCTTCTGGATTTTTTGTGCATTCTTCCATGCGGTTGAAACAATCAGCAAGATAGGAACCTTGCTGAGCTGCAACCTGTGAAACCATCACTAAACCACATAAGTAAAAATAAGATAAAAATGATTAATCTAATGATGTTATACCTGAGCTGTGGCTGGAAGATTCTTCATCTGTGAGTCTACTTGAGAAAGAGCCGATTTAAATTCTTCAACATTCAGTTCAATCGATTCTTTTGCAACATCTCCTTTGGATTCCTTTAGTAGATCAACCAGACTGCTCATCTGTTTATTGTTCAAATAAAGTTTCACCTGAGGATACCTGTCACATATGTCATCAAGTGCTTCTTGAAACTCTTTAACCGTAAGTGTTCCCGAGTTGTCCTTGTCTGCTTTTTGAAATATGGCCGAGATATCCTCCTGATACATGTTTTCATTGCATGATTTTTATTATTTCAGTGTATATAATTGATACAGAGCTAATCCAAGAGTTAGCAACTCATATTTGAGCCAACTCGATAGAGGCAAGTGGGCTAGAAAAGGACCCAACTTAAAATTGGCATAACTTTCACTACGTATGAAGTTATGGAGCCCGTAGACAAAAATGTCTCAATGAGCCGGATGCTTGGACAAGCCAATTCTCGGGTCCCAATTTCTAGCTCGATTTTGAATTCGACAGTTTCCCTAATTTTAGGGATTTTGATATTCGTTTTGATTGTAAAACACGTGAATCTTGGTATTTTTTAATTTACATGTTTATTTAGACAATTAATTTCATTCCTAGACTGTCAAATTTAATTTCAGATGTGTGGAAATACCTGCCAAAATTTGAATTTCCCTATTTAAGGGAGCTTAATGTATTGTTTTTCTTATTCAATAATATATCAATTTTCCTTTCAAGGGTATTCTCTCTTATTTTGGGCTTCGCTCTACGTCAACAATATATAAAAGGGTGTATTTGTAAACGCACCATGACTTTACGTTGGTTAATTGTAGCACAATCTCCAAGTGCATATATGCTATTGGTCCCTTCAACCCGAAGCCATTCATCAGTGGCTAATACACGTCTATTTGACAATATACAAGGGAAGAACAAATCTTGTCACAAGATATAATCATGAAAATAGAAACAGAAAATGGCAATCCAACGGAAAATACCTGGCCAATCTGCTTCATGAAATCCATTACAACAGGACGGGTTGCAATACCAGTTGACCACACCGCCATTCCATAGGGTATAGTAGAAATCTCCCCGGTTTTAATCACTTTAGTTGAAATTTCTTTATCCGAGACCTTCACAACCATCGACCCGGTCCTCAAATCTATACCATCTCTGTGAAACTTCTCTTCTGCAAAAGTGGTGATTCGTTTGTCAAACCTGCACAAAACAAGGAACCAACTGCATAAGCATGCACAGAAAGCAAGAAGAAAAGAAGTAATATTGGCTGTTTAAAACCCGAATAAAGGCGTACATGTTCAAGATATGGTCAGTTGCCTCGAGAAGTGTTATTTTAACCAAATCTTTAACGGACGGGTACAACTTCACCAAATCCTCGGACACAAAATCATGAAGCTCGGCAGCAAACTCCACTCCAGTTGGACCACCACCAACAACTACAAATTGAAGAATTTTCTTCCTCTCATCATCACTCAAAGTAGGTAAGCTTGCCTTTTCAAAGCAGTCTATTACAGTCCTCCTGATCTTCTGAGCATCTTCAACTTCCTGAATCAAAATTT
The DNA here is from genome assembly GCA_023525975.1 of Smallanthus sonchifolius. Lineage (NCBI taxonomy): Eukaryota > Viridiplantae > Streptophyta > Magnoliopsida > Asterales > Asteraceae > Smallanthus > Smallanthus sonchifolius. Next base: position 84,138,861 of record CM042036.1, read on the forward strand.
TCAAATAAATAAGATTTGTTCCAGTTACTCAATGTTGTTAAGATTTTATATGTAGCCAAATCAAAGTACATTATGTAAGCGCAAGAATTGATGAGTGATTTACCTTCAAGTAGTGACAGTTTTCTTCTACGCCAGGAGTGTTAAACGTATTAACACGAGCTCCCATTGCAACCACCAGGTAATCATAATCTACAACAAATTCTTCTTTATCTTCTTGACTTGAACGACAGTAAACTTTCTTATTTTTTGCATCAATCCTATAGCATTCAGCTTCCCAGTAATTAACATTTAAATTCTTCTGTTATAGATTAAACATGCATTAATCAGTAGCTAACCTTTAAGCACTTTAACTTGTTTGTGCATACATGGTCACACATTATTAATGCACTCATTATTTTGATAAAATTGAACATATGAACATGTAATACAAATGCTAAATATAATTGTTCATATGCTACATTCTTAAACCATCACCAAGAATGTCCAAAATAGCAAACAAGCAAAACAATCAATCAAAGAAACCACATTAAAGTAAAAGTAGAAACGTGTAAAGGTGATCTCTACTCCCATTAGAGAGAAGACCATGAAGAAAATCTTGATTGAAGAATGTGGACGTAATATGAACTAGTTAACATCTACCTGAACCACTTTTTGTATTTATGTGGTGATACCTCTCAACTCTTTAAATATTTATTTAATGTTGTGAAATATAAACTTTTGTTACAAAAATCATCATATTAACAATCAAAGAGTTTTATAAAAAGTGGTCAAAAATAGAAAAATAACCTTTCCCCCTCTAGGTTCTTTCAAGTTACCAAAAACTACTTATGATGAGTAGTAGCAAAAGCCACGTATAAACCATTATAATAATACCTTCTTGACGATGTTGCGAATTGGCTCAACAACACTGCGAGCTTCAACTGTACCAACTGTAACACTTGGTAGTAAAGGTGTGAATGCAAAATAATTCCTTGGTGATATCACTTGGATGTCATATGAAGGATTCTTAAGATTCTTCAAGAAACTTGTTCCAGCCCAACCAGTTCCCAGTACCACCACCCTCTTTTTCTCACTGCCTGCCTCCGGTAACTCATCAATCTTTGAACCAGTTTGTATATTATTTGCCTCAGAATAAGCCACCAGACCCCCACCACTACAAAGTTATATTACATAAATAACTGAAAATCAAAATGATCAATAAGAATGAAAGTTTCTGCAGATTGAAGCATAATCCAACAAATTAACATGAAGTTCATCCAAACACCTCACAGTTAACGATCAGAAACAGAATCACAAAACGGAAGCATGTGAAATCAAACTAAATTCAAAATTGAACAAGCCTGCAACAATCATCAATAATCCAGATCTAATTTACTTAAAATCGTCCTAGATCATTGCGAATCTAAAAGTAGCATCAACAAGTACCGAATCGAAGAAATTAAGCTGAAATTGACGGATACCTAACCGCGAAAACAACCAGAAATCTCGATAGCGAAGGATATTCGCCGAACGTGTTGGAAAATCGCTTGTAGAAACTCAAATTCCTCATGTTCTGCTTCAAAATTAGTCAAAATCTCACAATTTCAGATCTGGAAACTTCAACAACAAGACGATCATATATACATGTGAAAACAGAGAGAAAGTTGGAAGGTTTAGCTGTGTTTGTACTCTGAGCAAATATTCTACGCTATTTCGTCGGAAGGAGGCGAATCTTTGTCCGGGCGGCTGACGTGGAGAGTAACAGAATTGACCACGTGGATATCGGTGGCGGTGAACGAAAAGGCATGATTCCGTTCATTCGGGAAGCAATAATTAAACGATAGAGAACGTGCCACGTGGTTAGCGCCTTTCTTTATAGAGTTAAATACGGTTTTAGTGTACTTAAATAATCATTATACTCTAAAAAGTTTAAATTTGACTTTTTAATCTAATAGTTTTATTTTTGTATCAATTAAAGTCCAGCCCACTAATACTATTAAAATTTTTCAATTAAATTTGTATAAAAAGACGATAAAAACATTTAGTCATGTAATTAATTAATTTAATTAAATTATGTTAATCTTTAGAGTAAATTTCGCTTTTGGCCCCTGTGGTTTGACCTATTTAACCATTTTAGTCTAAAAAATAATCTTTTAACATATCAGCCCCTGAGTTTGTATTTTTCTATCCATTTCAGTCCATGACACTAACCCTGTTAACTTTTTCTGTTAGTTTTAGGGCATTTTACTCATTTTATTTCTAAGTGAACTAGTTTAACTTTTCCAGTTCAATAAAAACTTTTTTCTACTTTTTAAAAACGTTTTTTTTTTACCTTTTTAAAATCATTTTTTTAGTTTTTTTTTCTGTAAAAACGTCTTTTTTGAACCTTTTTAAAAACGTTTTTTAACTTTTCTAAAAATATTTTTTTTATTTTTTTTCATATAAAACGTTTTTAAATACATTTTTTTTGTTTTTTTATAAAATCGCTTTTAGCATTTTCGTAAAATGTTTTTTAACTATTTTAAAAACGCTTTTTTTTACCTTTTTAAGTGAACTAGTTTTTAAAATAGTTTTTTAAAATAGTGAACTATTTTAAAAAAAAGCGTTTTAAAAATAATTAAAAGAACATTTTACGAAAAAGCAAAATATTTTTATAAAAAAAACTAAAAAAATGTTTTTAAAACCGTTTTTATGAAAAAAAAAATACTTTTTTAGAAAAGTTAAAAAATGTTTTTAAAAAGACGTTTTTACGTATAAAAAAACTAAAAAATGATTTTAAAAAAGTAAAAAAAAAACGTTTTTAAAAAAGTAGAAAAAAAGTTTTTATAAAAAAGCCTAAATTTTTTTTATTAGACTGTAAAGGTTAAACTAGTTCACTTAGAAATAAAATGACTAAAATACTTTATAATTAATAGAAAAAGTTAACAGGGTTAGTGTAATGAACAGAAATGGTTACAAAAATAAAACCTTAGGGGCTGATATGTCAAAATATTCTTTTTTAAACTAAAATGATTAAACAGGCCAAACCAAAGGGGTCAAAAGTGAAGTTTACTCTAATCTTTAACACACACAGAGTCGCAATGCTCAAAGTAATTTCCCAAATGGTTGTCTCTCGTCTTCCGATGCGACTTGACCACCACCACTAGAGGTGCACAAAACGGTTTTTTAACCTGAACCGGTTCGAACCCGACCCAAACCGGTTTTGTTAACGAAAAGTCAAAACCGGTTTGGCCCTAAATCGGTTTGGGTTAACCCAGTTTGAAGGCAAGGAAATCCCTAATCTATTAAACCGGTTAGGGTTGGGTTGAAACCGGTTTGTGTGTTAAACCGGTTTTAATTAAAAAAATCGAATAAATTCGATATTTTTAATAAAAAATAAAAAAAAAATAACACATATAAAACATAAAGTGCAACGTTTATTAATATTTGGAAAGTTCGAAAATTAATAAACATGAGAAGATAAAATTATAAATTGTAAAACATTACAAATGACAATATATATTTTTATTTTTAGAATATTGATTGATTATTCTTGTGCGTTGTCTTCGGAACTGGAGCTTCGTAGCCTTGCATCTTCGGCTAGTTCTTCATCGGTGACTGGATCGGATATTCCAAGATCAACCACGTTGTTGTGTATGATTTCTTCGGCTTGAATTTCTTCGAGAGAGAAGTTTGGTCTTGTATCCTATCCATTGCATCCAAATGGTCCTTCAAGCAAATGCATATTTCCATCGCTAGGGGAGTGAGTCTAGTCCTTCGTATCGATAAGACCCTGCCACTAAAAGAAAACGCAGATTCCGAAGCTACCGTGGAAGCTTGGACGGTTAGTACATCACGGGCCATGGCGGAAAGAATCGGAAACGAAGCTTCGTTTTTTTCCACCAAGCCAAAATATCAAACTCCTCAAACTCGAACAATATTTGGATCAAAGTTCCAAATTCCTCCTTAGGCTTGACCTTCACTTGGAATTCCCTTCAAGTACGGGCAAGATTTTTCCATATGAGTTTTCAAACTAGTGTTTGAATCTTTCCTCAAAAACGCACCACACATCTTGCACCGAGCACGTTCCTTCCCGTTTGACAACAAACATAAATCGTAATTGCACCAAATTACCGGATTTCTCGTTGTTGGTCGAATTTCCACAACGATAATTTCGTTTAAGGAACCACCAACACTTAACATGGTTATTTTCTTTAAGAGAGTTTTAAGAGCGTTTTTTAGCGTTTAAAGAGCGGTTTTAGATATTAGAGAGTGTAGAAAGATGTGTGATTAAACCTAAACACCCCACCTATTTATAGTGAATTATAGGTGGAAAAAGGCTAAAAAAAGGGTTAAATTCGACCATAACGACTATAAAGCCGTTGAATAACGGCTAGTTTTTTGCCAGCGCTCAAACCGGTTTAAACCGGTCCTCAACCCGGTCGACTCCTGAATGCTTTAAACCGGTTCATAACCGGCGGTTTTAGCGTAACCCGAACCGGTTTGCCCCAAACCGGTTTGTCGGTTTGGATCGGGTAGGAAAAAAACCGGTTTTTTTGTGCACCTCTAACCACCACCTCTCTCTGTTTCTTGTTTCTACTTCACCCCTTTCACATGCCTCCCTTTCATATTTAGAACTTGCTGATTTTGTTAAAGTCACTGGGGAGATTTCTCCCTCTACACCCTGCAGCCATATTCTGCCACCATCACCACCACCAAATCGGCCGGAAAATTGACCTCCATCGTCTCTCTTCTCTCTCCCTCTCTCTCTCTACCCTTTCTTTCTACCCCAACCGAACCCTTGTTCCAGCCTCCACCCAGCCTGACCACTGACGCCCGACCTCCACCTGAACTCGCGTGAACCTTCAAAACCCACATTCATGACCAAAAACCTCCTCCACCGCCTGAACTCGCGTGACCTCCGCCGCCTGTACTACAGATCTGAGAAGTGGTGAGAACAAAGAAAAAAGCTTACTCTTCTTGCTCAGATCTTCCGGTTATGGGTAGTGGTGGTGTCGGCTATGTGGTTGCCGTTTGAAGAAGGGGGAGGCCGACGGTTTTGGAGGTCCGGTGGTGATGTTCTTAGTCGGGTGCGGTGACCTCCGGTGGTGGTGTTCAAATCCTGGTAAGGACAATCTGGAAATGGCCGGAGGCGGAGGAGCGGCGACTGCGGCGGCGACGGTGGGTAGTTTGAGAGAGAGTAGTGAGAGTGATTTCATGGAAGTGGAGATGATAAGAGAGAGATGTTAGGGTTTAAAAATTTTCTTATTTCTTTATTTTTTAATATAAGGGTAGTTTTATCTTTTTATAAAAGTATTAACAGCAGATATGGATGATATTAGAGAGTTGGACTTTAATTGATATAAAAGTGAAACTATTAGACTATAAAAATTAAATTTAATTTTTGAAGTAAAATGGTTATTTATGTCAAATCAGAGGGACTAAACCGTATTTAACTCTTCTTTATATTATTTTCACGTTCCTTTAAACACGAGAAAGGTCCCCTACTTACTCTTATATATATATAACCACCAGCTTAGTCTAGTGGCAAATATGTATACCCAATACTTCACTAAAATAGGGAGGTCATGGGTTTAAGCCCCACTTGTGACAAAAAAAAGGGGTCAACGTTGGGTCAGGGGATTTTCTCACCTATGGTGGGTTTCCTCCTGAGGGAGGTGAAGATGATCAGGTGGGTCAGTAACTCGTCAGTGATCCAAATTATCGTTAAAAAAAACTTACTTTTTTATATGTTTGCTTACGTAACGTTTTTGCTAATTACTTTTAAGAAAATTCATCAAAATAAAATATATATTTAAATAACATTAGAATTTAGCAAATCAAAAGTTTTGGAGAATAATTGTTACTAAAGTCTAAAATGTAATATTTTAAGTAAAAACGTAAATAAACTTTTTTTATGGGTGTTGAAAATTTACGGTTAATCAGAATTCTCTCAAGAACACCATAAAAGATCTTCTATAATCACCCATCAGATTCAAGGTATCAAAACGGGAATCAATGACATCATCATCTTCTTCAAAAATTCCAATTCTTACGAGTAAGTTGTTAATTTGACGTTAATTCATTAATCAATTAATTGAGTTGAGACCCTGCTCACAATGGTGTCCATAATCATGGAATAATCAACCCTTATGACATCACGAGTAGTTTTGAGAAAATCCCTCTTATATCAAAATATAACATATATTTTGTATAAGGTATGGGATGGGCATAAACACTTTTAATTCCCTAATTGTGTTTGCTTGTTTCCCAATCTTAACTTATTAGCAAGTGTAATTGATCTTATTCAATGAATTTAAGCACACCCGCATTTTATTGATGTTAATTGAAGTGTGACTGATCTTATTCAATGAATTTAAGCACGACCCACATTGAATTCTCACGCCCCTTTTTTGGTGTGAAGAGAGCTTGAGAATTCTTACGGGAGATCATTTTAAGCCAAGAAAGATGCCAAGAGCAATCCCATTTGATTGGCATGGAGTGAGGGTGGTGTGAGTGGTGTGAGAAGACCAACTGTAATACCTCGGATATTTTTTTAACGTTCAACCTCGTAATCATAAACGAGTAAAAATGACTACTCGAAATTTGTGGTTTAGATAAGCTTTTAGTGTCATAAGATACCATATAATAATAATAATAATAATAATAATAATAATAATAATAATAAAATATTATTATTTTTGAAACTTGCTCCGTTTTTAACAAAACTTAGGTCAAATCGTAGGAAACACAAAAATAAAATATAATTATTAGTTATAATAATAATAAAATATTATTATCCTTCAGGTATTCGGTAGGAAACACAAAACGGGGTTACCCGCAGCAGACGTAAAACTGGGACGTAACTCTCAGCAGTCAACCTACTCGGGACAAGGACGCCAAGTGTATACACAATAAATATAAAAGTGCAATAATGGGGCCGATTAATTATGATGTGAATACATTTATACTTTTTATCAAACCGTACAAATGTTTTATGTTTTCAAAATGGCATGAAATTGTTGAATAAATATAAGCGTAAAGATAACTTACAGGAAGCATCTTGCCATTTTTATACGTTTGGTTTGATCAAATTCATATATATGCCATAGCGAAGGTTATGGCATAGCTAGCTTCATACAAATTGGGGAGAAATAACATTACTGGAGGGTACCCAGAGTTCTGGGAGTTTTACCCATTTGTATTTCAGTTGTTAGGGTATAAATTGTGGTAGTGTATGCGTATTTTACCGTAAAATATGGTTATATGAGTTGAACGATATCATGTTGCAAAATGTTTTGTGTCTTGTAAATGTTATTCACCAACTTTCGTTGACGTATATTTTCAAAATGTTTTTAGGTAGTCATGAATAGCCTTGATAATAAGGTAGTGGTTTAGGGAGGATATACCCTAGACTCCAGAATATATTACTCAGTTTTGAATCAGCTGGTGATGACTACAGTACATAGAAGCATGACTCCCGTGTCTCGGGATATTATTAAACAATACTGTAATACGAAGTATAAAACTTTGAATTTTCAGAATAATTGTTGTAAATTATTAGGGGTGTTTAATTCCCCATGTTTTTTGAAAATGAGGGTTACTTGACTACAAAAGTCGAGAATTTTCATGAAACTCAGAACCATGTAATTTCCGCTGTGCAATAAAATGATTATTCAAAACAGGTACCAATCTGAGTCGCACGCTCAGGGTGTCATTTATTGGGGTGTGACACCACACCCCCCCCTGTGTGAAAGGGTATGAGAATTCTGATATTAGTTAGTATACCGGATGCCCTAAATGTATCAAGGAGCGGTGTTCCTCATGTTGAGAACAAATGGCTCATGTTTTAAGATAATTATGAGGTCATGTGGATATCACATTTTTATTGTGATGCATGAAGTAGTTTCAACCAATGAATTATGTTTGATATATATGTTCAATAAAATATAATTAGTTTAGTTGCATCTCTATGTCAAATTCATCTCATGAATATACTAATAACCTCTACTAGAGGTAATAAGGCATGCAAAAATGTGAACAAGGATACATTTAAGCTATTCAAATAGCCTCATTGTGACTCCCGTGATAGTGGTTAATCATGAATATACTAATAACCTCTACTAGAGGTAATAAGGCATGCAAAAATGTGAACAAGGATAAATTTATGCTATTGTTCAATGCATATCGTATAATACTATATCTAATTCTGATCCCACTCTCTAAGTTACCTCATGCTTCTTACTTCTTCTGTGGTGTCACATTGTAAACCAATCAATAATATTCTCTTCGGTTGAGATTTTTGAAATAATCACATATGTTCTTTTAGAAAATTGTTGTACAATGAAATATTTCCTATGATATGATTTTTTTTTCAATGCTATGGCCATTGTCCTTTAGCATGGACGATGATGTTAGGGTATACACGCAGCGAAACACAATCACACTCTCACACTGATGATATAGGTAGGTTCCAGGTCAAAAATATAATCACTCCTTGCATGGCAGGAACCATGGTTTTAAAAAACGGTCGAGGCGTACGCCTCGAGGCGAGGCGGTAGGAAAACGAGTATGAGGCGACGCCTCATAGAGTATTTTTGTACGTGCGCTTCTAAGGGTTGAGGCGAGGTGGTGAGGCGGTTGAAATGGAAAAAAATTGACTTTTGACTGGACTTTTGACCCATTTGAGCTGTGTATAATGGGTCAAAAGTTCATAATTCGCACCTAGTTCTCCTTAATTTGACCTAATTTCTCATTATTCTCCCACACATCGCACCTGGGAAAGGCATTGGAAAGGGCTAATGTAGTCAACAAACAAGATACAAACATTATTTGATGTTTAGTATTTTATTTTTTGTAAGATGTATAATCCATTCTTTTAAACCTTGGCAGGAACCCATTTTATCCTTACATAAGGAAGTAAGTCTATATCCTTGCAACATAGCAAGGATGACCCCATGCTAGGAAGCCAAGGCATGTAGCATGGCAAGGATGACTTCATGCTAGGAACCCAAGATCTATCATTGGTGATGACATAGGATGACTTAATTCGTAGTTAGACATCCCAATAATATTAGCCCAAGATAAAGGTCAAGCCCAATAAGAGTTTAGCCCAACAAAACCAAAGGGCCCAACCAATATACCTAAGGATGCGCAATACACACACTATCCAAAGAAAGCAACGGTCTTCACATGAAAGAGATTATGCGCCAAGACATTAACAAAAGAGAAAAGAGTCAGACCCTCAGAAGTTAACAGTGATTTCCCTTTTTTTTGCCTCCAAACAAAAGGACAAGTCAACACCTATCAGGAAGGAGATTAGGCTAGAAACCTATAGCAACTCTATGTCAACATATTTCATACCTAAAGGGAAATCCCAGCAAGAACGAGGCAGAGACCAGATAACAAGGGGTCTGGTAGTCACCAAAATAGAACACCTAGGGTCAAAAGACAACCGACCCTTGGCAAACATCACAAGTATAAATAGGAGCGTACCCCAGCAAGGTAAGACACTCAGATCGGATACTCAACTCTCTCATATGATGCTCCCTCAAGACATCCCTTCGCACTTCCTTTTCTCCACAAAGTCTATATCTCTCATTTCTAACTTCTTATCATTTTCTTCTCATTCTCTCTCTTATATTTATGTTTATTCATCATATCCATGTTCGATATGTTTATCTTTATACAAATAACCGACTTGAGCGTTAGAGTGCCCTCGGGACTAACCCCTCCGGGCCCTCTAACGTAGAACTCCTTTGTTGTTGCAGCTCAGGTCCAAACTCGGGAATGCTAGAACCCAGACCAACTTAGCAACAAGACCCCACCCGGATTTGGATGTAGCAACACACACAAAGCAATAAAGAACACGAACACGAGATTTATAGTGATTCGGTCGATATGATATACGTCCACTTGCTGCAACTAGGAATCTTTATTATTATTTCAAAATGGGCCTTCTAAACACCTAAATAACGAGCCCAAGGACTTCACACCCAACCGATGAAACTTGAGTTGTCACGTTAAATCGTAATCAAATTTGGAAAATTCTTGTAAAATGGGTTTAAAATACATCACATGATTATGTAATGTAATTAGAACACACAAAACTTCATTGTTGATGTTTGAGCTATGTGGGTATGTTTGGGGTTTGGGGTAATCTAATGAATTGATGTTAATGGCTGGATATAATGGATGAAACTTGATGTTGATGGGTTAAAAACATCTCCTTGGTTAAAAATTAATTGTTGAACATAACCATGGATGATGACTTAGGTCACTTTTAACAAATCGTCAGCCGCCGGATTCCGGACCATCGCCACTGCCGTCCACTTGCATCAACTATCAACAATCAACATCCCCGAATTTTGAACATAAATTGACTTGATTCATCAATCATAACAACCGCAAAATTAATTTGGGTACTCTTTTAATGACGATTGAGTACTTTCGTTATGTTTTGAAACTTAATTTGGTTTTATTTTTTATTATGTGAACCGATCTTATTCGAACCGGACTAAAAAATTTTAATACTTGCTAATAGACAACCGACCCTAAAAATTTTCACATGAAAATAATTCTTGGGTCCGCCGTTATACGTTACTCAGAGAAGTGGATTAAACTTAAATATTCAAATCCAATCACAAGATTACACTCTTTATCTACTTACTATATACTTGAAAGAAATTTAGATTAAAAAAATCCAAATTTCGATTAAAAAGTAGGAACCCTATAAATAAATGTTCTAAACAAGAAGTCATAAAAGAAAACCATATCTAACACTGAGTCAAGCAAATATTTTTTTGGCATTAATAAAAATTCAATTCTTATTTTGCAAACCCAGTATGTGCATCCAAAATCTTTTGGTATATTTGCGTTTTTATGAAAAAAAATATATTTATATATTAATAACTAAAAACTAAAGTATGATGGTTCAATATGTTAGATGTCACCAAATCTATACCTTTAAACCTTGTCGAATAAATTCTTCCCCTAGAACTTCAATTTCTCGAGGGGAAAATGTCAATTTCGATCAAATTATCTTCCTCGGCCCGACAAAATTCAATACCTCTCTTCTCGTAACGATCTACCGAAATCTCAATAAGCTCTTCTCGATCATCGTTTTCCATTTCCCATTTGAAAAACATGCTTTCGTGTGTTTCCCATTTTCTGTTCATTGGAAAATCATCGTCTGACGAGCTATCTGTCTCACTTTCAGGGTAATACATCGTTAACGAAGGATATCTTTCAAATCCCGAGACGTAAAAACCACTAGAAACCATGTTGGTTTCGCTATTATCCTCGTCTTCTTCTTCTTCTCCTTCGTATGCTTCGTATATGATCTCTAATGGTGCTTTCATGTTCCATTTAAGAAACTTCATGGTTGTATCCACTTGGAAAGAATCCATTTCCATTCTTGTCCCTCCTCTCTCAACCACTTGTGATGATTCCATTGAATAAACATCTTGGGAATAGGATTCCACGCCTAAATCATGATCAAGAAATCTTTGTTCCAAATAATAGGATTCCTTTTCCAATCTCTCATTTGCATTTGCATTTGAATCATGAATTCTTGATTCTAGAGAAGATGATTCCTTTCCTGACCTCTCATTGGCGCCTAACTTGAGAAGGAAAAGGAGTATGATTCCGGTGGAATTGAGAACAGGAGAAAGAACTATTCTTAGGAAAAAAGATGGAGCATAAAGGAGAATTAAGGTGTGTAGAGTAAGAAAGGTGGAGAGGAGAGGGTGAATGGAATTGAATTCCATTGGTTGTGAAAAATTCAAGATGAGAATCAATTGTAAACCTTTAGTAAGGAGAGCTTTTTGGGAGTGCGTAAAAGCAAGGCATGGAAACTTAAAAGCTATCTTCTTATAGAGTTAAAATAGTAAAAGCAAAAAAGCAATTATTGATTTTTTTTGTGTTTTTTTTATTTATATTTTAATTTGATTTTAAATTTTGTAAGCTTCATGTATATTTCTTATTGTTTTTAAATCCGAGAGTTGTCTATACAATTGATCCGGTTAAGTACTTTTAAAACGTCTCTTTCGGTTGAACTTTGAAGTAGTAAATTGGAAAAGTAGTTGGACCGAATTAAAAAAAAACAATTATTAGAATAGTTTATTATTTTGTTATATATATAGGGGAAAGATCATAAGAAAACTCATTGTTCATGAGAAAACCAAAAAACTATTTATTAAAGGTAAAAAAATAATAAAAAAATCATAACTCAAAATATAAATCAAAAACTAAAAAACCGTTTCGAAGACCTTGTTCCCCATGTCGTCCTCTTTAAAAAAAATCAGCGTTTTACTGCATATGTGTAGCATAGTTAGCTTTTGGGGGTGGTTTTTTGGGTTTAGTTTAGCTTTTAGGTTAGGTTTTTTTTTAGGGGGGGGGGGGTGGGGGTGGGTGGGGGGTTTAGGTTTTTGGGGGGTGGGTGGGGTGGGTTTTTGGGTGGTGGTGGGGTGGGGGGTTTAGGTTTTTGGGTGGGGGTTAGGCTTTTTGGTGTACTACACATATGCAGCACCTTTAATGATTAGTTTTTTTAGTTTTCTACTGAAAATGAGTTTTCTAGTGAACTCACCCATATATATATATATATAGGGTGAGGTTCAAATGCTAACCAATATTTATGTGATAATCACTCTAAAACATAGTGTTACGTATATGTAACAATTATCATTATGTTAATGTTACATATATGTAAACACTATGTGTCCCGTATATGTAACATTATTTGGTATGTATACGTAAGACTCATCGTTTCCGTATTTACGTTTAAAATATTTATTCAAGATACTTAAATATTATTTTAACAATTAAAAGAAAAAATAATTTATAAATTATGTGATTGTTTTATAGTGGTTAGCACGGTTATCACATAAAAAGTTGGTTAGTATTTAAACCCTTCCCTATATGTATACGTGTGTGTGTGCGCGCGCGTGTTAAATTATATAATGTTATTCGAGTTTTTAAACAGTTTCAACCATTGAACCGATAAAACGATTGGTTCGGTTACATGCCTTGTTATGCATATCGATATTATTTCTCACAATCATATTATAAATACTTATTAATAAGCTATTTTTTAGTTTTAAATATAACAACCTCAAATACATTTATCGGTGCCTTAAAAAATTTAATTTTAATTTTAATTTTAGTATTATTCTATATTCTTACATAATTTAGATTATTTTTTAAATTTTCTGATTATTTTACTTAAATAAATAATGAAATATAAATCAAGAAAAATACAAAATTATGACCAAACAGATCACCAACAGGGACAAATAGGACACTATCGCTGTTTAAGCAATAAGACAATGAAATATCATTTTATAAGATACTAGGTTGGAATCCCGTGTATTACACGGGTTGATAAAATATAATGTTATATATTTAATAATAATAAAAAATTATATATTTAAAAACCCGTGTATTACACGGGATGAATAAAATTTTTAAATCTTTATGTACATTTTATAAGTGGAAAAATGTATTGTATATACTAATGATTTTTTTAAAAAAGTTTAAAAATATGTAAAAATTAATATATAACTGTGTTTTGAAAATACATTAATTTCTATTTAATATAATTTGACTTACATTAACTATTTGGTTAAAAAAAAGTTACATAATTAAATTTTAAAGTTTTCTTAAAATAAGAGATAATTTAAAATAAATTTGTTTTATTAGTATAACTAATACTTTCTTTAAAAATAAATCATTATTAAAAAAATGTATTTAATAAGATAGAGAGAGGCGGAAAAAAATTGATGAGAAGATATATGGAGACGACACTTGGCATAAGAGATTTTATTTATTATATAGTATAGATAGGTTAGAAACCCTGTATATTATACATGGTGAATAAATGCAACGTTATATATATACTTAGTAATAAAGATCTAATATTACATATTTTTGACATATTACATAATTTTTTCACCTTGTATATATAACAATGTATTTATTCATCCTAGATAGTTATTTTAGAAATTTTAGAAATGTTATATAGTTATTCACCCTGCATTTATAACACTACATTACATAGTTATTCATCCTGTATAGTTATTTTTAATTCAAAATTTAGAAACGTTATATAGTTATTTTTTAAAAATATTTTATAAAAAGAATAAAAGAAATGTTCAAACTATAAAAATGTTTTATGAACAAAGATATATTTTTAATTAAAAAAGGTTTCATAAAAATAGTTGTAAAAATCATTATTTTTTAACATGAGATAGAGGTGGGAAACAAAAATTATATTTTTTTTTATAAAAACTTGTATCATTAAATATGTGAGAGAGAGGAGAAAAAAATGTTGAGGATGAACATGGAAATGACATGTGGCACCTCAAAACCTTTATTTATTAGTATGTATAGATTATCAATTGCAGTATTTGCAGATTAATATTTTTCTTTTTAATATCAGCAAAAACGATGATTTAGTTTAAATAAAGTTTATTATTAATCGAGGTGAAAGTATTATTCAGTTAGCATTTTATATATTTTTCATCTGAATGTGTTGTTAAAAAATGTTTACATAAGGAATTCACTTTTTATTTTTAGTCTTTAAATTAATTTTATTACATCAACAATTTATATTTTTCTTATGTAACTATAAATTCACTGCTACTTATATTTTCAAATACATATTAAATTTTTTTTTGAAAGACAACACAGAAATATTCTAGGATAATTGGGTTTCCTTGTAACAACACCTAGAACATCCAGGACAGCCCACCCCAGAAAGAACCTTCAACTGGGTAAACCCCTTAACCTGGTCACAGACCCTTTTTTTGCTGTGACCCGGATTCAAACAGCCAACCTCCCATTTAGAAGTCACCTGGATACAGCCAGGACAAAGCTCCTTTGGTGTGCTAGTCACAATTATTAATGACTGTAACTAAACATCACTTAACATTATTCAAATACATATTAATGACTGTAACTAAACACGACTTAACATTTTTTTTGGGGTCACAATTATACACAATTGACGGAAACTGAATGAGCACTCTCGTAATACGGGACTCAAGAGCGACTTACCATTCGCTAGTTGACGTATGCACCCTAAGGACTAAAACGACCGCATCAGAGTGATGGACGGGCTAGCCCATGCACGTTGCATTGCACGGTCATGTCCATGTTCGTGTGGACGGAGAAGGTGACGCACGAGAGTGTAGGCCTCTTCTAATATTTAAATATTTTTTTTAATTTTCTTTTTTTTTTAAATTGAGTTATGTTTAATAAACTTTAAAAAAATATATAAAATTTTAATAAAATCCATAAACGTTAAGAACTTTTCAAGAATTTGAATAAAATTTGAGAATTTAGAAACTTTCAAAAAGTTTAAGGATTTAATAAATAAATTTTAAGAATTTATAAATTTCAAGCCTTCAAATTTCTACTTATTGTTATAAAGTTTTTAAATGCACCTCATATTTTAAAATTCAAATGGATGTATTTCCATAAAAAAAAAAGTTACTATAAACATTTCTCTTTCAATTTTTTTCACCCCTTCATGTCTTCTTTCAACTCTTCTATCATTTCCTTCAATCCTCACACAATCATAAACTCAAATTCGTTTATAGATGATATGAAATGATTGAATCCCGATAATGTGGAATCTCGCCTCCTACACCTCCCTCAAGTGATAATTAATGTAGTCCATGGTGTAAATGTTCATCATTTTAGAATTTAGCCTAGATGTAGATTTACAAATTTATGTTCCTTGATGTAGAGGAAAACATACATAGGTCTTATGATTTCCAAACATGTATTTGAAATTGAGGGAGAAGAAAATACAACACAAAGTTGGAGCCGCCCAAGAAGGTCCCCAACAAGCCTTCAAATTATTCTTTAGACGACAGTTCCAGATGAGCATACCAATCTACAACCGAACTATTGAATAGTTCTATAACCATTTTGTATACTTTATACGTAAAAAAGGTCTTCCCCATTTATAAAAATGCACATGTGTCATGCATCGGTTGACACATGGCACGTTACATAACCAATTCAATTAATACATACGAATTAATGAAAGAATTGCAAACGTCTGTTTTCAAAACTTTTGTATATTTGTTATTGAAGTTTTTCATAATAATATTTAAGAAATACAAACCCTAGTGACATCCAACGGTTAATAGAAAGATAATCAACCAAGTACAGGTTTCTAGAAAAGCATTGACCGTATGCAATGGGCTTGGAAAAATTGAGATGTTTCCTGGGAAAGTCAATATACACGAGGTGAACATGGATGTCCGACAATTATGCTAGAGTGTAGTTGCATTACAAGACCTTTGGATTTGAGCGCAGTGTCCTAGTGGCAGAGAAAAAGCCTTTTAGAGCACCTAGATTTGGTTTCCATATATTCATAACTCATCGATTTCAACCTTCAGACATGAGTGGATCAAGTTAAGTTCAGTTAATAAATTCAATTATATTTCGGTCAAATACAATATTAGTAATCTTTTTGTATTAAAACTAACTGAGAATAAACGACAACTATAGTATGTTATTTATAAAAATTATGACAACTTTTACGGCATATAACATATTATTTATAAATAACATATTATTTATAAAAGATAGAAAAATATAAAAGTTGGTTTTGATTTCACTTCAGTTTAGTTAAAAAATATTATTTATGAAAATATGAAGAAAGACATGATTTTGTAGGTGAAAAATGTGGACGTGAACAAGTTTTTAGGGTTGAAATGACCGAACATATTTGCGACACATGGTAGGGCTTAATGGATTAAGACTAGTGTCATTCACTTCACGTATCAAAGTCTTAGCTAAAGAGTGAAAACATGGGCCTACCTTCTTAAGTTATAATCTTTCTTGTTAATTTTCTCTTAAAAGAAGGTGATCCTTCAGGTTGAAGTAATTGGTAAGATTGTTGCTTTGTGACCTTAAGGTCATGAGTTTAAGCCTTAGAAAACAGTCTCCAGCACAAAGTGTAGGGTAAGGATGCGTACGTCAGATCGCGAATCGATCCGGTCCCTCCCGGGAACTTGCGCAAATGCGGGAGCTAAATCAAACACCGGGTTCGCCCTTTGTTAATTTTCTCTTAAAACTAGTATGTGTCAAGAGAAAATATTGACAATTTTACCTTTATATAGCTGACCATGATAAACGCTTGAGTCGCTCTAGTAAGGTATGGTTTTAACCAGATGGAATTGGTTAGTCGAGTATTTAGGGGATTCCGTAAGTTTTACGGTAATAGATTATCACGAATAAAAAAATACAACAATTTTAGAATACTAGATACTAAATTATATAGTATAAATAAATAAAAAATTAGTTTTATTTTCAAGTTATAATTTAATATAAAAATATTATAAATTTTTTTTTAGTAAAACTAAGAATAATAATGAAATTAAGACCAGAAAATATCACAAGGGTTTTAGGTTGGCGTTTTAGAAGGAAGAAACAAAGTGTTGGTCTTTTTCAAGCAAAGAAACAAAAGGTGACATAAAATATAAATAAAAATTGATGTCTTTTGTTTTAACAGCAATTAAATAATACTTTTTATCATAAAATATAAACTTACAACCATTCAATTAAAAATGAGTTAATAAGCCCTTGATAAATATGTATCATAAATATGTATCAAGTATGATGGCTGCTTTTAACTTGCATCCAATCAACTAGATCAAACTTATTTATTCTTAAAAGTAGGCAAAACTAAAAAGAAAAAAATGCTATAAATAAAAACAAAGTTTATAATTTTATCTAATAAAATCTTTTAAGTTACAAAAATGAATGATGAAGTGTCTTTTAACAAGTTAAGGTAAATAAAAACAAAAAAAAGAACTTCTTTTTAACTTTAAGTTAAAATATGTTGAAAAAAGAGTTTATAATCAGTTGTATTCACTTGTACAAATTAGGGATGTAAATACAAAGTTTAGTGAGTTATTCAAATAAAATGGTTATGTTTTTTTAGACATGAGCGGCTCAACCTATTTTAAATAAAATTTTAATTTAAACATCTTTTATTAAAAATATTTATTAGATTTGTCATCCCATATTTTGAAATCTTCTTATAACTTTTAGAGAAGTCATTTTCAAAAGTAAGGAGTTCCTTACTTTTGGATTTTAACTTATCATCTCATATTTTATATCTTCTTTTGAATTATCCAAACAACCTTTTAACTTATTAAAAAAAGTTGGGATAACTTTACATAATAGTAACCAAGTTTCTCAAGTGTTCCATTTAAATACCCCAAAGTTTTTTTGTCCCTCTAAAGTCACTCAACTTTCAGTATGTGTTCCAATCCTATGTAATATTTTTATAAATGTTTAAAATTTTGAATATTGAATGAGATACATGAAACATATATGAATCTTGTTCACTATTTATCAATTATTTTTTTCTAATTCAACTTAAATATAACAATTTTGAAATTTGTTTATTACTTGATAAACTTTTTTTCTTCACTATTACCTCCTATTTTAAGTTAACTGAATAAAAATTTCACTTATTGGTAACTAATATTTATATATATTTCATTTGCCTTATTCAATTTTAAAAAAATAAACATTTATAAAAATATTACATAGCATTAGAACACTTAGTGAAAGTTGAGTTACTTTAAAGGGACAAAAAAAACTTTGAGGTATTTAAATAGAACACTTGAGAAACTTGGTTACTATTGGGTGAACTAATAAGTTAATAAGAAGGTTCCAAAAGTAATCTCAAACATGCCCTAAAGCTCTTTTCTATAACCCTATAGAGTCGGCCGTGTCTGTATGGTTTTTCTTTTCAAACTTAACCCTTTTTTTGTAAAAACCTTAGCGGGTTGTAACAAAAAGAAAAGTAAATACAATAAGTTATTAAGTATACTCACGGGACATCGTCAATACCTTACTAACCAACGAGATCAAGAAAAACGCAGCTTATGCTGGAGTAACTGAGTAAGTGGTCTTCAGAAAACCAACAGAAGCTGGATTCGAACCTGAGACATTTGCTAGAGGGACTCAAGTGCTTACTACTAGGGCTGACAAAACGTGTCTATACGAGTTTGGCAGGTTGTAGGCCGAGCCGGGTCACCGGCCAGGGCCTATTTTTTTAGGGGGCTAAAAATTTTATATATATGTTATATATATGTTTTTTTATAAAATTTTATATACCGGTTTATATATTGGGAGCTTTTTAAAAAAACTTAAAAACATATTGGGCCCTTTTTATAATGGTTGGGCCCTCTTTAATCTTTATAATGCCGGGCCCTCTTTAATCTTTATAATGTAATGGTTGGGCCCTAATCCGTTTAATCTTTATAATGTAAATATGTAATGGTTGATTGTTTGGGCCCTAATCCAGTAATCTATTTAATCTTTATAATGTAAATATGTAATGGTTGGGCCCTAATCTTTATAAAAAAATTAGAAACCATCTCCTGTTTAAAAAAAAGGACGATTGAATAACAGAAGAAGCAGGAAACGAAGAGTCGAACTGTTGAAAAAAAATTACTATAACGTTAATCATCTTTTAAAAAAAAAATTTGTTTATATATTTTGTTCGTAGGAGTCTTTTTTTCCGGCTCGGCCAGGGCACTTAAATCCTCAGGACCGGCCCTGGGCAGGTTGAACCCGTTTAGACATGATATTAATCGTGTCGACCCGTTTATGGCCCATATCCGTTTAACTCAAACCCAAATCCATTTAACTTACTGTCTTGTCTTGTCTTTTCGTGTCATATCATGTAAACAAGTCGTATAAAAAATTGTCAACCCTATTGAAAACTGAAAGGTTAGAGTCAGAAAGTGAAACATCCTACTTATTCTTTATTTTATCAGAGTATTATATTGCGAAAAATAGTCCCAGATTGAAAAAAACCTTGCCATAAATGGCTAAGGTAACTTTTTCATTTATAATATCATTGTTTTACAAAAGACAATGTAATTACATCATATTACATAGGGATCTCTAACTCCGACTGTTCCGTCCTCAGGAAACCTTATTCTATGTGCCTCTTTCTTGCAGTGTTTGAAAAACGTTTTTGAATTAGCTTTCGCTAAGTAAGTACACTGCATCTTTTCATTTCATCATGAACCCTTTAGGTTCTTATTATTGTTCACGTTTTCTCGGGATCTCGGTGCCCCCGTGACCATCTTCGGACGTACCTCTGGTCACGGTATTCGTATATTTTATGGGTGTGCTAACCCCCTCACAACCATCTTAGGCCGTACCTCCAGTCCGAGTATTGGCAAGGTTCTTATACTCGTCAGTATAGATCCCTCGTATTTGTCACGAAGACTCATTCATTCCACAGCCCCGTAAGCTTGGAATCTTTTCTCCTTCAGCCTCGTAGGCCTGGAGTTCTCTTTTTAGTTATCTTCTTTATTATTTATTGAGATCCACCTTACTGGCCGGGTATCTCATTTTATTTGGGACCTTGAGTATCTTAGACTCATAGCCTCCCAAATATATCAAGCATTTGTTTTCATTTCATATATATGCTTGATTTATTTTCCCCAACCAGACTTCACCTTAAAACTTTATAACGGTTTCTCCACGATATATTAAAAGGGTTTATATATAGGAAGTACCAGCGGCGTATCCACCACCCCTTTAACACTTCGTGAGTACTCCGTTATTCCATTTTAGGGTTTAGACTCATTCTATCATACCCATTCATGTTTGCACGTATCATCGTGCATTCAGGTATTCATCATGCATTTCACATTTTCATGCTCATCATGTATTTCATGTATTCATATTCATCATGCATGATATACTTTCATCATATATTCATATTCGTCATATATTGTAAACTGGGGTGATTATCCTTCCAGAGCAGTTCCTCCAACAGAGATGTTTCCAGGAAAGAGTGACGGGTCTAGGAGAGATTTATACACCACTATTTCCTTAGAGAGAACATTTTGTTTGTCAGATAACTACATACCGGTTGGAAGTTCTCCCGTACGTTTACTATATTTCATCATTATTTATTAGTCTATACCCCTAAACATTCATAATGGTTTCACCACGTTGTACCAAGAAGTTTATATATAGGAAGTACCAGCGGCGTATCCTCCACCCCTTGGATACGTCGTGATTACTCCATTATTCTCGTTTAGTGTTTAGACTAATCCGTCATTACCCCGTACCCTCGTCATATCACATAACAAATATCACATATCACGTATCATTTTAAACACATAATTCACGTATTTGTGTTTAGGGTACGGGTCCAGTGTACTTAATTTATCCTCGGGTAGTTCCTAAGTTCGTTCCTCGCTTTAAACGCTTCTCCGAACTCGAACCGCACTCTTATCACACCGCACTCGCACTTAAATGCACCGCACCGGGTCTTCTAACCTTTCCCAGAGAGTGTGTGTGTGTGTGAAATGGTGTTGGTGTTGTGTTTCCATTTTGAACGGTAATTGCTTTCTATTTATAGGCTGAAACTGCGCCGAAGTCGGACCGACGTCTAAAAAGAAGTCAGCCCGACGTACGCATGTCGGACCGACGTCTAAAACCATATCGGTCCGACGTCGAGCTGAGTCACCAAACACGCGTCACAGCCTCCTGATTTGCTTCAGCAATACACGTTGGACCGTTATGCTTGGGATATCGGTCCGACATACCTTATTTTTTTAGATTCTCCTCGTCGAAACACCCAATGTTCATATATTATGGCTCCCGTAACTCATTTTCTAGCTCGAGATATGCTTATGTGAAGTTTTGAGCTATTTCCGGGCGAATAGTCTTCAAGTTTCGAACCCGGTTGGGTTCTTTGGCCACGTTTCTCAACCGACACGTGTCCCATCTTATATTTAGGGGTTTTGGGATGTTACAGAAAGTGGAAACCGAAATACTAGCGCTAGAAAGTGGAAACTGAAAGGTTAGATTATCTGATATTCTACTTTATTTTTATATATTTAATCATTTAAAAATATAAAATTATATAGTTTTGATAAATAGGTTATAAACAGGGTGTGTTAACATGTTAACCATTTAACAAGATTAGTTAAACGTGTCTAATCGTGTCATAAACGGGTTAGAGGGGTTGAACTCGTTTAGACACGATTTTAATAGTGTCATAATCGTGTCGACCCGTTTATGACCCATATCCCTTTAACTCAAACTCAAACCTGCTTAACTTCGTGACGTGTCAGAAATTGTCAGCCCTACTTACCACTGTGCAACCCCTTTAAAGGTACAATAATTATAAACTTTACATAGTATTGTTTGGAAATATTGGACCATTTTGTATATGGATGAGACTGAATCGTGCAAGTGTGAAGCAATATCGGGTCATGTCTCATGTGGTCATGGGGATAGGGTGGAATGGGTGTGGACCATGTCCAAATGGCCACTACTCCACCATTTCCATTGTTCATGTACAATTCACATCTCTTGATGATCAAACTTTGTGGGTTTCAATGTTTCATTGACATAGACTACTCAATCTCCTAGTTCTTTACCTACTAAAACATTTTAATAATAAATATTCAACTAAAAATTATTTTATTTTATTTGATATTTAATTTAGGAAAATAAATAGCTTTTAAATACCTAAAGAAAAGAAAATTAGTTGTTTTTTAAACCATGCCAACTCACATTCATATGTATAATGTGTCCTCAATTATTGAAAGTATACTTTCTTGTAACATGATCAAAATAATACCTAAAGACATCACATGTTTCACACCCTTTTTCCTTCCCTTTTTCCCCGATTGACGACTATTATGGTTCATAAACACACGTACAAACACGCGTATTTGATCCAAACATGTAATCACACATAAAATACAAGATCCAAATCCATTTATAGACACAAATTACATATTCATTTACAAACCCTAAGTCAAATGTTCTTGCCAAATCAAAATGAAAACACTATAAAAATAAAATAATTAAAAATACGGTTATAATTATGGGAGAACTTTGTATGACATGCTGCTTTAATTGAAAGAAATTATAATATGTTATCTTTATTAAAACTACAAGTATAGCATGTTACCCTGTGTTTCTCCTAAAATAATAAGTTAATCTAAAATTTGATTAAAATTTAAACCATTTCATAAACAAAATAAGTATTTGGACCATCTCATATATGAACCTTAACCATTCGAGCACATGATGTGTTTGACAGAAATGAACATGACCCCACCCAAAAAGAAAGCCAATGCATTCTTTTTGTAGGAAACTAACCCCACAAAACAAAAGAAAGAAACCTTTAGACAAAATTTCCAAAAGAAATTAGGTACCTTGCCTTTGGTATTTAGTATATTTTCCAAAAGAAATGAGGTATTTTGCCTTTGGTACTTAGTATTATCCATGATCAATGATAGGAGTTCATGGAGACGTTGGAGACGTATGATAAAGGTTATGGACTTTTAGGACGGTAGAGAGAGTTATCGCCCTTTTTTTCTTAAGGATTTAGCCTTTTCATACTTTTTGGTTGCATTTTACATTGGTTTTTGGCCCTTCACTCTCTGTATAGACTTGTTAAAAGGTGTATAGGCACTCATTAGAAGATTTCTGCTACATTTTTCATGTCACTCTGCTCTTTTACTTGTCACTATTATAGTCCGTCTTATCATTATGTGGTGCCAGTAGTTTACTGTAATTATTTGTGTTTTGCTACTGCTTTGATTATTTATACGACATTCTATGTAATATGGTTATTAAACTTCTATGTTATATGATTATTAAACTTTTCATGCAAAAAGGTTTTTGTAGTCGGGGGTCTCAACGGATTCAACGTCTCTATCTTTCGGGTTAGAGGAAAGGTTTGTCCTCATCTCATCCCCTCCCCCTACCTCTAACTTTTGCTATGAATGGGATCTTATATGGTAGTTTGTTTGTTATTTCTTTCTGTCTGAATTTCTATATTTTTATGGTAAACAACCATAGAATAATATATGTTTTAGATTTTACGATGAGTTGCTATTAATTTTAAGATTGCATTTATTTTACATCACCACCTTTCACTTCATCCTCCTCCTGCCCTCCTTCCGTAACATTTTACATACACCGGATTGTTTCGCACATAAAAGAATTTACTCCATCTTTTTCATAGTAATTCTCTACAATGAACTAGCTACTTCTCATAAACATTCTTCCTCCTTGGTCTACTCCTCCAGCTAGGGGGTGTTCATCGAATCGAATTTCGTGTAGAGTTATTCGAACTTTGAAGTTTTGAAGATGCATTCGAATTCCAATTAATAATATCCTTTAAAGTTTCCACTTTTAGACTTTCTTTAAGATATCATAAAATAAACCTATGAAACTAATAAAACATCAAATGACCAAAATACAAAATTGCAACATACAAAATACAAAATTAGTCAAATGATGAAAAATTCAAAATAAAGTAGCAACATCAAGCATTCATATATGAAAAAAGATGGTAGACTTGTTGAAGAAGTCCAATAAAATGTATATAGAAGCACATGTTTTTAAAGTCATATATATATAGAAAACAATAAATATATATATATATATATGATTTTAGTTCAAACTGAATCAAATCATAAATTAGAATTTGATATGAAATTAGAAATTTGATTTCAAATCGGATGCAAATCTAATTTGAAAATTTAAAAACCGAATTCGACATGATCTTCGACGGGCGCCCAACTATGGCCCCTGAATACTCCACATTATGAAGGAAAAACACGTGGTATCTTTATTATTAACGTTGGATCCGCTTGGATTTTATGCAGTGAAATTGCATTGTTAAGGTAAAAAATTGTTAGCTATCAAAGAAGAAGAATCTAAGAGGAAGGGGGAAATTTCATTCGATCAATAGCTAACTTCTTACAAATGCCCTAATCCGTTATTTAACATCCTCTATCTAAAAAACCACACAACGGTAGTTACTAATGACTCCCCATAGTTACAACTCTAGTCCTTATCGTTTACAATTTTACAATTCCAGTCCCTTTACTATTTAGAACATAACAAAACTTCCCTCCCCAAAAGAATTCTTGACCTGGAAGATTTATGTTGTCCTTTTCCATTTCCACTTAACTAACCATCTTTTTATCACTTCCTTTTTACACCCAAGTTGGTTGGACCATGAATTTCCTTTTAAACTTCATTGAACTTGATGAATTGTTATTACAGTCAAGCCCATGTGGTACTCTAGATAGAATCCATTCCCTACCTTCTGTGTATACTTACTGTCCTAAATGTACAAGCAATTTAAGCACAAACCCCCTCATCTTCAATGCAACAATTGAAGAACCCAAATTGCCTAATGTACAACTCTTCACCATTCTCTACAACATCAACAGAATCTGTACACACAAAAATCGAACCCTTTATTCGATTACAAACACAAACTCTTCCTTGGCCACCCTTCATCTTCATCAGAAGCAAACAAGGCCACCGAGAGGCCGGCCAGTTTATTCCTATCCAGTCGAGAACGAGCTACTCTCGACTGCTTTGGAGCATTTGGAGCTTCAATCTCATCAACATCCGATTGATCGGGTTGATCAATCGAACAGAGAAAAGCAGGGACCTTTGTTGGTGTACTGTATGCAAAATGCTGTTTCTTTGCAATCATAGCCTGCATTATAATTCAATTGACATGTTATAATCAAATTCTTTGTTTCTTTTAAACCCTAATTATTGAATTGATTAATCTGCAAATGGGGAATCAAACTTACCGCTTCTCTAATCGCCTTCGATACATGAAATAGTCTCTTCAGATCATCATGTTCCACACCACATAAAACCTTGATCTGTAAAAATAAAAACACACACACACAAACACCATCACTATGTGTAAAACTAGCGGAGAGCTACTTGAGATTGGCTCACTAAAAACTTGAATCAAACTAAGCTTAACCTTTTATCAGAGCTCATTTTACAAACGAGCACGAGCCAGAGCTTCGCATTTCAAGCTCGAGCCAGGTCACGAGTATTTTATTTAATAAATTAAATATATATTTATATATAAAAAAAATAATTAAATAATATATATTAAGTTATACATAAAAATTATAATTATAAATAAATATAAAAGTAATTTTAAAAAATAACAAATGTCCTAAACGGGACATCCGGTGGTGTACCTCAGACCAAAACATCATGGGATCAAATCATGCAGATTACAGATTATGACAGAGCTCGAGCATTAGTAATAAAGCTCTAAACGAGCCGAACCCGAGCTTGAGCTTTCTTTAACTTAAACGAGCTGAACCCGAACTTCTAAACAAGCTCGGACTCGGCTGATTAGAACAAAAAGATGATTCCACATTCATGGATTTCAAACTTACAATAACATCCTGAGGGAGAGCTTCAATCAAAGATCTTTCAGAACTAAAACCGTCTCCGATTGATCGTTTCTTCGTCGGTGAAACCACATCGATAGAATCTTCGATGTCCATTTCATACACAATAAAAATCCTCTTTCTACCAAATGAACTCGTACGTTTAACTAACCCTAACGCCATTGTACACCTGATAATTCAATCAATCAGTTAAAAATTCGAACAAAAAGAAACCCTAAATCGAATAAAACTTGAAATCTGTAAACACAAACCTTGTTTTGAAGTGGATATAAACCCTAATTTGAAACTTCTCGTCGTCGTAAATTGGGATTATTGCGACAGTTTTTTGTGGTAGTGGTTTAAAAGATGACACGTTTGGTGAAGTGGATGGACGGTTAGGATTGAGTGGAGGTGTACTTGTGAGTTTGTTCGATTTATATTATATGACCACCTGGTCAACGTCAAAGGCGGTTAATTACCATGCCTGCCGGCATGGTAGATTATGATTAATATAATAAAATTTTGATTTTTGTAGATGGATTATATGATTTTTTTCAGTAAATAAATTAGTTAAAATATAACAAGAATGATTCAAACGTTAAGTAGGAAATTACTTTAAAAAATATGATATTTAAAAAATATTTTATTTACATGATTAGGCCAGTTTTAACCATTGCTCTAAATTGTTATATTTGTAAAAAAAAACAATATTTAGGTGTTAATTTAACTATATTACGTTATCAAATACAAGATTATCCTACTAAAAGGTTTATTATTTGTAAAATATCTTTTCCAGAATGAAGTTTATTAAGATCAGTTTACGAACAAGATTGATGAAACTTTTTTTGGTAATGCACTTGTGTTCTATACCTACAAAAATGTTTTCGATAGTGCTATATAAATTAATTTTACAAACGGTTTTAATATATGGAAATCAAATATTACAATTACAGGTTGAGAGTTGTTTTCAAACTTTTTTTAGCACACTCCAGCTTGGGCTGAGTATGTGGACTTCAAGTGGTTATGACATGATGTATTTACCATTGCACTGCCCCTCGAAGGTTAAGTCGTTCTCAAACTTTTTCTTTAGCAAACCGTAGCTTGCACAAGGCATGTGGTCTTCAAGATGTTATCAGGAAACTAGTAGAAGCTTAGTTCGAACATGATAGAAAACTAGTAGAAGCAGAATTCGAACCTGAGACATCTGCTAAAGGGAATCATGTACTAACCATTACACCGCCCCTTTAAAGTTGAAACATTCTCAAATACATTGATTGGTAAAAGAAGATTAATTGGTGTAGATAAAGCATGCGCAAAAGTTTCTGTTGTGACCCCGTTTGAAAATTTATGATTTCGCCAATTTCATGTTAACCTATTTTTCACGCAAGTTAATTTTCAGATTGTTTCATTTCATGTTAACATATTTTTCACTTAATTTAATTTAATTTTGTTGTATTTTACATTGACATATTTTTCAGACGTAGTTATCAGAATGGTTTTGATATTTGTAGGTTAATCGGTTCGTGTCCTCGGACTTTGAATCTGGCAAACCAATCCAAACACCAATGATTTCATTCGATTATGGTTTAAACCGAACCAAAAACTGATTTATCACATCGATATGGTTGTAATTTGGTTTGTTTGGATTGGTTTGGTTTTAGGTTTATTTAATTTGTACACACACTCATGAACACGTTTTCTCACTTAATTATTTATGATCTCAAAATATTAATCAAAACAAAAGTTTTCAATTCTGTCACTAAAAGTTCTATTATATTGACTACGTGTTAGTAAATAGTAACTTAATGGTAAAGTTCTTTACCCAAGTTTTTTAACCATTTTACTTTTATAAGTTTCTAGTAATGTTTATGTTATGCTCTATTGAATCTTTTATTTTTAAACGATGTTGTAGATTTAAACGGTAAAAACATGTAAATCTCGAATTAGCGGATTGACCCAATTACCCAAACCCAACTTGAATATCAAAAATATTAAATTTGAATATCTTAAGTGTGATTTTATCTTTATACAAAATGAAAGCGATTTCGTTTTTTATGTAACATAAGGTCTTTAATATTATCAACGCTCTCACTGTAACGCGTGGTTTACGTTAAGGTTTTGTATTTTTTATATAAAGTTTCGACGACTTTGATTTATTTCGAGTTTTAACAAGCCACAACGTGTATGTTTTGTTTTTTTTATATAAAGTTTCGAAGATGTTAATTTTTTTCACTGTTTTATGCGCCGCAAAACACGAGTTAACACATCTCTTTTTTTTATATAAAATTTCGAATTTGTTACTTTTTTAGGTTTAACGCGCCGCAAAGTGTGGGTTGTAATACTAGTTGTTTTCTTAAACCAAAATTGCAAAAAGAGTTGTAATCATAATTTATGAACTCTTTCCGGCCTACCTTGCGCAAATTCGAGAGCTAAGTCAAGCACCAGGTACACCCTTTTATAAACGCGTTGTTGATTTGTATGCGCATCTCATGGTGACCACAACCCTGATGATCATATAATCAACTATGTTCATTTGTATCATGAACTAGCTTTTGATCATCCCTTTCTCAAAAATCATACTAGTTTGCTTTTCTCCCTATGCATTTATATGTATGTTAGATTAAAGAGTAATGTTTTTTTCATTGATAAACAATGATGACATCAAAGTGTTCTCCATGATGGATTTTTAAAAGATGGACCATTATCATCATAAAAGCAAGAATCAAATTACACAATTGTGGCTTTCAAATGAAAAATGGCCAAAAGGGTCTATCCCCATTAGAAAAGCAAAGATAGAGGATATACTAAGAGAGCCACTTTGATGTCTTGAATTCACAAAAGCAAAGATTTTAGACTAGTGATTCATATCTTGAATTGCTACTTCACATTGATAGTCGGTGATATCAAGGTGAAGTCACTATATAACAGTAACTTCAACTGCCATAAGACAAAATGTCTCATACCTGATATCTTTAGTTTTATGACATGCTCTGAAGTCGCTATCTTAGATAGCGACTAACCCAGAATTGAAAGAAAAGAATACCATATTTATTATTAATCCTTTCGAAAATAGCCCATTTAAAAAATAAAAAAAAATTCGGTGCAAAGATGAAAGCAAAGGTTGTTCTTTTATTAGAAATCACATCATAACATACAACACAAGGTTGTTAATGTTACATCTTAACCGACACAACACAAGAACTAACACAACATACAACAATCACTATATAAACTAAAACCGGCTCCTTTTTGTTACATTTCCATCCAAAAGCTCAGTTTTTTTCTGGGCTTTAAATAAAGCATGTTCTTCGCCTTCAAACAGGTGAAAACCGAGAAAGTTTTATCACTATACACAATATCAAGACTTCTTTATGTCAACTGTATTTAACCGCCAAATACGCCTTTAAAACAGCTAAACCGAGTGCGGTTACCTTATAAACGAAATCACAGTTACGGGTCTTCTTCCAATTCAACGATTTGCGCCCGTCTTTCAGCCGCTTGTTTCCTTATGAAAATGCCCCATCTCAATGCCGCCTTAAGTTTAAGCCACCCCACCACAGCTTTCCCAGAAGAACGGGTTTTATCCATATCGAATCCATACCCAAAGTTAGAAGGTGTGTTTGGCATATAACCTGTTGAATACGGGTAATAACTTTCGTTAACATGACTACCCGAGGTTTGACCATGGGCCCCACCATTGCTCATGTTGAATAACCGAAGCAAATGCTGCATATCTTCATTTTCAAGCATTTCATGACTTCTCATGCGGATTTCTTCTTCGGGAAAGTAATCTTCTAGTCCTCTAAATGAAGAGCTCAAATTCAATGTTTTGGTGTTTCCAGAAAGGAAATTGGGAGCGGATGATTGTGTCAATCCAAGGGCCAGGATGTTGTTATCGTTCGCAGGAGGCTGTTGTGAACCATTGATCAAGGGATTGTGAAGAGTAAATGAAGTTGTATCGAATTGAGTAGGCGCATTCAGATTCATGTTCTGTGATTCCACAGCGTATCTAGTCGTGACACTACCATCATAACCTACACAAGAAAGGATAAACGTCCGATTACTCAAGGGTATTTTGGATATTTCACTGGTACGCATGATAAATAAGTAAAATAAGCAGTTACCTCCTATGGTGACGCCTGGATTTGAAGTAGGTTGTTCTTGAAAGGCGGGAGGTGGTAGACTGAGTTGATGATCAAACGAGTTTGAATAGTTTTGTGGGCCCATTCCCATGTCAATTTGTGGAGCGGGGGGTTTTATCTGATGAGCTCCTAAAAATGATTTTCCATCGTACTCCACCACATGCATCCAGTTATCGTATGCCTTCTTCATCAAGGTATCTACAAACACCTGCACATATAAAAAGGATTCACAATCCGTGATCATCTTATATTTTTTATCGTTACATGCAATCATACATACACAAATGCCATGTTTGTGTGTGGGAGGGAGGGGGAGGGGGGTTGAGGGGGTTCTCATTTGAGAACAGTCTAGCTATCTTGGATAGAGATAAGGTTTGCTTTCATCTCACCCTCCCTAGACCCTACACTATGAGTGGGATATTACTGGGTACGTTTGTTTGTTTGTGAATCCTACTAATATTGACACACAAGATCTTACAAGTTTTTTGTCTTTTTGAAGGGTAGTTTAGAAATTATCTACGACACTTGCTACATAAAAGTATTTTCAAAT
The DNA here is from genome assembly GCA_023525975.1 of Smallanthus sonchifolius. Classification (NCBI taxonomy): domain Eukaryota; kingdom Viridiplantae; phylum Streptophyta; class Magnoliopsida; order Asterales; family Asteraceae; genus Smallanthus; species Smallanthus sonchifolius. The sequence continues at coordinate 84,169,757 of CM042036.1, forward strand.
CAGAGAAGCGCGTCATTAGGAAAAATTAGTATTGCAAACAGTCAAACTTGGTAATTGTATATTGTATTTCATAATGAAGATTACATGTGAATATATAGAATACAAATTTACATATAGCACCCTCTCTAATAAACTAATGCTATAACTATCTAAATACTATCTAATATTCCCCCGCAAGCTAAGGCCGAGAAACAACCTGTAGCTTGGACCTTGATAGAAGAAATCGTTGTGAAGGCAATGGCTCATTGGTAGAAATAAACTGGACGATGAGTTTTCCTTGAGCAACCTTCTCTCGAACAAAGTGAAAATCGACTTCTACATGTTTTGTACGAGCATGAAAGACCGGATTTGCTGACAAATAGGTAGCGCCTAGATTATCACACCATAGTGTGGGAACGGTAGTCATAGGAACACGTAGTTCACGCTATAATGTTTCAAGCCAGGTGATGTGGGAGCATTCGGATTCAAACCCAGATCCGAAGACGACCCGGATGGACCGGTCAACCCAGTGGCCCAGGGTGGATGGTGGCGTTGCATGGGGTGGAGTTAATCTCCTAACTTCCTAATTTGGTGGATATGTTTACTTTATCTCTATCTATTTATTTTATCTCTATCTTTAGTTTGTTACTTTGTTTGTTTTGAGATTTAATTTCCTCGTTATCCGTTGAGATTGAACTTCAAATATGTTTTCTTTTGGTGTTGAAAACTTAGTTTTTGGATTATTGAATTATGATTCACTCAAAGTTTTGAGTTTGAAGCTTATTTGGATTAACAAGAGTTTGAGCCATTTGATTGTTTACGTTAAACTGCATCATTTGGTATCAGAGCTTTTGGTTTTCAAATGGCTCGGCGTGAAGATGAATACTTGCTCGCTCGTAGAATCGCCGACAGAGGCAACGACAGGGGTGTCATATGTACACATGCTCGTGGAGAAGATCAACCTTCAACTCGCAGAACCGCCGATAGAGGAAGTGGTGGAGTTGGTCCCAACCCACGTGATCTTAAGATCAAAAGACTCTGGCAACGAGTTCGCGATCTTGAAACGCAACAAGAGATTAAACGGCTCCGAAAACGAGTCCGAGATCTTGAGTTACAACGGGAGAGGCGCGTTAAGGAATCCGAATCGGGGACCATCGTCTGGGACGATGTGAACGAGGAAGAGGAGCATCCGTTTGGCCGTCACCCACCCAGGTTCTACGAACCAATCTCTCAGGAGTGTTTATCGGAAGACGAACCGAGATTCGATGAAGACGGGATTGATTTTGATGAAAACGAATGTCTATTTATAAAACAAGCTTTTAGCGAGACTAACGATCTAAATGAAGAACTAGTGGAAGAAAAGGGTGATGATCGAACGAACAACCCAACGATCACAGAAGGTGGGGACTTTGTTAAAGTAAAACATGAAATTAAACAAGAAATCGGTCGACAAAGTGTTATGAGTAATAACAATGGCCAATCAGGTACAATTGGTGGCATATGCGTGAATGTGATGACCAAGTTTCTATTTGCATCAGGTACGATTTCTTGTTTAATTGATGAAAACGAATGTCTATTTATAAAACAAGCTTTTAGCGAGACTAACGATCCAAATGAAGAACTAGTGGAAGAAAAGGGTGATGATCGAACGAACAACCCAACGATCACAGAAGGTGGGGACTTTGTTAAAGTAAAACATGAAATTAAACAAGAAATCGGTTGACAAAGTGTTATGAGTAATAACAATGGCCAATCAGGTACAATTGGTGGTATATGCGTGAATGTGATGACCAAGTTTCTATTTGCATCATTGACATGTTGGTCAACCAAAGGGGTCGTTGACTTTCAACCACAGAACTATGATTCAATAAAAGAGGCCAAATTATCACACTTGTATGGAATTAATTTAGACAATATGGCCCAAGTAAACCAGGTTTTTATTTCCAAAACAATGGTGAAAATTGAAGACCTACAAGCTGGACTTGGAGAGGAGGATGGGTTCAAATTCAAGTTATACATAAAAAAAAATTATCTTCGAATTCATAAAAAATCGTTGGTCCGGAAAAAAAGGAGCCGATATTTTTGACGTTCTCAAGACTCGAGGACGAGTCTTTTTCGAAGATAGAGAGAATAAGGCATGGGAACCCGGTAACCCAATAGACCTGAGACCAGATGACCCAGATCCTGCCAACCCAGGTGATACGAGGCCAGCACCATACAACACAAACCGTGCAGGTACACTACTTAAATTGAACCAGGAATGCATATATGGTCCCTTCGACCCAGGTGGTTTTGGTCTAGATTTGTGTTGTCAAGCTTATGCAAAACTCGAGGACGGGTTTTTTTCAAAGAAGGGGAATATGATGCGGGAGCATCCGGATTCAAACCCAGATCCGAAGACGACCCGGATGGACCGGTCAACCCAGTGGCCCAGGGTGGATGGTGGCGTTGCATGGGGTGGAGTTAATCTCCTAACTTCGTGATTTGGTGGATATGTTTACTTTATCTCTATCTAATTATTTTATCTCTATCTTTAGTTTGTTACTTTGTTTGTTTTGAGATTTAATTTCCTCGTTATCCGTTGAGATTGAACTTCAAATATGTTTTCTTTCGGTGTTGAAAACTTAGTTTTTGGATTATTGAATTATGATTCACTCAAAGTTTTGAGTTTGAAGCTTATTTGGATTAACAAGAGTTTGAGCCATTTGATTGTTTACGTTAAACTGCATCATTTGGTATCAGAGCTTTTGGTTTTCAAATGGCTCGGCGTGAAGATGAATACTTGCTCGCTCGTAGAATCGCCGACAGAGGCAACGACAGGGGTGTCATATGTACACATGCTCGTGGAGAAGATCAACCTTCAACTCGCAGAACCGCCGATAGAGGAAGTGGTGGAGTTGGTCCCAACCCACGTGATCTTAAGATCAAAAGACTCTGGCAACGAGTTCGCGATCTTGAAACGCAACAAGAGATTAAACGGCTCCGACAACGAGTCCGAGATCTTGAGTTACAACGAGAGAGGCGCGTTAAGGAATCCGAATCGGGGACCATCGTCTGGGACGATGTGAACGAGGAAGAGGAGCATCCGTTTGGCCGTCACCCACCCAGGTTCTACGAACCAATCTCTCAGGAGTGTTTATCGGAAGACGAACCGAGATTCGATGAAGACGGGATTGATTTTGATGAAAACGAATGTCTATTTATAAAACAAGCTTTTAGCGAGACTAACGATCTAAATGAAGAACTAGTGGAAGAAAAGGGTGATGATCGAACGAACAACCCAACGATCACAGAAGGTGGGGACTTTGTTAAAGTAAAACATGAAATTAAACAAGAAATCGGTCGACAAAGTGTTATGAGTAATAACAATGGCCAATCAGGTACAATTGGTGGCATATGCGTGAATGTGATGACCAAGTTTCTATTTGCATCAGGTACGATTTCTTGTTTAATTGATGAAAACGAATGTCTATTTATAAAACAAGCTTTTAGCGAGACTAACGATCCAAATGAAGAACTAGTGGAAGAAAAGGGTGATGATCGAACGAACAACCCAACGATCACAGAAGGTGGGGACTTTGTTAAAGTAAAACATGAAATTAAACAAGAAATCGGTTGACAAAGTGTTATGAGTAATAACAATGGCCAATCAGGTACAATTGGTGGTATATGCGTGAATGTGATGACCAAGTTTCTATTTGCATCATTGACATGTTGGTCAACCAAAGGGGTCGTTGACTTTCAACCACAGAACTATGATTCAATAAAAGAGGCCAAATTATCACACTTGTATGGAATTAATTTAGACAATATGGCCCAAGTAAACCAGGTTTTTATTTCCAAAACAATGGTGAAAATTGAAGACCTACAAGCTGGACTTGGAGAGGAGGATGGGTTCAAATTCAAGTTATACATAAAAAAAAATTATCTTCGAATTCATAAAAAATCGTTGGTCCGGAAAAAAAGGAGCCGATATTTTTGACGTTCTCAAGACTCGAGGACGAGTCTTTTTCGAAGATAGAGAGAATAAGGCATGGGAACCCGGTAACCCAATAGACCTGAGACCAGATGACCCAGATCCTGCCAACCCAGGTGATACGAGGCCAGCACCATACAACACAAACCGTGCAGGTACACTACTTAAATTGAACCAGGAATGCATATATGGTCCCTTCGACCCAGGTGGTTTTGGTCTAGATTTGTGTTGTCAAGCTTATGCAAAACTCGAGGACGGGTTTTTTTCAAAGAAGGGGAATATGATGCGGGAGCATCCGGATTCAAACCCAGATCCGAAGACGACCCGGATGGACCGGTCAACCCAGTGGCCCAGGGTGGATGGTGGCGTTGCATGGGGTGGAGTTAATCTCCTAACTTCGTGATTTGGTGGATATGTTTACTTTATCTCTATCTAATTATTTTATCTCTATCTTTAGTTTGTTACTTTGTTTGTTTTGAGATTTAATTTCCTCCTTATCCGTTGACATTGAACTTCAAATATGTTTTCTTTTGGTGTTGAAAACTTAGTTTTTGGATTATTGAATTATGATTCACTCAAAGTTTTGAGTTTGAAGCTTATTTGGATTAACAAGAGTTTGAGCCATTTGATTGTTTACGTTAAACTGCATCACCAGGTGAGCTCAGCAACGGTATCAGTTAAGGCTTTATACTCGGGCTCTGTTGATGACCGAGAGACAGTTTTCTACTTCCGAGCAGACCAAGAAACAAGATTCGATCCAAGATATATGGCAAATCCCCCGGTGGATCGACAGTAATCGGGGCACCCAGCCCAGTCAGCATCAGAAAAGGCACGTATGGCGGGATTTTTAACATCAGTGTAGGCATGTAAAAGAGAACCAGAATCCTGTCTGAGTAAGAGACCATACGCAGTAGTGCCTTGGAGGTAACGAAGAATCCGTTTCACTGCAGACCAGTGATTTTCTGTGGGAGAGTGCATAAACTGGCAGACTTTGTTAACTGCAAAAGTAATATTCGGGCGAGACAGAGTAACATATTGAAGGGCACTGATAGAGATAAGCCACCAATCCATTCTAAAGATAAACCTAAAATGTTACTTATGTATTCTAGAAGGGGCAAAGGGGACTTTCCTAATAGTGGCTAGGAGTTTGTTAGAGGAGAGATAGTATAAGTAGGAGAGAATAAGGCGGGGTGAGATATCGGTGAGTTTGTTAGATTTGTGAGGGCTCCTACATGATGTATGGAGAGAAGGCATAGCCCTGGATCATCTTTGTAATTTCCTTTTTGACCATTAATACAATCCTTCTATTGCTTGTTCTTATTTTTCTTCTCCAATCCAGATCTGAGTCTCAATCTACTGTTCTAATCTCTATCAGTGGTCCGACCTGCTAGTGACCTACCATAATCATGGTGAATCAACAATCTCGTTTGGATACTCATGAGCAACAGATTCAGCAACTCCAATCGGATGTTACCGAGATCAAAGCATCGCTCACCTCTTTGACTGTCGATCGAGAGGAGTCGGTGGAATTCCGGCGGGTGGTGTTAGCTTGGATGAAGTCGCAAAAGAAGACACCTGTGGATGGTACGTCGAGTTCTGGCCCTTCAATTGTGGATTTCTCTTCGCCCGATCCCAAGTCTGAATCATCGCCAAGCTTACCATGGGCAGTGAAGAAGATTAAGCTCCCTGAGTTTTCTGGTTTTGATCCTCAAGGATGGATTTAAAAGGCGAATTTGTATTTCGATATCAATTCTACTTCCGATGACCTTCGATTGCGACTCGCTCAATTGAGTATGAATGGTGTGGCTCAGCACTGGTTCACGATCATCACCTAGGTTCGTCCTTCCCTCTCATGGACAGATTTTCAATCCGAGCTATTACAACGTTTTAGTGGTCTAGAAATTCAAAATCCATATGAGCAACTTGCCAATATCCAGCAATCAGATTCCATTTATGATTATATTGACGATTTTGAGTACCTCTTGTCGTTGGTTCCTCGTTTGCCGGAATCTCAAGGATTGGGGTATTTTGTGGTTGGTTTAAAGGACGATGTGAAGCAGTGGGTGCGTCTCCATCGCCCTCATTCTCGTTTGGACGCCATGTATTTGGCCAAGGATGTTGACGCAATGTTACGTCCTGGTTCCGGTAATTCATCACTTACTCGTTTTGGATACCTTCATCCGATGGGGTGGACTGCTTTAGGTTTGGGTGAGGGGTTTCCTATTGGCAGCCGTTCTAAGGCCAAGGGCTCTGCTAGTTTGGATTCTGTGGCTAAGGGTTCTTCCATCTCCTTGAAGGGTGTTTCCATTGTGGTCAAATGTCCGGAGGGCACACTTCGGGTTCTACTTTTAGGAGAGGATGAGTATGATTCTTTGGAGGGGGAAAATTGTTCACTGGAGGCTCTGGGTCCACCGGTTGCACTGACGACAGGAGACTCTCCTACAGGTTCGATTATGGCTCTGGAATCTGCGGGTCTGTTGGCTGAACAGGGAGGTGCTACAACGTTGAGAATCGCAGGAAATTTACAGGGGAACCCGGTTTGTATGTTGGTTGATAGCGGGGCGACACATAATTTTGTTTCTCGTCGCATGGTTCTTGCTTTGGGTCTTTCCATCACCACCTTCCCTGGAATTCAAATCACTTAGGGTGCTGATCAACGAGTTTTTGTCACCGACCGCTGCCTTAATCTCCCGGTTCAAATTGGTTCCTGCACCCTTGTGTTGAATGCTTTGGTATTTTATGTGGGCAACCTTGACTTGATTTTGGGAATGGAGTGGTTACACTCTTTGGGTTGGTTCATGATTGGCCTAATTCCTTGATGCAATTTGTTTACAAAGGCAATACAGTTCAATTAAAGGGGCTCCCTGCTGACCTGTCTTCTCGGGCTGCTATGCCAACCGAACCTTCTCAGACTGCGTCAGTTTGCAACTGCAAGTCTTGAGGTCAAGACTTTATTGGAAGGGGAAATAGTGATAGAGATAAGCCACCAATCCATTCTAAAGATAAACCTAAAATGTTACTTATGTATTCTAGAAGGGGCAAAGGGGACTTTCCTAATAGTGGCTAGGAGTTTGTTAGAGGAGAGATAGTATAAGTAGGAGAGAATAAGGCTAGGTGAGATATCGGTGAGTTTGTTAGATTTGTGAGGGCTCCTACATGATGTATGGAGAGAGGGCATAGCCCTGGATCATCTTTGTAATTTCCTTTTTAAGTACCATTAATACAATCCTTATATTGCTTGTTCTTATTTTTCTTCTCTAATCCAGATCTGAGTCTTAATCTATTGTTCTAATCTCTATCAGGCACCCACAACATGACGGTATTTAACCGGATTATCAAATGTAGGACTATCACCAAGAGACAAATTAGCGGTAGTAGTGAGGGCACCAGCTTAGCAGTAGAGAGGCCGGCACGTTCAAGAAGCTCTTTAATGTATTTTTGTTGTGAAAGGATCATATCAGCACCTTTAGGAATTATCTCAATCCCCAAAAATTAAGTAAGAGGACCCATGTCCTGGACCGCAAAGGTAGTACTCAAGCGTTTAACAACCTGGTTGATGGCGATGGGGTTATTACCTGTCAAAATAATGTCATCAACATAAACCAACATGTATAAGAGCGTCCCCAGAGCAGCGTAAATGAAGAGAGACGGGTCTGTTTTGGACCCTTTGAAACCGAGGGCACATAAAGCCGTGGATAGCCGATGAAACCACGCTCGTGGGGCCTGTTTGAGACCATACAAAGACTTACGAAGTAGGCACACATGATCTGGTTTGTGCTGATCAATGAAACCAGGGGGTTGTTTGAGATACACTGTCTCCTTTAGATCTCCATGCAAAAACGCATTTTGCATGTCTAGCTGTCGTAGTGGCCACCGTTTCATGACAGCAAGGGATAGAACGACTCGTATGGTAGTGGACTTAACCACTGGACTAAACGTATCATTATAGTCGATACCTGGTTGCTGATTAAATCCCTTGGCTACAAGACGAGCTTTGTAGCGCTTAATGGACCCATTTTGGTCTCGCTTTAACTTATATACCCATTTACAGTCAACAATATTAGCACTTGGGTCACGTGGAACCAATGACCAAGTGCCATTCCTCATAAGGGCATTGTATTCCTCGATCATAGCATTGCACCAATTTGGATCCTTGTTAGCAATGGTAAAAGAAGTTGGTTTAGAGGCCCCACTGGTGGTAGTGGTATGAAAAGAAGTCGGATTGTATTTTGTTGGGCGCGTTCGAGGTGGTTAGGTGTTGTCGGAGGGCTGATCAACTGGTGTTTGTGCAGCAGCAGAAGGTTTTGGGCGTCGAGTGTAAGTTTGGAAGGGTGGGGGCTGTGTTGGAGGAGGTGGGCTGGTTGGGCCAAGGGTGTAGGAATAGTGGGCGATGGTGTTTGAGGCTGTTCGGTAGCGGGCTGGTCGGTAAACGAGGATGGAGTAAAAGGGTAGGATGAGACATAAGGGCATGCATGTGGAGTAGGTGTAGAGGTGGTGGGAGACGTTTGAAACGGAAATAAGTGTTCGTAAAACGAACATGCCAAGCGATGTAGATACGATCGGAAGTGGTGTCAAGGCACCGGTAACCATGGTGGGATGTGCTATACCCGAAGAACACACAAGGCGTTGAGAGGAAATCCATCTTGTGCGTGTTGTAAGGGCGAAGATGGGGATAACAATGGCACCCAAAAACCAAAGAGAAATCAGGTTTGTGATTAAACACTTGCTCAAAAAGAGAGATGTTGGAATTAGTGTGTGACGGCATTCGATTAATCAAGTAAACTGCAGTGTCGAATGCAAAATTCCAGAAACGGTGTGGGACACTTGATTAAGCAAGCAATGTGAGACCGGTTTCAACGACATGTATATGGCGTCGTTCAACGAAACCGTTTTGTTCACTTGTATGTGGGCAAGACAAGCGATGAATGATCCCAAGACTGGAGAAAAAGGGAGAGAGATTTCTGAACTCTCCTCCCCAATCTGTTTGGATGGACTTTAATTTGGTGTGGAATTGTCGTTCAACCATAACAAGAAATTGTTTAAAAATGGCATACATATCAGATTTAAGTTTTAATGGAAATATCCACATAAACCTAGAAAAGTGATTAACGCATAATAAAAAATACTTATGACCAGTAAATGAAGTAATAGGGGCAGGACCCCACACATCACAAAAACTAAATCCAAAATATGAGTGCTTTTATAAGTAGATGAAGGTAAATGAAGTTTGGATGACTATCCAATAGAACAAGAATGACAAAACGAATCCAAGTTCTTATTAATAAGTGGTAAACAATATTTTGATAACATAGACTTCAAAAGTTGTGGATGAGGATGTCCAAGCCTTTGATGCCATGTAGTGGAAGAAGCACGTGTGGAAGAAAAAGCAACTTTGAGGACTGGTTGAACTCGAGGAAGACTGAAAGGGTAGAGCCCATCATTACTTGGACCCGTGAGGAGGGTAGTGCGTGTAAACTTGTCCTTCACAGCAAAAAAAGTAGAGTGAAATTCAAAGAACACGTTATTATCATGACAAAACTTTTGAACGAAAAGGAGTTTTTGTTTAATTTCAGGGACATTAGGGAAAAAGTTTTGTTTGGGAAGTAAAAACGTGTGGAACCAATATGAAGAATGGGTAACCCCTTACCATTACCAACATGAAGATGATCCTCACCATAGTAGGGCTCGGCATGATCAAAGTTAGAAGCATCTGGTGCAACGTGATTAGTTGAGCCGGTGTCGGGAAGTCATGAGGTGGATGCTTGAGAGCGATAATCAGCAAAGTTGGCCGACGGTTGTCTTCCCCTCATAGTAGCCGGATCACGATTGGGACACTGTGAAGAAACATGGCCAATGCCACACCTATTGCACGTACTATAGACTGTATTTTGATTGGAAGCCCAACTGAACTGGGCTCTGTTTCCTCCTCCTTGTTGTAATTGCCTCGGCCACGGCGATTGTATGAACCACGACCACGGGTGTTGTGGTTTCCAGACATGTTTGTATAAAAGGCTTGTGGGGTTGTGGACTGTTGTGTTGCTGTTGGCTGTAGTTGAAGGCCAAACTGACCAACAAGTTGTTGGAGCTGTTCTAGAGCCGGTTGAGAGAGGCTGCCACCAGGTGTAGAGGAGGCAGCAGTGGTTGAAAGACTGTTGTTTGAAACTGCGGAGAAGGCTTGAACGGAGGGAACCTCGGGTGTAGATTTCCTGATCATGTAGTCGTGATCAGATAGGAGGCCATGGAGTTTAGTAAACGCGGTTGGGAATTGTCGGGCAAGGAGAGTGGTCTTCAAGCTATTGTATTCTTCACAAAGCCCTGAGAGAACAAGCATAACATCTTTTTCGGGCATTGACGCTCCAATATTTGCTAGGGCATCAGAATACTCTTGAGCCCTAGTGAGATAGGTAGTAGATGTCTCGTTTTCCTGCATCATAATCTTTAGAAGTTGTGTTCTTAAAGTGAATTCCCGTGAAGAGATGTGTGGTGCATAGACACGTTCAAGGGACAACCATAGATCACGAGAGGTAGCCCCTTGAACATGCTGAAACGAGGATTCAGATATAGTGGACATTAGCAACATGCGGACGTGAGCGTCATTGGATACCCAAGCCGCATGGCTAGGGTTCGGGATTTCTGCAGCAGTGGCATCATCTTTGCCAGAGGTGTTTGGAGACTGAATGACAGGAGGCAGACAGAATGTAGCACCATCAACATAACCGAATAGTCCATTGGTAACAAGAAACGGCTGGACCAAAGCTTTCCAGTAGCCATAGTTGGTTGGAGTCAACGTGAAACCAAACTTGTGTGAATTGTGAACTGTTTTCTCAGCAGAGGTGAAGGGAGGAATTGTGGGTGCCATGTGAGATCAGAGGCTGTTGCTCGATAAAGAAAAAAAGGGCAGGTCTGATCAGAAAAAAAAAGGGAACAGGTCTGATGGTCTGATCGGAAAAAAAAAATAGAGAACAATGCTGATCGGAAGTTGTTTTCCTTGATGGCAGTACCAGGTCTGATTGGAAAAAAAAAGACCAGGTCTGATGGCAGTACCAGGTTGACAGCAGAAGAGCCTAGGGTTTTTCCTAGCTCTGATACCAAGTCATACTTGGTAATTGTATATTGTATTTCATAATGAAGATTACATGTGAATATATAGAATACAAATTTACATATAGCACCCTCTATAATAAACTAATGCTATAACTATCTAATACAAACTAACCTTTTGATTATCAGAAAGGGCATCGGTTGCATAATAATGGCCATCAGCAACTAAACCACTTAACTCATAGATGTGATTGAAAACAACACCAACATTTCGCACGTCGTCAGAATAATAAACATAAAGTTTGGGGCTCAAAATACAAGTCTTTGCATGCTCCACAAGAACATCCCACATCTTATTTGACATGCCACTGCCCAATATCTACAAACAATTTCAAGCAAAATGGTTAGCCCCTAAATAATTTAATAATCGATAACACGCATTCAAACATCCCCTTTAGTGAAAAAGCAAAATGGTTAGAAGAAAATGACACAAATCTTACACTTCTCAGCTTCTTTGGATCTCTCACTACGAGACGAAGAAAATCTTCTACAGTATATACGCCAGCTTTGTTTAGCTTCTTGTGAAAAGACCCATCTTTCCCGATCTTCTCCAATCTCCAAACCTCATCGGTTAGAGCTGGTGGATAATGTTTCTTGTAAACTGTAGATCCAAAAGTAGATGTTTTTAATTATATTTAATGCAATATTTGTTTAAAAAAATAAAATTGGACAAAAAAGTGGGGTCTGATAGGTTGGCTACTTGGCTACCCAACCAAACCCCACCAGTTTTGACCTGTTACCGAACCCACACATTTTGCCACCAACAATAAATAAAAATTATTAAAAAAAAAAACTCACGTTCTCCTCGATGGTCTTTAACAGTGAAAGCATCCGTTTTGGCCTCACGAATACGAACCCCTTCACTGTAACCCGATGCAACTTTAAGCCCGAGCCTAAACTTCCTACTTCTTATCCAACTAGAATTGTCGGTAAAAGTCAATTCCCCTAATGTCCCCACGCCTTCTTTTAATACAACTTGTAGTTCACCAGATAAAAGTGGTCGTTTTCCTTCTCGTTCTTTTACCATATGAGCTTCAAATTCTTCTTGGGTCCATCCTTCTTCATCTTCATTATTGAAATCACCTTCAAGCACAACAATATCTAGTTTGATTGAGGATTCTGGGCCGGATGTTACAACATGGCGCGTGTTGGCATCGATTAATACCACATGGATTGCGGCACCTCTTTCTCCTTCTACTTTTCCACCCGTGAAGAGAGGAAGTGATAATTTGGACCTGAAGTGTAGCTGTAAGTCTCTTCCATCGGGCCCTTCTATTCGTTTAGGAGAAACCCTGTTTAAATTTCCCAAAAAAATCAGCAAATAGCACTTTGTTCCTTGAAAACTCTAGTCTTTAACCAGCCATCAAGAAAAATTGTTCGACTATTTATCAAATGTGCAACAGAATCTTGTGAACCCAAATCAATGTCACCAGTTTGTTTGTAATGACAAAAATGGTCAAATAGGTAAGTAATTTTAAAGGTTAGATGGATTTATTTCATCCAGAAGCATGAAGCAGCAAATAATATGAAAAAGACAAGTAAATGGTTTTATTAATTGTTTAAATCTAAAAAAAAATCTTTAGTGAAGACAAATGAAGAGATCTCATTGTACAAATCAATAAATTTTTAATGATCATAATATGCAAAATGGTAAGGTTGTTGCTTTGTGACATTGAGGTCATGGGTTCAAGCCGTGGGAAACAGCCTCCTGCACAAAGTGTAAGGTAAGGCCGCGTACATCATATCGCAAAGCGATCCGCTCCCCGGACCCTGTGCAAATGTGGGAGCTAAGTCAAGCACCGGGTACGCCTTTTAATATGCAAAATGGTAATTTTGACATGCTATAAAAGGAATCTTGCATGAGCAAAACGAAGAAGTTTGAAGAAATCATGTAATCCACAAGCACAAACTAGCAAAGATAGCATCACGAATCTTGGTAAAAAGCCAAAATTTGCAATATTTGACTCTACACATTGTTTGATAAGAGATTAGGGCTGTTTAAATTAGCTTTAAAGCATTAGAAAATAAAGACGGAAAACCCGTACCTTCCATTAACTTTCGCAGGGCCTAACTTTGCTAAGGCACGCTCAACTTCTTCACTAACCTATTTAATCAGCATGTCAAATAGTGTAAGTAGTAATTACAATCAAACGATAGCATCACAAGGTTAATCTTAAATGAATGCTTCTATAAATATTATCCAACCAATATAAAAAACCAGTTTAATAGTTTTTATTTTCTTTTAGGAGAGTGACCGATATCTATCTTGGGATCATATCAGTTGTGATGTCTTCTTTTTCATTAATCCTTGAAGCTAATATACTAAGTTACTACAACTAATCATTGCAAAATAATATTTAAGAATCCCTTCAAAATATGCATTTTAATCCCTCAAAATTGATTAGCAAATTTAGAATCTAAAGTCCTTTTCTATGCTGTTTGATTTATCAATATGACATCACATAAGAAACACAAACAACTAGAAGACGGTTTTAAATCCAGATATGTACAATATTTCACTTGGGGGTAAGCATCTTACAACTCTTCGAAGAATAGGCTCCAACGATGAACAAAGTTTCTGCAAACTATCCACCTTCAAAGCTTCAACAATGACACTGCATAAAAATGTTCCCTTAAAACATTTATATAAAAATATTCTATAAATATATCAAAAGAGACTACTTTAATTAAAAAAATGCATCTTTGCTCATTAGCAGGGGCGGATGTAAGTTGAAGCGGGGGGGTGCACAGGAACCCCCCGAGTTTTGAAATTTTAGTGTAACGGTAGGTAAAAAAACTGGGGTGAACCCCCTAAAATATTATAGGGTGAACCCCCTTACGACGCCGCCCACTGCTGCTCGCTTGATCCGGTTGTGAAGCTATAAAACTAAGAACTCTTTCTTGAACTAAATGTGTGTTCTTGAGCATTCATATGATTAGAGGTAAAAAATTGATAGAAACAAATGAGTAGATGACTCTTAAATACAAATTAGTTGATTTTGTGAACATTTGAAGCATAATTTTCATGTTTTTTTCTTCGCTTTAGGCCTCCAAAAATGGTTGAGCCGCCCCTGCCCGACCCGACCCGACCCGACCAATCGAACCGAACCGAAAATTTTTATGTCCGGCCCTATGAAATTGGATCATCTAAAAACAGTGAACCCCCTGAAAAAAATTCCTGGATCCGCCCCTGCTCATTAGATCTTGCAAAACAACCAATCTTATTTCACCAACTGAAATTGATTTTCTTGAATTTTTTCCTTTGTTATTACATATATGCTTAATTATATTTGATTTAACTCATGTTTTTTCTCCTAATTACTACACTCAAGCTATTCATAGAAGAAGAAAAAATTGCAGGTTTGATGATAATATCTAGGGTTTCCATTGACATACTCAAGTCAAAATATAATAAGCAAACTCATAGAATCATAGATTATACAAATTAGGAAAAAGCAGCTTGATAGTTGCATAACTAACACCAAATTCCCAAAAACTAACAAGAAACAAAATCCACTAAAAACAATCCTTAATTTGACTAAAATAGCAAAGTAATTGAAATATTGACATGATTTAACTGTCAGAATAACTAAATATGGCAACACCCACTTCAATATTTACAATTAATTTGAAGAAAAAAAATATAAAAAAAATTCAAGAAAATACCTGGCAAGAGCTGGTCTTTTCCTATCAGGTTGACCTTCTTCACTACTACTGGGATCTAATCCCCTTTTCTCCATCAACTTTCTTTGCATTTTCTCTGCTCACACAAACCCCTCTTCAGATCTGATCTAACCCTAATTGAATCTTTACTAAAAACACACCAGAAATTGAAAATAAAAAAAGGTTCTTTAGCACTCAAATGGGATTCCAATTAAAAGATAGAAAGATTAAAGAAGAATAAGAAAGCGGGAAAATTAAATGTAGATTTTGGGCCTTTTTTGGTTTTCTTTTTGAGAAATAACCAAGAACTATCAAGTCAGTATCTGGGAAATTTCCTTTTTTTTCTGTTTAATATTTATTCCAATAAATAAAGTGGACTTCCATTGTGGTGGCTGAATAAATTGCATACTCACCCTCTTTGATTTATGAAGTTTCACAAATACCCCTTTGTGGTTATTTTATTTTTTGAACGTCCAGCAAAACATATATATATTAACAAAAGCTACAAAAGTAGCGTAAAGCTGATTACATAATTCAAAGTAAAAACTCCGAAAAACTAAAGACCGTAGGACTCCCAAATTACAATCCGTTTACATATTTTCTAAATTAAAATAGCGCCAATGATTCCACGATACGGTTGTAGCTTTCGAGCGATTCCCCACCCAAAGAAAGCTCAATATTTTTATTTCTTCGATTACCTTGTTAACGTGCACCTGTTTTTGTTCGAATATCATTTCATTCCGCGCTTTTCATAGACACCAAATTGAGGTTGAAATCACTGATTGAATTGTTTTTTTTTTCCTTTTATTGGACTTGCTGATAAAGCTATTAAGAAGTAATGTCTTTTACTCCAAAAGCAAAGAATGATGGTATATTGCACCATTGTGCCATCAAGTCCCATATGGTTTGAGCTATATTATGTCAAACCTCGGGCGTGCAACCGAATTGGTACCTCCAATCTTATTTATTTAGAAAATCAGAGTGAGTGTTTTGCAGCGAAAAATACTTTTGGATTGATCTTTCAACCCGATGGTTGATATTGTATATTTTTCAAATCTGCGGATAAACAAATCATTTCATTTCATGGGAATTTAAATACCCCTTTAGTATACAAAATCATGGTCCTTGACCATTTGCATGTCACTTGCGTAAGCAGGGTAAAACTAAAGCCACAAGGTAGTTGGCCTGTGTCTAGGGAGTTAACCATTTCCAATACCAGGCTACACAAGCATTGGCATCTAAGGGTTTTACCTTTCGGCACCTAACCCTGTGCATAACAAGTGAGTATCCATGTTTAGGAAATTGTCATCCTAAACATTTCCTCTTGTTTCTTATCACTGCAGAGTTATCTTCATGCTAGCAGCACATAACCCTCTCAAAAAAAATTTATATACATTTATCCTCAAGACTATCCCGTAGGAGTAGCCTTACAGATAATCATTGATTATCTGAAAAACATTTTGAAAAATAAAACGTCAGCGAGAACGCCGGTGAATATGTCCATCAGGACTCAATTTGTTTGGCAAATACAGTATCAAAACATTTAACCATAATATGGGTACAATCTACCATTCAGCAGAATTATTTCATCCGAGTGTACAAGCACTGTATGCACCGGTAATTTCCTTAATAGGATTGCTGGCATTACCAGGCTTACTTACCACGATGTCCCATTACCAAGACCCCGTCGTCCCATTACAGACAATTAATAGCCCCGATATGGAAATTTTACCCATAAAGCGTGTATCCCTTGATCAAGTTTTACGTATACTTATGGAGTGAATGTTGTGTGTTGACGCCCTTATGCATCAAACTTTTGAATACATGTATTGCCATTTCGTAAACGCAAAACTTTTAAAGTTTTGAAAATAAAGACATATAAACATATTCACCTTAATTGAGGCTTGATCTTATCTCAATGTAGTCTTTGAGTGCTAGTGATAACCTTAACGCAAGTTCTAGGACAAGTTAGTTTCTTAACGCACGAGTATGAAAATAAGCGAAAGTCAAAAAATAAGCGAAAGTCATATAAATTACCGAAACGATGGCACGTAAACCGAGGAATGAGGTTAGCTCAAGAGATCTTGGAAGTGCTTGTGAGTTTGTGTGTGTCAAAGTGAAGAGTCGGATGCATCTATTTATAGGTTGGTCGCTTGGTCCGTAGCGGACCTTTCCTCCAATTGCGGCTGTCGGACCGTTATGGAGGGGTGTGGCGGTCCGCCACGAGTACACGCGTCAGATTCTAGGGCTGAGTCATCAGACACTTGGCAGCTCCAAAAGTTGCGATAGATTGCGGCTAGCGGACCATTACTTGCGCAGTGGCGGTCCGCCACCCAACCATGTTTACCTTGGCGTACCTGGCTAGCGGACCTCCAAAGAATTAACAGCCTTAGCGGACCGTTAAGGAAGAAGGTAGCGGTCCGCTACCAGTCAAAAATCAATTTTTTTCATTTTTCAACCCTTAAACTTTGGGACTTGGCAATTCCAATCCCTAAGGTTTCAATTTTGGAAAATGAGGACCTCGGAATTGGCCTGGTGTTACATATTACACGAGATGAAGATGTGTCCAACTGATTCATTGTGATCCCCCTAGAATATACACGATGGTGATTCGACATTCATTCTTCTGGCCATTAGCGAATTGCGGGTTGAAAGACGATCTGAAGCCACTCTCCATGCTAAAAAGTTGACTTTCAATGGAACCCAATTATTCCACGGAAGTCTGAATTCTGGGGATTCGGCTAGATAGGATCGTATACATTACTTAATGCTTTTGACCGAGAACCGCCCAGTCCCATCCAAAGTCCAACGCAAAGTATCAAAACCTTATGTAAATGTGGCTAAGTGTAAAATAGACGACAGTTGTGCTAGTTGTCCCAATTCAATTGATGTAACTAGTTCACGCTTCCATTTTAAATTTAATGTCAAAGTGTTTGTATCCATTTGATTCAGTCAGCCACCAAACAGCCCTTTGACACTTCAATTGCAAACAATTATGGGAATTATTTTGCCAATGGTTCAGTGTCTAGCCAATAATCTAGCCAAAACAGTGTATCCAGACCATTGTCAGGTGTACTTTTAATCGCTGTATTGAGATTAACGCCAATCTGGGATAATTCTTATGAGGCTTTCCTGATGCATTTCCAGGGGCCTGGAAGAGTTAGTTTGATAGGAATCGGGCTACAAGATCAGGAATCAGCCAAAACAGTGTATCCAGACCATTGTCAGGTTTACTTTTAACTCCTTTGTGGTTTTGATCATACCATCTACCATCTTGGTTTTGTTTCAAAAAAGTTGACCAAATTTATTTTTGTTTTTTTTCGAAAAATGAAATTAATATGATTTTCTCAAGTGGCAAAATATATAATTTGATAAAAATAACAAAAGGATATTGAGAGTTGCAAGAGCTTATAAGTTTATTGTGTTATTAATACTAGGTTAAAATCATGTGTATCACACGAGTTGAATAAATATAATATTATATATTAAGTAATAAAAAAATATTTTTTAAAAACTCGTGTTTTACACGGGTTGAACAAACCCGTGGAATACAATATAATCTGTTAACACATACACTCGTCAAAATATGTCAGTAGATTTATTTATTGATATAATATATAGATTAGTATTTCTTTAAAAATATATTATTATTAAAAGATAGAAGTGTATTTAATAAGAGAGAGCCGAAAAAAAAATGATGAGAACGAATGTGGAGGTGACATGTGGCATGGAAAACCTTTATTTATTATATAGATATAGATTAGGTCTAATCCTTCTTTAGTCTAAGATAGAGTTAAAATATGAGAGCCCGTTAGAACGGTTCTTGAGGGTGTGCCTAATAATATAAACAGACAAACCATTTACAGTTTGATTATTCTTTTTACTAGTTAATACTAAGTTTTCTAGCTACCATTTTCTCTATGTGAGTGATATAAGATTCTTACACGCATGTTCCTCGCAATCGTTGACCACCTTGATTATCAAGGGAAGGCTTTGGTATCGTTAATGCTACTATATAAGGAAGAGTGTCAAATGACACCTAATCGCTTTTGTGACCGTTTTTGTAAAATATAATAAAATTGTAAGTTATACATAAACCTTTTTGAACATATCGCATTTAACGAACCTCCTTATTACACCGTTAAAGTCATCGTATTCTTAACGATTTGTTGTCACTATCCTTCAATACTATCCTTTGACGAATGAAGCAACTCACGGATGGATTGTTGGCAAATAGTGTTAAACATACAACTGCATATGGCCAAATGGTCTCTCGTGGATTTACTTTAAACATTAGTTATTAGAAATACATAAAAGAAATATTGATATGTTTACAAATGTTTTATCTTTTTGTTTAGTCTGAATTTATTGTTAATATCATATAACAAGATGACCGTCACAATTACAAACTAATGACAGGTACACGGGCAACAAGCTGCGCCGCTACCCCCTTCTGAATAGCAAATCCTACTCTACTAAACACAAAGTCCCCCCCCATGAATATATGCGGTGTTACTGCTGACCACCCGCTGAACCCGCTTAAGGAACCGCACCGCATCAGGGGCGAGAGCACCAAAGGTGTCAAAGGCAAACGATACGAACACATGCTGATTCACGAGGCAAGCTTTTTCATGCTTAGCTACTTTACCCGCCTCTGCCTTGTTTATCGCCTGACCCGCCTTAAACCCATGGTCCCTTATCCCAACTAGGGGGGACACACCTGTCAAATCAACACATGCGTGTTTCCCTCCTTCCCATCCAAAAACAAGAATGTCAGCGGCCCGAAGGGTTGATCTCCCATCTAATGGGTCGGTCAAGAAGTTCACCGGGGCTTCCTTTTTAGCCGAGATCCCTGCCCGCTTAAGGACATCAAAAATCACATCTCGAACTAGGTCATGTCGGTATTTGAAGCCCGGTAATTCTCTGCAATGGACAGCATGCTCCCCAAAAGAATCCAAGCAAGCCTTCCGACAAACGGGACACGGGTCATCAACCCGGAAAAGGGGTACCATCAGCCGGTATTTGAGGATAGCCTGATATTCCACTGGCGACATACATTGCCCTAAACCTTCGATGAGAACAACTGACAGGAAATCCTGAGCATGGGGGGCTCGCAAACACTCGAGCACGGCTCGCTGCCGCGGGGACAAAGCGAACTTCTCTTCAAATGTCTTGACAATTTCACTATATAAATCATTCGCCAAAATTTTCTGGGCTTTAAGGGGGGCGGTGTCTTTAATATAGAAACCGTCAATATCAAGATCGGGAAGAGAACTATGCAGAGTGTCCAACGCACCCCTGTAATCAGAGTCAAACAACCCACCACCACATTCTCGAAGAATGTGGTCTTGAAGAACCCAAGATTGGGCCCTTGAAGCCACAAAAGCGTAGGAAGAGGCGTCCCCAGCCGAGCAAATCCCAAGACCCCCAAAGCGGGTCGGGAGGGAAGCTAACCTCCATTGGAGGTCCCCAAAAAAAGCACCCCAACAAACAACAATGTCCTCAATCGTTTTCCGAAGACCTGTGTCAAAAACAGAGACGGCTTCCCCGACATAAGAAGGCTGACAAGTCCTGAGCCCAAACAGCAGTTTAGCAACCCCCATGCACGAACGAAGCAGGAGGAGTTCGCTCTGAGGGTTCCGAAGGCGTTTGAGGCATCCCATCAGGTCAACCGCACGTTTGGCTCTTTTGAGGGCCAAACCACTAATAAACTCCCCATCTCTGCTGACAGCACCACCTAAGAGTTTCACCCCATGCACCGGCCTACCAATTTCCCGCGGAAATAAGCTCTCTCGAGTCTTCACCCCGTCGCATGTAGGCCAAAAAACTTCAGTTTTTTTGATGTTGACAAGGAGGCCCAAAAAGGGGCCCTCCACTCTAATGATGTCTAAAGCCTTGGCAACCTGAGTAGCATCTCCAATAAGGGTCCCATCATCCAGGTACCATGCGTGGAAAAGAAGCTTGCAGCGATCTCTGATCCGGAGGACAAGGGGGTGTAAAACAAGGGCAAAAAGGAGAGGCCCTAAGGGATCCCCCTGCTGAACCCCCGTGGAGGACCAAATATAATCATTCCCCACATAAAGTCTAGCTGGCTGGCCATATAAGAAATCAACCCAAGCAGAGATAGATGGACACATTTTCCTCACCTCATTTAAAAGAGTAGTTCTATCCACAAGATTAAAGGCATTCGAGAAATCGACGGTAAGCATAGCCAGCGACCAGTCTCGGTGGTGCGCATTCACGAACCTGTTCGCACTATGAAGAACCGCCTCAGCCCCGTTTGGAACCCCAACCCCAAACTGGAAGTCGACAAGGTATTTGGCCATATCCCTCCCCACCCCCTTCATAGCAACCTTGGAGACTACTCTCCTCCAGATTGAACCCACTGCAATAGGCCGGATCCCATTATCGGGCTTGAGAAGGGCGTAAGGGGAGCAGATGCAACGAATTCCGCCAAACTCCTTGGGCAACCCCCCCTCAAACATAAGTTAACCATAGCTGCAATCGCCCTGAGTAGACTAGCCGCAATCACGGACCCTTCCCCACAAAGGGCGTCCAAAAGGTGCTGAGCCCTCAAACCATCTCTCCCACATGACGTACCTTTAGGGAAAGATTTGATACACACTAGTACACTGTCAGTCTCTACGACAAGGGGAGGGTCGGTCGGTAAGAAAGCTGGCATGGTAGGCGGGGGCATACACGGGTGCTTATCCTCGAGAGCCTTCGAAGTTTTCTTATCGAGTGGCGCGACCCCCGAAGAACATAGAACCTTAACTGCAGCGGTAAAATGACCATCGGCAACCTTACGTAAACACTGCTTGATAGAACTCGTATCCTCGGTTTTATTTTTATCAGGCCCTTTCTTAAAACCCTCACAACCTTCCTTCACAGGCTGAGCAAACAAAGACTGAATGAGAGTGTCAAACCCCTCACGGTCACCCCATTGAGCCAGCGCCCGCTGTATGCTGAGACATTGACCGTTCTTCCTGTTGCCCGACCTCTTATCTTGGCGGCTGACCGGCGTAAATACACGTAAAATACACCGAGGTAATAGTAGAAGTCTAATCCAAGCATCAACCGAATCAGGCATAGCCACCACATTATCCAAAGCTGTGGTCAAGGCTTGGGCAAACGCCATGCGACAACTAAAGGGGATGCTCTTAACCGTTTTAACAGGGAGAGAAAAAACCCGGTCAAGAAGAGCAACATCAACACATACCTCTCCAGACGAGGAAGCCTCCGTAGCGACACACGGTCTAGGGACTCCCACAATAAAATCCTTCTCACTCCCTTCCCTTGGCAAAGACCGAATAGCCTGATCTTCATGGTGGCACGCCCGACTGAAGGAATGAAGGCGCATGCACTCCCAACACAACCATTGATCAGATAACCTCAGGGCTTCACAAGTAGAGGTAAAAAGATAGGGTCTTCAGCAATAGCACGCCTCAAGGTATCTTTCCTATCATCCGAACCAAAATGGTGACTTTTAAAATGAGCAATGAGTCTTCGGATCCCCTTAGACCCAGCCACACCATCGGGGCAACAATGGAACCCCTTGAAGGGGCAAGGCCAAAAACCATTGGACATGGCCTAAAAAAGAAACCGACTAGCGAACAACATCAACCAAGACACTTAGGCAATGTCTCCACCTCCCAACGAGAAGGAAAAACGAAAGGAACCTAACACCCGATGGTTCAAAGGCTTTTTGAACCCGAGCTCATTGAAAACTTATTCCGAGCATTTCATCGAACACCTTGCGGGCGCAAACACCATGGGAGATAATGAGTATGTAGGCTTAGCCGGCTTGTCTATTTCTTTCACCTGGCTTAGCCGGCTTGTTTCAGCCTGCGCCGAATGGGTTAATACACTTGTTAGCCGGCTGAAATGGTATTACTAGCCTGCTTCGACTGTTACATCACATATTTAAGTTAGTTTACCATTTTTCACTTACAATTTATGTTGTTTACCATCTTTTACTTAGAATTTTATTAGCATCTTTGTCATTACAATGCCTATGAATATTGTCATTTACAGCGGCGGGAGATGGGAATATGTTGATGGTGTGGTTGAATACATTTCGTTCGATTGTGCAAAGCGCGGTATAATGTTATCTACAAATGTTACTTACAATGGTTTGTTATTTATTATTTCGAATGTTTGTGGCGAGAATATTACTAAGTTATCTTATAAAATGTCAACACTTACCGATCCAATCGACACATACGATGATAGTGATATTTCCTTCGGTGTGTTTACGAGTCAACCACACAACAGTTCGATTATGATTTGAATGATGAGTAGTTGATGTTTAATATTTTAGTTGCTTGTTGTCTTTAATTTTAGACATTTATGGTTGAGGAAATGTTTTTTAGTAGGCTAAGAACTTAGAAGGCTAAGTTATCATATATTGCGGGCTGAGTTATCATATATTACAGGAAAAGTTATCATATATTGCAGGCTGAGTTATCATACATTCACTATAACATCATAACCAAAAATTTGTTGTTTAGACATTTATGGTTTATTCCAGCTAGAGAAAGAGTAGTACAAGGCTTAGGAAATATTTTTAGTAGGCTGACTTATAAGCTATTGCAGGCTAAAAAAATTACATTAACTAAAATTAGGGAAATTAAAGATGCTCGAAGGAATCAAAGGAGTTATCCGAATGCCACGATCGCTCGTCTTCCCATGGATCAAAATAACTGGGACGCTCGTCCTCTGTGAGGTTTTCCTTCTCGTCTTCAGACTTAGGAACGTACTCCTCTCCGGGGTCAGTGGGGTAACCCTCCTCAGACTTAGGGCCATATTCCTCTCCAGGTCAATGACGTACCCCTCTTCTGAATTGGGGACATGGTTGTCACCAATTTGGAGTTGGCCAAACACCTGATCAAATGCCCAATTCCAATCTTCATCCGTCCACGTTAAAGGTTTATCAAGTTGGACAGGTTTAACAGGTTTATCAACCGGTCGATAAGGGTTTGCAGGCTGAACAGGTTTAACAGGTTCATCAACCGGTCGAGAAGGGTTTGCTGAAAATGGATATCCTCCACCCATATTTTATAAGTTAAACGTTTGAGTGTAAATAGAAAGTTAAAAACTGTAAATGAAGTTTGAAATAATAAGATTAATATTTATAAAACGTCGAAGCAGGCTAGTAATACCAGTTCAGCCGACTAACAAGTGTATTAACCCATTTGGCGCCGGCTGAAACAAGCCGGCTAAGCCAGCCGAACCCAAGCCGGCTAAGCCAGGTGAAATAAATAGACAAGCCGGTTAAGCCTACTTGGAAGTGGGCTTCAACCTGCTTGGATTTCAGAGTCTCCACGTGTCACTTTCTGGTTAGTTAAAAATCTGACAAAAGAAAGCTGGGCACGGATTTTCAAGCAGGCTGAACTAGCCGGCTTCAGCCGTCTAATGGTCTAAATGACCACAACTAAGTAGGCTGAAAAAGTTTGTCCATTTTGGTAAGTTTGACTGGTCAAATGTCCATTTTGGTAAGTTTGACTGGTCAAATGTCTATTTTGATAATTTTCTCTAAAATATTTCAGAATTGTTAAATAAATGTTTTAAACATAAAAGACGGTTTATTTATTTATTTTATTTATTAAAAAGATTAGATTTTAATATTATATTGTTCATATATAAATAATATTTTGTAGACTAATTCCGACCATTTTTTTTAATTAATATGTAACTAAAATAATCCAAAATAGTAAAAAAAAATCAATTTACCTATGACTCTTATTAGGTCTAAAAAAGAGTACCTTGAATGAAATATAAAAGAATAGGGGCTTACATGTACTTAACCCAAACCACAAGCACACACATAATACATTCAATGTATCCATGTGGCCCCATCAGTCTGGATCATCAGCTTTTGTCCATTGACCTTTTTGACTTTCTGCAGTCCACTTAATCTGAACTATCCCAACGTACAAACATTAATGCACATAATACAAGCCGCTATAACACATTGACAGAAAAGCAACACCCTTTTGTACTCCATTGCCCTGAATTTGACATAAGCCAGGTGCTAAAGAATCCAACTTCCTGTAACTGACTTCACAAGTCAGTTATAGATAATTGTACTCTGTGTTTGATGACACATCCACATACAAACAATAATGCATAATGTACAAGTCATTATAGCACAATGCAAAATACTGATGCCCCTCTTTTGCAAACTGTTATCATGGATTTGACATAAGCAGTTGCACAAAAAGCCACATCAAACATCTGGGCTGCACAATACCGTACAGCATGTATAATCTTCAATGCATAAAGTACAAGTCTGTTATTTCACAACAGCCACTGGAAATTTCTTTTGGTAATCTATTGACAACATCTTAACATAAGCAATTAGACACTTGCAAGTTGTAAACTATGCATTAAAAGTTGTAATCGTTCTAAGATTAAAAACATTTTCCTGTCATAACCCCTTGAAGGTCACATGCTCGGCGTAAGCTGCGATTTATCGTATCCCATTAATTAGCATGGTATTGACGGTCTCGTGAGATGGACGAAGCTGAAAGACCTTGTAAAATGCCTATTTCGTTCCCGACAATAAAAATCGGAAAGCTAACCTATGAGAGCCGGCACGATTAACGGATTAAGGTCTTAAAAAATGCAACATTTCAAACTTAGAATGTTTAAGGAACTTCACTTCATAGCCTTTCTTGAAGGGCATTTAAGGAATTTGACTACTAGTCAAACATTTTTATATAACAAGATGTGTTCATAACTAAAAAGTCACATGGACAGATGGTATATATAAGAACATTCCAATCAAATGTAGAGGTTGCAGTTTAGATTAATGTTTTCAGAACCGGACCGGATAACGAACCGGACGTCTTAAAGGTTCACTGGTCAGACCGGTCGGACCGGATTCAAGAACCGGATGACGCAATAAATAATATAAATATTCATAAAAATATATAGAAAAATATAAAAAATTCCAAATACTACATATACAACCATTTAAACAATTTTGAGTCAAGGACGAGGGTTGTAAGTCTGTAGAAATTTTAATTCTTTTAAATCTTCAATTTTAATTTTGATTAGGGTTTTAGAGGACCTGTGGCAGCGTATAAGTTAAAAGGAAAGAGCCAAATTGGGTTAAAATTGTAAATAGAAGTAAGTAGGAGGACTATAGGATAAAAAAATAGTAAAAAAAATTAAAAAAATTAAACTACCCGGTTCGACCACCGGTTCGCGGTTCGACCGTTGAATCGCTTGGACCGCCCGGTTCAACCAGCAAACGGTCTCAAAGCATGTAATCGGACCGGTGGAGGTCACGATTCCCGGTCCGACCGGC
Source organism: Smallanthus sonchifolius (assembly GCA_023525975.1). Lineage (NCBI taxonomy): Eukaryota > Viridiplantae > Streptophyta > Magnoliopsida > Asterales > Asteraceae > Smallanthus > Smallanthus sonchifolius. The sequence goes on from CM042036.1 coordinate 84,195,790, forward strand.
CGGTCCGGTCCGGGTTTAAAAACATTGGTTTAGATCCACTTCATAATTAACGGGTCCATTTGGATTACACTTTATATCCTATTGGGTAAAATCATAAAAGCATTATTAGAATATATATATATATATATATATATATATATATATATATATATATATATATATATATATATATATATATATATATATATATATATATAGGGGAAAGATCAAGAGAAAACCACAAAGTTAGGCGAAAACCAAGAAAACCACATCCTTTTAGGCAATTTTTTGATTTACGTATACGTATCCAAAATCAATTTTTTTGATTTACGTATACGTAACCGCAATTTTTTTGTTTTATGTTTACGTATACGTAACTCTATGTGTAAAAATGTATTTTGGTAAAAATGTTTAATATTACATTGATACTCTTATAAATAAATAAAAATAAAACAAAACAAAAAATAAAAATTATTATATGATCGAGTAAAATTGGTTTTTTTAGTGGTTTTCTCGGTTTTCTCCTAACTTGTGGTTTTCTCTGGAACCCTCCCCTATATATATATATATATATATATATATATATATATATATATATATATATATATATATATATATATATATATATATATATATATATATATAGGGTGAGGTTCAAATGTTAACCAATATTTATATGATAACCACTCTCAAACACAGTGTTACGTATATATACCAAATAATGTTACACATACGTAAACACTATGTGTCACGTATATGTATCATTATTTGGTACGTATATGTAAGACTCATCATTTCCGTATTTATGTTCAAGATACATATGTTCACGATACTTAAATACTCTTTTAAGAATTAAAAGAAAAAATAATTTATAAATTATGTGATTGTTTGAAAGTAGTTAGCACGGTTATCACGTAAAAAGTTGATTAGTATTTGAACCCTTCCCTATATATATATATATATATATACACACACACACACACATATATATATAGGGGGAGGTTCAAATAAGAAATAGTTTTTCGCTAAGAAATCTAAGAAATGACAAAAACCTTAAGAAACGATATCAAACGAACTCCGATTGAGCTAATTTCAGCGGCGTTGGAACCGTCTCGTCGAACTCTACCATCTTAGCTTTTAGGGTTTAGCTTTTAAGGTTTAGATTTTACGTTTGAATTTTAGGGTTTTAGCCTTAGGGTTTAGATTTTATGGTTTAGGTTTTTTTTTTGGGTGGGGGTGGGGGGTTTAGGTTTTTGGGGGTGGGTGGGTGGGGGTGGGTTTAGGTTTTTGGGGGGTGGGGGTGGTGGTTTTAGGCTTTTCGGGGTAGGGTTGGAGGGGGTTAGGTTTTTGGGGGTGCGGGTGGAGGGGGGTTTAGGTTTTTGGGTCCGGGTTAGGGTTCGATGAGACGGTTCCAACATCGGAGTTCGTTTGACCCGCTTCTTAGTATTTCTTAGCGAAAAACCACTTATTAGTGGAACCGTCCCCTATATATATTCTAGTTGCTTTATTAGGGAAAAAGATATTGTAATAGAAGGAAAACGGGCAACAAGTTGCGCCGCTAGCCCCTTTTTAGATAACAAAACCAAGTCTTTTAAAAAGTACATCCATATATATCTTGGGGTCATAACATTACTGTGCATGACCCGTTAGACTCGACTAAGTATCTCCACAGCCTCCGGTGCAAGAAAATCAAAAGTATTAAATGCAAATGGAATAAACACTTTTGTAATCATATATATATAAGTATTTAACACACAAATTATCTAAAAAGGTTAAGAAACAATTGGGCAGAAAGTGTTTTCAGTCTACCAACCAGAATTACTAGTTTTGACCTGATGTTTAATGTCATTTGCATCTTATAAGATCAAGAAACACATCTTAATAATTAACTTGAAATCGTCATGAAATTCTTGAATGTTTCAGAATTTAACTGTCAAAACATAAATTGTGCACGTACTAGAAACTAATGAATTAATTATTTATAGTTTATTAAAAGAACAGATAAGCTCTTGCGGGCCAATCCGGGCCAGCCCATTTTGATCCATGATAGTTTATTACTTTTGTTATCTATATTATTCTTTTTATATCTCTTACTTATTTCTTTTGTCTTGGTTAGTTCAAATATTCGTCTTATACGCATAGTTGCAGAAGTCGCTAGGAGCTGCCAAGTCAGTCGACTGGGGAACTGCAAGTACTTGGCCTAGGCGGGGAGTACTCGGACATGATAAATTACAAAGAAATTAATTTTTGGGAAATTAAATATATGTCAAATATCATAAATTTACTAATATTTATAACAAAATATGTGAATATCAATATAAATAAAAAGATATACATGTTCAAATACCAAAGTATTTCAAAAACTGATATTCATTTTTTAGTATTATAGACATAGTAATCATTTAATTCTCATCTTCCAACGTATCTCCGTGAAAAACAGCGAAAATCCAACAAGAATTGGTGAAAAACAGCGAAAATCCGACTTGACTGAGTTGGACTGAGTTAGTCCGAGTTGGACCGGTTCCGAGTAATGTTGACCGAGTTGAAGAAAACCGCCTAGACACTTTACCGAGTACTTGGCCGCCTAGACCGATTTTTACAACACTTATACGTTCTCTAAGCAATTGTCTTAAGTCGTGTTTTATTTTTATGCACGGTAGGTCATCTAGCGAAGAGAGAAATAGAGAACATTTTCTTTTAGTGATGTAATGAATAATTAAATAAGTTTTTGAATTCCTTGGAGATTTTTAAATCTCAAAGGTTGAACCGATACACTTAATATTATACATTATTTGTTTATTTCTGATTTTATAATAGTGATATGTCAACCCATTAGTAGCCACTACTACTTTTATATCAACCCAAAATAAAAACAGCTCATGGATAAAAAAAATTGTCATCCATCATGGTATGCAATGATAATGAGATGAGGGTTGGCCCAATCATTATGGGCTTAAGGTACAAAAAACTTGAAGGATGGACCCCATTTTTTAGGCCCAAACTTTTTTAATGGTCCAACTTTTTTTTTTTTTAACTTTTTTTAAAAAACAAATTTCTTTATTACTGAAAGAGTAAGACTTGAACTCATGATTTTTTCAAATCTTGATGTTTCTAAAAAAATTTCCTTAACTTTTTTTTAATTAGGATGTGGACTTTCATATCACGCTGGCGATTACCCTATAATAACATTAAAGACTATTTGTTACTACAATTTTTTAGGGAAGCAATAAATTAAAGGGTGTTGTATCTCTATTAAATTAAAAGATAAAAATATGTTAAATTAAAAGATAAAAATGAAGTAAATCAAGGATAAGTTATAAATAACTCAAGAAAAGTGTAAAATTCAATAATAATTGATGATAGAGATGTTAAGTTTTCAATCGAACACGACCATACGTTTCTATGATCCATGTGAACTTGGATTCCTAATTGTAAAATTTGAATAAGTCAAGAAATCAAATGAAAATTTATAGAAAATCATAGGGGCACTTGTCACTCTCTGTTTACTCATCACTTTTATTTTTTCGCCTTTCTCTCCTATTAAATAATAATATTTATGTTTCTGTCTCCTATTAAATAATAATATCAAATAATAATCTTTATATTAATAAATAAAATTCTACGGACACGTGTCACTTTCTGGTTAATTTGTATCATTTTTTCCCTACTCTCTCTCATATTGAATAATGATATTAAAAGAATTTTTTTTTAGATTTTTAATATAAATCTATTTTTTTTAACAGCAAATGTTACCCCTACTCTACTTTTACACCAATAATCCTAAATTACACCACTGCTCAGGTTTGAACCTGAGACCTCCCCTCTAAGAGAGATATGCCTCTACCAAGTGGGCTAACCCCACATTAGCTAATATAAATCAAATTACGGATACTTATTATAATATAGTATAGATTGTTCAACCGATATAATATACCGGTTTATTCAACTCGTGTATTACACGGGTTTTTAAATGTAAATTTTTTATTACTAAGTATATAACATTGTATTTATTCAACCCGTGTATTATACGGGATATTAACCTAGTTGAATATAAAGAAACATGAACATGGGAAACTATGATGTGAATAAAGATTCATAAAAATGTTAGCTTTTAAACAATTTAAGACAACCTAGATGAAATACCTGTTAAAAACATAAAAATAGTATAGATGATTAATAGCAGTAGATTAGTAGTTTTCTTTAAAAAAAAAGATTGTTAGAGTTATAAATATATGATAACAATCTATACCTGATAAATAAGTAACTAGTTGTGGCAAGTATTACAATTCTTGAGCAAAAAATTCTATTTCCCGTGTATTTTTTCTTCGTTACTAACTATATTACTATTTTCTTACTAACTATTTAATATTTTCTTTATTAATTTCTAAATCTTTATTAATATTTAATATTTTCTTTATAATTTATAAATTTTCATCAGTAATTATTTAATATTTTTTTATTCAACTCGTTCAAAAAACAGGTTTCTAACATAGTAATAATAATATATAAGTACAAGGTTTAATAAACTTAAAATGGAGTAAAGGGTTAAGATGTAATCTTTATTAAAGATGAGGAGGAATTTATGAAACTTTAAAATATACATAACACACACAACATGTAATATATATAAATCACACACGCAATGAGTAAAGATTAGATTCTGATCTCAAATCTCTTTTACAAATACTAATAAAGATTATGGTATTGATAAATTTGAGGTTTTTTATATATGGAGAAAGAAATTCAGATTAATATATTATTATGTGAAACTAATACACATAAAAATTAAATAATAATAAAATGTAATAAATAGTAAATTATTTCATAAATTTAAATGAATGGTTTATCTATTATATTATTTTAATCAGTTGATTATATAAAGGGGAATATAAAAAGATTAGATTATAAAACAGTTTAATAGATTCATTTACACAGTTTTTTATGATACATACCATAAGAAATATAAATTTGAATTGTAAGTGTATTTTGTATTAAAGATGTCTTTTAGTGATCTAACTGTTAAAAATAATTTATGTTATATTTTATAATTTATCAAGAAAAACGTAAAAATATAGAAAATAAAAAATATAAGAAACGATATATCAATATAGGTTAGTATGAAAAAAGAAAAAAGATTTGAATATTTAAAAACAGTTTTGATTGATATCTTCACAAATAAACTTAAAATATTATATAACTGAAGTTTGTTGTTGCTTCAATTGAAAAATTGCCATTTGATATTAGATTCATATAATTAGCTACACATTTTTTTATTGAAATCGTGCAGGAGAAGATTTTTAATTGAAACAATCTCTCAAGTATCTTTATGGATGGGAGTGAATATAGATGTAAGATTTGAATATTTTAAAACAAAGTTTTGATTGATAACATCATATCTTCACAAATAAACTTAAATATTATAAAACTAAAGTTTGTGGTTGCTTCAATTGAAAAATTGTCATTTGATATCGGACTCATATAACACGTTTTTTTATTGAAACTATGTCGTGTATCGTACGGTTGAATAAATAAAATATTAAATAGTTAATAAAGATTTAGAAATTAAGAAAAAGAAACGAGAAACAAACTTATTTATTAGGTGAAGAAAGAAAAACTAAAAAAGTAAATTATGGTAATAAAGATTTATTAATTAAGAAAGAAAAGCGAGAAACAAACTTATTTATTAAGTGAAGAAAAAAAGTAAGAAAATTAATTGAGGGCCTATCAAATTTTAACAAGTGACGCCCTCATTTACTTATTTGACTATATAGAAGGTTGAGGATTGTTTTTTTAACAGCAAACTCATATTCTAACTCTATTCATAATTTACAACACTTATCCACGACGGGACTAGAACCCAAAATCTCTTATAAAATAGACATCATGCAACACGTCTTGATACCATTACACCAAATGCCATTTGATATATATAGAAGATTCTGAAGGGTAGGATTTTTAATTGAAACAATCTCTTTAAGTATCTTTATGGATGGAAGTGAATATACATGTAAGATCTGAATATTTCAAAACAAAATTTTGATCGATAACATCATATCTTCACAAATAAACTTAAATATTATAAAACTGAAGTTTGTGATTGCTTCAATTGAAAATTTGCCATTTGATATTAGATTAATATAATTAGCTACATATTTTTTTATTGAAATTGTGAAGGGGAAGATTTTTAATTGAAACATTATACTACTTCTTAATCAGAACTTTAACCCCTCATGTTTGGTTAAATGTTAAATATTACCTGTAACTTTATAAAATGTCACTTTAATCCCCTCAAGTTTTTAAAGTTTTAAATTTACCCCTGTAGTATATATAATTTGATTTTTCCTTAATTATTTTCGTTTGTTTGTTTAATTTTTTTTAACGTCCCGGTGTAAATTTTGTTAAAAACGGAGTCGTATTCAAAATAAAATATTTTTTGGGTATTGTGGGTTATATCGACTGACAGTGACATGCTGGTACCGTAAAGAATGAGACCGACACCGACTGAAAAACATTGGTACCATTATATATTTGTCTTTTATCTATGTTTCGATCTCCACAATAGAGTCGCCGTAACTTCATACGTTTCTTTTATGTATTTGACCACGTTTCTTTTTTGTGTTTAGCCACGTTAATGTCACCGTCTCAACCGTTAAGTTCTGCCTCTCACCATGCAGCGTGGGGCAAGATTTATTTAACCACATTTTTTTTGCTTAGCCACGTTATTGTCACCGCCTCAATCGTTTAAGGTCCGTCTACCGCCGCGAAGCGCAGGGCAACATTTCTAGTTCTCTTAAATAATCTTTATTGGTCAACTATTGATTGTTTACTGTAATTAACATGACATTAACTTTCTATCAAATCGTCTTGGATGGTTGACAAAGAAGTAATTTCATTTCCAAATTTCAATTGATTTAAGAGTTTATAAGAATTGGGTATCACATGTTGAAAATAATGTTTGTAATTAAATTAGTAAAATCCTAAATCTTTCCACGGTTACAAGTTTAAGGTGTAAATGAGTCGAGTCGAGTCAAGTTTATGCTTGATTAAGCTCTAGCATAGTTCATTTTTTAAAGAGTAAAGTGTCATTTTCGTCCCTCCGGATCAAACTTCAAATCTCGTTTTTTTTGCCCAAATCGTCCTTCTTTCACTGAGCCTTTACCCCGGATAACAATTTTAGCTCCAATCTCCTTCTCCATCCTCTTTTGTGTATTTCCTCTAGGGCCAATTATAAGTCCACTAAAATTATAACAAGGATATTCTTTCATAAGAATATATAGCTTCTTCTGAAGCTTGGGAGGCCTATAATCAGCAGGTGGCTTAAAGGCAGGCCTATAATCAGCAGGTGAAATTATCTCTGGTCTCTCTCTGTTAAGCCTTTCCCTTGCCCTATACTCTCTAGTGTTTATTCTAGTCCCCATATTATCATAAACCGGGTCGGGTGAAGGAGACCTAGCTCCTTTCGGACGATCAACTAGCCGTTGACCAGACTGTAAAATTCTACTAATTTCCATAAGCCTAGCATTAAGTGCTTCATACCTCCGGTAAATCCTTCAAACTGAAAGACAGGTTTTGGCTCATCGTCCGCCTAACGAGACTTCCTCTTCTTACCGCCATTCGGATCAGCGTCTCCATCGGCAAGCGGCGGGTCCCACCGGCTCCGGCCAGTGGCGGATCCAGGAATTTTTTCCAATGGGTTCACTGTTTTTAGATGCCCCAATTTCATAGGGCCTAAACCACTACGCTTACTGTGAAACCTTGTAAGGGGGTTCACCGTAGGGTATTTTAGGGGGTTCAACCCAGTTTTTTTACCTACCGTTACACTAAAATTTCAAAACTCGGGGGGTTCCTGTGCACCCCCCCCGGCTTCACTAGGTCCGCCCCTGGCTCCGGCTCCGGCTCCGGCTCCCGCTCTGCTTCTCCGTAGCACCGCCATTCTCAGACGTGGGATGAAAATGACCAGATTTTGAAAAATTAGAGACAGAAAAGCTAAAACTAAGTTTTTGGATGTAACCACATAGACGAAAATAGCAATTTACTTTTTTTTATAAATTTAAAGAGTTATAGCTATACATTTAATGTTTAAACTCGGTTCACAAATAATTTTATAAGCTCAGGGGCTAGGTGGTCTTTATAAACTAATCATTTACTTATTATATATATATATATATGTTTATAATTTTAATTTTATATATTAGCATAATATCGTAATTATAGTTATACATATAATAATACTCATTATGCAACTATATAATAGTAAATAATAAATGAGCTAGACTAGATTAAAGCTTTTATAAATCGATAACGTGGGATGAGCTCTTTACCGGCCTGCCCTTATATATTAGGATCTAGGTGTGGATTATAATCTTGAGGGTGACAGGTTTATTCTAAATTATTTAGGTGTTGCTCATTCTATGCTAGATTATCTAGGTGTTGATATTCAATAAATATATATAGAGTTAGGTTATGATAAAAAAATGTTTTAAAAATAAGAAGGGTAAGAAAAATTATGGACATGACATGTGTCATTTTATTGTTTTTGAAGGGAGGGTATATTGGTCATTGTGTCAAATATGTCAGGTTATTGTGTAATGTCAGGTCTGGTCATTGTGTCTAATGTCAGATCATTGTGTCAAATATTTTTCATCACTGTGTTATATATAATACATAAAAAAGGTGACAAAAATAACACGAAATTATCTAAAACGTAAAACATAATGATTAAAACATATAACACAATGATGAAAAATATTTAACACAATAACCAGACCTGACATTACACAATTACCTGACATATTTGACACAATAACCAATATGACCAGACCTGACATTAGACACAATGACGAGCAAATTACACAATGAGCTGGAAAACGTAATATTTTTTTTTCGTTTTTTATATAACGACACTATACTCATTTTAAAGATAAAAAATGCTCGTTTTTATGGTGTAATTTTTTAAAAAATTAATGTTGCATGTAAAAGTTATGAACATTTAAAAAAAGGAGGGGAACTTGATAAAAAGTCAACAAAAAGGTAATGTCTAAAATACCCTTTCAACAACTTTTTCTCCTACAATTTGATCTCAACCATTAAATCATTTCTACAATTTGATCTAATGACCTTAAACCCTTCTCACTCTTTTTATTTTAAAAACTCTTTTTACTTGAACTTTATATATATATAGTGTATAATATGAAAACAATGAGTTAGAGAGAAAACTAAAAAACTAATTCTCGTCCACTAGTTAATTTTTACATATTTTAATGGGTGGACATGTTTGTATTTTTTTATTATTTTTAATAGGAAATGTGTGACCTAAATTTATTAAGAGGTAAAATGGTAACTATATTTTTTTTTCTTCTTTTATTAAATCTTGTTTTTAAGAAATTCATTATCTCTCCATATCTACTAAAACCCATATACATAAATAAAAAAAATCTACATCCAAATACTCAAATATATTTACAAATCAGAAAAAAAAAAATTATATATAATTACACTATGTAAAGAAAATTTTATATCCAAATACCCAAGAACCTTAAGTACACATGTGTAAAATCAAATACACATGAATAAAAACTCTTTACACATGTGTAAATTCAGTTTACACTTATGTAAAAGAATCAAATACACATGTGTAAAATTAAAATACACATGTGTAAAAATCAAACCATATTTTAAAATCAAACTAAAACACCCAATATCAAACTTTTACTTGAGAAATCTATGTAGACACGAACTCAAACTCGATCTTGAACCAAACTTATGTGGGCATATGGCCGAGAACCAAAAAAAACAAAAAAAAACAGTTACTATGAACAGGGTCTTTCTTTCTTTGATCAGTGCTAGTATAATATGATTTTTTAGGGGTGTGCTCGGTTCGGTTTTGAGCCCCCACCGAAACCGAAACCAAAATTTTCGGTTAAAGGATTTTGAAAACCGATCGGTTTTGGTTAATTCGGTTTTGGTTAATCGGTTATTGGTAGTTATTCGGTTCGGTTCGGTTAACCGCTAAACCAAAACTTTTGACATAAGCTAAAAAATTTGAACTTTTGTTAAGAATTTGACTAGAAATCAAACCCAAATGCATATTATAACTAAATTGGCTAAATAATATACTTTTTTTAATAAAATTAATAGGATTCTAACGCAAACAATTATGTATGAAGTGTATCGTGTGTCTTAAAATTTAAATATCTATATGTGTATGTGTGTGTGTATATATAATCGGTTCGGTTAATTCGGTTATCTCAAACACCAAAACCGAACCGCAAATTTCGGTTAATCGTTTATCGGTTAACCGAACAATCGGTTATTTGTTCGATTCGGTTAAGTCGGTTATTTGCTCACCCTTATGATTTTTAATCAACATGACATTCAAGATTCATTTCTTTTAATAACAAAATAACAAGAAAAATACGAATAAATGCATAACTTTAATAAAAACAAACACGAATTTGTGGGTATGTGATCAATAATCTAAAAACAATGAAATAATAATAATTACTCTTTCTTTCTATGATCCATGTGCTACATATCATTCAAGATTCAAACTTTTTTTCTTGAAAAAAAATAAGGAAAATGCATACGATTAATACGAGTTTACACATACTTAACAAAATATTTTGGGTATATAATATGTTTGTGAATCTAAAGAAGCTTTTACAAAACCAGCAGGCGGAACTGGTTGCCTGATCTTGTGGTGGATCGGAGACCAGGCGACAGATATGGTGGTGGATATAAATCCTCTTCCTGTTCTTTAAGGTCCTATTATTCGACATTACCATCACGATCTTTAATTTGGGACACAAGCTTGTATCAATCTTTGATGCCGATCTGGGGGGAGGGAGGGAGGGAGAAGAGATCTAGGGTAAGAGTAAAATTACTCAACTCCTTGGAATAAAAAACCAAAAATAAATGGATGAACCAAATTGAGTTTTTTGGTTTTCTCCTTAAGATGGAGTTTTCATAGTATAAAACACACACACACATAGATATATGATTATTTAAGAACTCATAAATATCTTGAGAACTGCGAGAACTTCTATCAATAGTTCATATTTTTTAATTTTTATATTCTTTATATATTGTTGTGTATGTTTATATATATAAAAAATCATCAAAGTAATTTTTTAATATGTTTTTAAATTTTTATTTTTTTAACTACACATATCTAGGTAGTATAATCTACACACGACTTACATATGTAGGTTATACAAATAAATGAAATTTGTACATTATTTTTTATTTGAATTACATGAGAGACGAATGAACATTATATTTATACTATTTTCTTTATTAAACATAAAAAATGTGTAGTTGATAGATGTTCTCGCAATTTTTAAGAGTTCTCAAATTATCCTAAACCACGATCTAGGAGAGATGATATCGCGGTTTGCCATTCTAGAAACGATTGTTTGGCGTAAACACAAAAAAAAAATCAATTAAATTTAATGTCTTAATAGTATTATCACGGGGTGTAAGTGCAACATTTGAAACTACCGAGGGTAATACGTCCTTTTGCAAAACATGAAGGTTTGAATTAACTTTAAGAAGCATTTGAAACTCAACGAACAAGGAAGAAGCCAACAAAAAATCTTATATATTAAGATGCTGACCGCCGATCCTCCGGCGAGAAATCCAACTCCACACGCTACCTCTTTCTCTTTACAATCACCGCCGTCTAAAATCAAAACCGATGGAATCACATATAGTCTCCGATGAAGTACTGGTCAACGGAGTCAAAACATCACTCACTCTCTCCACTGACGGAATACTCCGGTGGTTTGATCGAGGCGAACTTCTCCGGCGCTTGTTTGTAGAGAAGGAAGTCCTCGGATTCTCAACGGCCGGACACTTGTTAACAATTAGGGCACTTATTAAGACCGGCGGTGACGGATTCGTGTGTAGCGGACGAGAGAGTTTGGTGCGGAAGAGCTTCGTGTTTGAATCGGTGTCAGATGATTCGTTACGGAAATTGTGCGAGAAGATTGGAGGATACATCGATTCGCTAGGTAATATATTGAATTGTTTGTTCAATTGAATGTTAAATTACTAATATGAACATGCAATTCAACAACAAAATTGCAGAAATGATTGAGGAATCGAAGCGTCTGAATATGCTAGAAAGCTTGAAATTCTGACCTAATTTTATATGATTTTGTGGTTTTAAATCATCATGTCTAATTTGTCCCCTGATTTTGACTGGATTTGATATTACATGCTTTAATTAAGCAATATTCACTAAATTAACCACTACATCATAATTAGGGATTTAAATGCCAGTTTATTCAGCAGACTGGATTATGATGTTGTTTTTGAAGTTGAATAGACAAAATGATTATCAGTTTTGAGTATTACTTTTAAGTGTGACATGCCTTCTGTGTATCACTTTTCATGGTTGTTGCAAAAGGTCGACCGAAGAAGCTGTTTATGTTTGTTAATCCGTATGGCGGGAAGAAATCTGCTACGAAGATCTTTACCAGTCATGTAAAACCGATACTTGAGGATGCTAATATTGAATATACAATACAAGGTTCATGCTCGTTCTACTTACGTTTATTAACTATGTATTTACTGATCTCGTTTACCATATCATAACACTGCTTGTTGGGAATGATGTTATCTTCAGAAACCAAATATCAGCTTCACGCAAAAGAAGTTTCTCGTTCTCTGGATCTTACAAAATATGATGGTATCGTTTGTGTTAGTGGGGATGGCATATTGGTTGAGGTTGGTTTGAATATAACATCTTTTTGCTAAAACTTAAAATGATTCAACTTCTTTACCTGATCACCAGTGGGATGCAAATTGTAGTAGGTTGTGAATGGATTGCTTGAAAGAGAAGACTGGGATGCTGCATTGAAAACGCCTCTTGGAGTCATACCTGCAGGTTTCTTCATTACTTTCTCATTAATATTATTGTATCACTTTAATAGAAGCATTGTCAATCAACTGGCTTTTTTTTGCTAAGGTACTGGAAATGGCATGATTAAATCTCTTTTAGATTCAGTCGGCGAGCCATGCACACCGACTCATGCTGTTCTTGCTGCAATTCGAGGTATATTGCTATTTGATCAATATTACATTTTAGTCGGTAATTTGTATCCACACCTTTAATTTTGTTTCATGCTTCATTTTTGGCAGGGCATAAACGCTCTTTGGATGTAGCTACAATCTGGCAAGGAGAGACTATATTTTATAGTGTCTTGATGCTTGCATGGGGTACACTGAAAGCTAGTTAATTTTTTATTACCGTTGCTCCATATTAACAATAGTTTGTGGTTTTTTAACTTGTTTATTGAGTTTGTTTTCTTATTGTGTCTTGAAGGACTAATATCAGATATAGACATTGAGTCTGAGAAGTATCGATGGATGGGAAGTGCCCGATTAGATTTCTATGTAAGTCCACACCTTTTCGTTTAAAATTTGCACTGAAATCCACACTAGGAATACATACATAGTTATGTATGTATCTTGCTTTCTTGCCTTAGCCCGTTAATTTAACTTGTATTTGTAACATTACTAATTTGTATGTCGATGAATTTTATGCAAATAAATAGCTGATTAAGGTGTTATTTCTCAAAAAATAGGCCCTTCAACGAATTTTGCGACTGCGCAAATATAATGGCAGTATACGTTTTGTACCTGCACCTGGATTTGAAGATGTAGGGGAGGCAACCGATTCATGTGTTGATTCTATAGAGCCTCTTAAACCTAGGAAGCATGGGTACCAAGGTCCCAAGGTTGATTTCAAAAGTCTTAATTGGAGAAAGCTTAATGGCCCATTTGTTTCTGTTTGGCTTCATAATGTTCCTTGGGGTGCTGAAAACACAATGGCAGCACCTGATGCCAAGGTATATATTTATTTTTGTACTTATGACATGGCATTATGGTAATTCTTGCTTACTTGTGTTGTTCGGTTTTCAGTTTGAAGATGGTTATTTGGACTTGATTGTAATGCGGCAATGTCCAAAGCTAGCATTGATTTCCTTGATGTCTAAATTGAACGATGGAGGTCACGTGAAATCACCGTACGTTTTGTACATCAAGGTAAATCCATATTTGTATATGGATATTTATAACATGTCACAAATTAAAAGGATAGCTAAAAGTTAAACTGGTCAAAAGTCGCTAAACGTTCAAATGCATACAATGTCCTAAGACATAAGTAATGCCCCACCTCAAATACCACAAACGCGTACTCAAAGTTAAATGTGTGAACGGATTTTATGTACGAGCAGGTGAAAGCGGTGATCTTGGAGCCTGGCACACGAACGGGTGAGTCAACAAAAGAGGGGATCATAGATTCCGATGGGGAAGTTTTAGCGAGAGGGAAAGGGACGTATAAGTCGAACCTAAAATCGTTGATGGTATACGATAAGCTGCAACTTGCTGTGGACCAAGGCTTAGCTACTCTCTTCACCCCTGTTTAAATTTTTATATTTTCAGAATGTAAATAACAGAATACAAACTCAACTGTTCAGTTCAGTTTTAACCCAAAATGAATAAAAACTATACACAGTTTACACACACAAAAAGCATTGGGCCTTAAGCCCACCCACATAAAAGTTGGGCCTTAAGAGAGTCTGAGCCTGTTTTGAGCTCAATCTTTTAACACTTGTTTGATTCGTAATAATGTTACAAAGCTATTTGTTAATTCTGTTTATAAATTTAATTATTTTTATGTATATGTATAATTGTTTTTTTATTATAATATATATTAATTTATTTTTAGAATAATTTTATATAAAAATATTAGAAAAACTTCATACAAATGTAACCAACATCCAAACTTTTCCAATTCAGTTTTTTTGAACGACAACACCTAGATATTCTAGAATAATTGAGTTTTCCCGGGGCAACACCTAGAACATCTAGGGCAGCCAACCACAGGAGGAACCCCCCAACTGAGTAAACCCCCTGACCTGGCCAAAGACCCCTTTTTTGTTGTTGCTAGGATCCGAACCCAAGACCTCCACTATGAGAAGTCTTGGGGCTACCATTGCACCAAATGGCCGACGGTTGTTCCAATTAAGTCACTTCAATTTTTTTTGTTTCAATTTAGTCACTCAACTTGTAAATAATGTGCTAATCCTATAATTTTTACCTGTTTAACAGGTTACAAGTGTTTACATGACTTTTTTTTTTATAAAATGTGATCACTTGGAATTAATATATACTTTTTTTTAATATTAAAATTAACAAACCTAAGTTATTTTCTTTTTAATATTAAATTTAACAAAACAATTTTGACTTAAACATCTCTGCAACGAACGTACTTATGCCGCAACGAACGTACTTATCTTGGAATGTAACTATTAATTAATATATTCTAAAATATTAGTGGCAAAGTATTGTTAATTTTAATATTAAAAAAAGTATATATTAATTCCAAAGTCTATCAAATTTTAAAAAAAGAAAAATAAAAAAACTACGTCAGCACTTTTAACCTGTAAAACAGGTAAAATATATAATATTAGCACATTATCTACAAGTTAAGTGACTAAATAATATTAGTTAGGTTATATTATGAAGTTTTTCCTAATAATATTAGTTATGTTATATTATATTGTATTATATTATACAAATAATATTGTATTTATATAAATAATAAGTCCGTTTAAGCTCGCCAGTCTAGTCAAGGAACTCGAACTTAAGTTTGTTTATTACATTCGTCTTGATTCAAGTTTTTTACGAGCCGATCTCAAGTAATTAAGAAGCGGCTCGACTCGTTTAAAAAAAGTATTAAAATTTGAGTAGGTTTATATTAAACCGAGTTGGAGTGATTTTATCACAAAAATAACTTTTACACCTTACACCATAATCTTGTATTCTTGTTCACGTGAAAATAAAATATTAATACATGTGATACACAAGATAAACCGTGAAATACACTCCTTATTTTAATGATATTAAAAATATAAACATGTGATACAAATATTCTATATTATTAGAACGTGTGGGTCACTTTTTGGAAAATATAATTCTCACCCTTTGACTTTTTGATACAGCATAACTTACCCCGACTTTGTAAAATGTTACTTTAACACCCTCAAGTTTAATAAAAATCAAAATATATAAAAATATAAAAAGTTTAAATATATAAAAAATCTTTAATGAACGAACGTTGTAGTATATATAATAACATTCGTTCGTTAATTTTTTTTCTCGACGTCCCGGTATAAGTTTCATTAAAAACGGAGTCGTATTAAATCTGGGGTATTTTTTAGGTGTCGTGGGCTATATCGATTGACGTTAACGTACCGGTACCGTGAAGTACGAGACCGACACCTACTGAAAAACATCGATTCCGTTATGTAACTTTTTTTTATCGATCTTTCGATATCCACAACCGATTTGCCGTAACTTTATACGTTTTTTCTATGTACTTAACCACGTTTCTTTTTGTGTTTAGCCACGTTAATGCCACCGTCAGTGGCGGAACCAGAACTTTTTAACTGGGAGGTCGTAATAGAATTGTTTTATATTCGTAATTCGCTAGCGTACAATAGTTACTATTTTTACCAGCAACCAGTAATTGTAACATTCGTGGTCCCATTGCCTGAACCCGTTATAAAATTGCTTTATTTTCAAACAAAAACATCCTTCTCGATATAAAACATCAATGAATCCGTGAGAAGATATCGCCCGTCTTGTTACGTAAATCTCAGTCTTTATAAATTTCTTAGCAGAAAAATATCTTTCACTAGTAGTCGTTGCAACAGGCAAGACCAATGCCAACTTAAGTAGTCGATAGACCACAAAAGCGGTCAAACTATGTTTTTTGAAATTTCTTCATACGTCCACGACTTCCGTTTTAGGGAAAATTTGACATTTCGGTTGACAAGAGCCTTTCGTTATGTACCGTTTCCTTACTTCCTCTCTAATATTAATTGAATAATCATTTATTAGTTCAAGGAATTATTCCCATGCACCGGAAAGGAATAAAAACTGCATGATTTCGGATAGGGGATGGGGAATTCAATTACCTTCATGTCTAAAAGGAAAAGATATGGAAACTGCTCCAGTACCGCATCCCCGTGGCGGCCTCATTCCTTCCCCCTTGTGTTGGCTGGAAGTAGAAGACGAAGACCACTTGTTCATCCGCTGCCCTGTTGCTCAGGAAACGTGGAAAAGGATTTCAATCGATTTGTCTCGTATGGCCTCGGTTAAGGACTTGGCGGATGGAATACATGGTACAAGGACTTTGGGCCCGATCAAAAAGGTCATTAAAAAAATAATCATATAATGTTTTTAAAAACGTATTTAAAACTAATGATCTGATATTTATTCTTGACTCAAAAATATAAACTTAAACAACTAATTCACTAACAATAAATAATTAACAAAAATTACAAAAGTAAAAAAAAAGAAAACAAAAAGGTTGATATGTATTTATTTGAAGACAGAGGGAGGGGTGCAACAAGTAAAAATCAGTCAAAGCGGGTACGTATAGCACAACCCATATTTTATTACTAGGTTAGAACCCTGTGTATTACACATGTTGAATAAATGAATATTCAATAGTTAGTAATAAAGATTTAGAAATTACAAGCAGGAAAAAGAATCTTAGAAAGATTAAATAGTTGGTAATGAAGATTTAGAAAATATTAAAGGAATTAAAAGTAAGCTGAAAAAATAATCTTGAGCTCACCGAATTATGACATGTAGCGTAACCAGTTATTTATTAAGTATAGAAAATTGTATAAGAATGAAAGGATGACATTGTAGCAAGTGTCAAAATATATACATTTCCCAAGCAAAAGAAATGCAATATATATGCTAATAATAAAATAATTAATATAAAAGGTAAAAAATGATGATAAACAAAATTATGAATTCAAAAATTTGTAGATAAAAATTGAAACGAATTAATAATATAGTTAAAATAATGGAGTTGATTAAAATGTAAAAGCTAGAAAATAAGTCATAAGTAACAAAGTTGTGTGAACTATATTCATGACTTTACGATATGATAATGTGGGAAATATGCTCTTAGCATTTGGCTAGAGTGATGACACAAACATAGATATACCATTTTTATCCTTTTGTATGTGGATTATTAAAGTTAATATTAGTTTTGCGTATTGCAACTATAATAGTTGAGATATACTATTCAATAATGAAGTTTGTAAATTTAATTTTGTGTAATCGGATTGGTGATAACCTTTAAACGCTTATTTACCTGTATCATGGAAAAAGAAGCACTTGGGTGTTGGGAAGTATTACAAAATAAGTTGTAATTAACTGTTTCTAAAAAGTAAAAACACTTGGAGAAAAAGTGTGTAAAGTACTTTCTTTTTTCATATTTAATGAAGTTCTTATTTTTCACTATCAAACTATTTCATAAACTTATTTTTATTTTACAATTAAATGTAATTATCTTGACTTCACCTATTTTTAACCCACTAAAGAAAATCATGAACCCATTAATGTTTAATTATAAATAACTTTATTTAAATAATTTGTTACAATTAATTTTATATTTTGTAAACGTTAAAAACAACAACAATAAAGTTACTTATACTTTTTTCTAACTATAAAATTCACTCAAGTTTTAAATTGTTTCATTGTTGAGAAATTCTTATAATTGTTTAAATTGAATGACTTAAATGAAATACTTGTAAAACTTGGTTATTATTTATTGATTTTCTTGTTAAACCTTAATAATAAACACTAAATATTAATCAAGTTTTATATATGCTCCATTTAGCCCATTTAATTTTAGCATTTATAAAAATATTCACACTAATAGAACAATATTTAAACTTATATGGTTTTTATAGTTAAAAAAAAAAGTTTACGAGGCTTTAGTAGAACGGTGAAGAAAATTGGTTACTATTATGTAAGATAATTCCTCTTAAAATGAGTTTGACACATAAAAAGTCGAGTTAAGTTGAACTTGAAAGTTTTGATCAATGCGTCAATGTCAAACATGAAAATGAGATATTCTTTGGACTCGGCTTGAAAATAAAGTATCAATCAAGCTCTATGTTAAGTTTCAAAGTTTAAGGTATAGTTAATTTTGAGTTTGTTAGTGTTTCACCTAAATCAAATGTACTCATAGCTTAGAGCATCTTTAATTAGGACATGACAGACGCACAAGGACCCCACACTCACCCACTGGAGTGGGAATTTTTCACAGATGGGGTGGGGGGGGGGGTGTTGTCCGTCCTTACAGATGGCTACAAACGGGTTGGGTGGGCCAAGTTTAGATTTTTATTTTTAAATTTTTTTTCTTTGAATTTGTATTTTTTAAATTAGGTTTATTAATAAATATATAAATATTTGTATATTTGTTCAACTTATTAAATTATAAATACTTATATATTTTTAAGCATTTATAAAATATAAAAGTTAATTAACAAATTTATTACATTTAATAATACGATATTAAAAATAAAGAGTTTATTATTAATTTTGTTATGAATAATAATTGTAAAAGGTGTTGAAGATTTGAAATGTAAGGATAATCGTAAAGAATGACGCATTAGAGAGGAAATTGATGTTTTTAAAGTATGGATGCCATAATGTAGCGACTGATTGAGTATTGTTTTTAACAATCTTATTTGAACATGATGTTATAGACTGAGAAAATATAGTAAAAACATATCATTTTTACTAGTTTATTACAAATAGTTTTTAATGACACTGACATGATAATAAAGTGTTGTAGTTAAATAGATAATATGATTAATAAATGTTTATACTTTCTTTCTTGTAATAAAATATCTAATTTTTGTATATTTTAATTATTAACAATCTTATTATTTATAAAATGTTCATAAACATGGGCCGAATTGGTTACTGTTGGAACGGGCCCATTTTCTTCACATGTTAACATCAATGGGTTGGCGTCCCTCTTTTTGACCCAAAACCTTGATAAGGTATGATGTAGAGGTGCTCATATCGGTTATTTTTAAAAAAACCACTTCGATTACTAACCGATTCGGTTACAAGTCAAAGTGGTTAAAACCGGTTTGGCCAATAACTGGTTCGAGGACTGAAATAACAGGTGTAGAAACCGGTTTCTTTAAAATAATATTTTTTATAGAAATATTAATTAAATACTAAATATATAAAAAAAACTCAATAAAATGCTTTTGTTATTTATTTTTGAAATTTTAGAGATAACAAAACATAATCATCATAGTAGTCATTGTCGTTTAGTGTTTATTCTTCGTCTTCGAGAGTACGAGCCGGATTGGTTTTCAACGCCTTGCAATGTTTATCCAAATATTTCTCAAAGTAGAGTTGGACTCAGATTTGAGAAACGTATTACAATTCTTGTAACGAGCCTTTTGAGTATTGTTTGACAATTCGTATAAATCGAATTTTGACCAAATATTTTTGTTCCTCGTTGTTGGTATGATCCTCACCAGTCACCACGGTTGGTTCACTTGAGCGTGTCGTGTGAGCGTTTTGAGACTTGAGAGTTTGTGAGCATTTTGAGACTTGAGAGTTTGTGAGCGTTTTTGCATAATTTTTTAGCGTTCTGATGCTTTTGAGAGCTAGAGAAATGTTGTGATCAAACTAATACACCCAATACCTATTTATAGTAACATATGGGGCAAAATGGTCCTAAAAAGTCGATCAAACTTAATCCCACATAGGCATGTTATTCCTAATTCTCACATTGGAAACAACTTTGAGCTACAAAAAGCAATACACATTTGTTGCTTATATGATATTAGAATCAAGAAAGATATAGAATATGCTTTATTATTTTATGTGAAGTAGTAGGGTGACATCTTTCATATTGCATTTTTAGACATTTAATTCCTATAAAAAGATAAATACTTCAATATCAATAAATCATTTTCATCAGGTGTATTAAAATTAAACAAAAATAATGCAACAAAACAAGGCCACAAACCTACTATCTGTCTTTGCCTCAATTCGACTCACTTTAATAACAATTTTCACTCGATCCTTTATTTCTAAATTTTTAAATGTTCGAAGATGATGTTTTCATGTGCATGGTTATAGAATTGTCAATTGGGTCACTTTCTCTTATTTGATTGTAATTCATTTTGCAAAAGACAACAAATATTTCGACACCTCCATAATTTTTTGTGTTTTCATTGTACGGGACTGTTACACGTGTTTTGTTTTGTTTTGTTTTGTTTTGCTACATACATCAAAGTTAGAAAATGAGTCATAAATAACAAAGTTTGTGAATTGTATTCATATGATTTGACAAGGAGGGTGACATGGAGGGCGGTAGGAGCGCTAACACCCCCCTCCACCGGCAAGGTAGTAGCAACAAAGTTGATGAAGTACGACACTCGCATGGTAGCTAACATTAGTTATGTCTATTGCTAGAATGATAACTGAAACAAAGAAACATCTTTTCATATGTTGCTAGAATGATAGATAACATTAGTTTTATATATTGCTACCGTAACAGTTGAGATAAGTTTTTCAATAATGAAGTTTGTAAAGTTAAATTTGTTCAATCGAATTAATTATGACTTTTTAAACGCTTGTGTAACTATACCATAAAAAAAAGTAGCCTGTTATAAATAAAGTTGTAATTAACGGTTTCAAAATGTAGTTTGTTACCTTTTTTTTTCATATTTAATTAACTTTTTTTAACTAAGATCAAACAAATTCATGAAGTTATTTTCACTATTTTCTTTTAACTATTTAATGTAATTATCTTTACTTTACACATTTTCAACCCCCCACTAACAAAAAAATCATGAAACCATCGGTTATGAGTGTAGTTGTCAGCTAACTATGAACAACTTTATTTAGTTTGTTACAACTAATTATAATTTTCTAAACATTAAAAATAGAAATAATAATTTTATTTTAGCTAAATAAACAACACAACCATAAACTACCAATTATATAATTATAAACACACCATCCATTTTATAAAGAAGATTATACAAAAACCAGAAAAAGAAATAAAAGAATTAATCTTGTAGCTATCATCATTTTCATAACTATACCCCATCATCAAAACCCATGATATTTAATGGGCAAAAACCCTTTTTTCTTCCTTTTTTTGCCTTCAAGTATTTAATATATCAAAACCTTTTTTTAATTAAATATCAAAAAACATTATTTTATTAGCGGGCCCCACGGTTCACCATCTCCATGTACTGTTTCAGTGACTCTTGTCGCTGCAACCTCATATCATCATTAAACTTCTTTATGAACGCTTCAACTCGCCGGTTCAACTCGTCCTGACCCAGTGACACGTCTTTCTTCAGCTTCCCTCCCACCGCCGGTGACGAATTTGTCGCCGACGGCTGTGGGTAGTCGTTCTGGTCTGCGTAAGTCGTGCGCTCCTTGAACGTCTCCGATTTCTTCACCACCTTTGTCTTCGCCGTCGCTGTCGACTCATCGGAATCTTGTCGAAGGTTGTCGAAGTTGTCTGACTTCCGGAGGTGCCGAGTCAACGGCAGTTGACGGCCGTCTGTTATCATCTTCCACGTGCTCTCCAACGTCTCGTGCTTCTTCGGCTTCAACACCCTCAGTGCTCTCGCACCTGTTTAATTAAATACAATAAAAATTTGAGTGGCAAATGCAAAAATTGTTTTTGATGTTAAATTTAGCGTAGCTCGCTCGAAAAAACCTCGCTTCGCTCGAAATCGGCTTGTTTTGAATGAGACGAACCGAGCCTGAGCCAAGGTAAACTCGGCTCCTGGCTCGCTTGAAATCGGCTTGTTTTAAATGAGCTGAGCTTGAGCCAAGATAAACTTGGCTCGTGGCCTGGTTGGCTCGTTCGCTTAAATTAAAGTCTAAATAATAATATAATATATTTATTAAAACGCAAAATTATAACATATTTATTTCAATCAGATATTCAAATATTGTTATTTTCTCATGGAAAAAGTAAATATAAACATATATCGAAGAATTAATCTTAATATGTTGAAAGTTGTTATCCTTAATTTCATTTTCTAATAAAAGGAATAAATATAAATATATGGACGAATTACAATTTTAGATTATGGGTATGTTAAAAAAATTACTTTTTATTTTTTATATGTCAATACATGTAAAAAATATAAAATTTAAAAAACAAACGATGACGAGTCACAAACCGACTCGAGCTTGTTACAAGCCGAACTTGAACTCAACATTTCAGCTGATAAAGATAAACGACGCTCGGATCGGTTTTTAAGCTGAATTTTTTAAAATTACATTTCAGCTGAATTTTTGAAATTACATTTCAGCTTGTTATAAACCGACGCTCGGATTGGTTTTTAAACGAGCCGAGACCTGGCTTGGCTCGTTTACATCCCTAAGCTCTGCTTTAGGTGTGATTATAAGTATGTTTGTTTTATGATTAATTTCCAACAAATTACTAAAGAAATTACCTTCTGGACTGGGTTTTGCCGGTTTCCGGTTGTGAGCGAATCGAGAAGTTACTGGTTGTTTCTCCTTGACCGGAAAACTAAACTCCGGTTCAACCTCCTTCGGGTGTGGAGGAGAGTTAATATCACTCTCAAGTGATGGTATCCACGTGGATCTCGTTGTAACAAACTCATCTTCATTTTCTCCAACCACCTCCGCAACCGTCTCCAAATCCACATCGGATTGTTTACTCTCGTACACCACCGGAGGCTCCACCGTTACAATAGGCTCCGTTACACCGAAAATCGGCGGATTTGACACCGGAGGTAAGTCGGATGTCAGATCTGACGGCGGAGGAGTGTTCGGAGAATTATAGTTAACCTGCTGCTGAGATTGAGATTGATTCTCCTGTTGGAAGCGTGTGGAGGCGGCGATGGTTAGGATGATTCCGTTAATGACGACGTAGAGATACGGTGGTTTGAAGCAGGTGACGACGACGGACCAAATCGCAGGAAGGCCGTTGAGCATCAACGGAACCGTTAATTTCATCGTCACCGCCACCGAAACGACGGCGGTGGAGATTAGCAGGGTTTTCAGAGAGAGGATCCATGAGTTGGTTGATGATGCCGACGCCATTTTCAAATTTTCTGTTTGAAACGAATCGTCCGGAGGCGAAGTGTGTGTGAGAGAGAGAGAGTGTGTGTCAGATAGATGGGGATTAAGGTTGCAGTTTGAAGGCGATGCAACGGTATAAAAATTAAGTGAATGTTACATGTCGGTCCCTTGCGTTTATCGGTTTTATCGTATTAAGTCCTTTGATTTTTGATATTATTGTCTTTCCATTGACTATGTTACTTATTTTACTAAGCAACCCTGGGAGAATGGAGGGCAAACGAACCCGAACCTGATTCGAGACAGATATATGGGCATCACATAGGACTAGCTAATACCTGGCCCGATTACTCAAAACATACCCGTAGATATTTTCTTTTTTTGCCCTTGGTAGTGGAAGGTCTACTAAGTCACTAACTTTATTATTTCAGCTTATTATAACCTATTTAACATATCTTTTATTCAAACCGTGTAATACATGAGTTTCTAACCTAGTAAATAATTAAGATAGTAAGAAATGTATTTAAAAATCTCAACTGTAGTTTTTACAAAATAACGATAGGGGTGAGCAAAAAACCGAAATAACCGAACCGAAACCGAATTAACCGAAAAAACCGACGGTTTTGGTTTTGTATTTTTTGAAAACCGAAAATTACGGTTTGGTTTCGGTTTTGTATCTTTTGAAAACCGAAAAAACCGAACCGAACCGAACATATACATATACTTGAACTATATATTGTGTGCATTCACGTTTTATAATATATAGTATATTATGTTGTTTGCTTGTATATTAAAAGCACATACATATTTGTATTACACGAATTTGCATTAATAGTAGGTTATTATTTATATTTATTGAATTTATAGATTATAATGTTTATTTTTTAAGAAAACTAATCATTTTTATAGTTCAAAATATTTAGTCCCAAATGTGTGATAATCATTAGTTAAAAAAAAAATTAGGCCCAAAATTTCAAACCCAAGTTTATTATTTTGGGCTATTTTTCTTTTACCCCCAAAACATTCAAACCCAATTGGTTTTAAAACCGCAAAAACCGAAACCGAACGGTTTTAAAAAACCCAAAACCGAACTTTCGGTTTTTGGTTTGGTTTTACCCCAAAACCGACCCAAACCGACCCATGCACACCCCTAATTAACGGTTAGATCTGATACTCACGTGTATACATGATACCGGGCGGGTAATTTCCTGACAATATAAGACACGTATAAGACACAATTTTACAATCAGATTTAAACTAAGATTATCAATACTCCTTCCATTACCATACTTATTCATAAGCACATCATTACCTTAAAATGTGCAATCTACCCCTTTGATATCAATTATATTAAACATATATAATTAATATACAACACTATTCAAATTCTTTTGATAATCATTCAATTTTTTCATATATTGTAAATAATTAAGTTCATCAACGAAAAGTAATTGACTAAAAATATGGTTAAAGTTCTACATGAAATGATTAGGTATTTTAATTTATATATATTTTTATCTAGCATGTGGTAAATCTTTAAAGACGTTCTAGATCAGTTTCATCTAGATGGTATTATTAACCAGGGTTGTAACTCCTCATTTATAACCTTCATCCCAAAGAACAAAGACTCACCTTATCTACAAGATTTTCGTCCTATAAACTTAATAGGTTGTATTTCCAAAGTAATTTTCAAGATATCTTATGAGTAATCTAATTTCAAAAATTCAAACCACATATGTTCAAAACTAGAGCATCTTAGATGGACCTTTGATAATTAATGAAGTTGTCACTTGGGCCCGTAAAGGTAAGTTCAAGGCGTTGATGTTTAAATCGACTTTGAGAAGACGTTTGACTCTTTCAGTTGGAACTTCTTGAGATCGGTTTTGGAAATAATGAACTTTCCTAGTATTTGGATTGGTTGGATCATTGGAAGCTTGGAATCGGCTAGAACTCACTTGTTCTTTGCCGACGATGTGATGATTAGTTTATGGGTCATTGGTTGCACCAAAAACAAAAAATTAAAAATCAAAAGGAGGCAAATAGACTCAAATATAAAATGGAGGTTGGCGAGTGAAACTTAAACTATGGAGATTAAACGGGAGCCGTTGGATTGAAGTAAATTATGGTTTTGAAATCGGAAAGTGGTTGCTTGGTTGGCTGACTTGTCGTTCCGGGTTTCATGCCACTTGGCTGGTCCCTGCCTAAATTGGAAATTTAAATTAATATAAAATCACCAAATTACCGGGGTATAAAGCTACATTAAAATATATTAAATTAACATGTTAGCGTATAAAATTTTTAAATATACACCGACTTTTTTCCGCTCAAGAATATACATATCTAAAAAGAACCAATCATAAAACGACACGTAACCTAAGCCGGCTATACTTTATCCGGCAAAAAAAGAGAAAAAAATACATGAGATCATAAAAACAATTGATTAGAAAACGTCACGTCAGCTAAGCAAATTGAATTTTAGCAGGGTAGAGAAACGTGCTGACTAAATTTTAGCCGGGTTGAGAAACGTGAAGTCTATATTTTATCCCGGGTGGGAAACGTTACGGCTAGAAATTAGTCGGGTTAAGGAGAAGCGGGTTAAATTTTAGCCGGGTTATCTTACATGACGTTTTCTGATTGATTGTTTTTGTGGACCCCATACTTTTTTTGCGGGCTAAACCTTAGCCGGGTAAGCTAAGGTGGCGATTTTTATTGTCTCTTTTTTGATGTTTAGTTTTAAAAAAACTAATTTTGTAAAAGACAGGGCCAACATGTACATTTTAGTGATTTCCTAGTAATTTGGTGTTCGGTCAAAGTAGGTTTAAGAGTTGGACCTTCAAATTCCCTCTATAGGTAGCTGTTTTTTTTATTTATTTATAGGTAGTTACATTATTTCCAATATTTTCTTCATATATATAGACAGTAATTAAATTATCTTAATCGCAGGTTCAATTTGATTTACAATCACATTATTATGCAACTTGGGATGTAGCTCTAAGAAAAAAAAATGGTAGGGAATGATGAAGTGGTGCAATCGTGGAAAGAGGTAAGAAAACCGAAAAGACATGAAAGAAAAGCTAGCATCATTTATACATGTGATGTGATATTGCTTGTAAGATTTTGATCACATGTCCCCTCAAACCATAATAAACAAATCGAGCCGGTTGTGAGTTATACTGGCTCGTAAAAACCTAGTATCAATCTTTGTGAGTCATATGAGATTGGCTCATAAAACCTAGTATCAATCTTAGTAATGTTATAGGACAAGTATTTTTGTATTTATGAATATGTTGTCAGTTTGGATGTGTTATTGGATACTTTCTTCTTGTACGTGATTTTGAATCTACATTGTTTATGTGTTGAAATAGATTTTGAAATGCATTTAAAAACGTTAACAAAGAAAAAATAAGGACAAAATTATTAGAAAACTACAAAGTTAACATCCGATTAGTGATGAAATAAATCTTAAATAAAAAACATTTTTAGTAACAAATACCAGATTAGTTTGTAATGGATTGTAGATGGATGTCTCTCTCGGTAACTACCCATCAATAATTCATCTGTAAAATATGGTTAACGAGTTTCATTGGTAATGTGTTAGACAATCCTCTACTAAGCAACGGTGAAGATCATAAGGCTTTATAATCACACTCTAGACCAGACACGTGTTTCTATTTTCTTTGTCATCAACCAATAATTGGTTATTGTATGTCTTTTGTCAAGAACACAAAGGTATCAGCTTAGAGAACATTTGTTAATGAGTAAACTTCGTTATTGTTTTCTCCTATATTTTCCTACTGATGATCATCACCAATGGCGTTTCATCCGATTCTCTCCCGATTTTCCTACTGATGGCCAGATCTATGCATTCTTGAACCACGGGCCCCTAATTACCTAACCTTTGAGCCACTCGATGCCGGTTTTGGAGCCATAGTTGAGCACTGTAAATTTTCTCGATCCCGATCTATGCTTCGCCGGATGCAACCACTAAGCTTCCTAAACCCAGTAACCTCATCGCTTGGTCTGGATTCCTCGCCGTTAGATCTGGCCACATGACCGAACGTTGCTTCTATGGTTTGCCGAGGATAGAACTCTATCTTGGCCTTCTATGGTTGCCTTCATCGCCGGTGGTGTGCCACAGGGCACTCCAATTCACCATCCGTTTGGAGTTACATGATTTGATTCTTCTCCTCAGGTACCCCCTTTCTGAATTCTAGTGTTTCATGTTCTCGTCGTACACGTCTTTTAATCTTCAAATTAGGCCTGAAAATATGTCACCATATATGTTTTGGGTCCTTTATTTGATCATTTCTTATGGTTGTTATAGATTGTTGCTTGCGATTTTTGATCGAGAATCCAAGCACAGGTTGAAGTGGTGTATGTTGGTTTTGTCTTGCTTATAAAACAATCGATATTTTACATATGTAAATTGATTTTTACATATGTAACATTTTGATTCTTACATATGTAACATTAGAGCAAGTTAACAATCAATTGTTGGTTTAGTAACGGGGAAGCAACAACTGTTTTGATGTCAAAGTTTGTATTCGGTTCATTGTTTTGTCACTTCATGACCTAATTAAAGTTGTTGGAGGCCAGTGGTGTTCAAGGCATTTCTTTCCTAGGCTCTCTTTTAAGGTAAGTTATATTTCTTTTAAGGCATCCCATCTTTTATATTATGACTACTCGTGTTTGTTGTTTTGATACTGTTGTATGAAAAAATTCTTGATTTCTTCTGCCTATAGCATAAGGCCAAAATTCTATAAAACATCCACACTTCTATATTTTCTTAGACAAATCATTTTGCTTCATATCATATATTCATGGAAGTCTAATCCATTTCTTTTAGTCATTCAAATTTTTAGTGTGACTATACATGTGTATGTGTGGGGGGTGAATATTGTCACACCCTCAAAAATCCACCTGCGGGGTTTTATCGCGAGGCGTGTGACAAACCAGGATCTCAGTCATTAGTCATATCAAACGATACTATATGAGTTTAATAAAAACCATTAATGTTCAGAGTAAATGCGGAAGGGAAAAGTAAAGTATTTAATGCGCGAAACAAACGCGCCCAAAAACCAAGTTATTTAAAAGCAGATAAATAGTTTAAATGTTTGCAATCGTAATAGACTCCCATGCATGTCCTAACCGTGAACTTGTGCCTTAGCGACATGAGAAAACATGTTAAGAAAGTGTGTCAACACTAGGTGGGTGAGTCCACAGGTTTCAGTTAATAAAAATGTTTTTCAGATCATGTACATTCAATATATATCAATAGGTAGCTAACCTATGTTCAAGTTACTAAAGCGCTCGCAACCGAAGTTGACTGTTTTGTGTTTGATGCCTTCCACCATGTATATCAACAGTGGTGATGTGTTAGGTCAATATTACACCCGTTCGACCTCTACTCGAGTTAGCGCGACTAACGCGGGTGTGGTTTGTTAAACCCAGCAGTACTACTAGAGATTACCTAACTAAATCTATATTAAACGGTTCGATGTGTATGGAATTTAATGATAGAATGTTACGCTTAGTTTAACAGGTGATATATAAGAATTACAATAATCAAATGTTTGCGTCATGTTTTCTCCCCCTAGTTTAAAAACAGTAAAGGGGTCGTGAAACTCACCTGAGATGTGTAGAGTGCAGCAAATAACACCACAAATAAGAGTGCAACAAAACCACAAATAGATTGCACGTGGACAGTCTACGTGTCACACCCCGGCCAGCGACGGATTATACACCGGGGCTGACGCAGTTGTTCATAAGCACATGATCATCTATTTCAAAATGACAATATTTATTCATCGAATTTAAAGCATCCGTTACAAAAAAGGAATGGAATATGAAAAGTTCATGACAAGACAATATTAAATTTAAACTAGGTCCAAGTCCTAGGTGAGCAAGTAGGGTCCTCAAACTGGTGCACCTGAAACATGTGAGTAAATGTCAACTACAAGTAGTTGGTGAGTAACATAGGTTTTGACACCAACAAAAGTTAAGTAAAAAGGATTTGAAATTTAATACGTTCAAAGCATAACTAAGGCATAAATGTGAAAACATACAAGGTTCCAAGCGTACAATCAAACCGTGTAAATGGAAAACTGTAGGTACAATCCAACTGATTGTCTTTTGAAAAAGTAGTAAGATGCATACACAAAACCCGCCAAGGTTCGTGTTATGTAATGAATCGGATTCCCGTATAAATGATCATAAAAGGTACTACCTTAGTCTTGCAACTCAAGTTAATGATTGTACTAAACATGAACACACGTATGGTCTCCAAGTAGTTTAAGACATAAAGCACATAATAATAGCATGAGAACAATGGTATTAAATTTGTATGTATAGTAGTGTAAACATGTTCCATCCCGAGTACTTTGTAATCAAAAGTAAAGAGAAAGGGGGTTATGAACTCACTTGAAACTGGAAATGGTATGAACTGGTAAAGATTGATAGGCCTCGTGAGGACTTCTCACAACAAACCTACACGTGTAATGGTACTCTAAATTTAGGGTACGTTTAAATGGTATTAAGAAGATTTTGGGTCTTTAGTGTTTCATGGGAGTTTGGTTTGAAAATGGGTTCGTATGCATATAGAAGCATTGAATTGTTAGAAAAAGTTTATAAAGTAGTTAGAATTAATTTAGACTTCTAATTAATTTATAAAGTTGTTTTTAAAGATAAGTAATGTTATAGAATAGTTTAAATAGTAATTTATTCTAATTTATAAATAAATTTTGATATAGTAAAAGCTTAATTAATTGATTTAAAAATGATCAATTAATTATTAGTTATTGTAAATAAAATGGTTAATCAATTTGCAATTTAAATGGCTAATTAATTTGTTAAAATTGAATTACAAAGGATTAAGTAAGTTTAACTATAATTAATCAAATCTTATAGAAAATAATTATTTAGGAATTTATAAATTTAAAAGTTTTTAATTAGTTAATCTTACCAATAATAATTATTTACAAATTTAGAGAAATTTAAAAATGTCTAAATGTATAAATATAGTTTGTGAAATAATAACTAAGTAATTAAGTAACAAAATTTGGTTTGTCTAAATAATGATTTATATTATTTGCTTATGATATACAAGAGGTTAAATAAAATAAAGTAGTCAAAATTCTATAATTTTTTATTTATATAAATATCATAGAATGTATTTGTATCATTCATAAAATTAACTTGAAATTTTTTTGAATATAAAATCGTGTATAAAAGGGCTAAAAAAAAGAAAAGAAAACAAAAAAAACTCGGCCCCTGGGATTCGAACCTGCATCGAACCCGGACTCCAAACACACACACACACACGCGCACAACCGCTAGACTGGGCAAGCTGCCTTGTCTAGGATCCGGTTTCGCGTGGTTTTAATCAGAAACTCAAATGCCCTTCGTTCCCAAATAAGAACCCGTAAACCCTAGCCCTATAATCCACCCGATTGGCCATCGATTGAACCTGGTTCATGGGGCTTTTGTTAGTGGGATTGAAACGAGTACAAGGGCACCAGAATTACCTGTAATTATTGCGTGTAGGGTGAGAACGGCTGAGCAAAACAGAGATGGCTCTCTCGACAAATTTGAGTGTTTCATAGATGGAGTTAGACGCGAATAGAGGTGTAGGAATCTTGTAATGAGTTTCGTCGAGGACCAGGTGTGGTTATTTATACCGAATTTGGCCTTTAATGGCTAGCACGTTAAATGATTGGTAGTGGTGTTATCAGTTACGAGTGGCTCATCAAATCGGTCATAAAAATGCGATTAAATGTATTTAGTGGGTCGCTTAATCGATCTAAACGTGATGCCGGTTTTGGTTTTGCTTGAAAACATCACAGGGACAAGTTCACGATTAATGGTTCAAGAACCGGTCGCGTAGGGGGCTCGAACTCACGACTGCATTTGGGGGGAAGGGTTTACCCGAATTTTGCACTAAGGCCCCTGCAACTTTGGCTTTTAACATTTTATGTACAAACTTGTTTCTAGTTAGAACACAAGTTTCAGAATTTACAATTTGAACCCTAAACTTCGATAAAATATAATTAAGATTTTATAAATTGTTACAAATCTAATAATAACTAAATGTTATAATTACAAAATTATAGCCTTTGTAAAATCAGAATGGCTTCTTTTATATAAAACTTATTTACTTTGTAATTTATATAATTATAATTCCTTAAACTTATTTACTAAAAGAAAATATTAAATAAATAGTATAATCTTAGAAACCTTAATTAAAGAATTTATAATTTAATATTTTTGTAATTTGTTTATTTACAAATATGAGTTAATATATTTATATAGGTTTAGAAATTGTTTATATGAATGTATATATTTATTTAATAGAATAATAACAAACACCTATATAATTTTCTTATATAAATATCTATCATTTTGTAATAATTGTATTTAATGTATGCATGTATGAACACATATGAAAATTAATGGATAAATGAGATAATTTATTGCAATGGATAGATGCACCCATAAAATAAAGAAATTACAAATGTCGGAAAAGTTCAAATAGAGGTCGAAATTTCCTGGGGATTACAATCTCTCCTACTTTAGGAAATTTCGTCCCGAAATTGATTAGGAAGAGGGTCCTGGAAATAGGTGTGGGTACTTGGCTTTCATTTGATCCTCACGTTCCCAAGTGAATTCGGGGCCATGTTTGGATTCCCACCGACCTTAACAATTGGAATGCAACTTCGCTTGAGCTGCTTAACTTCTCGGTCCATGATCTCAGTAGGTTTCTCTACGAAGTACATTGATTCGCCAATGTTAACCTCGTCAAGCGGTATTTGGAGGTTCTCGTCGGCTAAGCATTTCTTCAGGTTCGAGATATGGAAGGTAGGATGGACGTTGTTGAGTTCTTCAGGTAGATCCAACTTGTAGGCTACCTTTCCAATTCGCTGAAGGATTTTAAAAGGACCTACGAGTCTTGGTGCAAGTTTCCCTTTCTTTTCAAAACAGATTACTCCTTTCCAAGGGGAAACCTTGAGAAGAACCAGATCACCGATTTGAAATTCTAGGGTTTTTCGACATAGCTCTTTTGCTGACTCCTTGCTACCAGAAGGTTGTCTCGGATTAATATGATTTTGTCAGAAGTCTCCTGGATGAGTTCGGGACCAGTGATTTTTGCTTCACCAATCTCAGTCCAATATATAGGAGAGCAACACTTCCGACCATAAAGTGCGTCGAAAGAAGCCATGTCAATGCTCGTGTGGTAGCTGTTATTATACGAGAACTCGACTAAGGGTAGGTGTAAATCCCAATTTCTCTTGAAGTCGATGACACAAGCTCTAAGCATGTCTTCGAGGGTTTGAATTGTTCGTTCGGACTGACCATCAGTTTGCGGATGGTAAGCCGTACTAAGATTCAGATGAGTGCCCAAAGCTGATTGTAGAGACTGCCAGAAACGAGAAGTGAATCGTCCATCATGATTAGAAATAATGTTGAGAGGTACACCATGATGACTAACGATCTCATCAATATAGATTCGAGCCAATTTCTCAACTCGATAGTCTTCGCGAATGGGTAGGAAATGAGCAGATTTTGTCAAATGGTCGATGATTACCCATATGCTATCATGAACACGGGACGTGTGCGGGTTTTAGTTATGAAATCCATGGCAATACACTCTCATTTGCACACGGGTATCTCTGATTGTTCAAGCAAACCAGATGGACGAAGGTGTTCGGCCTTAACCTTCAAACAAGTAAGGCACTTGGACACGTATAGAGCAATGTCCTTTTTCACACCAGGCCACCAGTATTGGGTACAAAGGTCTTTGTACATCTTATCCGCACCGGGATGCACCGAATAACGAGTCCTGTGAGCCTCGTTCATGACAAAGGTACGGAGATTGTCACGGTCCGGAATCCAGATACGATTCAGAAAATAGAGTAATCCATTGGGTTTGGTTTCGAGTTTAAGTTCAGCACCACATGACATTTCGTTGTACATGTTCCCTTCGGTAACGGAAAGATGTTGTGCTTCAAGGATGCGAGTTTGAATGTCATTTTGGATTCGAATGCTGTGGATTTTGATAGGTTCTTTACGACTAAGAGCATCGGCTACGACATTCGCCTTACCAGGATGGTAATGAATGTTGCAGTCGTAGTCGTTTAGGAGTTCAACCCAACGCCTTTGCCTCATGTTGAGTTCCTTTTGATTGAAAATGTGTTGGAGACTCTTATGATCGGTGAAAATCTCACACTTAGTACCATATTAGTGCCTTCAAATTTTGAAAGCGAATACGACCGCTCCCAGCTTAAGGTCGTGCGTTGTATAATTCTTCTCGTGGATTTTGAGCTGTCGAGACGCGTAAGCAATCACTTTGCCTCGTTGCATTAGAACACAGCCAAGGCCTAAGTGGGAAGCGTCACAGTAAACGACAAAGTCTTCAGTTCCATCGGGAAGAGTCAAGATAGGAGCCTCGCACAATTTTTGCTTCAGTGTTTGAAAGGCTTCTTCTTGTTTTGGTCCCCACTCATAGGGTTTACCTTTGTGTGTTAAGGCTGTGAGTGGCACATCGATTTTTGAAAAGTTCGATATGAAACAACGGTAATAGCCCGTTAAACCAAGAAACGAGCGGACTTCTGTAGGGGTCTTTGGAGCTTGCCAGTTCTTCACCGCTTCAATCTTAGCGGGATCCATGTGAATACCCTTCGCGTTGACTATGTGTCCCAAGAATTGGACTTCCTTTAGCCAAAATTCACACTTGGAGAACTTGGCGTATAATTGCTCCTTTTTAAAGAGATCCAAAACCAAACGCAAGTGTTCTTCGTGTTCCGCTTTTGATTTTGAATATATGAGAATATCGTCAATGAAGACGATCACGAACTTGTCAAAGTACGGTTTACACACGCGGTTCATAAGATCCATGAATACCGCGGGTGCATTGGTTAGTCCGAAGGGCATAACCATGAACTCGTAATAACCGTATCTTGTACGAAAAGCTGTCTTGGGGATATCGGATTCAAGGACTCATAACTGGTGATAGCCAAAACGAAGATCAATCTTAGAGAAATAAGTCAAGCCTTGAAGTTGATCAAACAAATCATCAATCCTCGGCAGTGGATAACGGTTCTTCATAGTAAGCTTGTTGAGTTCCCGGTAGTCGATGCACATCCAGAATGAACCATCTTTCTTCTTGACAAATAAGACGGGTGCTCCCCAAGGGGAAACACTAGGGAAAATAAATCCTTTGTCAGAAAGTTATCGAATCTGGCTTGAAAGTTCTTGCATTTCAGATGGTGCAAGACGATAAGGTGATTTGGCCATGGGATTTGCTCCTAGCACTAGGTCAATACAGAACTCAACTTGACGTGCGGGAGGAAGACCGGGTAAGTCCTCGGGAAAGACTTCAGGAAAGTCTTTGATCGCAGGAATATTTTGATGACTCTTGTCTTTGCCTTTCTGATCCACAATATGAGCCAAGAATGCCACACATTTCTTTCATAAGTACTTCTGTGCGGTAGTGCAAGACATAAGCTTGAGTCCCTTTGACGGCTTCTCACCATAGACGTTCAGAATGTCACCAGAGTCAAGGGGGATACGAATATACTTGTCAAAGCAGACAACTTCAGCATGATGCTTGGTCAGCCAATCCATGCCTACTATGATGTCGAAACCTCCGAGAGCCATAGGGATAAGATTAATCGAGAAGTCATGGTCATTCAAGTTTAAGGTACAATCTCTAATAATGGTGTCACATGAAACAGAATAACCGTCCGCTACTAAAATATCAAAGGGTTTGTCTAACTTAGCTCGACTCATAGCAAGTTGTGGTTCAAATTCAAAGGACACAAAACTTCTATCGGAACCAGTGTCAAACATGATAGAAGCATATTGTTGATTAATTGGATACGTACCATTAACCACATTGTTGTTGGCTTGAGCCTCATTGGAATTGATGTTGAAGGCACGTCCACGAGCCACGGGGTTTGCATTCCCCTGATTCATATTTCCCCGATTCATGTTCCCCTGGTTCATATTTCCCTGAATCATGTTGCCCTGGTTCATGTTGGCTTATTTCACAATGACCAACCTAGGGCAACGGTTCCTGAAATGATTTGGGTCGCCGCATTCGTAACAAGCATGACCGTGAGGGATAGCAACATGAACATGAATGGCATGTTGGTAGGCTTGGTTAACTCGGGGAACAACACGACAGATGATAGCTGTATGCCCATAACGTCCACAACTGGTACATAAATGACATGGCATGTGGGTTGTATGATGCTACTGCAAGTGTTGCACAAAGGTAAGGTTCCCCCATACGGCTTCTTGTTGAGATTGAAGGCAGTAGGGGCCATTTGGGCTAGAGGAGTAGTATGTGTGATAATGGCAAAGTTCTTGCCCTTCCTTTTCTTGTTATTGAAGGAAAACTCAGACTTGGTTTCCTTAGTGGGTTCAGTGTTGGATTTTTCAGAGATCTTCCTAGCACCCTTTTTGGATATAGTCCCTGCCTTGACATAATTATCCGACAGGGCAACAGCAAGACGGATGGCTTCCTCAAGGGTGGCTGGTTTGCTACCCAAAATAGTATCATGAATCTGCATGGGCAGACCATGGATGTATTTCTCAATGGCTCGGGAGAGAGGAGTAACCGTGTGAGTCACCAAAAGGCTAAGCTCATGGAAACGGGTGGTGTAGGCAAGACTTTCACCACTATCTTGCTTGAGATCCCAGAACTCTGCTTCCAGTTTCTTGATCTTATTACGGGGGCAAAA
Source organism: Smallanthus sonchifolius (assembly GCA_023525975.1). Classification (NCBI taxonomy): domain Eukaryota; kingdom Viridiplantae; phylum Streptophyta; class Magnoliopsida; order Asterales; family Asteraceae; genus Smallanthus; species Smallanthus sonchifolius. The sequence continues at coordinate 84,232,434 of CM042036.1, forward strand.
CTCATCAGTTATGAGCATCTTGACATCAGCCCAAGGTAGGGCTAGAGCAACTTCGATCCCACAATTACGCTTTTCCCCGTTCCACCATGTGAGTGCCCTCTTCTGGAAGACACTAGTAGCATAACGAACTTTCAGGTTCTTGGGACAGTCAACATTGATGAAGGTTCCCTCAATGCTTTCAAACCATTAGAGAAGTCCAGTGGCTCCCTTGTTCCCGTAGAATTTGGTGGGGTTGCAGGAGTTGAAGTGTTTGAAAGTGCACACGCGGTTCCTTGGTGTAGGACTTTGGTTCAACTAGTTAACCATAGTCGGTATGATTGTAGCCATTTTCTGAATGATTCTGTTGGTGAGGTTGCCCCTATGTTCACGACGGGGAGGCATTCTACAAAGGGATGAATAGAAAGTTCATAAGATGTGAATCATGTATAAAAGTTTGTAAATAATTCATATGGTACTAGGTAAAACATGGATGACACCTTAATGGACACATTGACTTATTATGGTACTTTAAGTTCATCTAATGGTTGAGAAGTCATGCTTTAGCCTATAAGTGGACATTCATTCCAAGAATTCCCAGGAAAGCATAACTGGTCCATCGGTTGATTTGGATTTATACGAAATGCTTTCCTAGACAGAACTCCTAGAATACATGCATCCACCCTTCCGGATTGCACAAGTTCTCATTCATTATTCAGAACCTACGTACCTTTGAGAGTTTCACTTGGATTAGACTTTTAACTCTAAGAGTAGGATTCATGTAGATCCTTTGTAGTTCATGTAGTTGTATCAGGTAGTTAGAAATAGATACATGTAGGTAAGTATAGTATAGTGTGGAGTTCCTATTAATAGACACGAGTTAAACTCATGTTTGGGATTACTAGGTCATAGTCTAGGTCATGTGTCTAATAACCTAATTCTCTATAACCATGGCTCTGATACCAATCTGTCACACCCCGACCGGCGACGGATTATACGCCGGGGCTGACGCAGTTGTTCATAAGCACATGACTATCTATTTCATAATGACAATATTTATTCATCGAATTTAAAGCATCCGTTACAAAAGGGAATGGAATATGAAAAGTTCAAGACAAGACAATGTTAAATTTAAACTAGGTCCAAGTCCTAGGTGAGCAACTAGGGTCCTCAAACTAGTGCACCTGAAACATGTGAGTAAATGTCAACTACAAGTAGTTGGTGAGTAACATAGGTTTTGACACCAACAAAAGTTAAGTAAAAATGATTTGAAATTCAATACGTTCAAAGCATAACTAAGGCATAAATGTGAAAACATACAAGGTTCCAAGCGTACAATCAAACCGTGTAAATGAAAAACTGTAGATACAATCCAACTGATTGTCCTTTGAAAAAGTAGTAAGATGTATACACAAAACCCGCCAAGGTTCGTGTTATGTAATGAATCGGATTCCCGTATAAATGATCATAAAAGGTACTACCTTAGTCTTGCAACTCAAGTTAATGATTGTACTAAACATGAACACACGTATGGTCTCCAAGTAGTTTAAGACATAAAGCACATAGTAATAGCATGAGAACAATTGTATTGAATTTGTATGTATAGTAATGTAAACATGTTCCACCCCGAGTACTTTGTAATCAAAAGTAAAGAGAAAGGGGGCTATGAACTCACTTGAAACAAAACTGGAAATGGTATGAACTGGTAAAGATTAATAGGCCTCGTGAGGACTTCTCACAACAAACCTACACGTGTAATGGTACTCTAAATTTAGGGTACGTTTAAATGGTATTAAGAAGATTTTGGGTCTTTAGGGTTTCATGGGAGTTTGGTTTGAAAATGGGTTCGTATGTATATAGAAGCATTAAATTGTTACAAAAACTTTATAAATTAGTTAGAATTAATTTAGACTTCTAATTAATTTATAAAGTCATTTTTAAAGATAAGTAATGTTATAGAATAGTTTAAATAGTAATTTATTCTAATTTATAAATAAATTTTGATATAGTAAAAGCTTAATTAATTGATTTAAAAATGATCAATTAATTATTAGTTATTGTAAATAAAATGGTTAATCAATTTGCAATTTAAATGGCTAATTAATTTGTTAAAATTGAATTAAAAAGGATTAAGTAAGTTTTAACTATAATTAATCAAATCTTGTATAAAATAATTATTTAGGCATTTATAAATTTTAAAGTTTTTAATTAGTTAATCTTACCAATAATAATTATTTACAAATTTAGAGAAATTTAAAAATGTCTAAATGTAGTTTGTGAAATAATAACTAAGTAATTAAGTAACAAAATTTGGTTTGTCTAAACAATGATTTATATTATTTGCTTATGATTTACAAGAGGTTAAATAAAAAAAAAATAGTCAAAATATTATTATTTTTTATTTCTATAAATATCATAGAATGTATTTGTACCATTCATAAAAACTAACTTGAATTTTTTTTTAATATAAAATAGTGTATAAAAGGGCTAAAAGAAAAGAAAACAAAAAAATTTGGTCCCTAGGATTCGAACCTGCGTTGAACCCGGACTCTAAACACACACATGCACACAACTGCTAGATTGGGCAAGCTGCCTTGTCGAGGATCCGGTTTCGCGTGGTTTTAATCAGAAACTCAAATGCCCTTCGTCCCCAAATAAGAACCCGTAAACCCTAGCCCTATAATCCACCCGATTGGCCATCGATTGAACCTGGATTCATGGGGCTTTTGTTAGTGGGATTGAAACGAGTACAAGGGCACTAGAATTACCTGTAATGATTGCGTGTAGGGTGAGAACGACTGAGCAAAACAGATATGGCTCTCTAGACAAATTTGAGTGTTTCACAGATGGAGTTAGACGCGAATAGAGGTGTAGGAAGCTTGTAATGAGTTTCATCGAGGACCAGGTGTGGTTATTTATACCCAATTTGGCCTTTAATGGCTCGCACGTTAAATGATTGGTAGTGGTGTTATCAGTTACGAGTGGCTCATCAAATTGGTCATAAAAATGCGATTAATTCTAGTTAGTGGGTCGCTTAATCGATGTAAGCGTGATACCGGTTTCGGTTTTTCTTGAAAACATTTGTAGGTCCCGGGGTGTCTCGGATCGTTACGTATGGGTGTGTGACTAGTCGGACCGGGTGCGGAATGCCCGTGATTAGGTGAAGAATCAAGTAACACAAAGTAAACCGACAACGAAATCACTTTAAAACTCCGTCTATTATAAAATTGAAGGTTACAGAAAGAATACAACTGAGTGCAAAATGCCTGCATACATATCTTCTGTTAACCTAGCCTATTTATACTAGATTTGATTCCTGCGCACTTAACAAGTGCGCAGGGAAAATTGTTCCTGCATACTTAACAAGTACGTAGAGTGTTCTTGCGTACTCGCTAAGTACGCAGGAAGTAATTCCTACGCACATGCTAAGTGCACAAAACACTTAGAGAAAATAGACGACTAGTACATACATTAGTAATTACAACTCGATAACTAAAACGTACAAACACTACAATACAAAGACTAATACATACAAGACAAGTACAAAAGCTAAGACAATATCTAGAGTGTTTGTCACACAAACGTGCTTCAACAAACTACCCCTTGACAACAGCTCTGGATTGTCTTCGGTCTTCACTGCTCCCGAGCTTTAGCTTCCATCTTCTTCTTGTAATCAAGGCAGAACTTGATCACCTTGTCGTATTTAGAAGCAAGGAACTTTGTCCACTCGTCCGTGTACATGTAGTACCTGTCCGCTAGCGCCTCCAGATCTTTCACAGAAAATTTTATGAAGCAGACTTCATCAAACATTCTGATTAGTTCCCTTGGCACTAAGCTTCCACTCTCGGACCACACCTTTCCAATCACTACTGCCTCGCCGATTTAGGATCTACGTACCAGTACCATATGTTAACAAGGATATCCTGAGATAACTTGCTCAGGGGAATCTTGGTTTCACACAACACTGGCTTGTATACTAGTTTCTTTAAGCTTTTATTAGTCATAGGATGTCTAACGTTCTTGTCCCTGACTCACTTGGGCACTTGAGGCTTAAACATTTTGAACTTCCCAGATCTTACCTCTTGCTGTAGAACCTGCCACAAACCCATCGCTACTGCCTGATTTGAGTGACTCAGCAGCTCTCGGTTTGCTAGGTTCAATAGGTCGTATCTTGGCAAGGAGTTGAAAGCTTCGCTGGTTGGTTTCAAGTATTGAACCCCCCCAGCTCGCTTGATTGCAAACAACTTCTTATCCTCCTCGAACCTCACAGCTAAGATCATCCCTGTCGCTCCATGTTTATCTATGATTGATGTCTTTTGCCAGACAGGAGCCGGATCCTTCGATGAACTTGCAGTCATATGTTTGTCTTTCTGTGCCTCTGGATCCACAGGTGTAGGGTCGAAAGGGGAGGCTTCAGTCGACGCCTCAACAATACTAGCAGGCTCGACTGAACCTGTGTCTTTAAAGGATGGAACTTCTAACATCTCTCCATCTTCAAACTCATACTCTCCTTCCCCGTCGCCCTTGGGAACTTCGATTACAACAGCATCATCATCCTCATCCCAGTCTTCACCATAGTCGATCTCTCTCTCTTCCAGATTGCAGAGAGCTTCGATCTGTGCTTCTTTGGAGTAGTCTGGCTCTAAGAATAGGATCACGTCATCCGATACATCGTCAGATGGATCTTTCAAAACGTCAGCCATCGACTTTCCTTTATTACCTCCTGAAGCATCACCTCCACCTTCACTCTGAGTGGACTCCCCCTCAGCCATAGACACGGCAGAGATGGGAACAATCGCCAAAGCCAACGATTGCTGCTCACTTCCACTCGCTCCGGCTTCAGGATCCTTGTCCTGATCATCACCCTTAGTTAGATCAACTAAGTGACAAGCCTCTTCACTGCTAGGCTTAGGTGGTAGCTTCTCCAATAATTCCTTCAATCTCTCCCCTGGGCAGCAAGCGTCTTGTCCATATCACAGACCAGTTTCACCATAGTGTCATGCTCTAAACGTTGCTTGTCATCAGGCGCCCGCTGTTTCTTTAGTGCGGCTACCTCATCAATCAGAGAGTTAATCTGCTCCTGTTGTTTGTCAGATTCTTCTCTCGATTTCCATAGCATTTCAAGAAGACCAGCGACCTGAGTGTCTAGGGTAGTGATCCGGGTATCACGAGGATCAGGTCCCCTGGAAGACGAGATCGCGATTAATGGTTCAAGAACCGGTCGCGTAGGGGGCTCGAACTCACGACTGCATTTGAGGGGGAAGGGTTTACCCGGATTTTGTACTAAGGCCCCTGCAGCTTTGGCTCTTAACATTTTATGTACAAACTTGTTTCTAGTTAGAATACAAGTTTCAGAATTTACAATTTGAACCCTAAACTTCGATAAAACATAATTAAGATTTTATAAATTGTTACAAATCTAATAATAACTAAATGTTATAATTACAAAATTATAGCCTTTGTAAAATCAGAATGGCTTCATTTATATAAAACTTATTTACTTTGTAATTTATATAATTATAATTCCTTAAACTTATTTACTAAAAGAAAATATTAAATAAATAGTATAATCTTATAAACCTTAATTAAAGAATTTATAATTTAATATTTTTGTAATTTGTCTATTTACAAATATGAGTTAATATATTTATATAGGTTTAGAAATTGTTTATATGAATGTATATATTTATTTAATAGAATAATAGCAAACACCTATATAATTTCCTTATATAAATATCTATCATTTTGTAATAATTGTATTTAATGTATGCATGTATGAACACATATGAAAAGTAATGGATAAATAAGATAATTTATTGCAATGGATAGATGCACCCACAAAATAAAGAAATTACAAATGTCGAAAAAGTTCAAATAGAGGCCGAAATTTCCTGTGGGATTACACTACGAATGCCCTAGAATATGATTTATGATGGTTAGAAACACGTAGGAGTATGTGATGACGATATGGAAAGATCGGACATTCTAAAACACACTTATGATTAACGAGTGGAAATCTTGATATCGGGATTAGTAAATCCCTAGTTTGGTATCTAGTACGGATGTGGTATATGTGAAACACAACTAGACACGAGATAATAATACTAAATAATAATTCGTGTGTTTTTGTGAATTAAATAATTGTATAACTGATAATATAAATAACTATATTATCTTTAAAATGAAAATAACATTTCGAATAAATTAGAAATTTAATCCCGAGCACACTGGCGTTTTCTGGTAACAAATCGTCATAAAATGATAATATAATAAAATAGGAATTAATTTTATTTAAAAATATTGTTTGAAAAGTTGCTAAAAAATAAATGTGGGTTGTGGGACTCGAACCCGGGTCTCTCCCACAACAGCACACAACTCTAACTAGTCCGCCCGCTGGGGTATCGCATACAAAGAATCATTCTGTTTGGTTTTAACATAGAAGTTCCTTGTGTTCTTCCCCCCTATCGCGAACCGAACGAAAACCACCCCTAATCTCACTGAATTCGATCGCGATTGATCATAAGGACATGGGGATTTTGTTAATCGGTACATTGCGAACCTGTGGGTGTGTTTAGTTGCAAAAACATCAAGTCTAAGATCATTAATTCATGTTTGAAATCACCGAAACCCTAGGTTTTGAACATGGAATCGATTTGGCTAAATTTGATAATATTACAAGTTGGATTCATAGGGCTTTCAAAGAGTAGGAGATTGTGAATCTAACCATGTAAATTAATTGGATTGAGATTGAGTCTAGGTTAAGGTTTGATTAAACCAAATATGCGATGAACCCTAGATTTGGTTCGAGTTCAATTCGATGTTCTAAGCCCGAATTATCTTATGGCTTTTGTTCTAGGAGTGAAGGCGAGTCTAAGGGTGTGTTTGGTTACTTTAATTGATACTGAATTGATGGAGATCGACTAAAATTCAGTCGCGGTTTCGACGCCTACTCTCCTGCGTCTCCGGCTGCGTCTACGGTCGAATTGGGTTGTGCAAAAGCTTCAGAGAATTCGACTACTGTGTGTAGAGTGTTTGATTGCAAAATGGTAGATCGAATGATCGAATTCAATGGTTTTAGTTAAGGGGTCGACGGTTTAGGTTTCAATGATCTTAATGGGATTAATTCTTAATCATGATCGATCAGAAACGTATGGAAATGATTAGTATGAGGTCGAGATCATCAATGCCATTCAATCCAGTCGCGAATTCGAGCGGTTTAGGGGGTTACAGGTTTGATTTTGGATCAAGGATGCTTGATTTTGACTTTCAAAAGTCAAACAATTGAGTTTTGATTAATTACATAATTAGTCCCTGTAGTTTAGGTATATGAGTTTTGGATTATGACAGAATTAGTTATTGTGGTTTGTACTTGGGTTAACTGAGTTGTGAGATAACGGGTTTTGGGTTAACGGAGTTAACCTGAAATAGTCGGGTGTCACAAATATGGTGGTGTTAGTCGTCTAACCTATGAGGTTTCCGTTTATACCTTGTTTAATTTGATTCGATTTTTGGTCTACTGTATACGTAAATAGATTCAACATATGTAACATTTGATTTTACATATCTAACAGTAGCTAGTTACATATGTAATATCTTTTACGTAACATTTGATTTTTCGGTCTCTTTTGCCTTGCTGGAAGGTCAGTTAAAACAGTAATATATAATACCTCATAGCATTTTAATAAACTTATTAGTATTTAACCATCATTTACTCATTAAGTTTTGGCATTTCTTTTGCAGTGGCTAAGAAGAAGCCAAGCTCATTTCCTACGCGTTCAACAGAAAGATTACAATCGGGTAATATAGTTTCTTTAACATAGACAGTTACATTTGTTATATTTTTTGGTTACTTATGTAATCTCACCTGTAAATTTGTATACGTAGGCTTTATGTTTTTTGTTAACTTATTATAGTTTCTGGATCATTTTTAAATATTTAAGTTTGTATGAAATACGTTGTTATGTTTTTAATATTGATTGTAATGAATTTTTATAGTTTTAAGTTTGTATTAACATATGTAACAACACATATGTCGGATTATTATAGTTTTTGGATCATTTTTAAATATTTAAGTTTGTTTTAACATATGTAACAACACGTATGCTGCTATCATGTTTAAAATAGTAGTTTTTTTTAAATAAAAATAGTAGTTTTTTTTATTTTTAATTACTAGATTTTAATAAAAAAATTAAATAATATAATTTAAAAAGTAGGAGAGAAAATATATAATTTAATAAAGTAGAAGAGAGATGATATGATTGTGTTGAGTCAAATACCTAAATTGCTTTTCTTGTACTTTAATATTGTTAAAATATTACTTTGAAAGTACAAATTCACAAGATTAAATTTTAGCCATTGATCATCACAAATGAAGGGTTGAGATGGGGTTTAGTGGGTTTCTTCAACTCGAGTGGGTTTTCTTTATAACCACCCCCTATATATATATATATATATATATATTTATTGTGTTTTAGTTATTAAAAAATTTATTTTAGTAATTTACATAAATGGTCCATGTGTTAATTTTAAAAAAATAGCATAATTAGTCCCTATCAGTAAAAAGACTAAAATACCCTTATTTTTAATAGAAAAAATTGACTGAGTTAGTGACAGAGTTCTAATTAAGACAATAAAGTAACCACATGAAGCAAAAAAATCAAACTGAAACTATTGGAGTAAACTGTTATTTTGACCGAACCACATATTCCAAAAGCGAAGTTTACTATTTGTTAATAGATGGTGCATGACAAATATTTGTCAAACTAGTAAATGGGATTCCCCTTAAATGGTCATTAACACAACTCAAGTAAGCTATTATTTATTATTATCAGGAAACTTCTTAATCATGATATTTCAAAGTCATCAAACTAAACCTGAATGATCAGTAGACCAACAAATTAAGGATGATACAAGTCAAAACGGAGTTATTTAAACTCAAAATGAATCAAAGCACGTCGTGGCGAACTTTCACGAATACTTATTATATATAGTAAAAAGGTGTTGTCGGGCGCTGTGAGGAGAGTTACTGTTCAATACAGTAACCCTTTTTTTTTATATATATGTTATAACACAGGAGTAAACCAAGGTGGCCTCCTTGCCGGCTGGTTCGATCCCAGACCACCACCCCACCCACCCCCCCGGTTCTTGGCATTTTGTAGGTAGGTTTTAATATTTTTTTTCTTTTATTATTTAATTAAGTATTTAATCATTTTTTAAAGCTTTTTTTGTTCACTTATTATTTAACTATCTTTTTTTCAATTTATCTAATTATTTAATCAATCATTTAATATTTTTTTAAGCTTTTTTTTCTCCTATTATTATTTAACTATTTTTTTTTTGCAATATACCTAAAATAATATTTTTCATGCTTTAATTTCTTAATTAATAATAACTAGTTTTTACCCCTCCCCGCGCTTTGCAGCGGGTTGGGTTGACTCGTTTGCGTGAATAAAATTTACATCGAATCCCAAACTCGTTATAACGTACGATACCAAAAAAACACTCGAATTTGAATTGAACTTAGTCTTTAATAAAATTTTAACCAAAACGTTAACCAAAAAAACTTAAGAAAACGACGCATTCCTTTATTTAAAAAAACTTAGCGAACAATAGTTATCATAGAAAATGGTGTCGGGCTCATCGTTAATAAAATTTAAACGAAAACGTAGGCGCAACGGTAAAAATAATGTTAATAGAAAGGAAACATAAAGCTAAATAATAAAAAAAGGGAAAAAACGAATTAAAAAAAATACCGCTTCGGTTCGTCAAAAACCATAAGTCGAATACCGATACGGATTCCGATAATACCAATATCGACAATGATGTTGTTCGCCCATAATAGGTTCGGCTTGTAACGGTACCACAACGGTAACGACACTCGCTATAGGCAACGAAAAAAAACTTTATTTTGAATACAACGCTGTTTAAAAAAAAACTATATCGAAACGTTGACAAAAAAACTACAAATAGCTGCGCACTACGTATTTTGAAAAAAGTTAACGAACGAAAGTTATTAAAGAAAAACGAAACTAGTAGAAAATGAAACGGTCTAAAAACGTATATTATATATACTATAAGGGTTAAAAATGAAAATGTAAAAGGAAATTTTTTTATTAGCCACGTGACACTCCCCCATTGGAGAAGTTACTATTCACCAACGTTCCTCTTTAATCTTAAGTGTTATTTAAAACCGTATTTGATGGTTCTGTCAAAATTTTGGTTAAAACCGAAGGTAGTGAAGGTGAACACACCTAATAAGACTATGTGTAGTGGTTTAGTGAGTGTGAACAAAAAGTGTTATCACGTAGGCGTTACACAGGCAGTGGTTTTGGTCACACACACTCACTAAGGTGTGTAGTGGTTAGTGAGTATGATCATTTTTTGTAAATAATTACTTAATCATTAATTTTTTTTATATTTATAAGTTTATTTATTTAAAAAATAATACTACTTATAAAAAATATAATAATACTAATTTTGTAAGCATTACAAAATTATAATAAAAACATAATAATACTAAAATTTCGGGTGAGTAAATTGTAGGTTGTTTTATTTTGTGTTTACGGGATCGGGTTAACGCTTTTCCGGAATAAGGTTGCGGTTGTTTTTCGGCAACAATTTCGGGATCGAGTTGTGTTTCCGGAATAAAGTCGGGTGTGGGCGGAGATGAAGTTGGGTGTTGGCTCCTATTTGGAAACATCAACATGTGTTGTGTTAATGGATGTGGCTGGTAACAAATAGTAGAGCCGAACAGGTTGTTTGGGTTGAACCACGAGTTGTTCGGGGGGGTTCGGGTTGAACCACGAGTTATTCGGGTTCATGTTGGTTGTAGGAGAAGAGTAGAATTGTATAAAAAATGTGTATAGATTGTAGTAGAAGGTATGGTGAAATTATGTGTAAAAAAAGTTGATTTAAATTGGTATTTATAGATTAAAAAAAACTTTTTTACTTAAAATAGAGTTGAGGGGCTCCTTTTTGTTTCGGTCAACGAGTCTTTTTACCGATTTTTCTCCTCCTCACACACGTTGCTCCACTCACGAAGGCTCACCACGCCCCTGGCCATAACGAGGCGACACGATGTTCCACGCCCCACACCCAGCCACATCAACCCACACGCCTTTCTCACAAGCCCAATATACATATCCTAACAAATGTGCCAAATTTTTAAATGGGTTTATTAAAAAAAGATGACCGACAGTATTTTAGAACTGGAACCGGGCACATAACTAGTTCGTTTGTGTGTAGTTAACCGCTTTCATTTGAACCGATCGGTCACCCGGTCACCGGTCGGACAGGTGAATCGGACCGGGGGTCAGACCGGATTTTAAAAAAAAGAAAATTGTTTTTTTCCCTTCAAAGTGTAAGGCCCCAAACCGGGCGCCCTACAGTTGGTTCTCATCACTGGGTATTCACTTTAAAATACTCTTTTCGTTGATCAAAACTACATCGGAAGTCTTTCTAAAAAAAACAATACTCACTTTTGTTTAACAACATCGTTTATAACTTTACCTCATGAATGCCTGCACACCGATCCGAGTAGCACCGCTCTTAAGCGAAGATACGTCGACTCCGAACTCACCTGCAAAATTGTCACACCCTGAAATTCCACGGCGGGTTACCCGCGGGTTGTGACTGTCAAGGATCATCAGTCCCGATCATTTCGAACGACCTCTAAATGGTTTTCGAAAAGACTTTTCATTTGAACATCATACAAAAGCAAATAAGTAATACAGAGTTTGAAAATGTGGAAAGTAAAGTGTGAAAGCATAAGTAATGTAGCAAAATAGAGAAGCATAATAAATTAGGTTCACATAAACCTAGCTTCTAAATGAAAACGTGAAATGCGACTCCAGACATGCAATCCTAGTCCATGCGTGAATGCTTAGCGACCTGAGATAAACATGCTTAAAAGTGTCAACACAAGGTTGGTGAATTCACAGGTTTAAGTAACAGAAACAGAAATGAAAACAGTGCAACAGTACGTATGTATACTAGTGATTCCATTGTTGATCAGACAATAAACAATAACTATATAAGCAAAACCGAAACCCAAGCTCAACGAAGGAATGCAGAAACTAGCATTTTGCCTCTTACGTGCCCAGCACGCAATGGATTAGGTCAATTATGCACCCGTTTGACTCCCAGTCAGAGTTAGCGTAACTAACCTGGGTGGGAGTTGGTAAGCCCAATAGTACTATTCATGAATCACCTCGCTTTATGTAATAATTAACGGTTCGAATATGAGAGGACTTTATGTGCGGGAAATGCACCCACTTATATATGTTAAAGCGAAATCAAAGTAATCAGCATACGACTAAGTAAGAAATTGGTTTAGCATGTATCTCCCCCAAATGGAAAAGTAAGTAAAATGGGGCCGTGAAAACTCACCTGGTAATGTGGTGAATGAAGAATGAAAGCAAACAGGAGAAATCTAGCAACTCTGGATAACCGACCTAACCGATCCCTAGGAATAGTAAGGCTATAAGGTCTATGAAAGTAAACATGGTTTATGTAACCACATTCATCCAAACGACTCAACATTGAAAGGTTACATTGACGTTTTGAAAAGGTTTGACCAAAGTTGACCGAGGTTTGACCAACTTGGACCAAGGTTTGACCAACTTTGACTAATGTTGACCAATGTTGACCAATGGTGACTAATGTTGACCAATGTTGACTAACGTTGACCACTGTTGACTAATGTTGACCAATGTTGACTAATGTTGAAGTCATGTACAAATAGCACATAAGTAACATATAAGTAGTACATAAGTAACATACAAGTAATACTTAAGTAACATCTAAGTACTACTTAAGTAACATATGAGTCATACTTTGTGACATAACATACATGTTTCAATTAGTTGCATAAGTAATTAACATGTGACAGGTAACATGACACTTGTACATATTCATGGTATATTTCATGCATGTTAACCATTCATACACACAAGTTATGTCATTGTATTAATAACCTATTAACATTATTTCCACTTATTTGAATAAAGTAACATAACATGTCATTCCTATATTATGGTCATTAACATGGCAAAGTTTCCCCTTTTAAGAAATTAGGGTTTTAATGTACTTTAAGTGTCATGGCTCAACTAAACAAGTTATATATGAATTTATACTAGTAACATAACATAATCATGATTCTACACATAAACTTTCTATTCTAAGCAAAGGTGAAGTTCACAAAATAACAAAGTTTCCTTATTTAGCAATTTCCTCCAAAACATGTCATAATACCATTGCAAATTACATATTCTTGCATAAGTCATCTATTCATATAGTAATAAAGCCATATAACTCATTTTAAACATTTATAACCTACACATACAAAATATGAACAATTAAAGTTTCCTTTTTAGGAAAGTGGTCCAAACGACCCTTTTGCACATGTGTAACTTCAAATAACTCTTTCTACTACTTTAATATATGTTATAGAACTATATTATCAAGTTTTTATCCATTAGAACCTCATAACACAAAATATGCAAAATTAAAGTTTCCTTATATAGTAAGTCGACCTTAACATAGAGTAAAACAACATTTCAAAAAAAAATATATATATTTCCTACTTATTCAACTATTATGAGCATCATTTAAACTATCAAACATATCATACATTCATTTATGTAAAATCTCATCCAACAAAGTTTCTACAAATAGAAACGAGCAAATAACAACCTAAATGAACATTTCAAATAATAAAACGTGCAAATATGTGTCAACAACTTCATTTTATGAAAACTCTTGGTTAAAAACAAGTATTATAACACTTTTAACAATGAAAATCATTTGGATATATGGGTACCACCATAGGGCCGAAAATAATGAATAAAAATGGAAAGGGATGCTTACAAAACCGAGATATGATGTTAGTATAGTCTTGTAATAGCTCGAATCACCACAAGACCACTTGAAAGCTCCTTGGAATAACTTTGATTGTTTGAACAAAGTTTGAAGATGGTGGTGGCTAGAGAGGGGGTGGCGGCCGAAAGAATGAGAGAGGGGAGAGGGTTTGGGTAATTAGGTTTAGGGTAAATGAGATTAAGGAGGTGTAAGGGAGTTTTAGTGAGAAAGGTGTTGGGCTTTGCACTTTTTAAGGCTTTTTGATAAACATTTGGGCTACTAATTGGATTAAACAAATAAGGTGCTGAATTATTAAGCCCAAGTTATAAAACCATTGTTTTTATAAAAATCAAATTTAGTGTTGTTGGCACATATCGCGTATCCGCTTAAAAAATGTTAATTTAAAAGTTGCTCTAAAAATTCCGGAAAATTTCATATAAGCATGAAATATTAAATCACAGTATTACATATAATTTTTGCACGCCAATTATATGTCTAAGTATTATTTCTAAAATTCACCAACGTTCGTGTGACCGGACGCGTGTGTGACCCGGTAATCCGTTCGATTACCGATGCATGTAATGAAATGAAATGAATGGACCTGCTATACGAAATATGTACTTAATTACTCTATAATTAAGTATGATGTAAGTGAAATCATGTGAATTCAAGTAATAGTCGGGTATGGATATTAACCTGAATTTTTCAGGTGTCACAAAAATAATCTAACGTACACATAAAGTCAGCTACGCTGAGTGAGTTCTAATAGTTTAATTTAAACAAAAACCAACTCGTCACAATTGATATTTATCTTCACTCAGGATCCTCCGGTCCTTATAAAATAGTTTATAAGTTATTATCATGTAGATAACCCATGTTATCATATGATATCCCAAAAGGTTCACCACCCAAGACTCATCCCACAAATATAACCCAGTAAACTTCACCGACATGGATCAATTTTTCTACACTAATTACTCATAATCTACCACCCGTATTAACCCTATAACCTGGTTAACACAACCAATCCCTAGACATCGACTTACTCAGTCTTAACCAAGACTCTCACAAGTCAACTGACATAACAGTTGTGAACACCACCTCATCATCCCAACTCAACGATCAATCTAACTTCACACACCACATTAATATCATCTACACATCACATTAATATCATCTCATACACAATAAATATAACTCAACACTTGTATGCAATTTAACACATATATATGCACACAAACACATACATCGTCATATGCACCCTCGTCAGGGCGTTCGACACACCCGAGCCATCATTAACCTGCTCAATATTGTCACTTTTGGTGACTTCCCGAAGGACTACGTCCTTCACAATCCCGTTTGCCGTGTCATGAATACAACGATGCAAACACAACACACACATAAAACACATAACATCATATTTCATCTACATGACTAATTAACCAAGTCTGCACCCCACACATATTTCTAGGATAATATATCCTACTCACACCCATAAGCGTTTAGCTTATATCCCGACTCACACCGACTAACTCATAACACAGTACACCACTATCATAGCAACACACATGTCAATACTATGTCTCGTTACCTAAACACACACTATGTACGTGCACACAATATAACACATCCTAGTCGTACCCGCACGACATATAAACTCGTCCCCCGACTCACCCCTACTAGGTCATTATACGATCCATGACCATCATATCCACATTCAATCCACACATCCTATGGACAACACACAGTCCCTTAGCCCCATATTTGAATACTTTAATTCATAGACTCATCAGGTTAAACCCCAAAGCTTGTTACACGTTCAATGTAATAAAACACGTCTTGTAAGTATGTACGATAGCCCCAAAACATTAAAATATTTAAAGAGAGGATTAGAAACTCACAGGTTAAGCTGAGCTCTAGTCCCTACTCTGTAACTCATTTTATCACGCTCGAACCCGAAACTGTCACGCGTGATTACATAATTAGATACGTTCTAAGTATACGTCGGATACATATGATTATAAATAAATCCCGACACTCGTCTCACCTGCTCGCCTAACTAATTCACCGAATTCCTTAGCTCCATGAACACAGACGTTGGGCCGTCTTTGACCCGTTTAGGATCTGAGTATCCGAACCCAAGCCCCCCATACATGCACGTGTACGAGCCATGCAAACCCTTAGCCGTCTTCATCTCGTAGTCACCAACTCGTTCTAGATTATCCATGACCTAAATGGAGACCATATGCTCGAACCTGTTCCCATGCATGCACGTAACCCGTCATGCAAGAACCCTAATCTCACCAGAAGCCTCGTCTGAATCAGCACCCAAGCATATAATCCGACTCGGCTCGTTTCTCACCGGTCCAACACCGTCACCGAAATCTTCACCGTACACCGCTATCCGATCACCGGGTCATCGTCTTCGTCGAGCAACACCATTATGACCATCACAGTTTACCACGTGCACCTCCATAGCCACCATCATCTCCTCCTTGTGCGCTAGCGACAGCCACCATGCCCCCCTCAGTCGTCTTCGGTCTCCACTGCTCGCAGCCTATCACAGCCGTGGCCACCCTCATCGGCTACCATGTTGTTCGTTCACAGATTCAACATTACTGTCGACCACCTAAACCACCTTCTTGATCAAACCTTGAATGCGTGAGCAAGAACAACCCGTACACACACTAAACACACACACAACTCTATCATGCTTCTATCTTTATGGCCAGACAACACGCACTCAGAGATGGAATGAGATAGATACCTGAATTTCGTGAGCAATGACAGTCTCACAACCAAGCGCAACCCGCGCGAATCCCGTAAATAGCCTTCAAGCTTCACGGCTTCAAACTCCAACTATTCACGCACACAGTTACGGTTTTGTTAGGATGAACGTAGGTGGAACAAGAGCAAGATTGATCAAGGTATGGTTAGATTTACCTTGGTTAAACGTGAAGAGTGCTTCAAACCACCGTGAAACACCGTTGCTGCCTTCCTGGTGTTGCCGGCCTCTTCTCCTTCTTGCGGCAGCCGTAAGTCTCAAGCCTAGGCCAAATGGCCTAGGGTTTTCTCAAAAGATGATATATATACTTTCAGGGTTTACATCCAGGTCCTCGTATTTTCAATTCTGTACACTTAAGTCTCAAATAACGTGCCACACGGCTACCCCGTCCTTCTAATCTCGTTAATCCAAGCTCCCGTGAAAGCCTTACAATCAACGTTGTTAACCAAGGATTCGGGTTATCCGTTAACCCGAATTATAAGTTTACGAATTTCCGAGATGTTACACAAAGTCTCATTTTCTTATTAATTTAATATTTCAAGGTGCATATTTTATTTATTTAAGTCTTCATATGATATTAAAATTATAAATTCATATCAAAACAATAAATGTTTTGTATTTTGTATCTATATACATATTTTTAATTTTTATAATATTTATGACGTCATTCAGTTTTTAAATCCGGTCCGATCGATTCGACCATTAGACATTTAAGATGAGTGATTCGCCGTCAAGTCTCTTTCTGAAAACATTGATTACGGGAAGGCATAATTCATCAATTTAAAAAGAAACATTGGCATAAGTGATAGAATTAAAGTTGAATATAAGACGAAAGAAAATGATTAAACTTTGTCAAAATTTGAAGGAAGTAATATCAATTGAAATATCTTTTTCTTAAATAAAAAATAAAGTTATGATTGCTACCAGTTACTATTAAATTAATGGAACTTTCTTTTAAATTCTTTTGCTCAACTACCAATGGATTAATGAGTAAGATATATTATTATATTAAATTAAATTATATGTTATCCTCACTAACGGTAACATAATCGACCGTTGGAGACTGGGGTTACACGAACATGGTGTTGTCGATGTCTATGTCCGATGACCGGGGTCAATATTTTATGTATGTGCTTTTTCTATTATAAAAAGGATATTAATATAAGATAAAAGGAGTGTCTTAAATATCTTTAAAATATAATAATAATTCTTATTATAATAAATTAGAATATAGGAAGACACGTGTCATGCTCCTATAATCTCAATTTCTGATTTTTCCGTTCTTTCTTTCTCCTCCATATCTCTTTCAATTTACATCCGTAAAATTTACAAAATTTTCATAAAATAAAATGGTTTAACTAAAAAATAAAACATACTAACTAAGGCTAACGAATTCAAAAGTCACTAAAAATATATTTTTATTAAAAAAAACCTAAAACTAAAATTATGTGACCTGATATTTTATAGACTTTTTTACTTTATGTATTTTAAATCATAAATCATTATTTAGTTAATAATTAATTAAGTAACTCATGTTATCACGTGCATTAATTCTAGCTCCTTACGATTCTTTTTCCCCGATTATTTTCATTTTCAATATTATTGTTTTACTACTTACTTAAAACTTAATATATCGTTTTATAATATCTAAATCTTTATTACTAACTATTTAAGTTTTCTTTATTCAATTCATGTAATACATCAATTTCTAACCTAATTATTAATATATAAATCTTTTAAGTTGAGAAAGTAAAATTAATATTACATTATTACCTTTAAATCAAAGAGATGATAAAGATGGGTAATTTATAAAATGAGAGCCTTTAGTATCTTTAAAAGATAACAGCGTATTAATATGCAAATCTTTAACCTTAGCAAAATAAAATCAATTATTATTTTTAAATCAAATAGATGAGATGATTTTATTGGTTGATTAATACAACGAGAAACCATAACCTAATAGTCTAGTGGTATGATATTTGTACTCAACGAAGGTGATTTTAGTTTAAATCCTTACATATGCAAGGTTAAGTGATAATTAGACGTACAAAAATTGTTGTTAAAAATATTATAACAATAAAACGAGGGCATTTAATATCTTTAAAAGAATAAATAATATATTAGTATATGTATTTTTTTTACAACAATATAATGTACTCTTAATTCTAACATCAGTGTTTACCGTAGGACTTCATGAACCTTTAACCATTTAGCAAGGGGAAACATACCTGTATACCATTGTGACAAACGCCATTTGGTACACGCGTCTTTTACATGTATAAAATAAAATTAACACTAATTTTTTTTTCTAATATCAAACAAATGACATAATCTTATTGGTTAATTAAACATTAATTTTTATTGATTGTATCAATATTTTAATTTTGACTTTTTAAAATATAGAACTAATTACACGGATGGTCCCTGTGGTTTGACCAAATTACGGTTTTCGTCCCTAAGTTTGAAAAATTACGAGTTTGGTCTAAGAAACTTTCATTTCATTTCACTCACGGTCCCTAAAATGAATGGGGGTTAACTTTTCTGTTAATTTTTTTTAAAATGACCAAAATACCCTTAATGTTAAAAAGAAACATATAAAGAAATAATAAAAGGTGGGACTCACACCTTCATCTCCTTGTTTATAAACCCTAAAACACACACAATCTCCTGAACTCACTACCGCCCGCACCGCACCAACTCGTCACCGGCCACCGAATCCACCGCCACCACCATTATTCGATCGTCTAGGTCTAACCTACTCCACATCTTGAACTCATTTCTGATCTTCAAAACTCACACCACACAGATCAGGTGGTGGCGATGTTTGACGCCTGAGGGGCTGAAGATGCATTTTCGTCGATGGGTTGAACATTTGGAAGGGGGTGAGGTTTGTAGGGTTGGGGTGTGGTGGGGGTGACTAGGTGAGTGAGTGGCTGATGTAGGTCTTGTGGGGCCCATTGGTATTAATATATATTTATTATTTTTATTTATTTAATATTAAGGGTATTTTAGTAATTTCACATTCAGATAATAGAAAAACTTAACCCCATCCATTCTAGGGACCATGAGTGCAACAAAATCAAAATATGTTGGATCAAATCTGTAATTTTTTAATCCTAGGGACGAAAACCATAATTTGATCAAACCACGAGGACCATCCGTGTAATTAGTTCTAAAATATATTTCTCCCATAATTCCAAAATGAAACCAATATATACGTGCAATACTTTATTGTTTTTTAATCTTGTTAAGAAGTAATAAAGTAATATTAAATAAATATTACTTTAATCTTGGATGATTTTTTAGGGGACTACTAATGGGACACGGGAATTGCTATCTGGACCGGGCTCTATACGCATCGTATAGGGCAATACGATGCGTATAGCCTTCACAATTTCCCAAACCCGACAACATCGTACTCCTAGACATTCCAACCCCTATACGCATCGTATAGGTCAATACGGTGCGGTTTAGGGTACGAGGTGACTTCTGCAACTAGTCATCCATCACATCGCTATACGCCACGTATAGGTCTATACGTGGCGTATAGAGATGTGATGGATGACTAGTTGCAGAAGTCACCTCGTACCCTAAACCGCACCGTATTGACCTATACGATGTTGTCGGTTTGACCAGGAGTCTATACGCATCGTATAGAGCTATACGATGCGTATAGGGGCCAAATTTTGTGTATTTTACCATGCACAATTCTCATTTGAACGTATCGTTCAAAAATTTTCAAACAATTTACGGTTTTCAAAAAGTTATAGCAATGTCTTGGTGGTGGGATGGTAACTACGGTTTTCAGGTATATTCTAACGAGTCGCTGGAAAACAACCCGCAAAGTTCTGGATTTCAAGATGTGAACCGGGAGGAGGTCTCGTCCGACGTTTATTCTAATCAACGGGTAAGGCTTCCCGATTTGAACGAGCCACTAAGCAATCCCGAGTTCGTATACGGTGAACACTCTTACCTTACACAACCCACGGACGACTTCGTGTACGGTGAAGACTCTTACCCGACACAACAAACCGACAGCTTCGTGACGTATAAAACTGACCAGGTATAACATTCCTATATATATGCATACATTTAGTTTGTTGTTTCTTAACTTTTACCGTACCGTTGTTGTAGAATTTTCAGACTCGTGATCAGTTGGTGGATTGGGCTGTCCGCAGAGGACGTGAGAATGGTTACGTCATTGTCACCCGACGATCGAGGAGAAAAGGCGACGACCCGTCGGAGCCGGTTATCAAGGTGTGGCTTGTGTGTGACCGTCACGGCGAACGTAAATCTACTGCCACGGTTCGACGTGTCGGTAGCAAGAAAACAGGTTGTCCTTTTAAATTGGAAGGAGAGTACCAAGTAAATACTGGTGATTGGAAATTAACGGTGAAGGATGACAGTCATAACCACGATCCTAGTCAACATCTTGAGGCGCACTCGTTTGCCAGGAGACTGTCTGAGTCGGAACAACTTTTGGTGGCGAAATTGTATTCGCAAAACATGATGCCACGAAACATTCTGGCAACCATAAGGGAGCAAAACCCCGATAATAGTTGCATTAAAAAGGACATTTATAATGCAATACAAAAGATAAAAAACGAAACGAGAGTCGGTGAAACTCCAATGCAGGTTCTGGAGCACCTGCTTTCTTCTAAACATTACGTCTACTATACCCGGGAGGATCCCGTCACAAATGTCGTGGAGGAGATATTCTTTGTTCATCCGAAATCCTACGAGATGTGGCGTGCGTTCCCGCATGTTTTGATGATCGACGCAACGTACAAAACAAACATGTATAGACTTCCATTTGTCCAAGTGGTCGGACGTTCCCTTTTAAAGTAGTTACTAATTGAATTAAATGATATGTTAAAATCAATTAAAATTAAAGAAACAAACTACATACATGAGTTAAGTATACTTCATTTATTTTACAATGAAGGGAGGTCAGCTGATTTTCTCGTGTTTGGGTGGCTAGGGAAGAAACATGTTTCTGTAGATCTTACATGAGTGTTTCCTCTTGTGGGGCTTAGGGACAATGAGTTTGTTACTGGCTAGGCTGCGCTGAAGGCGGAAGCAGGCAAAGTTGCTAAACACGAGAAAACTTGTTTAGATAATCAACATGTATTTATCCTTTTTACCTTTGATACATTTGGTTCCCTAGCCCCGGAGGCTGTTGAATTACTAAACAGGGTTCAGCGGGTCATGCTTAGTAATTTTTCGGCCCCTAAGACCCAAAGATTTGTTTTTAGTAGAATTAGTTTTGCTATCCAAAAGGGGTTGCGGCGCAACTTGTTGCCCGTTTACCTGCCACTTTATTGAAATTATCTTTTTATTAAAAAAGCTTCAATGGAAAAAAAATAAAAATTTTTTTGAAATAAAAACACGTTGCATAATTTAATATAACCATACAAATTTAGTATATAATCTACTGTAAACATGGGCGTACCTACCTTTGTTGAATAGGGGACAACCACTCTTCATAAAAAAAAATTAGTGTTATATACGTGATAAAATCCCGATTGCCCCCCGTAAAATTTTGCAATCGCCCCCATGAACTTTCGAAACCAACCCCTAAGAAAAACCAAATTAGAAATTTAGATGTTTTAAAATATAAATAATTAATGTCAACTAATATAGTTGTTTATATAAAATAATAAAGATCTAGTTAAATTACAAGTTTATGATTTAAGTTTTAAGCTCAATCTCAATCCTAAATTCCAAATTCAAGTCTTAACTTTTAAACCCGTTAGCCCCCACCCAAACTCAACCCAATTCCCAAATTCAAGTCTTAAGCACACCATAATTCTAATAATCAAACATTTATTTAAACTTACTTAAAAATGTCTCTTTAGATGATGTTATGACTAGATTTGTGCTTGTGTTTGTGTTCGTGCATGGAAGACAAGTAGCCATACCAGTTCTATAGCGCTAGTTAATCGACTCAAAAAATTTTCGACCCATACGAAAAAATTTTCTGGATCCGATAGAACCAACACTGACTGTAAAGTTAAATTAATATTAACACAATAACTTGATTTTCTTAGAGCATGGGCAACGGCACCATACGGATGTATGTGGGTGATGTGGCAGTGAGGAGAACCGAATACTTCAAGAACTTCATGCATATTTCAAAGTCCTTATGTAAAGACTTTTACGATCAAATATATAAGAGGTGAAAGGGAGAGAAATAGAGAGAGGTTTGTATAAAAATAAAGAAAAGATTAACATTAATACTAAAATAAAAAATAAAAAATTAGATCATTCAACTTAAAAAAACATAAAAAGTAAACAAAAAAATACATAACTTCAACTTAAAAAATAAAAATACACAACGCTTCTGGTATTATCGTCGGATGTGAATGATCACCTCACATGTATTAACTTTTGCTGTGAGGTAGGTCAGTTTACTCACTCACAATGCGTATAATCAATGTTATCAAACATCCCAGGAAAACCAAGTCTCACTTCATGCGCGTCATACAATTGTTGAACGTCACTCCACGTTTGTTTACGTAAGTATCGTTTGCCGTAATGGTTAATGACACCTTTAGAAAAATTGTACATACTTACCCGTGCAATTTTCTCAGACATCTTTAGATACTCGTCCCATGAGTCGGTGGAGGTGCCGTGTGCCATTTGACGGTTGCAAATGTGCACTTTTGATAAGGAGTAAAACCCCTTCTACCTCTTCCATCCTGTGCTAATCCGAAAAAAAGGCATCTCTCTCTTCAAATCATGAACTATTTGTACGAATAGTCGTTTGCTCATTCAAAACCTTCGCCTAAACAAATCGTCACCCTATATGGCGTCATCGACAAAGTAATCTCTAATCGAACAATCATGTGAAAATTCACGACCTCTATTTAATGCAGCTTGTCTAGTTCTTGGACGCGAATTTGCATCGATGAGAAGTTCTTTGATCGTATGCTTCCCACCCCAAAGCCAACTTTTTCTTTAGGGGCGACTGTTTTATTCCAAGAAATCAAGGGAATTTCCCTGTTTTGCGCTCCTCCCCATAAAAAGTTCCTCCTTATTGCTTCGAGAGAGTTTAATGTTTTGCAAGGGACGCCAAAGATGGAGAGATAGTAGATTGGTAAACTTCCCAAAACCGATTTGATGAGAGTCAATTTTCTCCTAAAAGAGAGTGTGTGATTTCCCGGTCGATAATTTACTGTTAAACCTATTGAGTATGGATTTCCAATATTTTGATAAACTCATGTTAGCCCTCATCGGTAATCCAAGATAGAAAAAGAAAAAAAGAGTCCATCACATCTAAGAATCGATGCCATGTAACATTTCATTTGAAAGACCCCAACCCCAAGTAGTAAACAATCCAAGATTGGGGATGTTCTGGGGATGTTCTCTTGAGAGCATTCATAACAGGTTCTGTATATGTTTGTGAGTGAGTTCTGCATATTTTAGGAAGTGGAGGAGAGAGAAAATGTTATTGTTCATATGTATATTTGTGAAAACACTGTTCACCTCTACTAATTTTTTAATATTTTTTTAAAGTGGTTGTGTGTGGAGGAGAGAGAAAATGTAATGATAAATGTATAAAAAAATATTATTTAATTGAAAAGAAGAGAGAAAAGGTAGTGATTTTTAGTATAATTATAGAGATGTAGATAAGAAAACTGATGAGAATGCTCTGATTGAAGTGGTAATTTCGAAACTATCATTTTCTTAAAAGAAGAATTATTTATTTGAGGAAAAAAGAATATTATTAATTAGTTAATAAAGTTATTGGGGACTACATATACCACGTACACTTCGCAAAAGTATCCATGGTGAGTGGTTAGAGTCATTTCAAGTAAAAAGATAAGCTCCCAACGAGTCAAACTCAAAACAAAACATGGAGATTGAGAAGAAACAAAAGAAATCAAGATTCAAAAGGGTTTGTGTGTTCTGTGGAAGTAGTTCCGGCAAAAGAGATGTCTATGGTGATGCTGCCATTGAGTTGGCTCAAGAACTGGTATCATTACCTGTCTTCCATGCACAAACACAAACACACATTTGATCAACATTTTGCTTCTTGATGATGATGATGAATATACATGGTTTCTTTTTACACCAAAACCCTAATGAGGACTTGCATTTTCATTCACATTAGTTATATGGTTTGATCATGAAATAGTGATTAAAAAGAAAAATCTTGGATGTATATACACAAATCATATGAATGTGTGTATTTAATGTGTATGTTTGAAGAAAAGATGAATAATTTAGCTTCTTTAAGAAGTCTAATATCCAAGTTCTTGAATACCTTGATTTTGGATGTGTCTAATGTGTATATTTGGAGTATAGATTCACATTTGGCTTAAAAATGTATGCATAGCACACAAAACACACACATATACACATATATGTATGTCATATGTGTGTATATATATATATATGTTTAGAAAAACTATTGTTTTGGCCATTGAAAGTCATCAACACACACATTACATATGTAACTAAAATCTTGTGAATTTGAATATGGAACTAGCTAGTTTTGATTCAAGATCAAAAGTATACATGATTATTTTTATTATTTATTATATTCTTTTTGTTCTTTATAATTAAAGGTAGCAAAGAGGCTTGATCTTGTCTATGGAGGAGGAAGCATTGGCTTGATGGGTTTAATTTCTCAAGCTGTTCACTGTGGTGGTGGCCATGTTCTAGGGTATTTTTTTATAATTTATTTATTTTAATAAATTAAACAAAACAAAGTCAAACTTGTTAATTTTGAATCTTTGATACAAATGTATGTTCTTCAAGAAACATGAAAAAGATTCTAAAAAATCTACATTTTTTTTGCAGGATCATACCAAGGGCTTTAATGGGGAAGGATGTAATTATGAAAAAAATATAATAAAATTTGTCGTTAAAAAAAGTACATTTTTTATAATAATATTTTTTATTATTAATATTTAATATAAAAATTAATTATTTTACAGAAAACTGGTGAAAGCATAGGTGAAGTTAAAGCTGTTGCTGACATGCACGAAAGGAAAGCTGAGATGGCCCACCACTCCGATTGTTTCATTGCTCTACCAGGTCCTCTCTTCTCAGCCATCATCACTGTACAACTCTTCAATGCGCAAATGCTTATATTGTACAACTGATTATTTAAGGGGACTACTAATGGGACACGGGAATTGCTATCTGGACCGGGCTCTATACGCATCGTATAGGGCAATACGATGCGTATAGCCTTCACAATTTCCCAAACCCGACAACATCGTACTCCTAGACATTCCAACCCCTATACGCATCGTATAGGTCAATACGGTGCGGTTTAGGGTACGAGGTGACTTCTGCAACTAGTCATCCATCACATCGCTATACGCCACGTATAGGTCTATACGTGGCGTATAGAGATGTGATGGATGACTAGTTGCAGAAGTCACCTCGTACCCTAAACCGCACCGTATTGACCTATACGATGTTGTCGGTTTGACCAGGAGTCTATACGTATCGTATAGAGCTATACGATGCGTATAGGGGCCAAATTTTGTGTATTTTACCATGCACAATTCTCATTTGAACGTATCGTTCAAAAATTTTCAAACAATTTACGGTTTTCAAAAAGTTATAGCAATGTCTTGGTGGTGGGATGGTAACTACGGTTTTCAGGTATATTCTAACGAGTCGCTGGAAAACAACCCGCAAAGTTCTGGATTTCAAGATGTGAACCGGGAGGAGGTCTCGTCCGACGTTTATTCTAATCAACGGGTAAGGCTTCCTGATTTGAACGAGCCACTAAGCAATCCCGAGTTCGTATACGGTGAACACTCTTACCTTACACAACCCACGGACGACTTCGTGTACGGTGAAGACTCTTACCCGACACAACAAACCGACAGCTTCGTGACGTATAAAACTGACCAGGTATAACATTCTTATATATATGCATACATTTAGTTTGTTGTTTCTTAACTTTTACCGTACCGTTGTTGTAGAATTTTCAGACTCGTGATCAGTTGGTGGATTGGGCTGTCCGCAGAGGACGTGAGAATGGTTACGTCATTGTCACCCGACGATCGAGGAGAAAAGGCGACGACCCGTCGGAGCCGGTTATCAAGGTGTGGCTTGTGTGTGACCGTCACGGCGAACGTAAATCTACTGCCACGGTTCGACGTGTCGGTAGCAAGAAAACAGGTTGTCCTTTTAAATTGGAAGGAGAGTACCAAGTAAATACTGGTGATTGGAAATTAACGGTGAAGGATGACAGTCATAACCACGATCCTAGTCAACATCTTGAGGCGCACTCGTTTGCCAGGAGACTGTCTGAGTCGGAACAACTTTTGGTGGCGAAATTGTATTCGCAAAACATGATGCCACGAAACATTCTGGCAACCATAAGGGAGCAAAACCCCGATAATAGTTGCATTAAAAAGGACATTTATAATGCAATACAAAAGATAAAAAACGAAACGAGAGTCGGTGAAACTCCAATGCAGGTTCTGGAGCACCTGCTTTCTTCTAAACATTACGTCTACTATACCCGGGAGGATCCCGTCACAAATGTCGTGGAGGAGATATTCTTTGTTCATCCGAAATCCTACGAGATGTGGCGTGCGTTCCCGCATGTTTTGATGATCGACGCAACGTACAAAACAAACATGTATAGACTTCCATTTGTCCAAGTGGTCGGTGTGACCTCCACACACCAGTCGTTCTGCGTCGCTCATGCATTTATATCTAAAGAACGGGAGGAAAACTTCGTCTAGTTGCTATTGCAAATCAAATGTATGTTGCAAAAGTGTATGGAGCCGCGCGTGATAGTAACAGACAGGGACAAAGCTCTTATGAACGCGTGTGACAAAATATTCCCGGAAAGTTCCAAGAACCTATGCCGGTGGCACATACACGAGAATATCTCAAAACATTGCAAGGCATCGTTTACAGACGAAGATTGGGTTTGTTAATGAAATTGTAACAGATCAGTATGTACAATTACAGCATGGGTTTGGAACAAGCCTAATAAGGAAAATGGACAGGCACGTAAGTATTGAATTGTTTGATAACCTACACGGTAAGGTTTCGCATAAAGCTTTAAATTTGTTAGAAAACGAGTGGTATAAGTTATCAACTATACGGAAACAAAATGCAACGTGTGGTTGCCAACTTTTCAGTAGTTGTGGGTTGCCGTGTGCCTGTCGTCTGGCAAATATCGAAGCTACAGGTCCGGTCAACCTTTTAATATTTATCTTGTTTTATCTAATTTCAAACTTTTCTGACTATCTCGTTTTAATACAGGTGGCAGAATCCCGCTAGATGCGGTGGACGTCTTTTGGACGAAGCTTGATCTAAAACCGTCGTTTGTCGAGGATGAAAATGTAGACGTGGATAAAGTACTTGGTCAAGTGAGAAACAAAATTATGTCACAACCCGATCAGGTCAAAAAAAGTCTGTTGTCGAGAATCGTAGGGGTGGTATTTCCGATCAATAGTAAGAAGAAGGCGCCTATGGTACAAGAAGATACTCGCGGTCGTCCAACTTTGAAAAAGCAACAACAAAGGAAACAGGATGTCACGAGAAACAGCTCGTTCACAGGATCCCAACAAAGCATATGTGACCCTGCGAGACATAGCTCAGAAGAGCCAGCGTACAGCACCAAACGCCCCCCATTTTTAACACACACACACATACGAGGAGACGCTAGATTGAGATTGTCGGGTCAAAAATTTCCTCTTTTACTCGTAAAGGTACGTATTCTAGACTCGTGATATATAATATAGGTTTAATTTTGATTATTAGTCATTAAAATTGCGTAGAAATAGAGATTTATAAGTTGAATTCGATGAACTATACGCAGCGTATAGAATTATACGTGGCGTATAGTTCATCAGAGGAAGAAGATGAAACAATACGCAACGTATGGGGCTATACGCTGCGTATGGTTTAAGTTACCCGGTAACTGGCCTGCGTATGGCTCGTTTTGCCCGGTAACTGGCCTGCGTATGGCTTGGTTGGCCTGCGTATGGATTGCTTACCCGGTAACACCCTATACGCCACGTATAAAGCTATACGTGGCGTATAGGTTTTTAAAAAAATTATTTTAAATCATTTATTTATATTAAATAAACAATTTATTTATTATTTTAAATAATTTATTTAAATAATAAAAACAATTTATTATTATTTTAAATCATTTATTTATATTAAATAAACAATTTATTATTATTTTAAATATATTATTATTTTCAGATATGGCGGATCACGACGACGATGTTCAGATGGACGAGTTACAGGATCTTGCGCACTACCCCTATTTGGATTTTCCGGCAGACTCGGAGTGGTATGGCCGGTGCCAAAAGCTACGGGAGGTGCGTTTGGG
This sequence comes from Smallanthus sonchifolius, assembly GCA_023525975.1. Taxonomy (NCBI): domain Eukaryota; kingdom Viridiplantae; phylum Streptophyta; class Magnoliopsida; order Asterales; family Asteraceae; genus Smallanthus; species Smallanthus sonchifolius. The sequence goes on from CM042036.1 coordinate 84,261,383, forward strand.
GCCGGGGACGGCGGTGGACTGGGAGCTTCTCCAGGAGGTCCAGGAGGCGGAGCGGGCCAGGGCCATCATAGGCGAGGACACGCCATGGGATCGGCTTTTTGATCTATCATTCACCGAGACCTATCGAGAGGTGGTCGTCGAGTTTCTTTCGACGTTCATCTACTCAGAGGAGGGGCTAGCGCCCGTTCCCGAGGAGGCGCCGGCAGAGGAGCCGGATCAGGTCTCCTTCCGTATTTTTGGCCACCAGTACCGTCTGACCCTCCGTCAGTGGGCCGTCGCGACGGGCTTGTACTTTGAGCTCGAGACGATTTTGCCGGTTTACACTGCGGCGGTGACGGAGGTGGACAAGGAGGTACTCCTTGTTTTTTGGGGTTTGATTTCCGATAGCCCTTGGTTAGGTACCAAGGCGAGGGTTTCGGGGATTAGAGACCCCCTCTATAGATATTTGCACCGGCTTATCTCGACGTCGATCGCACCGCGTCAGAAAAGCCGTGAGTGGTGCACCGATAGAGACCTCTTCTTTCTCTACTGCCTGCTTACAGGCACGGGGTGCGCCCTATCCACATGCCTCGCTAGTTATTTCGCGTCTGCCTATATGCGGCAGAGGCGCGGGCTTTTGTATGGCGGCGCTTTTATCACTCAGGTCATGCGTAGTATTACACCATGGCTTGCGCATGAGCCTGAGTTGTTACCGCCCATTCCCCCTGTCAGATTAGACCGCCGCACAGCTAGCGGCATGCGCATCACGCACCGTTTCCCGGGGCTCGGCCTACGGTTTGTAGGGGCCGTCCAGGACCAGGTTTGGGTCCCGGTGCCGTTGCCGCCGATGCCTGGACAGGGGGGTCCGCAGATGCCTGACCCGCCACTAGGTGTGCCGTTGCCGGCGCCGCATCAGCCGCACGTGGAGCCCATCCACGACCATCCGCCACAGCATCCCCAACACGCGCGTCGGTCTGTTAGGCTGGACAGGGCCACCCAGGCATTGCTTGAGACCCTTGCTGCCGACTCACGGCGACTTGTTGCCGAGTCACGGCGACAGGCTCGTCAGAGCGACCGCATGGAGGACCTTATGATGTGGGCGGTTGGTAGCCTCGTGGATCTATCACGAGCCGCCGGCATCGAGCTACCACCACTACCACTGCCACGTCATTATCCAGACGACCCCGTTCAGGATGACGGCGGGGCCGGTCAGGATGACGGCGGGGCGGGTCAGGCTTAGTTGTTTTTATTTGTATTTAGTTTGTTTCTTCGGTTATGTATGTAAAAACATTTTGATGTATATATTTAATTTTGTGATGTAATGTATATAGTCTTTTACTTATTTCTTTGGTTGTAATGTTTAATTTTTTGTTTGTTTGTAATGATAAATTATAAATGCAAAAATATAATAAATGTTAACAAAGTTATATAATTTAAATTAAAAAATATAACAAACTTATATTAACAAAGTTATATAAATTAAATTAAAAAAAACAACAAACTTAAATTAATAAAATACCCTATACGTGGCGTATAGGGCAATACGCCACGTATAGAGGTTTTTAAATCGACTTCTGCCAACTTTTGAAGCAAAATTAAAACCCGTGGCCCATACGCTGCGTATAGATCAATACGGCCCGTATTGGACCCAGCCGCCAGACCGGGAATGCGACGTGGCATTCTGTTGGCAGAGACTGAACCCTATACGCCTCGTATTGGCCTATACGAGTGCGTATAGGGCGGCGGCATGTCCAATTAGCAATATTCCGTGTCTTAATAGATTCACCCTTTTTTTAACACTGCCGTATATAGCTTTTAATGATGGTTATTGATAGTGTTGTAAACGAACTAAACCGAATCGAATGAGGCGTTGCTTGTGTTCATTTGTTAAAAATTTACTGGACAAATGAACGGTTCAGGAACACGAAACGAACGAAATTTTTTGTTCATGTTCGTTTATTATGGAAATGAATTTGTTGGTGTTCATTAGTTAATTTTTTAAACAAATATAAACGAACACAAACGACATAAATGCGCACAAACGAACATAGTTTAAAAAATTAAAAAATTAAAAAATTAACATTCTTAATCACAAGCATTAGACATAGTCATCCAAAATAAATATAAAATTATGTACTTGACATAAATATCCGAAAATAGTTCAACAAATCATAAACATAAGTATCCCAAAATAATGTCACAAGGATCTAAGTTCCCAATGAAAGTGTTTAATGAGATAAAATACAAAACTACAAATTAAAAGTATAAAAATATAAAAAAGTAGTAAAAAATGAAAATCTAAAACTTTTAATGAACAAAAATAAACAAACAAACATGAACGAACATACTACCAAACGTTCATGGACACAATTGAATGAACGCGACCTATGTTTATGTCCATTCATTTAATTAATCGAACATAATTTCTTGTTCATGTTCGTTCATTTATTAAACGAACGAACGTTAACGAAGTCGAACGGAAGTTTGAACAGTTCAACGTTTCTTATTGATCGTGGTTGTTATAACTTATAAGCACTTTCACTGCTCACATGATTAGTTAAGAAAGTTTTCATTATCTCCCCTGAGAGTTTGATGATACAACCCTTTTAATGTCTTATATATGACTAAAAACAACTTGCCTTTAAGGGTAAGGGGTATACCCATGTGATTATGGTGTCATGTGATAATAAAGTGCACGCCACGTCAGATTCTGGAAAAATCACACCATAATCACATGGCAAGGGGTATACCCATGTGATTGTGGTGGTGTGATAAGTTAATGTTTATTTTTGAATTTTTATTTAAATAAAATTAAACATAATAAAATAATATTCATTAATAAAATAAAATTACATTAATAAAAAAAATTACATTAATTAAAATAATTTTGGACGAGCCGGTTCGAGTGGGGGCAATGTATAGTGTTTGCCACTTTGGCGAATTCCTACAAATCTCCCAATATTGAATTGGTGTTTCGCCACCATGGTCGTCTTTAAACCGGACCGTTGCTCTCGTCAAAATATCGGCATCGCTCTCACCGCTTCTTCGATCCCGCAAAACTTCTTGATAGATCCCATGGAACTTTACCACCTTCCCATTTATATGAGTCAATTTTGAACTCAATTGGTCCAAACTTCGGTAACCGGGCGGTACACCCATAAAAGATTCATATTTTTCTTGAACCCTTGTCCATAATGTTTTTTTGTTTTGGGCGTTGCCTACAAAAAACAAATATTCCAATTAATAATCATAAAAATAAAAAATGGAAGATTAGTAAGTTTTGGTAGAAAATGAGTGTAAATATTATGGAGTAAAATTGAGTATTTATAGTGAGTAAAAATAAAAATTATTAATATTATTATTTTAATTTAAATTCTAACGGATATATTACCGTTGAACGGCTACAAAAGTCGAATACTCGCGTGAGAAATATCACGTATGAAAATGACGGCGTGATTTTTTTTTTGAGGGGGCGGTGTGCCTTGGGTATCACGGCGTGATTCCTATTGCCACATAGGATCACGCCACCCATCACGTGGGTATACCGGATCCTCTAAGTTGTTCATAATAATGAGTGTTTTTCAGATGTACCATGTATTCATTTTCAACCATATTGTTTAAGATGGTTAGACTTTAAAGAACATCTATCAAAAAGTATAATGTATTGAACATAACACTAAACTTCTACTAATCCTTCATCGTTAACTCTTACCCAGTGACCATCAATAAGTGCAGTATTTCGCTTAATATAACGATAACTCATCATGGCAACACGAACTCGTATGTGTAACAAACTATCATCCACCTGAAACTTGAATTCTTGGCGGAGATACCACACACACACACTCATGGTTGTAATATTAGTTTTTTTTTAAGAATATGCTAATAAAATTACATATAATAAAAGAGGATATGTTCACATTCAAGGTTTATCTTCATAATGGATTTTGAATAGAAATAAAAAGGTGGAATTGAATTGGAGTTGCTGGCTTGTAATGATCAGGTTCTTTTATTTGGAGGGGTATGCACCTGCCTTTTGTTTGGTTCCCTGTTTGTGATTTTAGTGGAGAATTTTGGTTTCCTACTTGCAATATAAAAATAAAAATACTGCAAGTTTGAATTTACAGGTATTTAAAATCAAAATACACCAATCCATAGAATAAAGTCTACTACTTTTATTTATTTGTTTATTTATTTTGCAAATTTTAAATTCATAATGAATGTGAAGTCTATAAATGTATAAAAACTAGCGAGTTTTCACCTGTGCGATGCCGCGGGAAAAAGGTATATCACAAAATAAGAAATAAATAGTTTATTTACAACAATATTAAATTTAACAAATAAATATTAAGAGAAAAAAGTTACTTTAACGAAAATATAAAATCATGACCTAGCAAAAGATAATACGAAATAACAAAGTTTTTTCACAAACGTATTATATATACGGTTAGATGTAAGTAAAAGGGAAAACACTTGGTGCAGCGAGAACTAAATCTACAAAAAAAAGAGTTAGTTGTGCAAAAACGAACCCAAAAGTTCTGCCAGGATTAACGTAAAGTAGTGAGCTAAAAATTCAAAAAAGTAAGGGTTAAGGAACACTATAATGAAGTTAAAAGAAAAGTAAAAACATATTATATTTAACCGGGCTCAAATCTCTATAAAATATATAACGAAACACGGATAAAATAAGCACTACACAGTGATGAGTTACGTTTTTGCGAAAACGAAACAAAATAAAATTTAAAAATAAAAAATCTATTATATTTCACCCGGGTCGGTTTTGTAGATAGAAATAAATATGTAACAACGATATATTTGAAATTTAAAAACATTATATTTTAAAAGTTATAATCGATAAACAAAACATGTGTAAAAATAATTATAAATATTAAAAAAAATAATAATAAATCAATTAATTTTAATGTAAAAGAAACACTGTGGGCTCTGAAGGACATTTAAGTAAATTCTTACCAAAATGTAGTGTGTATAATTACGAAATTGTGAGGAAAAGATGAAGAAAAATAATTTAAATTAATGGTATAAATAGAATTTGGAAAATAACAAACCTAGCGACGCGATTACTTTACAGCCATAAATATTCGGAGCGCTTTTTAGGTGTGCCGTGTGAGCGGGGTGGGTGGTAGGGTACATCCATCAACCGACCACCTTCCACTTTTGGGAATTGGGATAACTATAATCCAAATTTCCCTCACCAAAATATATTTTTAAACATATTATGTTTTCAAAACTGGATAAGATGTTAAACAATAATGTTATTGGTTTAACAATTTAATCATTTGGACCTGTTCTCGGTATTATAATATGTAAAGTTTAGAAAATTGTTTAAATTTGTAAAGTTGTTTCGTTTATCGCAAGGTTGCAATATTATAAAACCTCTCATACCAACTATTATTGTCTGTTTTGATCACGATAAGCTGACTGATTTGTTTTTTTTTGTTACCTGAACATTTTTTATGTCCTAGTATTACTCTTGTGAACTATTGATATGAGATTTTCCCAAGGTGTCACGAACACCCCTTGGGATTCATTGTCTTCGACAATGTTTGCTCCACAATGTAAAAAAAGACAAGAGGTTTTGATACCACTTGTAACATTCGACCCCTCATATCAACTATTATTGTCTGTTTTAACCATGAGGAGTTGGCTGATTTATCTTTTTGTTACCCGAGTGGAAACTTTTGTGGAGGTCAATAATCCAGAAGTACTCACACCCAAGCATACTTATTTGTGGAGTTTAGCTCTAATCTACATCCAATGCACTCAAAACTCATTGATTATATTTGTTGATGATTTTAGTGTTATCTATTCATTTTATATATACACTTAAGATTTATTTTACATCAAAGGAAATCGAAATAAGCTTTCTTAAAGGGTTAAAAGGTGAATAGTACACACTCGTTCAAGACTAATCTGATTTCCTGCTTCGACGAACAACAATTAAGGGGGCACGTCAAAACGGGGCTCTCGTTGCCGGCTGAACGGGTCACGCCTGTGGCATTCTGGAAAAGGATTCATTTGAACAACCACTAGAGTTACCCTCCAAAATCAGCGGACACATCGGTCCGCACCAGCCGCTTTATAAAAATGTAGTTTTGGTCTATTTTGGGGTTAGGCAATTAAGAGAAACACATGCACTAGTTCTTGATTTTCTGAGTTATCTAATTGAGATTACGAATTAGAAATACTTGAATCTGAAAGTGTTTGCAACGTTCAGAAAGATTGTCATTAGAAAGATCCCAACAGTATTCAAGGTTGGACATTTCTTATGTCCTCATGTCACTCGTGTAAAAGGACGAAATGGAATTTGCTTAAGTTGTAACACTTTCCCCTGTAACAACACATATGAAGACCTCTTTTGCACGAAATAACCAAGTTCTTCACATATTTTACGATTTTTGACCTGTTTAAAATTAAGCACTTAGACGGGATATAATAAATCGCTCTCGGTCTTGGTTAAACTAGCCTACTTTGTGACACCCGACATTTTCAGTTTAACTCCGTTAACACAAAATCCGTTATCTAAATCATTCATTCATGCATTACACTTAATTAGGATTAATTAAGTGTGTCGGTTACCGCACGAACACTCACGTAACGGTAATTCGGAGAATTACCGAATCACACGAGTCTGTCCCCGAACACACGAGTCTGTACCCGAAGGTTGGTGATTAATCAAAAATAATATTTCGAACAATTATTAAATTATATTTAATATAATTTATGTGAAATTACGTATCATGTGATTTTATGCTTGATTCATGAACTTTCATGAAATCGCGTACGTTTATGCGTAACATTGTGATTTTAGATTCTTTAGAAATTTTTGTAAAATTTTTTTTATTAAAATAATTAGTAGAAATTATTTTTAATTAGTAGGATTAATTAAATAATTTATTATTCATTTAAACTAAACAACGGGCCTCCTAAACTTGTTTTAAACCCATTCTAAGCCTATGGAGTAAACTATTTAAGAATTTTATTAAACCCTAACTCCCATTACACCACTTTGGCCGAAAATTCCCTTCCGTCTCCCCCTCTTGAATCGTCGACTTCATCATCATCTCAAACCATTCTCAAATCGATTTCCATCTTGCAATTGTTGGTGTTTTTTATTAATCCAAGTACCAATCATCGTTACTAACGCATCAAGTAAGGTTTTTTATTCGTTTCTATTACCTTTTTGCGATTTTCAGGGTTAGTGAAACCCTAGTTTCATCCAAACAATGGTTTGATCAATAAAGATGCAAACTTTAACGTTAATTAAGTCTTGTTATAATATTGGTTTAGATTTGATGTGTTTGTAAAACCCTAGATGCATAAAACCGAGGGTTACTATTAATGGAAAATTTATTGATATTCTATATTGCATATTAGACATGATGGATGTGATATGATGATGTTTATATGTTAGTTGATGCATGATTAAGTGAATTGTGGAATTAGATTTCATGTACCTAGCTCGTTTTTGTAGGGTTTTTAAAAATGGAAACTTTAATTGTCAAGAACTTGAATGGCTTACAATTTGGACATGCATGTTGTAGTATGATGATACTTATATGCTAGTTAGGACATAATAACATGTTATGAAGCATTAGATCATAGAAATCACGCATGGTGTTCATAGCTTACTATAAATAGAAACTTTTTGTGTTTATCAAATTAGAATGTGAATTCTAGACATGTTTAATGCAACATGATGATTTCTTATATGTTATGATGATCATAGAAACATGCTAGGGACTTTAAATCATGGAAATTGAACTTGTATGTCTAACTTACTTTAAAAGGAAACTTTAACTTGGAATGTGAACCACATGTTGAGTTCTAGGCATATGATATGTGATGTGACGATCTAGGACGTGTTAGATTGGTCTCATTAACATATTAGTAATGATAGTTTCCAGGAAACGTGAATCTTGATCATACCTGCTAAATATGGAAACTTACTAAATATAGAAAGTTAATAAATATGGAAACTTGCTATATGTGGTAACTGTGCTAGCATACTAGAACAATAAGGAATTGTTGTTAAGTGTTACCTGCATGATCTTACGTGTATAATATGATAGTATTATGCTAATCAAACACAGGTTCATTTATTAAGTCACCAACGGATCATCGGGTCAAACTTGGTCAAACATGAGTCAAACTTGATAGCACTTTTCAAAACACATAAACAATGGGATTTTTTGGATGCTAGGGTCTTACGAACCAACACGAACACACACTCATAAACTTATGAAATATAGGTAGCTGTTAGTGGGTCACCTGTCTTTCACTTGTCATTCTTGCACATACTCTGAGGTGAGTTTCATGGCCCCTCTCTTTTACTTACTTTCCTTTTTGGGGGAGAAAGCATGCGCACAAACACGGAGAAAGCATGCACACAAACACTTTTGGATCTTGTAGTATTGTATTATCACTTGCGTACTATAGTGCAAACATACCATGAAAGTCCTTACATCTCGAACCGTTAGTATTAGAACTTAGCGAGGTAATCTTGAGTAGTACTACCGGGTTTGACAAACCCCACCCGCGTTAGTCGCGCTAACATGATTGGAGGTCGAACGGGTGTAATATTGACCTAAACACATTGCCATCGTTTTGGTAGACATGTCGGAAGGCAAACAAACAAATCAAACAGTCAGCTTCGGTTGCGAAACACTATATAATAGCATGAACATAGACTAGCTATCTATTGATATACTTTAAGCATGTCTTTCTCACGTCGCTAAGGTACATATCAGGAATAGGATGCATTGAACTTTGCATGGCTTTCATTAAACACGTTTTTCTTACTTTAACTGCTTTGGTTTTGGGCGCCTTGTTTTGCGCATTTGGTCGTGATTGAACTTGGTTTTTATTTTACGCTTCCGCATTACTTTCAAACTTAACGGTATTGTCTCGTGACTATGAGCAACACTGGTATTTTAAAAATCATATAGTGGTCGTTCAATATAACTAATGACAATGATCTTGGTTTGTTACGCGTCTTGCGGTATAATCCCGCAAGTGGATTTTGAGGGTGTGACAGGCTTGGTCCAAGTTTCAAAACCATGCAAATTCAATTTGTTTTAAATATTATGATTTATCTTTAATTATTTTCATAATATGTAGTTAACTTCATTCCAAGTTTGATGAATAAAATATATTAAAAAAATAACTATAATGTCGTCGATGATCATAATTCTAAATGCTATTATTAATAGTTAATCCTTTTAAATAATAAGCATTACTCGCAACTTTTCAATTTTTTTAAATGATAATTAACATATTCTTCTTCATTACGTGAATATGTGAATGTTTGGATGTGTGTTTTAGAAAGTGAATAAAAAAAACTAAACACCTATAGGTAACTAATTGGTACATAAAAGATGATATTTTTAATGTGTTACAATTATTTAAAGTTATGTAAACATATAAGAGTCAAGATAGGGCAGAAGAGGTTCTTATTAATTTATAGATATTTTAAAGATTTTTATAAGAAAATTTATAGTCAAGTTTTAGCTTGAATTCTCAACTTGTGATGATTGATGTGTAGCTAAGTAGATAAAGAGGAAAAATATAATATACCTCACAAACAAAGGATATATAATGGTTCAAGTGAATGTTAACGAATCTGTCTTATGTTAACTCATTGACCTTCTACCAAGAGTTCTTTTTCACTAGACTTCTCTCTGAAAATGGTTGAGGTTACCGATGTACAATCTTCTCACTAGTAATACAGTGATCACCTTTTCAAATCTCACTAATATATGCAGTGAACGCATTTACAATACACTTCTCGAAGATGATAGCTAGATAACTCCATTACTTTGTCTCAAGAAAATGATCATCTATTACGAATATTTATCAAAGTGTAGGAATGATATGTAAGCTTTATGCTCTAGGTAGATCTTAACTTTCTGGCTTCTCTCTTGAGACTTTTATTGTGGGAATTAATCATTTAATTATATGTTTTATGCAAGAGTTAAGAAAAGAGTTGGAAGGAAGCAAGAGTGTCTTACACTAGTATATCTTTGTTACCTTTAACGTTGTTAAATGATGATTTGAAATCTTGGTCTTGATTTCTAGTCTTGACGTTTTGTCAAAATGATTGTACAGTCGATGAACGGTTGGACTGTAACATTGACCATAGTGGCTCTATTGTGTTTCCGCCCCCGTTTTTTATTATTGCTTCATAGGCTAGGTCGATACACGGCGCAACCGTAGTTTCGACCATGAAAATCTCTTATTTATCAGACCGAAAATTTAAGGCAGTGTCTTGATTGTCTATCTCAGTCATTCATGGCAATATGGCATCGATGTAGGTCTTTAATCTATTTTTTTTAGCTCTGTTGATTTGATTACAAGGGAGATGTAATTATAAAATGTTAATAGATATGTATGTTCTTGAGTAAATAAGTTGATATAAATGTAATTATAAAATGTTACTAGATACATGTTTTGGATCGTAAAAAAGCTTGAATTTTTATGTTTGATTTGAAAAACAAAGCTAAGCCAACCATATAAATCGGTTTTGGATATAAACAGAACCAAGCCTTGACACTCGAAGATCATATAAATCCGTGCTATTATTTTGTAAAAGAATAAAGTGTCATTTTTGTCCCTGTGGTTTGGCTATTTTAGCCACTTTCATCCAAAAATTTTTTTTAGCTTTTTCGTCCCTGAATTTTTAAAATCTAGCCATTTTCATCCATGTGGTTTGGCCATTTTAGCCACTTTCATACAAAAGCTTTATACACTGAGGTAGTCAGGTGGAAAAAAATTGCCAGATTTTGAAAAGTTAGGGACGAAAAAACTAAAACAAAAAATTTTGGATGAAAGTGACAAAAATGATCAAAGCATAGAAACGAAAATGACACTTTACTCTTTGTAAAAAGAACGGATTAAATTTGTTGATGTTAAAATTGTAGATAAATGTTAAGAAAGTTATTCTAGAAAAAGATTGAAATACAGGTCTACCTAAGACACAAATTGGAATGTTAATTTGTGGCTTAACAAATAACATGTAGAGGTGTTCGTGAGGTAAGCTACTTGAGATTGGCTTGTTAAAAGTTTGAACCTAGTCGAGCTTAAATGAGCTCGGGTCCTACTTGAGCCTAAATTGAAGCTCATTTAGAAAATGAGCTTGAGCCCGAGCTTCCCTAGGCTCACAAGCTTAAATTGTAGTAATTCGAGATCGTTATATTCTGGATTTTTCTAAGAATCGTGTTTCACTTTCAGATTGAAACACTTCGAAGGTATTCTCGAATTTTCGATCGGATAAGACTAATAGAGAAAACAAGAAGGAATATATATTTTTCATCCTAAAATGACCAAATTCGTAGGCATATATAAGGTAAACAGAAGCAGTGGAACGCCATGACAGTTATTGGTTGAAAACCGTCAATTTATAACTGCTAAGTCATTCTACTTCGGAGAGGCAATCTATTCCGGAGAGCTAACTTACTCAGGAGGAGTAATCTTTACTCCTGAGGAGTAAACTGGTCAACATGACCAAACTGGTCCGGATAACCATCCTTCAGTAGTTTTCACTTTCAAACTCAGTTTTTAACTTCCAAATTGGTTCGGAGGACCCCAGCCAGGGGCGCTGCCCCCCTTGGACCCCACTAGGGGCTGGCACCCTTAGGACCCAACTAACCAGGGCGCTGCCTCCTGACCCCCATTGTTCAGTGGGTTTCACCCCCTTTACACAACAAGGTCTTTAGCATAAGCAATTATAAGATTATCAAACAAGTGTGCACTCCATACTTAACAATATGTTTGATGTTTCAAAATAACTTCTCATTTGGTCAACATGTAAATCTAAATATATTAAATAGCTTGATAACACTACAATCACCAACATAAATAAGCATATTATTTATTTAAATATAATAGTTTTCTAAGTTATATCAATAAATGTATAGAAAAATAAATATATGTGCATATAAATAAAATAATAAATAATAAATGAGTTGGCCCGTGCTAAGTTCAAGCTTGAAAACTTATTAACGAACCAAACTTAAGATTTAGACATAGAGCTCGAAACGAGTAAAAGATCAAACTCGAACTCTGTTAAATTAAACGAATGGAATTCCAGCTTAGACGAATCTGAATTCATATACAAATTATCAACCATCATTTATTTAAAAAGAACATGAAAACATAAGAATTAAAAAGTTAAAATAAGAAAAAAGGTCAAGAAGTGCATGTTTCAACTTGCCGACGTACGGAAAAGGTGGTTGTCAAACAATAACTTTATTTGGATTTATAATTTAATAGTTAATACGGTGACAAAGCAAAATAAATGTTAGTCATATTGTTTATTTCTATAAACGATGCGCAAATATGTTTAGAGGATGTTGGATATTTATACGTGTTTTTTTAATCGTGATACATAAGACGATTTTAAAAACATATAACCGTCTCTTTTTTCTTCTCATGTTGTAACCAATATTTATAACGTACGTGTTTATAAAATTGTCATAATTTTCTATTTAAAGTTGGTTCTTAAATGCCGCATGGAGCTAGAAAATAACTCCTAACATCTATATTGAATGCAATCATGCATCCAATATGTTTAAAAGATTTAGTGAAAATTTTAAATTAAATTATTTATAATTTTTTTTATTTATAATTGATATGTATGTTTTATCAACTTATATTATTTGAAGACTTGTTTGAAAAGAGGTCAACTACGTCCGTACAAAACTTTAAGATTTTCTTTTTTAATATATTAAACTTTTAGAAATTATTTTTTAGACAAATTGGTTTTTAATAATCCAAAGTATGATTTATTGGCTGATAATAATCCATACAAACAGTTTAGCTGGTGTCAGCCCTAACTTTCACTTTTGTTGTCAATGACAGTGCCAATAGCATAATCATAGTGGATTTACACTCGGCTCCCACTCGATTTCACTTGTACGTTTCTTCATTTCATTCAAAATCATTATTTTGAGCGAAATAAATGTAAATCGGGTGTAAATCTATTATAATTATGCTACCGAGACTGTCTTTGACGACAAAAGTAAAAGTTGGGACTGTTACCAACCAAATTGTTAGTATATATTATTATCAGCCAATGGGTCAAAATTTGAATTATTAAAAACCAATTTGCATATTTTTTATTGGAACATTTCACATAAACGTTTTTTTTTTCGCGTCTTTTACTCGCATAACAACTATATAAATCGATGATCATGAAATTTAAAAGCACACCATTTTTTAATTATCTTTAAACAAATATTATTATCATAATTATTATATCAATTGTAATTATAGATAATAGAAGTTAGTTTGTGTAAATATTGTAATAGTATATAACCTGCTCTTGTAACCTAATTTCTCAGACAATTTTCAATACAATTTACAATTACACACAGTTAAGGTGTTTAACTTGGTATTAGAGCCACCTTGGCTCTACCATCGTTGCCGATCACAACTGGAGCATACAAAGATCCACGGCTGCAATCTACATCACTGGAGCACACAAAGCTCCGTCTTTTTTTTTTTTTTCTGTCTTCTACCTGTTTTCGCGGATCAAACTGCTTTTTTGGTCATTTCTACTCTGGTTCGTGGCCATCATCGTTTTCGGTTGATACTGTTGTGATTCATCGCTGATTCTACGTAGCCGCCGCTGCACGGGTCAGTTAACCCTAATTAAGTTACGATCGCAAGTACCAGTCGCAAGTAACTTACGGTCGTAAGTACCAATCGCAAATTATAAATAGTTTTAAGGGAATTAGGAATCCCGTTTTCTTTCATTTTTATTCACAACCATCATCACCGTCTACCACCACCTTGTCAACCGAATGGTTAAATTTTTCCTTAAAAAAATTTACAGACCTATATAAAAAGTCTTATTATGAGTTAAAAGTTAAAAGTTTTAGTTCCGTCACTAATTGAAATTGACAATTTAAAATATGATATCAAAATTCTTCAAAAGGATAATAGGAGTCTAGAAGAAAGAATTCTTAAACTCGAGATTCCTCAAAATAAAACCTTCGAAGAAATCCCTCAAGAAGGATTTTTAGAAAGTATTGTAGATATTATAATTACACAAAAATGGAATATTCAAATAAAACTTCTCATAGAAGATAACTTTTTTATAACTGTCACAGCATTAGTTGATAGTGGTGCTGATTTAAATTGTATCCAGGAGGGAATTATTCCAACGCGATATTTTCATAAAACCTCCCATAACTTAAGTTCTGCAGGAGGAGAAAAACTAAAAATTGAATATAAAATACCACAGGCACATATTTGTCATAATGAAACCTGTATTCCTACTAGTTTTATTCTAGTAAAAAATCTTACTAGTCAAGTTATACTTGGAACCCCTTTTCTTAATAAGATATTTCATTTAAAAAACATTGATAATAAAGGAATAAGTGGAATGTCATGCCCTTTGGGTTAAAAAATGCACCCTCAGAATTCCAAAATATTATGAATGATATTTTCATTCCTTTTAGTGACTTCATAATAGTTTATATAGATGATATCCTTGTATTTTCCAAGGATATTGAAACCCATTTTAAACATCTTGAGATATTCAAGAATATAATTATAAAAAATGGTTTAGTTATTTCCAGGCCAAAAATGATGCTTTTCCAAACCAAAATAAGGTTTTTAGGTCATAATATTGAAACAGGAAATATAATTCCTATCAATAGAAGCATATAATTTGGATCTAAATTTCCAGATGAAATATATGATAAAACTCAGCTTTAAAGATTTTTAGAAAGTTTAAATTATATTCTCCCCTATTATAAAAATCTAGCAGATGATACTGCTATTCTTTATGATAGATTAAAAAAGAATCCTCAGCCTTGGACATAAAATCATACTAAGGCCATTAGAAAGATTAAGCAGAAGGTTAAAAATCTTCCTTGCTTAATGATAACCAACCCAGATTGGGAAAAAAATTATTGAAACAGATGCCTCTGATATAGGCTATGGTGGAATCCTGAAACAAATTTCACCAGTAAATAAACAAGAAAGTCTGGTAAGATTCCATTCAGGAAAATAGAATAATAGCCAGAAGAACTATGCTACTATTGCAAAAGAAATCCTAGCAATAATAAAATGTGTTTTAAAATTTCAAAATGATTTATACAATCAAAAATTTATTATAAAAACAGATTGTCAAGCAGCAAAATTTATGTTTGCTAAAGATTTTAAACATGATGTTTCAAAACAGATGTTTGCTAGATGGCAATCTCATTTAGCCCCTTTTGATTTTGAAATTATTTATAAAAAGGGTAGTGATAATAGTCTCCCTGATTTTCTTACCAGAGAATATTTAGGATAATGTCTCATACAAGCGGACCAGTTAAAAAGGCTCTCCTTGAAATTCAGGAGATGATTGAGCATCACACTCTCCAGATAATTCAACAAAGAGTGATAAAAGTAGAAATCCAAGAAAATAATTTTCTTGATTTAAAAACAAAAATAAACATGTCATATAAATTTTATCAAAGAAAAGATTCGTGTATTACGAAATCAAAAAATAATTATATCATATGGTTAACTTTTTCAGAAATGATTCCTTGGGAACAAGGAAGAAGAGGAGGCAGAGGAAGATCCTCCTCTCATATAGGAAGAGGTGGTTACAATCCACATCCAAGAGTTATATCTCAAATTGGAAATCAAAGGCTTATAGCCGAAAACATTGCTTCATCATCCGGTTCTTCAGCCAGATCAGATGATATCCTTTATAAGGAGTTTTTGGCTTTTAAAGCCTCGAAAAAGGAGTCCAATAAAGACCCTGAATCATCTGCAAAGACTGTTTCAAATGAAACAGAAGATGATTGGACTATAAATCCAGAAAAAAAGAAGTCATACTTCTTCTAGAGAAAAAAGATATTAAATGGAAAGATAATCCATGGCTGTTAATAAACAGATACATGGATACAGGATTCTATCCTACTGAAGCTTATAAGCCCAGAGTTTTCTATGAGCAAATTCTTATGAAAGAACATTGCGAAATAGAGCATTATCATGCTGGTTTGCCTGATGTTTATAACTTCAGCAAAATTATTATTAAACAGGTTATATCTGTTGAAACTTGGGGAACTTCTCCAATGAAAGAAAGGGAATTATTACATCCCCAAACAAAAGCTCCCATCAAATATAATTACTGGGACTACAAAAAAGCCTTTTATAAAGCTTTTTTATATGAAAACCCTAAGCAGAAACATTCATGGTTTATAAAAATCTGCTCTTATGTTTATAATCTGGATATTCCTGTCTGGTTTTATAATTGGTGGCAATTCTTTGGACCATCAGTTAATATTCTTCCAGAATTATTCAAGACTCTTTATAAACAATGGGCGGAAATCTCTCCAGCCCTTATAGAAGCCCAGCAGGAAGAAAGTTTCATAAACAATCTTCCTACTCTACATTTTTATGTTCAATTCAGTATCCCATGAATCTAGAAATAGACCCCTGAAGTGGCTTATGACAGTCATAACATCCTTTGTATCCAGAGAATTTTCCATACAAAATTTTGGAAGAAAATGACTCTTATAAATCCTGATGGCATCATAGAAAGCCATGACACTATTAAAAAGATCGAGAAGACAATTGAAGAATACCAAGAACAAATTAATAGTCTTCCCAGAAAGAGGCTCCTAGTCCCTTTAAACATATCATTCGAAAGATTCAAACTCTTAAAGGTACTGATCAAATCAGTAACAAAGAGATTATGGATTTTTATCTTTCTGAAATGAAGAAAGACATGATGAAGAATTTCAGAAATGAAGGAGTATCTCCTTCATCAATGTCTACCTCATCACATGCAGAAGATGATAATTTGACAGAAGAAGCTCAGTCAAATAATGAAGACCCGATTGATGAAGATTATATCAATAATGTACTCATAGAATACAAGCAAGCCTTCCAGCCAGAAGCATCGCCAGAAGCATCTTCTGAAAAACAAAAGTCAAAAAAGCAATAGGCCCCACAAACACGTGAAGAAAGTCTCCACTAATTAATAAGGTGGCCGACAAGATAATTCGCTCTGGAATCATAATTGCCAGCTACTATTTCCTTTATGAAAAGATTAAACAAATTATTGTAACCTACTGTTTACTTTTTGACAAATGTGTCATGTAGGTCCCATATGAGACCATAAGGTGTTTGTCTTTTTCTTTTCTCCTCATCTATATAAGAGGACTTAGATAGTTGTTGAAGGACACACCGGAGAAACACAACTCTCCAATCTCTCTCTCTCTTGTAATAATCTCTAAGTTTTAATATCAAGTTTGAAGTGTGCCGGCTATAAATGCAAGTCTGGTAATATTTTATTTACTTTTTATTTAATTCTTCTAATGATAGCCTCCTTCAGAGGCTAAGCTTATAAGTGTTGAACTGTCATGAAAACATGAACAAACTGATAAAAAAAAAAGTATAAAATTGAAACGTTTTTAAAATAAAGTTTAGACAGGTTAAGAACAGAGTAGAATTATAAGATGGTGGTTGAATGCTTGGGGACCTTGTAGCCGCTAATGCCGAAGAATGGCGCAAAGGCTTTTTATGGTCTGACCTTTACTAACCTCATCTTAGAATGATACCCTGTACTTGTAAAATATCCTATGGTCTAAAATTTTGAAATGTTTTTTAATCTTATACAATATTTTAATAAAAATTTTATTTTAAGATTTATTTTAAGTAAGTTTTATTTTAAGATTTAAAGTTCGATTCTGTAAATGGAGTAGATGTCAAATAAATTTGACTCTTTCTCCTGATGACTACGAGGAAAATTTAAGGTACGAGAATTCAACGAAGACCGCCGTCCATTATCCAAATTGGATATTGTAATTTTTTATTTTTGCATTGATAAATTACTTACGAGTTAAGACTACTTTTTTTTAAACCATATTAATTGGCTTTAGCGGATCCACTAATGTGTGATTGAATTAAATAATATGTAAATTAATAGAAAATACTTTATTTATGGTTTTCTTTTAAAAAAATCAAACTATAAAAGTTGTAAAAGGGTAATCGTACCTACAAGTTCCTCTCAATCTCTGTCAAAACGTCACCGTTTCATTGATTTGGTTTTGGGTTGTTTACTTTAATTGTTTGGTTTGAATCTTTAAGGTTTTTGCATCATTCGTGGACTTTTGTTAACCAAGTGACGAAGCTTGAATAAAAACGCAGGGGTAGAGATTTTTTTTTCTATCAGGAGGGGCTGGAACTATAAAATTTTCGACCGAATACGTATAAATTAACACTACTGAGCGAAAAATTGAGAGGGTCCGGCCCCCCCGGGCACTCACTAAGCTGCGGCCCTGTTAACTAGGCGTCTTTTAGTTAAAAGCACGTCTAAAAGAGTTTGTTTATTAATAAATCAATCATATATTGATGGTTACTTCGTTTTTAGTGGAAAGGAAAATCTAGAAATCACGTAAGTAGTCATTTTTGTCGACAACTTTATCTAACCAATTATTAAAATGTTGATCAGTTCTTGAAACATGATAATGGAAAACAAATAATAATAATAAATAATAACTGATAAGCTAACCGCATAGAAGGAAGACTTCATGATCTCTGATCTGGATCGGGTTCCCGTTTAAGATGTACGGTTAGGATGACTAAGGTGAATGCTTGAGACTCGCGGTTTTATGAGAGAGAGAGAGGGACGAATTTGGTGGTGATAGTATTGAATGATTAATTAGTCAATTCCCTTTAATTATCTCTCTATTTATATGTACACCCAAGGAGAAACCCATTAATGACCCATTAAGAGTAATTAGGCTCATCAACTAATTACTAGCC
This sequence comes from Smallanthus sonchifolius, assembly GCA_023525975.1. Lineage (NCBI taxonomy): Eukaryota > Viridiplantae > Streptophyta > Magnoliopsida > Asterales > Asteraceae > Smallanthus > Smallanthus sonchifolius. Next base: position 84,280,151 of record CM042036.1, read on the forward strand.
ATAGGTTAATAATAAAACATTTGATCATTTAATAATAAGATAAATGATTATAAGAGCCACCCAATAAATCGTGTTACATTCTCCCACTTGACTGAGTAATCATTTATTATGAGCATTAGTAAGTCTGTAGAGATTTAATACTCATTTTAGTTCTAAACTGTAACTATAGCAGAGAAATACAGTCATTAAATCAGTATTCAACTCAAGACCCCCATTAACAAATGTAAAACTTAAGTAAACTTTAGGATCAAATTGATAAATAAGCCCTTTAACGTTGATTTGTATAGTTAGTTGTCTATACGTCTTTAGTCATGCATAAACGTATTTAGAGATAAACAAATTCAAATAAGTGAGAAAATTTTAATAATTAATCATTCATAGTATGATATGCGATTATATATAGTCATTAGTAAAACCCGTCTTTATTATAAGCGCTTACAAAAGACTTATGGGTGGTAGACCTTTAGTTATTTGGATCCAATAGCATATCATGAATGTATTCGATACAAAGATTTAGTTTCCTCTACTTGTTCACAAACGAACAATAATTCCGTATCGAAATTTAATGCAGCTCCGGTCGAACTGTTACTGTTCGAGAAGTAAGGGTAGCCGACTTATCACAGTAAGTCTTCGATATGATATTTATGTGGAGTTACTTAATTATGAGTCCACTGATAAATTTTTCAACAACATTTAGTGACAAATATGTTGTGATCAGCAACATATTATGTCATTGAAACTTAGGTTGTTGTTAACAGTTCCTTATGACTCCTCCATTAGATAGGTATGTCTGCTGACATAAGGATATACCCATAAATTGACTCATGTAACATATACTTGTCAAAAGAATGTAATCTATATAAGGACAAGTTTGCATTAGTTGCTCCCACTCGTCTTGAGGTAGGTGTACAAATTCACTTAGTCGTTGATGCAGAGAATTGCACTATGATTTCAATCAACCCATACGTGGATTTCATTGACTTACAGAATAAGTGTTCTTAACCTTTAGTTTAGAACTTTCAGGTTATTTTATGAACATGTAGGTCAATGTTAGGGAAATTTGTTTTAATGTCCATCTAATGTAGCTTTAAGTTATTGTAAGCTACTAGAAAAGTAATGATCCTCAAAGAAATCTTTGTAAAACAGGTAAGAAGATTCTTTGATAATTTATTCCTTCTTGAGTATAACCTTTAGCAATCAATCGTGCGTTTCCATTCGGATTTTATTTAGTTATGAACACCCTTTAGGTAATTCAACCAAATCCCAAATGTTATTCTAATTCATGGAGTCAGGCTTGCTAATAATAGCTATATTCCATTTAGAAGATTGATTGATGCTAATGACTTAATTAGAAAAAGTAGGATCGGTATACTTTCCAGCATCCATTTCAAACTCAGTCAGGTAGGATATATAATCATCAACGTTAGTAGGCTTTTTGGACCTAGATGACCTCCTGAGTTGATTATTGGGTTTATTAGGAGTCTCAACTTTTTATATTAGCTCTTGGTTAGGTGCTTTCATTTTTAGATATATTAGGAGCAACATTAGTTTCTAAGTGTGTAGGAGTTGATGCATTATGGTGTTTAAGGGGTGTAATTGGAGTTAAATTTAATGAGTCTCCCCCCTCGCATCTTGTACTCCTTGCAAGTCATGATAAGGACTTTTACTACTCCCACTGACCTTAGAAATTATAAGTAATTTAACATGCTTAGGGTCAACATTGTATCTAACATTTGAATACCAATAGATTCTAATAGAGAAACAACTTAGTGATGTTTATGTTAGTTTCTCTTGTTGAGGATTACTAATTTAGTTATGGTGAGGAATTTAAGTTTGCCCACATATTAGTATCTATGGGACTTTGTTAGGATTAGCATTAGATTCTAAGGAGACAAGTTGTGATGGAGCAGTGTCGTGTACAAGAGGTGTAGTTTGAGGCATGACCAATTTTTCACTCCCCCACCTCTTGCAACTTTCGCAAGCTATAATTAGGACACTTGGTGCTCCCACTGATCTTTGAGGTCTTTAGGAACTACACATGACAAGTTTCAATGATGCGCGTGACGTGGGAACCTTTCATATATCTTATAATTGATTTCCTTATCGTCCAAAGTTTCATAAGAAATTTTATAGACAAATTTAGAAGGAATTCTATTAAGTATATATGAGTTGATATCTTTAAAGCTTTGGGCCATAGGAAACAGATTAGATACAAGTTCTAAATGATAAATGAATTATGTTCGAATATTCCATTTGTGATAACTTATGGTGGACCCTCATTTATTACCTTAGGGCTTTTAACACATGATTTAAAGTCACCGAGAATGAGATTTGATAACAATTCATCCTGCATCAACCTCATCATGATTTCTTATAAAATTTGGTCTTAATGGATGAAGTGCATAGGTCTCATTTAGCTAAAGAAGAACTTAGAGTGATCTATGGGATAATAATCTAAGACAGATAGAAATAATAAATTAAATAAGGTTCTACTTAAGAATAATTATATTATGAAGATGTGATAAAATCTATTATAACACCAAACTAATAGATTAATTAGGTTCTACTTAAACAATGTAACACATCACCTTTGGGCAGAAGTAAGACATTTGTTTAGTATTAGGAACAATTTAATAGTGAGTATGTGCAGTAAGAATGTAACACATCATCTTTGGACATAAGTGAAACGTTTGTTTAGAATGCACATAATTAGGTTCGCGGAACACAAATGTAACACATCATCTTTGGGCAGAAGTAGAAACATTCATGTATTTCAGGTGAACTAGTGCTTAATTAGACTTAAATAACTTTACAAGCGTGACACATCACCTTTGGGTAGAAGTGAAACTTTAGGTGTTATTTAAGTTAATCATATTTTCTAAGTTAATGTCATGACAAGCACATGCTTAATTAATCTTGAATAAGTTTACACATGCATCAAATCACCTTTGGGCTGAAGTGAAGCTATTAGGTGTTATTCAAGTAACTTTTAAAGGTTTTGAAAAAAAATAATTTTTTAAGGTTTAACAAAACTAAAGCATTCATTAATAGCAACCCCCTGTTAGCAACATGCCCCCGCAGGGAAAAAATTTTAGGCACATTTAAGGCTAGGTTCACGGTTCCATAAGGGTTCACGGCTCAGATGAAGGTTCACGGCTCAGGTAAGGATTCACGGTTCAATAAGGGTTCACGATTCAGCAAAAGGGTTCATGGCTCAGGTGAAAAATTCACGGTTCATTAAGGGTTCACGGTTCATCAAGAGTTCACGGCTCATAAGGGTTCACGACTCATAATCACAAAACCGTGAACTTTAAAACAACTCGTGAACTTAAACTGTCAACCTTACCCGTGAACTTGAACACATGTGAACTGCGATAGCGTGAATCATAAACCGTGAAGTATACGACCCGTAAACACAACCTGTGAATTCTTAAACCGTGAAGGCCAAGACCCGTAAACACAAACAACCGTGACGGTCTAAAACCGTGAAAGAGAACCTGATAAGGCAATGCGATATTTAAGGGATTTGACTGTGTTTTAAATTTCAAAAATCTTTTAAGTTGTTTAGTATATCCAAGTTTCTTTATTTAAAATAATAAAATAATATTTTAATTCGAAATCTTGGAGATAAAGTTACAAGATTTTAGGAAAAAACACAATCAACATACTAATCTATCCCAAAATAAGGGGATTTTCATCGAAACTAATGATGAACACGAAGAACAGTTTATGAACGTCAGATAAACTGTTCTTCAGTAATATCAGATAAAAACCTGGAATCGAAATCTTGAAACATAATTCTTTAACAGATTTTAAAAATATTTAAGGATCTCGGATTTTAGGAGATCAAAACCGTGATATTTTTACAAAAACAGAAAACCGTGAACATTAAAGAAAACAATTTTTCTAACGGTTTTAATAGCAGTTTGTTCTCCGAATTTAATTCCAGTTTAGGGAATGAAACAAGAACCGATTAAGCAACATACGCTTTGATACCACATGTTAATCAGTTCTTGAAACATGATAATGGAAAACAAATAATAATAATAAATAATACCTGATAAGCTAACCACATAAAGGGAAGACTTCATGATCTCTGATCTGGATCGGGTTCTCGTTTAGGGTGTACGGTTAAAATGGCTAAGGTGAGTTCTTGTGACTCACTGTTTTATGAGAGAGAGAGAGATGGACGAATTTAGTGGTGATAGTATTGAATGATTCATTAGTCAATTCTCTATAATTATCTCTCTATTTATATGTACACCCAAGGGGAAACCTATTAGTGGCCCATTAAGAGTAATTAGGTCCATCAACTAATTACTAGTCATAGGTTAATAATAAAACATTAGATCATTTAATAATAAGATAAATGGTTATAAGAGCCACACAATAAATCGTGTCTTACATAAAATAGGTTTTTTAAATCATAACATTTGGCTGTTTAAATTAGTTACATGTTATCTATAAAAATACATTCAATCAGAACACGACACCTCATCCCAAAAAAATATTGTGTTTGGCTGTGTAACTTTCACCGAAAAAAGTCCCAACAAAAACGTGAATTTCATGGACACGTGGCATCATTTTATTGGTTTAATCTTTGGCTATGTAATTCTTATCAGAAAGTGTAAAAACGACGCGATAAATTCGATAAAAGCGTGAAGTTCGTGCACACATGACATCGTATGATTGGTTCTGGTCACATTTATTCACCACAAAGTGCTAAAAATATATGATATTCATTACGAAATCCCTAAGAACTTGATTTTCATTTTTTGGACACATAATCAAGTTATGATTGGGGAAAAGAACTTTATAAAAGTCCTTCCTTGAACAGTCAAATGGTTAGATTATTTTGGAAATTAGTTAAAAGGCTATTTATGTAAATTGTTTGATCACAATGACTATTTAGGTGATTTCGATCTATTAAAAGAATAAATAATAATCTAGACAATTTTCTTAATTAATTATAGAATATAATATGTTTTCTTTCATTAAAACTTACATTTAACATACATATGCAGCAAACTATATCTATCCTTATGTATAGCTAGAACACAACTTTTAAAAACAAGTTTATTTATGACTCTTTAGCTATCTAAAAAAAGACTCAAAATATTATTCCCTTGAAATTTTGGATCAAATATAGACAAAATATCATCCATTTAAAATAGTTTATCCCTTTATACTTGTTTTATTCATAATCAGGCTAAATTGCTAATTAAAAATAGATTTATATGAGTAGAGTAACATAATAATATTTTAACTTTTTTTCCTTAAACAATCAACACAAAAAGTGCAATATTATACAGAATACAAATGCATCATTAACAAGCTTTTTATAATGAGAAAATGGTTATTGTTTTAGTTGTGATTTAAAATTTTTTATTTCTTTTTTCTCTCCTACTATATTTCGTAGACAGTACGTAGTGTCAAGTGTTCAACAAGAAACCAGGACCAGTAACATGTATACTTGTATTTCCTTTTGTATAAGGGTCATAGATATGGTTAGAGGTGGGCATATAACCGGATCCGGTGGATTATCCGAAATCGGATTTTTTTGGAACCGGATCGGATATTTTTGGAACCGCCGGATCTGGAACCGGTTCATGGTTTTCTTAGGGACCGGATAAAAACCGTACAAATACGACAAATTTGGAACCGGACACAAAAAATAGGGATAAAATCGGATAAAAGGTTCCAAATCTCATACCCCAAAACTAGATCCGATCTGGAACCGTTTCGACGGTTTTCTTAGGGACCGGATAAAAACCGGATAAATCCGACAAATTTGGAACCGGACACAAAAAATCGGGATAAAATCGGATAAAAGGTTCCAAATCTCATACCCCAAAACTAGATCCGATCTGGAACCGGTTTCACTAGATCCGGTTCTTGACCACCGTTGACTTATCCGATCCGGATCCGGTTCCAAAAAAATCCGATTTGTGCATCTCTAGATATGGTATGTTGTATAATTTCAAATGGGCTTAAAATGGCCCATTTTGAGTTTGAGTATAGTTTTTGGGCCATTATGGTCTAGAAAGCTTTTAGGTATCAGGCCGGATTATAGATCTAAATTGTATAGGGCCCGACGTAGATGGTATTGGGCCAGGTTGTATAACCCATTTGTTGGCTCAATAATTATTAATTAGGCACTCGGGTTCTAGCCTTAGGGGCTGTTTGGTTCATTAAGAGCTGAACCATTAAGAGCTCTAAATGGTTCAGCATGGTTTAGAATAACACATTAGAACGTTGTAACTAGCGAAAGTGTATCCATTCTTAGACATATTAGGATAACATAATAAACAAATGGACACGCATATCTAATACTAAATTAATATCCATACAATTATTAGTTAGATCGTTATACACTAATTTGGTGTGATGAAACATTTTAATGAACATACAAAATACAAAATTCTTACAAAGATAAGCTTAGCTTTGCTAAATGAAGGATACTCATCCACCATACACATTTGCATCTAACCTAGTACCATAAATTGTCAGAAAAGCTGCACAAACGTCGTCTGTTTTATAGTATACATTTATCTGCCTGGTAAATGAATCCATTGTGTTAATAAGAGTAAAAAAAGAGAAAGCTTTCATATTATGATTGAACCGCAACCGGAATGGAAGGCTCAGAGTAACGGTACCACATGGTAGTCTACAAGAGTGGCGGATCCAGGATTTTCTGTCAGTGGGGCCAAAAATGGGTTATGTTAGAATGGGTCGGAACATCAAAATAAAAAGAAATTGCCAACCTGTAAATAGGGATTTTACTGGGTCAGGTCATCTAGTTTTTTTAGCTGGATTGAGTTGGGTCACTAAAATATTTTCGGTATTGAGTGGAGATATATGTTTTTGAATTGGTTTGTAATTTAGTATGGTGTTTGAAAGTTATTTCACTTTGGTTCATATGATCTAATTTGGTTTATATAGGCTGTGACTGTGAATATGACTTCAATTATGTATATGACATAACACTAACAAGTTAACTTTAATCATTATTGTAGTTAACTTTAATCATTGCAAATAAATCTAATGTTTCTAGGGAATTAGATAATACTAACCTGCCCAATAATGTTTTCGGTGTTTGAAAGAATTTTTTTTTAGAGTTTTTCGATTTGTACACGATGCAATAACACTTATAACATGAATACCCAAAATCTCTATGCAATACATCAAGAAGTGTGTATACGTCACAATTGTTAACAAAATGTGCCGTTCAAAAAAAAAAAAAAAAAAAAGAAAACAAAATGTACATTTTGTAAACCATATTGGCTGTCAATTTTGTGAAACATATTTGTATTTTGCCATTTTTACAACAACCATATTTAATTTGTTATGCAAAATTCAAAAAGTTGATTCACCACTACTCATTGTAAATCCTTAAAACAAGAACCACATTAAACAACAATTTCATTATGGTATAATTTCAAAATGGGTATAAAAAAATGAAACTTTTCAAGAAAATCTTAAACAAAATAGAAGGAGGCTCCGCGTGTTGCAGCGGCTTTCACGCGATAGTGCTAGCCTTTACTCACGCACGGTACGGCCTGTTAAACCGCGGAAGAAATTAACGTCCTATAAAGCTTATAAAATAAAGCCAAAATCTTTAGGTAAACTCACTTTGCGTGAGAAGAGAGTATAAGATTTATGGTTTTAAATTAAAAAGTAAGAAAAAAAAATCTAGAATTAACCCTTAAAACCGGCCAAAGGTGTGAGCCTTCCGGTTTTGAACCAGTGATTGAGGCAGAGTCGTAAACCACTACAACCACTGGGCCAAGTCCATCACTTTGTTTTTGTTTGCTGCAACTTAGTTTTAATATAACCTTAACTTTGAGAGAAATAAAAAGAACATGCATCACCACTTGTACATCTTGCATTTCCACTTGTAAACTTGCTATAGTGCATTACACTCAAATTCACATTTTGCCTTTTAATATATCGTTAATTTCATGAAAAACCAATACTCATTTGCCCCTAAGCAGGCCCGGTCCCGAGAGACATGTAAAAAAAATTTGGGCCTCTATATATTGAATTTTTTTTTTGTTTACAATATATATTGATTTTAAAAACACACACACACACACACATATATATATATATATATATAATTTAACTTCGGTCCTCAGGGGTAATCGGGCCCGGAGCCGTAGCCCACTTTGTCCCCCCTTGGGGCCGGCCATGCCCCTAAGTTAAAATTAAAACTATAACTCACAAGCATGAAGCATGTAGCGTACCTATATTTTTTACCAAATGGATTTATTTTAGCATAACTCGATGGGACCTCTCCCCTCACTTAACCCCGAACAGATCCGCCCCTAGTCTTCGGGCAATTTCAACCCAAGCACTATAAATGGGTTTATTTGTGCTTCAAATATAAGTACGATTCCTTTGGGCTATATATTATTTTGAAGGGGTCTAATTGGGCATATGCGAAGCACGAGTCACACTAGGTGGATTCAAAACAACTTACGGGTCAAAATGGGTATTATAAGAAAAAACCTTAAATAAATTCTAAAATGTGTTGAATACTAGAGTTAACCCATCGGGCCGTAATGATATTTTTCAAAACGAGCCGTTTTACCATATATATCCGTAGTTGTTGTCTTTTTTGAACGTTTATTGTGATTCTTCTGACACTAAGGGGTTTATTAATTGTTACAAAAATCTTATATAAAATCGTTGAAAAAATATCTAAATCAAGTGAGTTAATTTATCATTTCTTAAAGTTAAATGCTATTTCTTTTCTTTTAATTTTTTCAGATTGAATTTTATGTAATTGAAAATCAAGTAAATAAGAAATATGATAACAAATTACCATAGAAAAGGTTTTGACTTTGCAAATTTTAAGGTTGGTCAAAGCTGCATTTTCAAATGTTGGTTGAAACACACCACAAAATAAAGAGGCGTTTCTTTTTATATTATAGGACTATTGACATCAAAACCAAATTTGGCCAAACACAACTTGGACCATTTGAATATTTCAGAATTAGTTGCAAATTCACCGAGACACCGAGTAGACTTGGGTATATATAGAGCTTAGATGTCATCTATTTCTTATACCATTCTATAGTTTCTTTTGTAATTTACAAGATAAAAAATTTCAAAAACAAGAAATGAGGACGTTTGGTGTTAAAACCCTACTCATGATTTTATTCTTACATGCGATGTTGGGGTCAATGGTAATTGAAGCCGCATCTGGTAGTAAGGTTAAGCGTGTTAAACCTCCCAAACCGGTCAAATCTGTACAAGAGCTTTTAACTTGCAAGAGCCGTAAAAGCAAGTGTTTCATGAAGCGCATAAAATGCCCTGTAGAATGCCCAAAAGTTAAGCCAAAGAACCCAAAAGACAAAGCTTGCTTTCTTGATTGTTACTCACCCAAATGTGAGGCCGTGTGCAAATGTAAGTAATAACATAACTTATATATATTTTGTTATATCTAGATGTTTGAATAATAAATATCAATTTGCATTTGATTATAGCACGTAAACCAAACTGCAATGGACCCGGAGCTGCATGCTACGACCCACGATTCATAGGTGGAGATGGAATTGTGTTCTACTTTCATGGAAGGAGCAACGAGCATTTACCTTGATTTCTGATTCCGATCTCCAAATCAACGCACGTTTCATTGGACTTCGACATCAAGGTAGAACCCGCGACTATACATGGATCCAAGCATTGGGTCTCAAGTTTGGCCATCATAACTTCACCCTTGAAGCAACAAGAACCGAAAAATGGGATGATAACGTTGATCACCTAAAGTTATCACACGATGGAATGGAATTGGTCATTCCGGAGGGCCATTCATCTGAATGGAATTCAACCGAAGGCGATATACAAGTTGAAAGGACTTCAACAACCAATAGTCTAACAGTCACTATACATGATCTTGCAGAAATATCTGTTAATGTGATTCCAGTATCAGAAGAAGATAGTAAGACACATAGTTATCAGATTCCTACAAATGATAGCTTTGCGCATTTGGAAGTACAATTTCGATTCTTTGGGTTGTCATCTAATGTAGAAGGGATTCTCGGCAGAACTTATCGTCCTAACTTTGAAAATCCAGCAAAACCTGGAGTGGCAATGCCGGTGGTTGGTGGTGATGACAAGTACAAGACTAGTTCGCTCCTCGCGACAGACTGTGCCCTTTGTGTGTTCTCTCCTGGTAATATCAAGGACGAACATGACTCGTTAACAATGGAATATGGGATGCTAGACTGCAAAGGTGGAGGGAATGGAATCACATGCAAGAAATAAGTGAATCACATTATTTAATACGTCTTCCGAATCGTGCTTATTATATGATTGCATTAATTAATTTGTGTTCAAAATGTATGAGACTACAATACTAGTAATGAAATTCAGAATTTTGAAGCTAATGTAGACTAACTAACTGGTTCATCCAATTCTTGTATTATCTCTCCCAAAGACCAAGGTTGTTGCCCAGTTGATCATGACATATAACCTGTTTCTCCAGCTCAGGACGCGTGTCAAATAAGCAGACCGCCAAATCAGCCAGCTCACGAACCCTGCCATCGATACTCCCTTAGCATCCTGTAGTAAACAAGATGATAAATGTTATAAAACATCAAGAATATAACTCAGGTTTTCTTTTTCCTTTTTTAGATTATTATTGTGATGGAATTTCTTTTTTAATCATATTTACACATCAACATTTATAAAAAAGTGATATTTTTATTACCTTTGACTGGCTAAGGTCAACCAGTGCCTTATAACGACCAACAGAAGCCATGCTTCCAAGATGCTTGTAAACAAAAGGATCGCCAAGAACGACATCATTTGCAGAACACGCCTTTCCTGCATTTTGCTTCCCAATCTTTTTATTAAACAATTCAACTAGATACTTTCCTTGTCTTTCAGCAACCTGTTTTTTTACATTAAGCATGCTTCACAAGTCAAAAAAATGGTGCATTTTGACTTTATAAAGTCAACCCCATGTACATTGCATGTGAAAGGTCAAACCTGAGCTAGAGCAGGAAGAACTGGCCTTCCTGTGTGTTCAAGAAAACCAGCACAATCTCCAAGTGCAAATACATCTTCAACCGAAGGAACCCTTAACCATTCATCAACGCCAATCCTGCATACAAGAAAACAGATTTGTCAATATAATCCAAAGTTGGAAATTTCAACCCATTTTCTGAAAAGGGTTTTAACGTTTGATAACGGGTCAAATACCTTAAAGTTCTAAATCTTTTAGTTTAAAGAAATTATATTATTATTTTTGGGAAATGATCAGCGTTGTTAACATCATCTAACCTAGGTGATGTTTAGGCAATTAAAAAGATTATGTTTTTAAACCTCCATATTTTTTAAATATCCATAACATAGCCCCAAGTCATGTGATGTTAACATCATAAATCATTTCCCTATTTATTTTAGTTATATAGTTTCATATTTAATGCGTTAATACTTAAAATTACAAAGTAGAAAAGGATGGACAAAAAAGTCTTGTTGGGTCAACCCAACCAAACTTGACCTGCTCATAAAATTATCATTTTGACATTTTATTCTACTCACTCGTTTTGACGCCTCTACTTTTATTTTAGAATGACACAAAATCAGATCTAACATAGTGAAACATTAACCATTTGCTAGGCAATAACCATGTTAGGGGTTCAAACTCCAGACCTCTAGATTGTTTAAATAAGCTCAACGGGCGATTTCTTGATATAATTAACTCCGTATTAGTATAACTTTAGAGTTTACCTTCCACCAGGAGATTTGGGAAACTTTAGTTCTTTTATGAAATCAGAGGGACCCACTCCGGTTGACCACACCAGAAGTCCATAAGGTACAACACTACCATCACTAAGAATAAGCTTTTTCGAGTGCACCTCTTTAACAACTCCTTGAACAAGACGTACACCATACTGATATGCAATTTCTTGTTAGATATAAGTACAATATTCAACTAAAATAGCGTTTTTTTTATTTTTATTTCATTTAATCTGTTTCATGGGTCACATTTCACCAAATGGAAAAATAGTAGTGATCTTTATAAAGTTACCTTTGTTAAGTGTTTCATAGCATATTGTCGTAGCCCAACATCAAAGGACGACAAAATTTCATTCGCCTGTTGCGAAAACACAGAGACAGACATAAATATTGTATCAAAACAGCAAACATGGTATTAAGTATATGAAACAAGAACAATAATTACCTCAATAAGGGTGACACAAACGTAGTTTTTAACATGTGCATAACGTTGATAAACATCTCTCACTATAAAGTCACTCAGTTCACCACTAAACTCAACTCCAGTTGGGCCACCTCCAATAACAACACAGTGCAACATTTGCTCCTTTTCTTCCTCAGATATGCCTGAAAATGTCATGCGTTTCATTCTAGTCTTTCTTACAACTTAGAGGTGGAATTTTACTTTTTTTTATATGTGGGAGTGGGATATTGGAGTCAAAACAGGTATTTTGTCCAAATATTTTAATTTTTATATAAATAAATAGCATGTGAGACATGATTACAAGATTTCTATTAGTTTCAATAATAATTTATGTATTTAAAAAACTGATTTAGGAGGTTTTAGGCGTTAAAAATACAAATTGAGGGACTTTCAACCTGTTTCCTTTTAAGCTATTTCTTTTTATTTTAGTTGATTGATTCGTTAAAGATAAAGCATAGCCTGAATCGACCCATTTACAAATAAATGGGCCGAAATACTATTACATATCATCACTAAATTCACAGAAACAGTGCATATAGTAAAACTAATTACCAGGAGTTTCAGATAGCATCAAGTTCAAAAGAAGTCTTTTCCTTATTTCTTGAGCGTGACTAACTTCACGAAGAAAATATGCATGCTCCTTCACGCCCTTTATGCCAAATGTTAATGGCTCGGCTCCAGAAGCAATTACAAGTTTGTCATAAGCAACCTTAAACTGATATGGTTCATACAGGAGCTCGTTATTGCTAACTGTCTCACAATACACCTGTTCAATCAAAACAACACCTAATTTAGAATGGGATAGAGTTCAAAGCCAGAGATAGCATTCTCGACCCATGTACTTATTAATAGGTTGATTCGTGTTATGGTTTATCTCTATTAGATCAAACGGGTAGAAACGGGACGAAAGTAGCCCTAAGTGGACTTTTAACGCATAATATTATATCATTACTCAACCATACCAAAAATCACCCAGTACCCAACCTGACCAGCCCATTTTGCCAGCTTAGTCAGAACACAAAAACCTTCATTTGAATCTGTTTGTGTGTTTGTATAAGACATGCTTACTTCATGTTTGTCTGTATCAACGCCGGTGCAGGAAGCAAGATAAAAGTAAGAATTTGGATCCTTAGCCAAAGCAGTCTGAACACGCCCAACAGGCTCAGTTACAGACCGAAATTCAAGAGTTCCAACACAAGTTGATGCTAGCAAAGGTGTGAAAACCATGTGATTCCTAGGTGAAATGCAAACAACATCGTATATTGTAGTATCGATTCCTTTAAGGAATCTACATGCTGCCCAACCAGTACCAAGAACCACAACTCTAGGTTTGTCACCTGGTTTAGTAGCTTCAAGATTACCATACCGAAACTTCTCAGCCTTTGAATCAGAATAATCCTCAGGTACCCTCTCAGCATGACCAAATCTATATCCTTGAATCGCCTGTGATCACCTAAAGTTATCACACGATGGAATGGAATTGGTCATTCCGGAGGGCCATTCATCTGAATGGAATTCAACCGAAGGCGATATACAAGTTGAAAGGACTTCAACAACCAATAGTCTAACGGTCACTATACATGATCTTGTAGAAATATCCGTTAATGTGATTCCAGTATCAGAAGAAGATAGTAAGACACATAGTTATCAGATTCCTACAAATGATAGCTTTGCGCATTTGGAAGTACAGTTCCGATTCTTTGGGTTGTCATCTAACGTAGAAGGGATTCTTGGTAGAACTTATCGTCCTGATTTTGAAAATCCAGCAAAACCAGGAGTGGCAATGCCGGTGGTTGGCGGTGATGACAAGTATAAGACTAGTTCGCTCCTTGCGACAGATTGTGCCTTCTGCATGTTCTCTCCTTATAACATCAAGGATGAACATGACTTGCTAATGACGGAATATGGTATGCTAGACTGCAAAGGTGGAGGGAATGGAATCACATGCAAGAAATAAGTCTAATGGCATGTCTTTTGAATGGTTTTTATTCTATGATTGTATTGATTAATTTGTGTTCAAAATGTATGTTTGCTTCTTTTACTTTTGTACTTGGTTATAAAGTCTTTGAATAAATGTTTCTTTTAATACTTGCTTCATTGTTTCCTTGTTGTCTTGTAACAACACTCGCTCCTAATCAGGAATGTCACTTTTGGATCCGGTTAATCATCTAGCTTTCTCGTAGTTCAGAGAGATAAAGAGAAAGAGAGAGAGAGTGATTGATTGTGGTAGAGATCTAGAGGTTCATGAAAATTTTAATGTGATTAGTTCTACGGTTTCAAATTGCCACAATTTTTTGCTATACATGATTGATGATGAATCTAACTGCCTTTCAAGGTGTTCCAATTTAGGCTTTTACTCGAATGAATTCGTATTGAATAATTTTAGGTGGTTTTTGAAGTTAGAAATAGATTAAAGTAACGTATGTGAAATTTTGACAATAATTTATCAACAAATTGAAGTCTCAAAGTGCTAATAGCAAATGTGTGTAGATGTGAATACACATTTTCAACTTGAATTCCTTTATTGAAGATACAAAATGAATTAAAAATATTGTTCATAAAATATGAAAGACTCATGAATAACAAATTAATATTACTTTCAGGGCGAAAATATGGATGATTTTCGATGTTTTGAGGCAAAAATGATGAGGTGGAGATGAGAGGGGAATCACATGTTCATACCTATAAACGAGCTAAAATCAAGTGTGTGAGCGGGAGAGAGAATGTTGTCCCCAATTTAAAAGAGAGATAATAAACAAGTTAAACAAGTCAACACAAAATATGACATGTTTATTGAACGTGTTATTAACAATCAATCAAAAACTAATTATTTCATGTCATGTTCAATTTTGCCACCCCTACAGATAAAATGGTTCAAAATTGTGGAACTAAACTGTTGTTACACGGTTTGGCCAGTTCGACAAACCCAATCAACTCAATTGGTTTTATTTATCATTTTCCATAACCATTGTTGTTTTTCTAAGGGCGGAGGGCATGCATCCCTCCCGCCCCTGAAGCCACGTCAATATCATATCAGATTTTCTATCCGCCGTATGGGCAAACGTCGTGTCGTTTACCAACGGTAAAGGGCATTAGACGTGTTTCACTCATACCAATTATCCGTTCATTATTGATATAGTTGTAGATGACATTAAACCTTCTCAACTTTCGTCTTTAAACCCATCCACTTCCAGTTAAGTTGACGAGTCATACAATATTCTTCACGGTTCATTGGGGTGTGAAAACGTTTCGAAACACGCCTCCAAAAAACAATCAAAAAATCGCGAGGCACCGGTACCGACATCCTGTGAAATATTGATCCATGCACGTGATAGAGCTTCTTTTTCGATCGTAGTCTATGATATCGCCATTTTTTTGGAGAGATTAATATTAACAATAAAGAATATGAGAGAGTAGAGAAAATCGAAATAATAGATGCGAAAAAAATGCTTATACTAATAGTATTTTGAAATATATCCGTTAAAATATAGTCGTTGAAACAAAGTCACTTACCAACCCAAAAAACTTTATTTCAAATACAACTCGGTTTTAATTATAGGAATTTTGACAATAAAATAAACAAAACTGTGTATTTAAGTTTTAAAAAAGTTAACGATCACAACTTATTAGAGAAAAAAAAAATCAAATTAAATGTTCAATAAAATAATAATGTGGCAAATTAGATTTTAATAATCCAAACTATAACTTATTGAACGATAATAATCCATACTATAATTTGACCGGTGTCAGTAATGACTTTCAATTTTGTTTTCAATGGCAATCTCAATAGAATAATCAACATATATTTACATTTGTTTTGGCTCAAAGTAAACATTTTGAACGAAATGGAGAAACGTACAAATGAAATCGAATGAAAATGAAACGTAAACGAGTGTAATTCTATATTAGTTATGCTATTGGGACCGTCAATAGTAATAGTTTAAATTATTAAAATTTAACCTGTCTAATAATAATAATAATAATATTAATAAACCTAATAATTCGTTCTTTTCTATGCGAGCAGATGATCCGCATTGCGTTGAGCGTTGACCAGTAGATGCACCGAAGCGTACAGGTACGTATATGCTCAAACAATACTGTTTTTGTGTCAATTTTGTATATATCTTTTCCTATTTTCACTGATCATTTGTAAGATTCCTAATCCTTAATGATACTACATGTTTCTGTGTTCGATTGTAACATCGGATGAAGAAAAACACTTTTAGAAATTGAATCGTAGCCGTGATAAGTGTCAATTTGGGGAAATTTTGTAAAAATTGTTTTTTTTTTCATAAAATTGGGAAAATGATATTTTTAAAAACTTTGGACAGAAATAAATATATGTAACCGATGTTAATATACTTATTTCTTTCTGGGTATGTGTTCTACCACGTGAGAGCTTCACGAAGAACCAAACCGCGTCCAAAATGGAGCTGAGGTGAATGAGATATCGATGCTTGAAGTTGTGTGTTTGAACTGTGAAACAAGATTATAACTTTCTTTGTTTATGTTGCTTTTAGAACTTTAAGACATGATGAAACTCTTTGATGCTCACTGTCACCTACAAGATCCCAGAATCTATAACCGGGCCCCAAAGGTTATCGACACGGCTCTAGAGAACGGCGTGCTTCATTTTGTAGTCAATGGGGTCTCTGAGAACGACTGGCACTTGGTTAAAGAACTGAGTGACAACCATCCTTGTGTCATCCCTTCATTTGGGCTGCACCCGTGGTTCATCATGAACCGGACCCCCGACTGGTTGACTCATTTAAAGGAGTTCTTTGATGCAAATCCATCAGCCGCGGTGGGAGAGATTGGATTGGACAAAGGGTCACATGGAAAAGCAATTGATTTCACAGATCAAGTTGAAACTTTCAGCCAGCAGCTTCAGCTTGCTAAAGAGCTTAAACGGCCCACTTCTGTGCACTGCGTGCGCGCTTTTGGTGATCTTTTTGATATAATGAAATCTATCGGGCCGTTTCCCGAAGGCGTGATCTTGCACTCGTACTTAGGGTCTGCAGAGATGGTTCCTGAGTTTGCTAAACTCGGGGTGTATTTTTCATTTTCGGGGTTTCTTATGGAAATGAAAGAAGCTGAGGCGAAAAAGATGGTGAAAGCGGTACCTTTTGATAGGATTTTACTGGAGACTGATGCGCCGGATGCACTACCCAAATCAAACAATTCAGAATCTGTTTTTTCGGTTGACAATGGAGACCAGAAACAGAAAGAGACGCATAATCATCCGGCAAATATCCACTTGGTGCTTTCTTATGTTGCATCATTGCTCGAAATGCCTAAAGAAGAAGTTGCGGATATAACCTACAGAAACGCAATGCGCTTGTTTTCTTACCAAGGCTCCAAACTGCAAAACGGTTAGTTCATAATATCGTTATTAAGCTACATTATTGTTGTACAATAATAGACCTATACGTACCCAAGGGGACATCCTGATTACTGGTGGTTAAGTAAAACGCCTCAACCAAAAGGTTGGCAGTTACTTCTAATAGATGTTGAAAGTAGATGAGCATACGCGCTATTTTTTTGTAAAACTCACTAGGCATCAAACTTATGTGTCCCAGGGAAGGAGAATTTGCAGGATCCAGAGAGCTCTGTGTAGAGGTGATGGGCATGGACTGCTGCTGGAGCACCTAGTGGTATTGTATTATAGACACATTTAAGATGTTTTTTGCATAATTATGTGAATATCTGTTGTTGCATTGATGGTAAAAATGATGGTTTGTGTTCAGAAACTAACCACTATCTGTTTTTTTGTTAACTTTAGTAAATATAGTAACATAGAAACCAGGTAAACATATTAAAATGTTGTGTTAACATAAATAATACATCACCAAAAGACCCTAAAATTCGGATTTAGTTTGCACTTTGTTTGAAATTTTTTTGGCATCATTGTCTTCGGTCAAACAAATCTTTTAATCAGAAGCCATCCCGGTTTGTTTCATTGGATGTAAAAAGACTAAAATACCCTTTACGTACAACTGTTGATTTGCATTCTTACTTTGCCTAGTGACATGATAGTCATTAACCTTCTGATACGATACAATGAAAACAGTTTTATTTTCCTCTTTCTTTGATTCGGGTTGGGCTTGTTTTGGTTTGTTAAAAAACCAAGATAGCTGTAATCAGAGGGGCACTCACTAGAGAACCATTTTTAAGTAAAGAATCGCGAGAACAACATAAGCATTCGTGAGTAGTGCTGACAAGTTATAGTGGGAAAGAGAAAGAGAGGCGGTTATGCAGTTATATAACTGTTTTACGTATCACAATTAAAGCAATAAGTGATGTTCATCAAGGACCTATAGCTGACGTTCCGAGCCTGCTTCACGTTGGCACACTCGACGACCGGGTGAATCACCGTTGAGACGTGTAGCATACACAGTTTATTTCAAGTGGGAGATTTCTTTTGTTTTAATTTAGTAATTGCATAATAACCAATCTTTGATTGATTGGGATTTGATCTAGTTTCCTTATGTGGTGGTTCAAGACTTTTTTAAATTATTTTGTTTTCCTTGTTGGTCGAGAAGATTTTTTTGATGAATAATTGAGATTCATATCTCCAGTTCTTTTCTCTCTATTGTTGTGTTCCTTCCTCTTCAAGATCCCTATCAAGTGGTATCAGCTTTCAGGTCTGACGATCATGGTCGGTAGAGGACGACCTCCACGTAACGCCAACCGTCGCGGTGGTGCGATGGGTGCTGGTGGTCCGCAACGAGATCCACGAGATGTTGAAGAAATCGATAGACTACAACAACGGATTCGAGACCTCGAACTCCAATACGAAGGCCACCCAGAGGAAACCGAGTCGGATACCGTCGTCTCGTACGAGGTTGATGACGGAGAGGAGAATCCTTTTGGCCGTCGTCCGCATCCTCAATTCCGACCACAAAATCACAATGACCTCCTACGTACTTTAGGAGTGCGCGTTGAGATTCTGGAATTTGAAGGGAAGGCACAACCAGATGAGTTCATCGAGTGGTTGAGCACTGTCGAACGTGTTTTTGAACTCCGCGATATACCGGATTATCTTAAAGTGAAAGTCGTAGCCATTAAACTGCGCAAGTATGCTTCCTTGTGGTGGGATCACGTCAAAAAAAGCGGGCTCAACAAGATAAATCGAGAGTTGAAACATGGGACACGATGAAGAAACTTCTACGTGCAAAATTCTTACCCATCAACTACAGGCAAGATGCATTTTTTGAATATCATAGTCTAACTCAAAACAACTCTTCTGTGGAACAGTTCATCGCAGATTTTGATCGGTTACGAATGCGTTGCGGGGCCGATGAAGACGAAGAACAAGTGATTGCCAGATTTTTGGGAGCGTTGCGTCCTGACGTGGCCGATATCTTCCAGTTATAGCAGTTTTGGACCCTTGATGACGTCTTTCGTCTTGCACTTAAGGTGGAAAAGCAACTCAAGGGTAAGACCCGTGTCATTCCTACTCGTAACCAACCACCTGTGTGATCTTCTATCGCATCCGGCCCACGAACGGGGGCTGCTCCTATGCAGCCATCAGTGGGTACCTCTACGGGAGACGTGAACCAGACGGGGACACACCGTTGTTTTAAGTGTCAAGGCTTGGGTCATTATGACCGCGAGTGTCCAAACAAGCAACTTGTTACTTTTGTTGATGATACAACGTGTGATTATGATACTGATGGAGAAGATGATGTTGCACCTCATGACCAGCAAGTTTTGTACCCAGACCAAGGAGTAGCGTTAGTAGTGCAACGAGTCCTCTCCGCCACCGTTGACAAAACTGTCGATGACACTCTTTGGTTACGTAACAACATTTTCCGCACTAAATGCAACAAAAGGTAAGGTGTGTACGGTTATTATTGATGGCGGTAGTTGTGAAAACATGGTGGCAACGATTATGGTGGACAAGCTTGGGTTACTGGTTGAAGACCATCCCGAACCTTACCGGTTAACATGGCTAAAAAAAGGAAACATTGTTCGTGTGACTAAACGTTGCTTAGTACAATTTTCGATTGGCAATAAATATATGGATGAGGTGTGGTGCGAGGTTATTTCTATGGATGCATGCCACCTGTTGCTTGGGCGTCCATGACAATATGACTGTCGAACCAAACATGATGGTTTTCGCAACACTTATAGCTTCAAGAAAGATGGTCTCAACATTGTCCTTGCTCCTCTTGACATTACAGATTCTCCTACAAAAGCTCTCATTCTTACAAAATCAGAATTTTTGGAGTATTCCAAAATCATTGCACCACCTTTCTTACTTGCTTTAGTGGTGACAGAAGCAAACAACCATAATGACCAGATGCACCCACAAATTGAACCATTAATATCAGAATTCATTGATGTTTTTCCTGATGATATCCCTATAGGTCTTCCTCTTATGCGTGACATTCAACACTGTATTGATTTTTTACCTGGTGTAAGTCTTCCAAACAAACCTGCTTATCGGATGAACCCCAAAGAATATCAGGAGCTCCACCGACAAGTGACCGAACTACTTGAAAAAGGGCTAATTCAAGAAAGCATGAGTCCATGCGCTGTGCCGGCGTTGCTTGTTCCCAAACACGGGGGGTACTTATCGTATGTGTATCGATAGCCGAGCGGTTAATAAAATCAACGTAAAGTATCGGTTTCCTATTCCTCGATTTGAGGACCTGATAGATCAGTTACATGGCGCTAAAATTTTCTCAAAAGTCGATCTCAGAAGTGGCTACCATCAGATTCGTTTACGACCCGGTGACGAGTGGAAAACCATGTTTAAGATGTGAGATGGCTTGTACGAATGGATGGTTATGCCGTTCGGTCTCTTTAATGCTCCAAGCACCTTCATGCGACTTATGAACCATGTTTTTAAAGCTTTTATTGGCAGATTCGTGGTCGTCTACTTTGACGATATTTTGATCTTTAGTCAAAATATCCAACAACATTTAGACCACCTTCGTGATGTTTTCACTGTCCTTCGTGATCAACGGTTATTCGCCAACCGTATGAAGTGTCATTTTCTCACTTTCGAAGTTGTGTTCCTTGGATATTTTATTTCGGGTGACGGGATCAGGATGGATGAGACTAAAGTTCACGCTATTACTTCGTGGCCTACTCCAAAGTCATTACATGATGTTCGTAGTTTTCATGGCTTAGCATCGTTTTACCGACGTTTCATCCGCAACTTTAGCACTCTTGTTGCACCCATCACCGAATGCTTGAAAGGTGGGAATTTTGTGTGGACTGAAGCTGCAAATAAGGCCTTTGAAGACCTTAAGCACCATGTCACGAGTGCCCCTGTATTGGCTCTCCCAAATTTTAATGATATTTTTCAAGTTGAGTGTGATGCATCGGGCCGGGCATCGGTGGCGTTTTGAGCCAAAACAGTCGCCCCATTGCTTTCTTTAGTGAGAAACTCAATGACACGAGGCGGCGATATATCACGTACGATAAGGAATTCTTTGCTATTATTAGAAGTCTCGAATATCAGCGCCATTATTTGTTACCGGGTGAGTTTATTCTTTTTTCTGATCATCAAGCATTACGACATATCCAGGGTCAAGCCAAACTCAACCCACGACATGCTAAATGGGTTGAGTACCTTCGAGATTATTCTTTTGTTATCCGACACAAAGCGGGCTCCTCCAACACTGTAGCGGATGCTTTAAGCCGTCGTCATTCTCTTTTGACATCTATTCAGCTCCAGGTACAAGGTTTTGACTTATTTCGACACTTATATCATGATGACCCAGATTTCACACCCGCTTGGAAGAGTTGCCCAAACCGTCCCTATCACGAGTTTTCAAAACAAGATGAGTTTTTGTTTAAAAACAAGATGAGTTTTTGTTTAAAAACAATTGGTTATGTGTACCGCGTTGTTCACTCCGTGACGCCATCATCTTAGAATATCATCAAGGGGGTTTAGGGGGACATTTTGGAAGGGATAAAACAATAGGTCTTATACGAGACCGTTTCTATTGGCCTCAATTGGTGAAGGATGTTTCCCGGATTTTGGAACGATGTCGAGTATGTCACATCACCAAAACGCATCATACCAATGCGGGTCTTTACACTCCACTTCCGGTACCGGATGGCCCTTGGGAAGATGTCAGTCTTGACTTTGTCTTGGGCCTTCCACTTACACAACGGAAGAAAGACTCGATTATGGTGGTCGTCGATCGGTTTTCAAAAATGGCCCACTTTATGCCGTGTGCCAAAACGTACGTTGCGAGCCAAGTCGCCCGTCTTTACTTTAGTGAGATTGTGCGTTTACATGGTATTCCCAAAAGCATTACATCGGACAGAGATGTGAAGTTCATGAGTCACTTTTGGCATACATTATGGAAGCGTTTGGGTTCTAGGCTACAGTTTAGTAGCTCACACCATCCCCAAACAGATGGTCAAACTGAAGTTACTAACCGTACTTTGGGTAATCTCCTTCGTAGTCTTATTGGTGACAACCCTAAACAAAATGGGATTTGGTACTTCCTCAAGCAGAATTCGCCTACAATCGGTCGAATCATGGGTCTACGGGTCAGAGTCCTTTCTTTGTTGTTTATAGCAGAAATCCTTTTACCCCTCTTGACCTCACCCCATGCCCGGGAACTGAACATTATAGTGTCGAGGGTGAAACACGGGCAAAACAAATACAAGAACTCCACATGCAGGT
Organism: Smallanthus sonchifolius; assembly: GCA_023525975.1. Classification (NCBI taxonomy): domain Eukaryota; kingdom Viridiplantae; phylum Streptophyta; class Magnoliopsida; order Asterales; family Asteraceae; genus Smallanthus; species Smallanthus sonchifolius. The sequence continues at coordinate 84,303,019 of CM042036.1, forward strand.
GCGTGAACAGATTATTAAACATAATATGCAGTATCAACAACGAGCGAACCAACATCGTAAACGAGTTGTATTTAAAGAAGGTGATCTTGTGTGGATACATCTACGGAAGGAGCGTTTTTCGGGGACTTGTTTTGGCAAACTTCATCCGCGCGCGGATGGTCCATTTAAAGTTCTAAAACGTATCAATGATAATGCTTATAAAATTGATCTACCAGGGGACTATAATGTATCGGCAACCTTTAATGTGGCTGACTTGACGCCTTATGTTCCGGCTTATGATGATGTTGTTGTGGACTCGCGGTCGAGTCCTTTTCAAGCAGGGGAGGATGATGCGGATCAAGAACCTATAGCTGACGTTTCGAGCCTGCTTCAAGTTGGCACACTCGACGACATGGTGAATCACCGTTGAGACGTGTTGCATACACAGTTTATTTCAAATGGGAGATTTCTTTTGTTTTAATTTAGTAATTGCATAATAACCAATCTTTGATTGATTGTGATTTGATCTAGTTTCCTTATGTGGTGGTTCAAGACTTTTTTAAATTATTTTGTTTTCCTTGTTGGTTGAGAAGATTTTTTTGATGAATATTTGAGATTCATATCTTTAGTTCTTTTCTTTCTATTGTTGTGTTCCTTCCTCTTCAAGATCCCTATCAATAAGGCTATGCGGTATACCCTCACGCGAGGGTATGCGTGAGGGGGCTCACGCCGTGAGCGAGGGTAGCACACCACCCCCCTTTGGCGTGTGTTCGCGTGAGATTCTTCACGGGTGAAACACTCCAAATTCGAACGTTGAACGGCTATTTCATTTAAACATTTTACCGTTGTAAATTAAAAAAAAAATCTTTAATTTATTTTTTTTACCCTATAAGTAACCCATTTTACCCAAAATTTTATACACAACAATTTCTAAAACAATCTCCACTCTTATACTTTTATAAAAAAACCATGAATCCTAATGACCCGATGTGGTGGTTTCAACAAAACGCCTTCCAAATTCGTGGCCAACCGCTTCCCTTCAACCAAAACCCGTTTGGCTCGGGGGCTTATGTTCCACAACCACAAGGCCAACCGATAAACTTGTCCGAGCCGGATGTTGTTCCTGAAACTCAACCCGCACCACAATCCGAAGAAAACGTTGACGAAACGCAACCCGGACCTTCTCGAAAAAGCTGAAAGAAAAAGGTCGTTAAAGAATCGACTTCTACACGAGTCACTAAAAAGTGGGATACGGAGGAGGAGGTGAAGTTGGCTAAAATGTTTGTCGACGTATCCGAGGATGGATATTCTCGCACTCGACCTTGATCGCTTTCATGGGGCCAGGCGAGTCTTTTTCGTGAGAAAACAAAATACGATCAAGGCAAAATATGAGATTGAAGACTAGTTTTTTAAAATTTATGTACTTTTTATTTAATGTTTTTTTTATTTACTGTTTTTTTTGTTTAATGTTTTTTTATTTAATGTTTTATTTATTTATTATTTTAATGAAATTTGAATTTAATTTAAATTGATGCATTTAATACTCACTTGAGTATCACTTACATGAGTATACCCCTTTTCATTTGAGAGTCAAGTGAGGGTTACGTCAAGGTGATGTGAGAGCCAAGTGAGGGTTACATCAAGGTGATGTGACGCCTAGATGGCAAAAATGATACTCTCACTTGTAAGATCCAAATGAGACATTGAACTTTCGTATGGCTTTCGCAACTAGAATGTTTTTTTGAATGCTAAATTCAAATTAAAACTAATAACACTAAATGACAACAATTTGAGGCAGAAACAGCCAACTTCAACAGTCAAACAAGTGACATACTTATTTTCAAGTTAATTTCATAAATGACTCCTATGGTTTGATCAAATTACACATTTGGTCTCGAGGTTTTAAAAATTACAAACTTAGCCCAAACGTTTATGACTTGGTTGCGGCTTTAACCCCTGACGTTAATACCAGTTAGTTTTTAACGGAAAATAAGCCCATGTACCATCCACGTGATTTACGATTGCAAATTTAACCCTAAAATGAGTTAAAATCAGTGAAAATTCGTAAAAATCACTATTTTTTACTGATTTTAACTCATTGTTAGGACTAAGTTTGCAATCGTAAGTCACGCGCATGACACTTGGGCTAATTTTTTTGTTAAAAACTAATTGGTATTAACGTTAAGGGCTAAATGCGCAACCATGTTACAAACGTTTTGTAACGCCAATCCCGATATTTTATTAGGTTCGTTTTGGATTCAAAGAATCAAAGTTAAGGAATTAAGATCGAGGGACCAAAGTTGTCAAACACGAAAGAGGGGAATGAGGCCTAGACCTAGCCGCCACCACCCCCTCCCCATTCCCACATTATAAATTTTTAATGTCCCCTGTGTTGACTTTCCTTTTGCATTGAATATTACTTACATTATCTTTTTAAACTCAAATAACCTTTTTATACATTATTATTTAAATAAAAATTTTACACCATAAAATTGAGTATTTTTTTATCTTTAAATTGAGTATAGTATTGTTATATAAAAAAAATATTTTTTTTAGAAAAAGAAAATCATGCTCGAAATCTGTGCTGGTTACCATCATCAGTAGAGGTGCACAAACCGGTTTTTTTTCGGATCCGGACCGGATCCGTCAAAGTTGGTCAACAACCGGACACATTGGAACCGGTTCCGGATCGGATCCGGTTAAGGGAGTGGAGAGTTGGAACCTATTGGGACCGGACCGGATATATGGAACCGGACCGGACAAAAAAAAACCGGTTCCACTGGATTTAAAAAAAAATCTTTTTTTAAAAAAATTAACAAAGATACACTATAAAATACATGTTTTATTTATTTTTTATATTTTTTGAAGTGATATAACAATAGTTCGTACAAAAAACATAATTGAATCACAAAATATATATTATTTATTATGACTCGTTATTCGCCGTCTACTCGTTTTAGTCTTCGTAACATCGGTTTTCAATCTTCTTCGCTTGAGATACGTTGGACTTCATCATAAGCTTGTTCTTCGTCAGAAAGTGGATTCGCCGCCCCTTGTTCTACTTCGAATTCGTGTATTTCTTGTTCAATGTCAAGCTCGTCTTCTAGTTTTGCAACATGTTGTACACGTTCGGCGACATCCAAATGGTCCTTCAAGCAAATACACATCTCCATAGATTCTGGTTTAAGCCTCGTTCTTCGAATAGATAAAACCATGTCACTAAGAGAAAAAACAGATTCCGAAGCTACAGTGGAAGCTTGGACGGTTAGTAGGTCACGGGCCATTGCGCCTAGAACGAGATATTGGGATTCCCTTCCTTACCACCAACTCAAGATATCAAAGTTTTCAAACTCTTCGGGTCTTAGAGTTGAAATAAAGTCGGTTGTTTGATATCTCCCAAGCTCGCTACTTGGTGTGCTTCCACGAGCTCGTTTAGTATTTTCGTTTCTTAAAGTGTTAAATAAATTTAACATCGGGTTCCTTGAACTACTAGAACTTGAACCCGAAGCCATTGATTCACGTATGTTTGATGGATCACCACTTCCACCATATTTGCGTAAATAATAATCAAACATATTATTAAAAGCCGAATTGAAGTCTCTTATTGCCTTCGATTCAAATTTAGGTCTTCCTCGAACATATTTAAATCATCCGATATTGATCAAATTAATGTTTCAACACCAGTTACATTAATCGTCGGGTTTAAGGCGACCGAACATGTAACAACGGCCGGCATTTCAGAAAAATATTTTTTAAATTTAGCTTTCATATGTGTTACCATTTTAAAAAAAAATAGTGCCGTGATATTCAAACTCTTTTAATTTATTACATATTAAGTATAATTGTTGAAGTATTAGCGAAGACGTGGGATAATAAACTCCCGATAAACATGTAGTTGCATTTTTAAAAAGCTCAAGCAAATTAGTTAGTTTCTCGATCATATCCCAACTTATATTATCAAATTTTTGTGAACAACTTTTCTTTTGGACAAGTTCATCATGAAAATGTTTTAAAGTAACTCTTTACCTTAAGGCCGATTCAAACATTTTCCATGTCGAGTTCCATCTAGTAGGTACGTCCTAATTTGGACCTAAAAAGATGGAATCCGTTTGTTGACACAAGTTTTTATAGTTTATATATCTTTTTTTGCTTGTACTAAAAACTTTCCGTAACATCAATTTAAAATTTTCTTTCACTTCTCTTATTTCTTGGACGTTTAGACTGTCTTTCACAACCAAGTTAATGATGTGTGCAACACATCGACTATGAAAGAAAACACCGTTACAAGGCGGTTCATATTTTATTTTTAATTTTTCCACCGCGTTTGTGTTATTTGAGGCGTTATCAAAAGATATTGAAAATATTTTTTGTTGAATTTTATAAGTTTGAATTACCGAGTCTAAAATATAAAATAAGTTTTCACCGGTATGTGGATATCCAAAATAATCAAACGCAATCGTACGCTTCATCATTTGTCACGACTCGAGTTGAACCCAATGTGCGGTAACGCAAAGGTACGATTCGGGTAAACCATGTGGATCGGACCAAACGTCCGTTGTTAAGTTAATGCCGGTATTTAAATTTTCAAAACCTAAGATTAGTTATTTTTTAGCTCTTTTCCACATTTTTAAACAATCTCTTCTCAAATTAGAACGACTTACATTGGTGTAGCTCGGTTGAAGTGTCTCTTGTATCATCCTCGTCAAGCGCGGGTTATCAAAGTGATCAAAAGACAACCCTTTTTGAATGACGAAATGTGCCATTCTTTCATGAACCCTTTCGACATTGTATTGCCAAACTCCTCCATCCCTACCAATTTGAGTTTGATCTTCACCTTGAGTGTGTTTTGCGTGACTACCAATATGTTTCCTCAAAGTGCTATTTCCCACAGCACCCAAAATTTTACCACAACGTTTGCAACGAGCTTTTTGCGACCCGTTCGACATTTCACATATATCGAAATAAGCCCATATCTCTTGGTTTTGGGAGCAAGGAAGTACTCTCATCACCGTGTCTTCGCTAGTAGAATCACCAACCGAATTTTGAGTGCTTGCGGAAGTAGAAGCGGAAGCCATGGGAGCCTTTTTTTTGCGTTAAAGTGAGCGTTTTTTTACGTTTTGTGAGCGTTTTTGAGAGTTAGGATGTTGTGGTGAACTAACCCACACCCCCAATACCTATTTATACTTAGTTTCTAGCCTCAAACAACCCAAAAAATACAAAAAAAGGCCATAAACGGCTATATAGCCGTTTTTTTTACCCTCTCACGGCTAGAACCGGTTCTAACCGGTTCCAAAATGTCCGAAAAAAACCGGTTTCAAAATGTCCGATTTTTGTCCGATTTTTATCCGGTCCGTCAACAACTCCTAAACCGGTTCTGGATCCGTCGGTTCTAAAAAATCCGGACCGGTTCCAAAAAATCCGGTTCTAGCTGGATCCGGTTTCGGATAATCCATCGGATCGGATTCAGATCCGGTTCTTTTGAGCACCTCTAATCATCAGCACAGTTATATCGTATAATAGCACGGTTATAAATATTAAACCAACACAACATATATCATATAAATTGTGCTGTTTTTTTGCATGCGTAAATGACGCAAACACCCCTCATCCATTGAATCAGTACCGTACACGTGACGTATTCTAATTGCTTCTTACACTTTTTAGCCAAAACTCACTTTGTTTCCACTAAATTTATGTCTAAATGACCATCATTAGTTATCGTAACGATGATTACAAATGAATCTAGTTACCAGCAAGTGAAACAAACCATTTGAAATAATTATTTATTTAAATAAATAGCAAATAAACAGTTATGAGATTTATATTTTACATATTTAAATGATAGTGTTTGCAATAAGAATTAACACAACCCGTTGAACAGTAACTCACAAAGTTGGTACAACTCATTTTTAGGTATATGTTATGTACTTTGTTTTTCGCTGCTATTTATATTGTGGTTGTGCTGGTAAGGCTTTTATTTAATCTTTTGGGTCTTGGGTTCGATTTTTTTTGGACACTTTTTTTAACCGGGTTTCTCAGGTGACGTGTTTTTATTTGTCGTCCCTACCCGTGATAGCTTTGCAACGTGTCGTTTCTTGGCTTTCTCAAAGAGCTTTATGCCTTGATCATTTGTTTGTCGATGCTTCATGCATCCAGATATTCATCTGGGAGCGATGACCGGATAAGACCGTGGTGGTGGCGGTTGTCATCAACGGCTGCGACGGTATATTTTATGATGGTAGGTACTTTTGTAATTTATCATTTTTAACCACAGGACCTACCCCGAATGGAGTATTGAAGCTAATGAAGGTTGAGGGCTTAACAATCTATCATGTGAAAAGTCATCTGCAGGTGCGTTTCTGGTATTGAATCTAATGAAGGCTAAAGGGATTGTGTTTTATTTCATGGAAAGTTATTTCTGTTTTGTTTGCAGAAATATCGAACGGATAAATGCAGAAATATCGAACGGGAAAGGGTAGGGCTCTCTCTCTATCTCGATCTCTCTCTTCGTCGTTTAGGGTTTTCCTTTGACGCTGAATGATGAGTGGTGATTGGGAAAGGGTAGGGACTGTGGTTGAGGGGAGCAGTCAGCGATTACTGTAGTTCGATTCTTGATGAAGGTATTGAATATATTTGAAAACAAAGTTGTCTTTTTAACATTTTGTAATCTGTTTGTTTATTATTATTTATTTCATATGTATCCAAATCTGTATACTGCAATGTGTCAACTTTAAAGGATTATTTCATAGGTATCCAAATCTGTATAATGCAAGGTGCATCTGCTGGTTATGTTGCTTTAGGCCATCAAATTGTTTAACAGATCATTTATTATCCATCATGCATTAGTTCTAAGTTATGCTACTCATTACTCAACTTTGAGTTTCGCCAAGAATATATGCTAAAATTATATTTTCGACATACATGCATGTGATTAAAGTCAACACAAGTTATACAGTTTGTAACATCCTCGGTAAAAAAATGGGCAGCAAAAAAGATGATATTATTTCTTTAGATTAATTTTTTGTATATCTACTTCTCTCACTGCCAAAACCTAATATTCATAACAATATGCAGGGGTGCCACTACTATCTCATCTCCTGCAAATGGATCATGTGTGTATATTGTTGGTGTAATGGACCGAAATTTCTCCTATCCTTTTTTAGTGCCCTTTTCTTTAGGCTTAATTGTTGTTCCTACCTTTTTCATCTTTTGACCTATTTGTGTATATAATGGGCATCTATTGTAATCGATCAAAAATAAGATAATCAGTTTTATTATGGTATCAAGAGCCATCTTGAGATTCATACACAAAACACCCGAACCCTAGTTCTGTCCTCATGGACGGCAAGAACCATAACGCCGACAAGAATGAAGAAACCTTTCCGGTCTCGGATTACCCAAGGTTGTTGCACGTTAATGACGTGCTTACGGATGAAAGATCAACTGTTGATTCCGCTGCCTTTGTTGAAAACAAAAGGAGTCCTATATTAGTGTTGAATGACGAGCAATACCAAGAATTCACCACGATCTTTGGTGATAAGGAACAAACAGGCAAAGAAGAGAATGCACCGAATGTCAACTTTGCGGCTGGTAACGTCGACCGAAGGGGTAAGTGGATAATTGACTCGGGTGCTACCGAACATTTTACTTTTGATTACTCTCTTCTTGAAAATATTACCAAAAGGAAACATGAATCTCCTGTCACTATACCAAATGGTGCTAGTATACCCGTTGAAGGGCGTGGTGACCATACTTTGCCAAACGGGATGACCATTAAAAATGTTTTACACGTCCCGGATTTTACATGCAATTTATTGTCAGTTAGCAAGCTATCTAATGACCTACAGTGTGATGTGACATTTTTCCCAACCTTTTGTGTCATGCAAAGCTTGAGTACGAGGGCATTGATTGGAGCGGGTGAATGTAGCCAAGGTCTATACACGATGGGGACGATGAGAACCAAAAGGCAAGCAATGATGGGAACAATTAACACGTGGCATAAAAGACTAGGTCATGCCTCTCTCTCTAAAATTTCACATGCTGGTTTTGTTAAGGATGTTTCTATGACTTCAAAAAGTGTTTGTGATGCTTGCATCAAAGCAAAGTTTGCTAGATTACCGTTTTCTAATAGTACCACAAAGACAAGTGCGTGCTTTGAACTATTACATTGTGATGTGTGGGGTAAATACTGTACTCTCTCTTTTACAAAAGCATACTATTTTCTCACAATTGTTGACGACTTTAGTCAAGCCGTGTGAGTTTTTCTCCTTAAACATAAATATGAGGCTAGTAACCGTTTGATTGATTTTCATAAAATGGTGCAAGTGCAATTTGAAAAGAACATAAACCGAATAAGATGTGACAACGGGGGGGGGGGGAATTCACATCAAATAACATGCTCGATTTTTATGCAAAAGAGGGAATAGTGTTGGAAACCACTTGTCCACATACACCTCAACAGAATGGCATGGTGGAACGTAAACACCGACAAGCTCGATTTAGAGACGGCACGGGCTCTAAAGTTTGGAGCCAACCTCCCCACAAAATTCTGGGGCGAATGTGTCTTAACGGCAAATCATATCATAAATCGGCTCCCGTCCGACGTTATTAATGGCAAAACACCGTTTGAGTTGCTATACAACAGGAAACCCAATTATGAATACCTCAAGGTGTTTGGATGTCTAGCATACTATCGGAGTACGGAGACAAAAGGAGACAAATTTGAAATGAGAGGTCGACCGGGAATATTTATGGGCTACCCACCGGGTACAAAAGGTTACAAAGTCTACGATATACAACACAAGAAAATCGTCATCATGAGAGATGTGAAGTTCGTGGAGGATGTGTTTCCTCTCTCAGAAGTTGAAATTCCAAATAATGAGGAAGACATTTTTATTTGGCCCAAAATATGGGATGATGACACTGCCTCACAAACGTTGCCTACCAACCACAACCAATTAAATGAGGCCCAAAATACTGATGAAGAGCCTAGTTGTAAATCTGTGAATGGAGAGGAAACACCTAGCCCACAATCGGCTGGTCCTAATTCTGCTACAAGCCCACAAAACCAAACCCACAATGACACAGTTTCCCTTGGGCCAACACCCGACCCACAGTCAATAAATTCTGAAACACCTAGCCCACAATCGACTAGTCTTGATTCCGCTACAAACTCACAAAACCAAATTCACAGTGACATAGTCGGCCCTACCGCTGAAAGCCCAATACTCAAGACAGTCTCAACTGATCAAACTGGTGAAGACCGAGCAACTGGGCCAACCCATGATGAACGACCCAAAAGAAATCGGAGCAAGCCTTCGTATCTAAAGGACTATAATGTGAGACTCCCCCCATCTTTAGACCAAGAACATTCATCTGTCAACTCCGATTAAGAACCCTAGACGGTACACCCTATATCTCATTATGTTTCCTATGATAATTTCACTAATTCACATAAAGCTTTTATGTCGGCCATTTCTTCCAATAATGAGCCAAAACATTTCAGTCAAGCAGTCCATGATCCTAAGTGGGTTGAGGCAATGAAAAATGAAATTCAAACCCTTGAACAAAACAGAACTTAGATGTTAGAAAAACTACCAAAAGGAAAACATGCCATCGACTCGAAGTGGGTGTACAAAATAAAATATAAGCAAAATGGTGAAATAGAACAGTATAAAGCAAGCCTTGTTGCAAAAGGTTTCACACAATTGGAAGGCATTGATTTCCACGACACTTTTGCACCCGTTGCAAAGTTGGTCACTGTTTGAACCCTCTTAGACGTTGCTGTTAAAAGGGAATGACACACTCACCAACTCGATGTGAACAACGCCTTTTTACACGGCGATTTGCATGAAGACATATATATGAGGATACCACAAGGTTTTGGAAAACAACACGACAATCGAGTTTGCAAACTAAGAAAGTCCCTTTATGGTCTTAAGCAAGCCTCGGGGAATTGGTATCGAAAGTTTACCACCTTTTTGCAAACGCTCGGTTTCAAACAATCAAAGGCTGATCACTCACTTTTTTTGTTTAAAAGGGAAGATGTTTTTGTTGCTGCTCTCATTTATGTGGATGACGTGATCATCACAGGAATCGACATGCCCAAGATACAAGAAACCAAAAATTCCCTTGATAAGGAATTTAGTATCAAGGATCTCGGTCCTTTAAAATTCTTCCTCGGCATCGAAGTAGCCCGGACGAAACAGGGCATGGTTCTTAGTCAACGTAAGTACACGTTGGACATTCTAGAAGACACAGGTATGATGGGTTGTCGACCAAGTTTATTTCCTATGGAACAAAACTTGAAACTAGACAAGCGAGAGGAAGAAGCACGAGTAAATGCTAACCGATACAGAAGACTTGTTGGAAGACTCCTTTATTTGCAAGCCACACAGCCCGATATCACTTATTCTGTCAACGTTCTAAGTCAATTTGTTAGTGATCCGAGAGAAGGGCACCTTGAAGCCGCAAACCGTGTTCTTCGGTATCTCAAGGCCACACCGGGACAAGGTATCCTTCTCACCAAAGAAGGGGGGACGAACCTCACGGCCTATTGCGACTCTGATTGGCTTGGATGTCCTATTACGAGACGGTCAAGAACCGGGTATTTGTTACTCCTAGGAGGATCACCTGTATCTTGGAAGTCTAAGAAACAGAATGTCGTTTCTAGCTCGTCTGCCGAGGCTGAATACCGTGCTATGGCTTCCACGGTTAGTGAAATTTTATGGATGCGATGGTTGCTTGGTGAACTAGAAATGCCATGCACTAGTCCCACTCAAATTTTTTGTGACAACCAAGCCGCTAGATACATTGCAACAAATCCTGTTTTCCATGAACGAACCAAACACGTGGAAATGGACTGTTGCTTCGTTAGAGAGCGATTTGAATCAAAGGAAGTTCAACCCATGCAAATCAACACAAAGGCGCAAATTGCGGATGTTTTTACCAAGCCGTTAGGAACACAATGCTTTCGTTCTTTTATTGACAAGTTGGGCATTATCAACTTACATGCTCCACTTGAGGGGGAGTAATGGACAGAAATTTCTCCTATCCTTTTTTAGTTCCCTTGTCTTTAGGCTTAATTGTTGTTCCTACCTTTTTCATCTTTTGACCCATTTTTGTATATAATGGGCATCTATTGTAATCGATCAAAAATAAGATAATCAGTTTTATTATGGTGTTGATGGGATGATATGTGAATTTGATTCCACGACTAGAAACCTGTTGCGGAAGTTAAAGCCTCTGTAAAAGCCATATCTTTAGTGACCGTTTCATCAGGTATATGCCATTTATAACTATGAGATTACAGTATGAAATCTTTTGAAATTCTACATTTGATCTGACGGGTCAATTAGATAAATTGAAAAGGAATTGCTAAAATTAAATGAATGAGTCGGGTTGAAAGTCGGTAAATAGTATTTTCATTATTGTAAGAACTTACTTTTTTTGCAATAGTTATTTATAAAAAAATGCAATTATATCCGTATTAAAATCTTAATATGCCATATATTGGAATAAAGTTGAATGGGTGGTTTTAATCTTCGTGATCAAGGTATGTTGGCAGTTATGGATATAACGGTTGACTGGTCGAGAACAGTTGATACTTTGACAATAAAGGATTCTTGGTAGAGGATATACATATGTGTGTTCTTTAGCGTGGCATAATCCACATATGTATATTAGATTATTAAAATTATTCATTCTATCTAATAAGTAGAAATACATGCCTGTTGGTGTTAATCATCTAAAGAGCAAAAGTTGAAATGTTTGAACAAAGGGCTGTTGTAAATATCTAACATCTTTCTCTTAAAACACTACTAATGACATCTTATTTTCTCAGTAAATACAGTCTTGATGACAACACAGTGGATTTCATTGGCCATGCCTACCGTTATTTAAAAATATATTATTATTAAAAGATAAAGTTGTATTTAATAAGAGAGAGTGACGAAAAAAAATGATGATAATGAATATGAAGATGACACGTTACATTAAAAACATTTATTTATTATATAATATAGATATAGATTTAGTGTGACTATAGTGAAATAATATTAAAACGTGGCTGGTTTTTATAATTAGATTGACCTAATTTAGAGGGTGTTTGGGATTGAGTTTGAAAATGACTTATTGACTTATTGGCTTTTTTAAAAAGTCAATAAGTCAAAAAAGTGTTTGACATGGATAAAAGTCCTTTTTATTTTGGCTTTTTAATAATCCTTAAAAAGTTGTTTTCCAAAAGTCATAAATCTTAGCTTTTTAATACTGCTTATGACTTTTTGAACATAAAATTACCAATCTACCCATCATTTACCCTATAATAAACATTTTACAAAAATAAGCTAAGCGAAACACTTTTTAAAAAACAAATTATTTACTTTTCCCAAAACAAATTATTTACTTTTCCCACAACAAAAGCTAATCCGAACACTTTTTTAAAAACTCTTTTTGAAAAAGTTATAAGTCGATAAACATTTTTGACAAAAAACACTTTTGGATTTAAATAAGCAGTCCCAAACACCCTCTTAGTATAATTATAAAAGCGTGATTACTTTTGTGGATATTTTTCAATAATTTATCCCAAAGAAAAAATAAATAAATCGTATAAATCATATGCGAGGGAGTCCATAATAAATCATACGGTTTCTTTTTAGTAGTTTATGATATTCAATAAGATTTTGTAAACATTGACGATGACCAAATAACTATTGTACAACAATTACATTAGATTGATTACTATAAAAGTGGATTTTCACATCATGTACATAAATATTAAAGATATGGTTAAAAACTTGATCAAATTCAACTCGAGCTAGTTGACTAGGATAAATTATCGAGCAAGATACGATATGATGATAATTTGCTCGAATAATACAATATAAGATTATAAGAAACTACTAAATAAATAAATTATTCATTCTATTCCATGGACATATTACTTGATTCCTCATTTCTATCCTTGTCTCCATGAGACTTAGAGACTCATGCTCTCTCTAGCCTCCTCTCCGGCTCTCTCGCTAAAGAGCTGAAAATAGTTTGGAATGGACATGCTTCCTCGAGTCAGCTTGACTTGTATTGTTATTGACTCGAGTTTGAGTTAATTTTGCTTCAGCTCATGCATGCCCGTTGAACAATGAACACCCTTCATCAAAGAATCGTTTTAAGGTATTTTCTTAACCCTTAGCGTCATTGCGGTATGGCATCCACAGGTGGCAAACGCGAACACCCTAACGCTCAAGGGCGAAGGATAGTGAGCCCCCCTCCCCCCTCCCCCCCGATTTTTCGCTCAGCAGTGTTAATTTATACGTATTCGGCCGAAAATTTTATAGTTCCGCCCCCTGATAGGAAAAAAAATCACGCCTCCCCCTGCGTTTTTCTTCAAGCTCTGCAACTGCTAACGCCCTCACTCTTCTTTTGCACCTGTGATTTTTTTTCATTGTCTTTCAATTATCCATGGGTTTTAATTTTAGCAAATATTCTAAAAAATAATATAAGGATCAATTATTAAAACATTTCATCAAAAAGTTAATCTTAGAAAAGTTAAAAGAAATGTTTACTTCTTTCTATTTCCGTACCACTGTTTTCATTTTTATATTTTTGTTTAATTTAGTTTATTTTAAAATCATTATGCCATTTCATTTCATACGTGTAGTTTACCAAATTTCATATTCTTGGACTTCATTGGCCCTTTATCATAATTACAAATAGGCCCCATATATTTTGGTAGTCCTAGTGATGAAGTGTGAACCTTCTTTTGGCACGAAATCCAGGTCAGCCTGATTTATTTAATAAATTTGGTAATACTTCATTATGTAGGGATGTGTTTACAAAAAATAAATATATATATATATATATACATACATATATCATGATATAAAATTATTAAAAAAAAGTTGATGGGCTCGGTTACGAGTTAAATGACCAGTTTTAAATGAACCGGCTATTTTTGAAGGAGACGTGAAAACCAAGCAAAAAACCAATGGAAACTTGTTACTCCTTCATTTGCGACCGGCAGACCTGTTGAACCAGTGAACCGAACTAATCTGCTTTGAGAACATTGGTTGGTAGTGAATAAACATTTCAAAATATTAGTAACTTTTATATCAAAAAATAAAAATTTTAACTGTTTAAAGTAGGTATCCCATCATTGACTTCAAAAAATCTTTAAAGTTTAAAACCAAACTTGGCCAAACACAGCTTGACCATTTCAATATTTCAGAATTAGTTGCAAACTCACCAAGTAGACTTGTATATATAGAGCTTCGACATCATCTATTTCTTATACCATCCATATTTTCTTTTCTAATTTCCAAAACAAGAAATGAAGATGTTTGGTGTTAAAACCCTACTCGTGATTTTATTTTTACATGCGATGTTGGCGTCGATGGTAATTGAAGCTGCATCTGGTAATAAGGTTAAGCGTGTTAAGCCCCCCAAACCTGTCAAACCCATACAACAACTTTTAACCTGCAAGAGCCACAAAAGCAAGTGTTTCATGAAGCGTATCAAATGCCCCGTAGAATGCCCCAGAGTTAAGCCGAAGAACCCGAAAGATAAAGCTTGCTTTCTTGATTGTTACTCTCCCAAATGTGAGGCCGTGTGCAAATGTAAGTAATAACATAACTTATATATATTTTGTTATATCTAGATTTTTGAATAATAAATATCAATTTGCATTTGATTATAGCACGTAAACCAAACTGCAATGGACCCGGAGCTGCATGCTACGACCCACGATTCATAGGTGGAGATGGAATTGTGTTCTACTTTCATGGAAGGAGCAACGAGCATTTTACCTTGATTTCTGATTCCGATCTCCAAATCAACGCACGTTTCATTGGACTTCGACCTCAAGGTAGAACCCGCGACTATACATGGATCCAAGCATTGGGTCTCAAGTTTGGCCATCATAACTTCACCCTTGAAGCAACAAGAACCGAAAAATGGGATGATAACGTTGATCACCTAAAGTTATCACACGATGGAATGGAATTGGTCATTCCGGAGGGCCATTCATCTGAATGGAATTCAACCGAAGGCGATATACAAGTTGAAAGGACTTCAACAACCAATAGTCTAACAGTCACTATACATGATCTTGCAGAAATATCTGTTAATGTGATTCCAGTATCAGAAGAAGATAGTAAGACACATAGTTATCAGATTCCTACAAATGATAGCTTTGCGCATTTGGAAGTACAATTTCGATTCTTTGGGTTGTCATCTAATGTAGAAGGGATTCTCGGCAGAACTTATCGTCCTAACTTTGAAAATCCAGCAAAACCTGGAGTGGCAATGCCGGTGGTTGGTGGTGATGACAAGTACAAGACTAGTTCGCTCCTCGCGACAGACTGTGCCCTTTGTGTGTTCTCTCCTGGTAATATCAAGGACGAACATGACTCGTTAACAATGGAATATGGGATGCTAGACTGCAAAGGTGGAGGGAATGGAATCACATGCAAGAAATAAGTGAATCACATTATTTAATACGTCTTCTGAATCGTGCTTATTATATGATTGCATTAATTAATTTGTGTTCAAAATGTATGAGACTACAATACTAGTAATGAAATTCAGAATTTTGAAGCTAATGTAGACTAACTAACTGGTTCATCCAATTCTTGTATTATCTCTCCCAAAGACCAAGGTTGTTGCCCAGTTGATCATGACATATAACCTGTTTCTCCAGCTCAGGACGCGTGTCAAATAAGCAGACCGCCAAATCAGCCAGCTCACGAACCCTGCCATCGATACTCCCTTAGCATCCTGTAGTAAACAAGATGATAAATGTTATAAAACATCAAGAATATAACTCAGGTTTTCTTTTTCCTTTTTTAGATTATTATTGTGATGGAATTTCTTTTTTAATCATATTTACACATCAACATTTATAAAAAAGTGATATTTTTATTACCTTTGACTGGCTAAGGTCAACCAGTGCCTTATAACGACCAACAGAAGCCATGCTTCCAAGATGCTTGTAAACAAAAGGATCGCCAAGAACGACATCATTTGCAGAACACGCCTTTCCTGCATTTTGCTTCCCAATCTTTTTATTAAACAATTCAACTAGATACTTTCCTTGTCTTTCAGCAACCTGTTTTTTTACATTAAGCATGCTTCACAAGTCAAAAAAATGGTGCATTTTGACTTTATAAAGTCAACCCCATGTACATTGCATGTGAAAGGTCAAACCTGAGCTAGAGCAGGAAGAACTGGCCTTCCTGTGTGTTCAAGAAAACCAGCACAATCTCCAAGTGCAAATACATCTTCAACCGAAGGAACCCTTAACCATTCATCAACGCCAATCCTGCATACAAGAAAACAGATTTGTCAATATAATCCAAAGTTGGAAATTTCAACCCATTTTCTGAAAAGGGTTTTAACGTTTGATAACGGGTCAAATACCTTAAAGTTCTAAATCTTTTAGTTTAAAGAAATTATATTATTATTTTTGGGAAATGATCAGCGTTGTTAACATCATCTAACCTAGGTGATGTTTAGGCAATTAAAAAGATTATGTTTTTAAACCTCCATATTTTTTAAATATCCATAACATAGCCCCAAGTCATGTGATGTTAACATCATAAATCATTTCCCTATTTATTTTAGTTATATAGTTTCATATTTAATGCGTTAATACTTAAAATTACAAAGTAGAAAAGGATGGACAAAAAAGTCTTGTTGGGTCAACCCAACCAAACTTGACCTGCTCATAAAATTATCATTTTGACATTTTATTCTACTCACTCGTTTTGACGCCTCTACTTTTATTTTAGAATGACACAAAATCAGATCTAACATAGTGAAACATTAACCATTTGCTAGGCAATAACCATGTTAGGGGTTCAAACTCCAGACCTCTAGATTGTTTAAATAAGCTCAACGGGCGATTTCTTGATATAATTAACTCCGTATTAGTATAACTTTAGAGTTTACCTTCCACCAGGAGATTTGGGAAACTTTAGTTCTTTTATGAAATCAGAGGGACCCACTCCGGTTGACCACACCAGAAGTCCATAAGGTACAACACTACCATCACTAAGAATAAGCTTTTTCGAGTGCACCTCTTTAACAACTCCTTGAACAAGACGTACACCATACTGATATGCAATTTCTTGTTAGATATAAGTACAATATTCAACTAAAATAGCGTTTTTTTTATTTTTATTTCATTTAATCTGTTTCATGGGTCACATTTCACCAAATGGAAAAATAGTAGTGATCTTTATAAAGTTACCTTTGTTAAGTGTTTCATAGCATATTGTCGTAGCCCAACATCAAAGGACGACAAAATTTCATTCGCCTGTTGCGAAAACACAGAGACAGACATAAATATTGTATCAAAACAGCAAACATGGTATTAAGTATATGAAACAAGAACAATAATTACCTCAATAAGGGTGACACAAACGTAGTTTTTAACATGTGCATAACGTTGATAAACATCTCTCACTATAAAGTCACTCAGTTCACCACTAAACTCAACTCCAGTTGGGCCACCTCCAATAACAACACAGTGCAACATTTGCTCCTTTTCTTCCTCAGATATGCCTGAAAATGTCATGCGTTTCATTCTAGTCTTTCTTACAACTTAGAGGTGGAATTTTACTTTTTTTTATATGTGGGAGTGGGATATTGGAGTCAAAACAGGTATTTTGTCCAAATATTTTAATTTTTATATAAATAAATAGCATGTGAGACATGATTACAAGATTTCTATTAGTTTCAATAATAATTTATGTATTTAAAAAACTGATTTAGGAGGTTTTAGGCGTTAAAAATACAAATTGAGGGACTTTCAACCTGTTTCCTTTTAAGCTATTTCTTTTTATTTTAGTTGATTGATTCGTTAAAGATAAAGCATAGCCTGAATCGACCCATTTACAAATAAATGGGCCGAAATACTATTACATATCATCACTAAATTCACAGAAACAGTGCATATAGTAAAACTAATTACCAGGAGTTTCAGATAGCATCAAGTTCAAAAGAAGTCTTTTCCTTATTTCTTGAGCGTGACTAACTTCACGAAGAAAATATGCATGCTCCTTCACGCCCTTTATGCCAAATGTTAATGGCTCGGCTCCAGAAGCAATTACAAGCTTGTCATAAGCAACCTTAAACTGATATGGTTCATACAGGAGCTCGTTATTGCTAACTGTCTCACAATACACCTGTTCAATCAAAACAACACCTAATTTAGAATGGGATAGAGTTCAAAGCCAGAGATAGCATTCTCGACCCATGTACTTATTAATAGGTTGATTCGTGTTATGGTTTATCTCTATTAGATCAAACGGGTAGAAACGGGACGAAAGTAGCCCTAAGTGGACTTTTAACGCATAATATTATATCATTACTCAACCATACCAAAAATCACCCAGTACCCAACCTGACCAGCCCATTTTGCCAGCTTAGTCAGAACACAAAAACCTTCATTTGAATCTGTTTGTGTGTTTGTATAAGACATGCTTACTTCATGTTTGTCTGTATCAACGCCGGTGCAGGAAGCAAGATAAAAGTAAGAATTTGGATCCTTAGCCAAAGCAGTCTGAACACGCCCAACAGGCTCAGTTACAGACCGAAATTCAAGAGTTCCAACACAAGTTGATGCTAGCAAAGGTGTGAAAACCATGTGATTCCTAGGTGAAATGCAAACAACATCGTATATTGTAGTATCGATTCCTTTAAGGAATCTACATGCTGCCCAACCAGTACCAAGAACCACAACTCTAGGTTTGTCACCTGGTTTAGTAGCTTCAAGATTACCATACCGAAACTTCTCAGCCTTTGAATCAGAATAATCCTCAGGTACCCTCTCAGCATGACCAAATCTATATCCTTGAATCGCCTGTGTTCCCCTGCTTTCAAATTTCATATGATCAACTTTTGTAAAGGATTGCAGGTACAACATCCTGTCCACTGTTTCAGCATTGTGGTAAGAAGGAGCATCTTTGTTTGTTATGCAGCGGTTAATGGCATATGTTCCTGATGATTGTTTCCAGTTTCTTGAAACTCTTGCCAAAGCCATTGCCAGATACTAAATCTGAAGGCTTTCTGATAAATGCAATGATATAAAAAAAATATATTATACACCAAGATTAGAAACAATCAAAAGAAAAGACAACTTTCCTGTACCACCTAAGTACTGGTCGAAAATGTGTAATGCCAAACAAAAAGTAACATAGATTTGTTCATCAGTTGATGACAACTACAAGATTTTGTATATTGTGATCATGTTAAGGTCTAAAGTCTGGGCCAATAAGGTTTTTCCAAGATTCAAGAAGGGTTATTTTATGCAATCTTTCACTTGCATTTTGCAAAGAGACAACCCATGTTGGCCACAAAGGAATTACTTTACTATCACATGTTGTATGATCTACAGACCCAAACAAATAAACTGCAGAAGGATCTAGGAACAAATTGATAATAAAAAATGAAAACAATCCCAGTAACTTGGACTGTTTTTATTAAAATGTCTAAACCAAATGTTGCATAAGTAATCAAGATAGAGAGTCTTCTTGTTTACGTTATAGAATAATGAAAACCCCATGCGTTATTGTGTATTACTGAAGAGTACAATAAGAACAATTACAAAGGAAACCTAACCCAAATTTTATTCGACATAGGTGGTTTTGAAGTTTTCATGGTTTCTAGGTGATCTGCTAGTTGAACTAGCGGATGTGAATCGCACAGGTGGTGATCCGCTAGTTGAACTAGCGGATGTGAACAGTGAACGTGAAAAAAAAACAAAATTAACAAAGTTGATGCACACTTGTCTTATTCACTTTCACTGTTCACATCCACTAGTTCAACTAAGGGATCACCAACTGCACTATTCACATCCGCGGATCACCTAGAAACCATGAAAACTTCAAAACCCATTTGCAAAACCACCTATAATCAATTTTTTTCAATGGGATTAACCCTAAATTACATATGTTAAATAATATTACAATAAACCCTAACTAATATATTATGCAACAATACAAATCAAATCCAATCAATTTGATGTACATACAAACGTTCATTTTACCTGACCTTAGAGACAAAAAAGACGAATCTTCACTTCACAAGGCCCTGCAACACACACAAAAGAAAAAAGATTCTTGAATCCTCGTTGAGGCAATTTCACAAACACTTGGTGATCAATAAATTAAAATATATATCAGGATTGAAATTGTGTAAATAAAACCCTACATTTACATAAATAGATTAATGAGAAAAAGGAAACACATTTGTTACAAAATTAA
The DNA here is from genome assembly GCA_023525975.1 of Smallanthus sonchifolius. Classification (NCBI taxonomy): domain Eukaryota; kingdom Viridiplantae; phylum Streptophyta; class Magnoliopsida; order Asterales; family Asteraceae; genus Smallanthus; species Smallanthus sonchifolius. The sequence continues at coordinate 84,323,256 of CM042036.1, forward strand.
TTACATTAATTTGTGTTAAAGAATCAAAGATTTGCATTGTGAGTGGAGGATAAAAAGGGAACATATTTACTACAAATTTCTAATTTTTTTTAAGGGGATCGAACATATACATTGAGAGAGTATTAGTTATCTAAAATAGGAGAGAAAGTTATTACCAAGAACACGTTTGAGAATGTGTAACAATGGTGTTTTTGTGTGTGAGAGAGAAATAGTTGAAGAAATGTAACAGTAACAGGTGGTGAGGACTTGTTTAGTAGTTTGTTACTTGTTGCCCACGGTGCGGAATAAGAAAATTTTTATTGATTTTTGGAATGAAATTAACTAATATTTACTTTAAATCAATAAATAATAGTGGACTAATTCAACTCATACTATAAAACTCTATACCATTTTTTTCTTTTTGAACAGCATAGGTCCGAACATCTGAGATCACCCTGACAAATAAATACTTTTCCTTCCAAATAACAGAAGCATGGTGACCCGGCCCCATACCAACCAGAGGAAACCCACAATTGAGAAAACTCATTGGCTCAACCTGAAACATTTTGTCCCAAGCGAGATCGAACCCATGATCTTTCATTTGAAAAGTCATGGGCTATCACTAAACCAGAAGGCTCGGTGATTATAAAACTCTATACTAACTTTAAAATCTCGCATTTATTTTTCTTTTAGATTTATTATATCAACACTAAAAAATATACGGTTCGGTTTGTCTGAATATATGTACGTTGTCACTCTAATTTAAATGCATAGATAAAACATAAAAAAAAATTACGGGTGTTACATGACACAAATAGTTATGTACTCACTATATATGGGTCTAGCTTTGTCTATTATTATTATTATTATTATTATTATTATTATTTAATAGTAATAATTATATCTTTGTCCGTAATTATTAATAAACATTGTAATTAAATAGCAATTATATAAATTAAATGAATTTTATCGCTTCCCAAGTACAAAGAATTTAATTTCCAGCGGTAATTTCTTGTATTGCATCGATGTAATATGCAGCGATTTTCGGAGGGAGGAAATTCTTTTAGATTTTAAAATATTAATAAAAATGGACATAAATATAAAATTAAAATGGAAATCCTATTGTGTTGTGATATGTCCTCTCTTATTACATAAACAACATTGTCACAAAATTTGATTGAAAACATTTGTTTACCAAAAAAAATAATATTAAAATCGAGTAAAAAATAATATTAATATTAATATAAAATTTTGTTTGAAAAGTTAATTTGGTCAAAATCAAATACTTAATGCGCGTTCTTATTAATAAACTAATTTTACAACAATAAAATGTCTAAAACATATTTATCTTACATTAAAGCCATTTTATTGATCATAGTTACCAAGATACGAAATCACGAAAGCATATTGACTGAACATCACGGATAAATAGAACGTGAAGAGCATAAAGGGTTAAGTGATGGATTGTAAGGGGACTGGGAGTTGTGAGCGGGTAGGAGGCGGCTTCAACGGGTAGAGCAATGCGGGTAAGCTCAGCGGGTATTGGAACCCGTTCAAATTGTTGGGGCTAGCCGTTGGAGTGTGCCGTTCAACGGCAATATAGCCGTTAAAATTTTAAAAAAAAATTAATAAATTTACCCCCTATAAATACATAATCAAATATTATACTCAATCCACAAAAATACATCATATCTCCTCTATTCTTTATATAAAAATACAATAGATTTCAAAAAAGTTTCTATGTATTTTACAATTAATTAATTATTTATTGTCTTTTAATTTATTATGTATTTTTAATTAATTAATTAAAGTTTTAGTTTATTAATTTGATTTGTTTTATTTTTTATTTTTTTTAAATAAGAGGGTTGGAGGGTACTTAAAGGGTACCACTCCCACTTTTTTTTTTTTTTTTTTTCCTAAAACTCAAAAATGGCCAACACTGTGATTCAAATCACTGTGAATACCCATTTCCCAATCAAGATAAACGCAACAAATTTTCATTTGTGGCGAAAACAAATCCAATCCACTCTTATTGTTCTATTCAATCCAATTAACAAGGCAAATTACATAAGGATAGCAGGTAGACGGGCAACAAACTACGCCGCTATCCCCTTCTGAATGGAAAACCCTAATCTACTAAAAACAAAGTCTCGCCCCTGAGGAGTCGTAAAGTTGCTGTGGACCACACGCTGAACTCTAGCCAAGAACCGAACCGCCTCCGGCGCCAAGGAGCCGAACGTGTCAAACAACAGGGGGACAAAGGCATGCTGATTATCCTCACAAGATTTCGCGTGCTTTTCCACCTTCTTTGACTCTGCTTTCATAACCGCTTGCCCCGCCACAAACCCATTTTCCCGCAACCCAGCTAGGGGGGATACACCTGTGAGATCGACACAAGCATGTTTCCCGCCCTCCCAACCAAAAACTAGCACGTCCGCCGGGCGTAGGGTGGACCTCCCTTCTGCCGGGTCCGTAAGAAAATTAACCGGTGCCTCTTTCTTTGCCGAGATCCCTGCTCGTCTGAGAATATCCATTAACGCGTCTCGAACAAAGTCATGGCGATACTTAAACCCCGACAGCTCTCTACAGTGTAACGCATGATCCCCGTATTTATCCAGGCATGCTTTACGGCAGACTGGGCAAGTTTCATCATTCGGGAACATGGGGATCATCAGACGGTACTTAAGGATTGACCGGTACTCCACCACTGACATACGTTGACCCAGACCTTCAATAGGAATAACAGTTAAGAAATCCTGAGCGTGAGGCCTCTGTAAGCATTCAATGACGGCTTTCTGGCGGGGGGACAAATGGAAATCTTCTCCCAAACTTTGTGCGATTCGACAACAAAGGGCATTCGCCAAAGTTTTCTGTGGTTTTTTGGGGGCAGTGTCCTTGTTAGAGAAACCGCCGAGATCAAAATCAGGGAGAGATTCATGCAATCGATCCAAGGCGCTGGCATAATCCGGGTCAGTGGTAGCAACCCCACTGTTGCGTAAGATGTGGTCCTGCAACTCCCAAGATTGAGACCTGGAAGCCACAAAGGCATAGGCAGCCACATCCCGGGCCGACAGAAGGCCCAACCCACCAAGCCGCATTGGCAAGGTCGCGATCCGCCACTGGAGTTCACCAAAAAAGGGGCCCCCACATACGACAATGTCTTCTATTGCCTCTCGAAGACCTTTATCAAAACAAGTTAGAGTAGTTTGGGAGACGTCATGATCTTAGCTCACCGCCACGATTGGTGCCACATCATTGGTGCAGCAAAGACGTGTCTGTGATCACCCCGGCATGTAGGGACATGCTTGGGTGACAGAGTACAGAAACATAATAATAGTAACTAAAGCAACATCAAAATGTTCAGTCTTATAATTTACGGGGACATGCAACAATGAGCACAAGCATAATTGAATCTGTTGCATGCTAAGGAATTAAGTAAAGGTGTATATAATCAGAATAATCATGAAACACAGAGGTATCATAATTAGAGTTTCCAAGGACGTGACAGGAAAAAAAAACCTTACGCACCAAGGTAATTCACCATGGGTGGATGGAAGTTGAAGCCGAAACAGGTTACTAAGAAGATTACGCTGGTGGATTCAGAACTTTTTGTCATAAAAAATTAGGCTTAAAATCTTTTTGTTAAAGTAAGATCGGAATATGATTGGATTTTTTAGACCTATACACCGAGGATCACCAATGTACTCTAACTGACGACTTTTTTTTGTTAGAAAATAAATTATTTTATTAAATAAAAAAATAATGGTGGTTTCCTATAAATGTAAATAACACTTTGTAATTAAGGAGAAGAGGCAAAAATGGCTATTGGAGAAGGCTTGTTTATAATTAGTCTCTACCAATATTGTAAACTCATTTCGGGTTTTCAAACATAAAATAATTAAAATATCATGTCTAGGTTTTCTTTAGAAGTACGGGTTGGTGGCCAATGGCAGAGGCAAATCCTCTAGGAGCACCTGAAGTTTGAAGGTCACGAGTTCAAGTCCCACTAGTAACAGGATTAAAAGAAATTTACCGTTCTAAAAAAACAAATTAGAACAAGAATATAAAAAACCAATAGACAAGTTAAAGGCTATATAAAGTAAAATGACATCATAGATATGATAAAATGTGCACCCTACTTAATTATTTACATCTCATAAAATACATAAGAAAGCATATGTTGGTTAATGATAATTTGTTGAATTAAGCAATCAATTAGTTAAATCATGTAGCTACTAATGCATCTTCCATTGAATTTGAGCCCCCGAAAACCCGATTTAAAATCATCGACAACCGGACTCCTCCTTGCGCGATTCGCTTCATCACAATAGGCATTCTCGATTCGAAGTAATCATCTGTAAATGTAAATATAGAAAAATATCATTAAGTTTAATAGCACAAAGTAATGATTCGATAAAAAGTAGTTTTTGGTGTAAAATGTGAACACTATATTATCTATCAGAATTTAATGAAAATTTAGAAATTATTAAATAATTAGTAATAAAAATTTAGAAATATTAAATAGTAATTAAGATTTAAGAATTAGGTTGAATAGTTAGTAATAAAGAAAAAATAAACAGGAAAAAGAATTTCGAGCTAACAGAATTGTAACACCTGACGTAACCAGTTACTTATTTATTAGGCGTACATTACCCGAAAGAGTTTCGCCAGCCTCAACACCTTTGTAGCCCCATATGCATGCCAATTTTATACTTTCCTTCGCATACCTTCCATGAATTTAGATGAAAACAATCCATTCAAAAACAATATTTTAAACTAATTTGCTTGTAATATCGTATTCAAAGTCAAAATTTTCTACAATGAGGTTCAAACGATTTTAATTCATCGTGTTTTAAAATGAGGTTTTATAGAAAACGTGAGTTGCAACACAAATATTTTATAGTGACACCGGATTAAGATGCTCTGATTTAAGGGTGTTCATTATTCGGTTTTAAACCGATTAAACCGAAACCAAGTTGGCTTTTCGGTTCGAGGATTCTGAATTTGGTTTGAGCCATACAAGCCGAATATTAAATAATGGTTGTTTAAGTTTTGTCATTTAACCAATCCAATTACAATTTTAGCTTAATCTTGTTTAGTCTAACACAATCCAATAACAAATATGAGAAAATAAAAATATAAAAGATAAAAGATAAAAAAAGTAAAATTTTTATTTGATTTATTCAATCGAAAACCAAACCAAAATCGAATTTAGTTTGGTCTTCGATTTCAACTTGAAAAAAAATCAAAGAGAGTAAACCAAATTGGTGAACACCTCTACTCCTGGTTCTACTACCAAGAAAAACATTAAGGCATTGGGTACGGTTAGTGATTGTGAGCAAAAAGTGAGTGCTACGTACACGACACGTCACTCACCCACTTCCCACTCAGTAGTGAAGCGTATGGTTAATGAGTGTGAGTGTTTTTTTTCTAATAATTTATTAATTAATTTTCAAACAACTAATTTAACTAATTAATTAAAACCATTATAAATCTCTTACGAGATCAAACACATGTCAAAAGCCGCTCACGAGACCAAAAAATATTTTTTTTTTAAACAACTTCGTTTTCCTTACAATTTAAACCAGGATGTTGATAAAAAAACAAGACTGTGCATTATATATATATATATATATATATATATATATATATATATATATATATTAAATTAGCAAACATAAGTTATTTGAGAAAAATCAAATTAATTGTGAAATGAAATATGATAATAAATTTAAAAAAAAAATCAAGCATATGTGTCAAGATATTAGTGGATGTATGTGAAAGTTGGAATTGTTGGAGAGCTGCTCATGATCGTGATGATCACGGCTCACTCACGGGTGAGAAGAGAGGTGTTCCTGTGAGCGTGAGTGGCTCACGGCTCACTCACAGACCATACCGGATGTCGTTATTGTAAAAGAGAAGACTTGAAACTTGCTATGCATACATACAGACATTATATATAAGTTTTTTTTACATATTTCCCCCTATTAAACTTCTAAATTACATATATCTCCAACCTCTAACTTTAATTACATATTTTCTCAATTAACTTAAGATTACCCAATTGCCCCTCACAAATATTTAGAAATGAGATATTTGTAAATAGTACTTTAATTGGTTTATTAATGGTAAAATGGTAATAAAATAAGTTATTTTAAATGAATTGGATAAATATGTAATATATAGGTTTTAGGAAGAGGAAATATGTAATTAAATTTTAGGGTTGAATAAATATATAATAAAGTAACTTATGAAGGGGATATATGTAAATGCCCCTTGTATATATATATTTTTCGTGGTTAAAATGATCATAAATAAATCATAAAGAAACTTACTTGTTAATGCAGGTGGAAAGATCATCACAATCCTTCCAAGAGTGGACATCATCCGACCATAATCCCTAAATTTAATATTTTAATAAAATAGAATATTAACGTTCTAAAGATAACCATGAGATTTGAAACAAATTAAAGCTTTTTAAAAATAATTATTATAAATGATTAGAGAACTAATATAAATAAAATTATCATCTATGCATATTATTTATGTGACTAAAATACTAAATTAATATTTAATTAGGGTTCTTACATGAGTGAAATTGGCTTTAATGGCTTTTTGTAGAGACTCCATATCCTTGCCATAGAATTGTGCTGCAGCTGTAAGAATTATTTCTCTATCCCATACCTGTTTAATCATCAATTTTATTATCCACAAATATTAGTTTTATCAATATGTGTGTATATATATGTGCAATTAATATAAAAATTTATATATTTTTTACCAATTTTACCCTTGTATTAATTAATTATACTTGATAAATTTGAAATTTGTGACAAAAGAAATTAAGGGTAGAAAAGGATGATTAGTAAATAATAAGTAATAACTATACCTTTTTTTTTAAATGAATAGCTAGTATTTTAATTTTATAATGGAATTTGTTAAATTATTTAATTAACGTAACGATACTTACATGGTGCAAATTAGATTTATGCCTGAACCATCGTAAATCAATGGTGTTTCCTCCTTCGTCGCTAGTGAATCCAACATGCATTGGCTGATAAATTACATATTAAATTATTTAATTAAATTTCAAGAATATAAATATAATTAACAAAATTAAGAAAAAAAGAAAAAGAAAATGGAGTACATACCTGATGAATATCCCCCATGAAATGTGATACAAATAACAAGGCCTCGGTCATGTTATCTGCATTCCCCAAATCCACAATCTTATACATATGTTAAATTATTATTATTATCTTTTAAAATTTTATATATATATATATATATATATATATATATATATACACATATATATAGGGAATTGATTATTTGAGAACTTCTAAATATTTTGAGAACTCACGAGAACTCGTCAAAAAACCAATTAAACCATTTTTTTTGTTTTTACTAATTTTATTACTATAATACAACATAAAAAAATGAATTTATATATGTAAATTTTCATGTATTCATATATTAAAAAAAATAAACACATGTGTAAGTTTACCACTTACACATGTGTAAGTTTACCACTTACACATATGTAAGTTTATCACTTACACATGTGTTAGTACATACCATTTACGCATGTACATAAATTTTTTTAAGAAATAATTTAAAGAGAAGAGATGTATTAATTAGAGAGATAAATCATGTTTTATGTTGTATTTTAATAATAAAGGTAGTGAAAACAAAAAAAATGGTTTTCATTGGTTTTTTGACGAGTTCTCACAAGTTCTCAAAATATTTAGAGTTCTCATTTGAACCTGACCATATATATATATATATATATATATATATATATATATATATATATATATATATATATATATATATATATATATATATATATATATACTAGGTTAAAACCCATGTATTATATGGGTTGAATAAATACAACTTGTTATAATACAACAGTATCTATGAAGATTTGTATGTTGGATATTATCGGTGAAATAAGAAATAATGAAGATTTAACAATTATAAATAACAAATAATGAAGATTGAAGAATTATAAAATTATATTTTAAAATAAGATATAATTGAAATTTTCTTTTGATTTAGTAATTTTTAATAAAATATTAGAATAAATTTTAGATATTTAATTATTTAACATCATCACTATTTAATAGGGGAGAGATGCGGAAAACAAAAATCTAGATTTCAACAGAAGTCGACATGTAGCAAGTATACTTATTCATTTATTATAATATAGGTTAGAAACCCGGTATATTACATAGAGTGAATAAATGCAATATTATATATACTTAGTAATAAAGATTTACATATTACATACTTATGACATATTACATAGTTTTTTAATACAAATTTTAAATTTTTATTATAAAAAGAATGAAAGAAATGTTCAAGTTATAAAAATGTTTAAAGTAACTTGTATAATTAATAGGAGAGAGGGACGAGAAAAAAATGTTAAGGATGTATATGGGAATGACAAGTGTACACAAAAACTTTTATTTATTATATAGTATAGATATATAATTTAAATATTTAAAATATTAAAATTGGTGTTGTAAATGAAGATAAATTAAACAAGTTTAATGAAATAATGAACTTACATCGTCGATCTGAAGTTCCGTGGTGATAATGTGAGAGCTGAGAGGTGAAATTTTTAATGGCTCCGGCAACACACATATCCTTCCCTCCATGCGTATCATGACAATCCCCTTTTATTTTCAAATTCAAAATTATAAAAAAAGATAATCATATATTTAGCCATATGGGTGAGTATCGTTCGGTTTGGTTACGGGTTAAAACCGAACTGTAACTGATGTTTCAGCTACTAGATTTTCATAAACAGTCAGTTTTGATTAAAAATAGTTCAGTTAATTCAATAAATGAAAAGGATGGTGTAGTTTAATTCAGTTAATCACAAGCTTAGGACATGAATCATTTCAATCTTCAAGCTTATTTCGGTTAATAAATTCAATAATGTTTGGATCAAATAAAAAAATATGTTAACTTATAAAGAAAAACAATGGACAAGTAATCTATACCTAATAAATAAATTATTGGTTGCGTCACGTGTCACAATTCTGTAAGTTCAAAATTAGTTTTCCCACTTATTTTTTCTTTATTACTAAATATTTAGTATTTTCTTACTAGTTAATTAATTATTTAATATTTCTGCCATTAATTCCCAAATATTCATTAAACTTTATTATTTTCTTTATAATTTTTAAATCTTTATTACTAAATATTTAATATTTCATTTATTCAAGCTCTCTAAAACACTGGTTTCTAACCTAGTATGTTATATAAGAAAAAATGTAACAAATAACCATAATCAAACAAAAAAAGTCGGTTATTTCAATTCTGTTTTTTCGATTATGGTTTGGTTATTCGGTTTTTTCGTTTTCCACCGCTATTTAATAATCTAGATGACAGGCATGGAGAAAGGTACTTGAATAATCAAAAGAGCAAGCATCATCAGGGGTATCGATGAAGTGAAGCGGACTAGTCCACCGGTACCGGTACCAATGCCGGATCTGGTCCGGCCACACACACAAAGCCGATAAATTGCCCTTCACATAATCCGGCAACAACATCCGTACAGCATTTGCTGCGTCTGGTACAAGTAATTCCTATCCCACAAAATACAAAAAAAAATAGTTTTTTTTTATAAATATAATTAAGTAAACAGTTTTAGAATTTATATATAAATTAATTAAGTAATGAAGGAATACATACTTGTGCTATTTTGCATGTTATGACGTGTCCCTCTTTGCTCCATGCATGAACACCATTAATCAGAATTAGAAACCCAAGAAATGAAATAAGACATAATCTTGAAAACGCCATTGTTAATTTCTGTTTGAAATGATGAGGTGCTTTCATTTATAAATACACAAGCAAAAAGCAATTCGTTGAGTGCAAGTTTAAATTTGTTCATGCTTTTAAGCACCATCAATCAAAACTATTGAGTAATCCTCAAGCAAAAACAAAGATCAGGTATGTTTCTATCCAGTGGAGAATCTTGAAGAAAAACACAAGGGGGGCGGGATTTTTTTTCCTATCAGGGGGGCCGGAACTATAAAATTTTTGCCCGAATACATATAAATTAATACTACTGAGTGAAAAATCGGCCGAATACGTATAAATTAACACTAGTGAGCGAAAAATCGGGGTGGGCCGGGGCCCCCGGGCCCTCACTAAGCTTCGCCCATGTTTCTATCTATTGTACAATAACATGCTTTTTTTATATGTATAGGTAATAATTTAGAAATTATTTATTCTTTTAATTGTGAAAATGGTATTTTAATAAACTTCCATTCCATTATTTTAGGTATTTATATACCTTTTTAAGTTAATCCCTTTATTCTCTCCTCTCTCTCTCTCTTCTTAATCGATATCACCATAAATCAAAAACCCTAATCCAAAATCAAATGATATCAGATGGTGGATACGATGGAGAAGAAGCAACAAGTACGAGTTACACCTGGAAGAGATGAATTCGATTGGAATCAACGAACTAGGAGTCCAAAACCCTTCACAACCCAGATACGTCAGGGTGTTCTGGTGTTTTTTTATACATAAATGTAAATTGTGTATTTGGGTTCTTCATCATTATGTTTTTCATCGTGATTCACCATTGATCGTTGCAGCACATATTGTGTTTATTTGTTCATCTGGTATTTGATTCCACATCGTGGTTTCACTAGGGTATATAATTTCAAGGGAAACGATTCTTGATTGAGATAGGAGAGAGATTTGTGGGGTTTCCAAATTAAAAAAAAAACTGGAATCTACCCTAATGCCCCTTGTTACTTATAATTCCATCCTAGTTATTTCAAAATAGTTACAGTTATGCCATAAAAAATCTCAACCATTAATTAATTAGATCAACAGTGTATTAGTGGTTTTCACAGAACAAGTAGTTTTCTCATAAACCCTCCGTATGTATATATATACCTAATAATCGATTAAGTAATATGTTAAATAAAAATCAAGAAACTATATATAAAAAGTTAAAGTTTTGATTGATTCATCCTCATTGATAATGCAATACATAATACATAAGTATGGAATTGGAAATAGAAACTCAAAACTGTTTTAAAAAGGCTGCATTGGGATAATAATGTATACAATGATATACAAATAGTATTTTAATTAGGTAGTTTTTAGGTTTGGCAAAAAGCAACCAAAAAGTTGATTAAAAGCATACTTTGGCGCACTTCTTTACGTGTTGATTTGGAGTTTAAAACAAAAGAAAATCTATGAATTATTTAAAATAAAGAATATGTGAAAGTATATTTCTTTTATTTTAAAACATCATTTCATGATTTATTTATTTTTTTAAATGATGAATTTCATATATATCCTTAAAAACTTCTAAAATATCATATACACTCAACCTAAATTTAAAATATCATACATACCCCAAGAAACTAATTAAAATGTCATATATACCTAACCTTAACTTAAAATATTACATATACCCATTAAAAACTAGTTCAAATATCATATTTTACCTATTTTATTAAAAACAACTTATAATATGACTGTAAGGCCTCAAATCCGGGAGGCCTCACTTATTGGATTTACTCATTCACAAACAGTTCTTAAACATGAATATCAAATAGCACAGCAGAAAATTTCATTTAAACATAACTTAATCGTTGTTCATACATGCGGAAGCGTAACATTGATTAAATCATAATTACATCATAGACAAAACATAACGGGATGCCAGTCTTCAAAAGCAGTCGGGTAACTCTTCATCTCTAGCCAAGCATCACCGTTCATCCTCATAACCTGCCTTAACCTGAATGTGCACACTAAAACGTCAGCTACGCTGGTGAGTTCTAGTTTTCGTTCGATTTAAGAAATGGTTCATCATTCAAAACATTCATTAGGGTTTAACATCACGTATAAGAAAACAGGGCCTTTCATTCATAAACCTTCGCACATTTAAACACATTGAACGGATCATTTGTTTAAAACATTAACATTCATTTAAGTCATACATTATTATCTAAAATCTGTATCGTTACGCGTCTCTATGTCCCCGGAGGAACCTTTAATGTTGTGGGCAACCGCTGCGTATCGCCGTCATTGCCACAACCATTCATTACGTGGGGTCAACCGTTACGTATTGCCGTCATTGCCCAACACGCATCTTCCCTTTGGGAATCAACCGTTACGTATCGCCGTCATTGATTTCCCATTACCTCTTTCACTTAGGATGATCGTCATCACCCGAGTAACCGTCGTTACTCCCTTACCAGTTGTACAACATCAAAACCATTAGCAGGCCACTAAGACACTACCCCTGTTGTTCTTCTGGCAACTATGGCTCGTTGTCCATAATCTACCACAAGGCTGGGAATTACATTCCCAGACTTCATTCGTCAATTCCATTCATTCGACAGATTAGATTTGTAATGACTTCTTTAAAACATTTGCCCCTTTTTGTTTTCTTTTCATAAAACCTTTCCTTCACTTTCAAAACCCTTTACCTTTTCATTAAACCATTTCTTTATAAACATTTCGTTCGTAAACATTCCGTTCATAAAACTTTCTTTCCATAAACTGTTCATTCTACATCATTTCATATGCATGCACACCAGCCCGAAAACATTATATAAACATTTAAAAGAGGGCTTCTAGAACTCACCTTATACGCTAGTCTCGGTTGTCCTAATCAATGGCCCAACCACGTCACTTCCGATCTGAATTGGTTACAAAACACATATATCAGACCTAACCTCGATTCACACCCTACTCAGCTGGTATAGGCGAACTTAATGCTAAGTTCGCCTCCCCTGGCTTAGGCGAACTTATAAGCGAACTTAATAAGTTCGCTTACCCTGTGGCCAAGCGAACTTAACCCAGGCGAACATAATAAGTTCGCTTACCTTGTGGCCAGGCGAACTTAACTCAAGCGAACTTGATAAGTTCGCTTACTTTGGCCAAGCGAACTTGCCAAGCGAACATAATCAGGCGAACTTGATAAGTTCGCCTCCACCAAGCGAACTTGACAGGCGAACTTGCTGCAACATCAGTCATCTTCCCCAAAAGTCCCGAAATTCGCGGATTTGGGCTCGGTTATGTCAAAACTTCAACTTTCTTTGCTCAAAACAACCGTTTTTCATTGTAGATACTAAACCTAAGCTTATTCTTAAGTTTCATCCGGAAAAACGTCCTACTTTCACCCAAAACCCAAAAAACCCAAAAACGAACAAAAACTCAGATTTAGGTCGGATCGTTACCTGAATCGAGCTTCTGATCTGGTGGTTTCCTTCACGAGTGCAAGAGACACGATCTGGTGCAATCTTATGCGATTCAGTCACTTTCTCTCTCTACGGGTTTTCTCTCTCTAGAATTGTAAAGAGTAGAAGTGAAGAGGCTTTTTGCTATTTATAGGGGAGACCTCCCCAAGCCCGGTTCGCGACTGACCCGGCCCGACTTCGGCCCGCTTGAACTCGCTAACTTTATTTTTCGTCATTTTGGGATGTTACAATGAACATTCTACCTGTATTTTTCTTAAAACTTTAAATTTCATAAATACCCATTTTTTTACCTTAAAATTTCATATTTACCCATTAACAATATTTTTCTTAAAATTCTTATTTAATAATTTCATTAAAAAAAGTTATTTATTTTATAAAAGAAAGTTGATAAGAATTAAGAAGGAAAAAATGGTATTAATGAAATGATTAAATATGATATTTTGAGAAATATATTGTTAGTGGGTATGAATTTTTAAGGTTAAAAATGGGTAAATATAAAATTTTAAAGTTTTTTTTATAAAATAAGGATAATAAAATGGTCATATTATATTTTTTTGATGAAATAGGTAAATCTAATTTGTTAATTAGTTTTTACGAGTATATATATATATATATGATGTTTTAATTAATTTTATACCCGGTTTTTAAAAATATATATGATATTTTAAGTTTAAGTTAGATATATATGATATTTTAAAAATTCTACGGGTTTATATGAAATTCACCTTTTTTTAATATATGATAATAATGATCATTTTATAATTTTAAATTTAAGACCAGTTTTATTATATATATTTCTCTAAGCTTTTCTATGGTCTTGCGTTTTTAAATCTTTTTGCTATTTAGGGGGTGTTTGAGATTACTTTTTGAAGCTATTTTGACTTTTCTAAAAGTCATTTTCAAAAGTAAGAATTTCTTACTTTTGGATTTTAACTTCTCCATCTCATATTTTTCATCTTATTTTGAATTGTCCAAACAAACTTATAACTTATTACCTTATTTTAAAATGTGATAAGTCAATAAGTTGTTTTGAAAAGTAATCTCAATCACCCTCTTATACTTCTTTTTATCAAACACATGAAGGGATGAAACCACTATGCCTGCAACTAAAACCCACCACCGAATTGACATCCACTTAAAATATATATAATCTGTAATTCCTTTATTACATTTTCTTACATCAATCAAAATACAAAAAAGAAATATAGGCTTTATCGATCGCCAAATAAACACATACATTTTGAACACAAGTTAATCAATACAATAATATAAGAATCACTCACAAGGCATATAAATAATGAGATAGACTTATTTCTTGCATGTAATTCCATTCCTTCCACCTTTGCAGTCTAGCATGTCGTATTCCATCGTTATCGACTCGTGTTCGTCCTTGATATTGTCGGGAGAGAACACACAAAGGGCACAATCTGTCGCGAGGAGTGAACAAGTCTTGTACTTGTCATCACCACCGATCACTGGCATTGCCACTCCTGGTTTTGCCGGATTCTCAAAATCCTGACGATAAGTTCTACCAAGAATCCCTTCAACATTAGATGACAACCCAAAGAATCGAAATTGTACTTCCAAATGTGCAAATCTATCATTTGTAGGAATCTGATAATTATGTATCTTACTATCCTCTTCTGATACCGGAATCACATTAACAGATATTTCTGCAAGATCAAATATAGTTACAGTCACACTATTGGTTGTTGAAGTCCTTTCAACTTGTATGTCACCATTGGTTGAATTCCATACAGATGAATGGCCCTCTGGAATGATCAATTCCATTCCATCGTGTGATAACTTTAGGTGATCAACATTATCATCCCATTTTTCGGTCTTTGTTGCTTCAAGTGTGAAATTATGATGACCAAACTTGAGACCCAATGCTTGGATCCATGTATAGTCGCGGGTTCTACCTTGAGGTCTAAGTCCAATGAAACGTGCATTGATTTGGAAATCGGAATCAAAAACCAAGGTAAAATGCTCGTTGCTCCTTCCGTGGAAATAGAATACAATCCCATCTCCACCTATGAATCGTGGGTCGTAGCATGCAGCTCCGGGTCCATTGCAGTTTGGTTTACGTGCTATAAATTGCAAACATATAATTTATCATTCTAACATCTATATATAAACTATTTAATAAAAATTATGTGTTATTACTTACATCTGCATACAACCTCACATTTGGGTGAGTAACAATCAAGAAAACAAGTTTTGTCTTTCGGGTTCTTTGGCTTAACTTTTGGGCATTCCATGGGGCATTTGACAGGCTTCTTGAAACACTTGCTTTTACGGCTCTTGCATGTTAAAATCTCTTGTACGTGCTTGACGGGTTTGGGAGGCTTAACACGCTTAACCTTACTACTAGATGCAGCTTCAGTTGCCATCGACGCCAACATTACATGTAAAAATAAAACCACGAGTAGGGTCTTAACGCTAAACATCTTCATTTCTAGCTTTTGAAAATTTTAGTTTGGAAACTAGAAAAGAAAATATGGAATGGTATATGAAATAGATGATGTCGAAGCTCTACATATACAAGTCTACTTGGTGAGTTTGCAACTAATTTTGAAATATTGAAATGTACCAAGTTATGTTTGGCCAAGTTTGGTTTTAAAGATTCTTGAAGTCAACAGTGTTATATCACCAGATTGTAAGTAGAATATAAAGTTTTGAAGTTATATTTATACTTATTTTAAACAGTTAGTGAAATTTTATTTATTGATTTAAAAGAGACTTAATGTTTTGAAATGTTGGTAGCCCCAAGACTTCTTATAGTAGAGGTCTTGGGTTCGAATATGGGCCACAGTAAAAAAGGGGTATGTGACCGGATCATGGGGTTTACCCCGTTGGAGGGTTCCTTTTGGGGTGGGCTATCTTGGATGTTCTAGGTGTTGCCCTGGAAAAACTCAATTATCCTAAAATATTTAGGTGTTGCCTTAAAAAAAAAAAAAAAAAAAAAAAAAAAAAAAAAAAAAAGTAGCCATCGTCCATTGTTTTGAAAACATGTAATGCTGATCGTGCCAAAAAACGGTCAAACTTCCTCACTAGGACCTCCAAATTCAATGGGGCCTATTTATATCTTTGGCGAATGGCCAAAGAAATTCATGTAATATGAGATTTGGAAAATTACACGTATGAAATTGCATAATAATTTTAAGATAAACTAAATTAGAGAAATATGGAAAAAGAAAAAATGGGACCGGTGACAGAGTTACTTTGCATTGTAAAGAAAATAATTTTTTTTTAAAGCAGACAACAGGATCATCTTGGGAGATAAAAGTTATTTAAATCGGTACCACCCCAATCCAGATCAAACCCCCAACTGGGAATAGGGGCGGATTTACTTGTGTCGGAGGGGGTTCACAGGAACCACCCGAGTTTTGAAATTATAGTTTAACCCCATAAACAATTGTAGGGTGAACCCCTTACAAAGTATAACACGTGGTGTAGTGGTTTAGGTTTTGTATTATAACATGGAGGTTATGGGTTCGAATCTCTTTACCAACATTTTTTAAAACTTTTTTTTAAGCTTGATTACACCCACTGGGCCAGGCCCTTTAATAGTTTTATTTGTTTTATTTTTTTTTTGTTGGGCTTGAGTTGAGTTAATCAATTAGGCTACCTTTAATAGTTTTATTTGTTTTTATTTTTTTTGTTGGGCTTAATCAATCGGGCTACCAGCTTACCAGATCTGGAAATGGAATACAAATTAGGGAAGAACAACTAAACAAGTCAGATGACTCTTAAATACAAATTAGTTGATTTTGTGAACATTTGAAGCATAATTTTCATGTTTTAAAGGGATTAGTTGAAGTAATTTGGCCCTTTTAAGATTAGAAGCTTTAATTACATACTTATTAGTGTTTTAGTATTGGTGTTTTGGTACACATCATTGGTTTTGTAGTCTCTTATTTATCTAAGCATAGACAGGAAATGTTGTAGAAAGTTTTAATTTACGTTTGAAATTTTTTCTTCGCTTTAGGCCACCAAAATGATTGAGCCGCCCCTGCACGACCCGAACAATCGAACCGAACCAAAATTTTTTATGCCCGGCCCTATTAAATTGGAGCATCTAAAAACAGTGAATCCACTGAAAAAAATTAAATTCTTGGATCCGTCACTGTTTATCAACTAACATAAGGCTAATGTATTTCTAGATAGCTAGATTTAATATATTACCTTTTCCTTCAAAACGTCTCTCCATTATATATTTTGTTTTTTATTCCTTCTAAAAAAGAATGATGTATTCCTTTTAAATATAAGTAACATAATAATATACTATTTTTGTAGTATATAAATATCTTTTAAAATTAATTATAACGTATTACTAAGATGCAACCAAGGTCAAGCGAACCCGATGAATTTTGAATTTAATATAAAGGGTATGTTACGCGATTGTCGGTCGACCCAAATCTTTTTTTGGAGGTTGACCCTATTGTTTTAAAAATAATATTTGATCCCAAACTTTGAAAAAAGATTGTATAAACTTTTAACTCAATAAAAAAATATTGTTTAATAATTAGTAGTTTATTTTATTTAAAAAAAAATGTTAAACTCAAATTATTTTTTTATTTGAGAAAGTTAAAAAGAATTTATATCCATTCAATAGTCCATTCTAACGAGTCCAAAACCATTCATCCAAATACCCAATTTCCTTTAATTCAAACTTAACTCTAGAATTAAAAAGCAATTGGCAAAGTAATCATAGAATTTGTTACATTGAAAAAAAGTTCTTTGTGAATGTTTCAGTCGAAGATGTAATGGATCGTTTTCAAAAGATGAAACCCGTAGGGAACAACTATAGAGTCTAATGTTTTTTTCTATTACTAATGACATTGTATTTTTACTATTTGTTTTCAAATGACGATATATTTTTATTATCGTATCGTACTTTATTATGTGACCAGCCTGACCCGAACCGAACCGACCCAAAAAATCTTAGAGCATCCGTTATACAACTCAATTACCACACCGTGATCCTACATGGAGTAAAAATCACCCCGTGACTTCTTTTGAACACCGCCCCCTTGAGCCGTGATGAGGGGCGTGACTATTGGGTATGATTTTTTTCACGGGCGTGATTACTATTCTTTTCTCTCTATTTACACGTTTTTTTTAGTAATTTGATTGATGTATTTTAATTTTAGTAATTTGATTAATATATTTTTATTTTATTAATTGAATTAATGTATTTTTATTTTTATTAATGAAATATTATGTTTTATTATTTAAATGAAAATTAAAAAAAACATTTAATTATCACACCACCTCAATCATTTGGGTATTTCCCTTGCCAAATTATAGATGATGTGATAATGAAGGGTGTGACGTGACGCCACGTGGTGTGCACTTTATTATCACTTGACACCTCCATCACTTGGGTATACCACATGATCTTATGCCGGCTTGTTAGAAATTTGCGTATAAAAATTAGCGACCCCATAGAAAAAAAATTCCTAACTTCGACAATACACCTAGTGAACTAGCACTGAGAACGGTTATATTAGTTTCTTACACGTTCTACCCTCGTCCAACACCTCTGCAATCTGACCAAAGGTAACGCATGGAAGATAATGTGTTATTAAACCTGCAATCCTCATCGGTAAAACTAAACATACATACATAAATGTATATGTTAATAACAAAAACAAACAATAATAAGTTTCATTGGTACGTGGCGTTGTTATACCAGAGTTATGAAGAATTTAATCTTCCTTAGGACCAATAGCCCCGCAAACTTGGGTTTCCAGCCTATATACTCTTGAAACAATAAGATAAACATAACTTATATAAACTTACAGTGTATTTAAAGAGTGAATGGTAGATAGTATTTGCAGCGGATGAGTATGCAGTGATTGTAGAAGCGTGAAATATTTGCAGAGTTTTTTTTTTTTTTTTTATGTATGGGATATAATATGAAGGGCTTAGAAAACTAATAAGAGACTTGAGGGTTGTTGGGAAGAAATCAGAAAGAGAAAGTTTAAGTATTCATGAAGAAAGAAAATTCTTGCTATTGAATATTTCTCTGGTGTAATTACAACTGAACTCTTCGTGCCTTTAAATAGGCAGAAGACTAAGCTAACAAACAAAACAAAAAAGAGCGCACTAAGCGCACTATCTATCAATCAAACAAAGAAAAGATAAAGTAAAAGCTGACAGCGCACATGGCGCACTGAAATTACATTATTTGAAAAAGTAAAAACGACAAAAGTTTATTTGGAGTTGTCGGCCTTGTGGGGCTATTTGCAGAATTATTTGATATTTGTGTGTTTTGACGTCATTGCATACGTCTGTGTAACCTTTGATGTCATTGCTTACGCCTTTCTTTGTTTCTTTCAGAAATCTCTGTGTATCTGGGATGGTGTCTGTTTCGCTGAAGTCATCAGGATTTAAGTAATAATCTTCTAAATCCATGATGTGGTTGAGCTCGAGAGATTCTCCTTCACCAATGAATGGTAAGAGCATGTTCCAGTTTTTGTGGCTCCAAATCTGTAAATAATGACTTTCGGCTAATAAATGATAGCAATCCCAATGGAAGCTAGAAGGTAGGGTTGGAGTTTTTTGGTGTAGGGAGATGAAGTGTTTTGTGTCTTTTTGTTTTTCTTTTGTGTTGAGGCTGGCAAGATTGTCAACCCAGTAAAGTTCTGAGAACTGTATCTCAGTTTGAATGGCTAGGTTTTTCAAGTAGTCTTTGCCAGAAAGTTTATGACTGATGAAAATTCTTTTTCTGGCTGGTCTGTAGGTATGGTCGTTTGCAAAAGGAAGGGAGGAAAATATTTTGCAACCGATATAACGAGGAGAGATGTGTGTAGAAATGTTTCCTGTGGTTATCACAAACTTTTCTCCGAAGAGGTTTATGATTCCTTCTGTTTTAGGATTTAATTCTAATTCAATAAAATCAATCATGCCGTTATGATAAAATTGAAGAATTAGATCATTAGGCATATCTGTGTCTTTTAAATTTATCTGGAGGAGAAGTAAGCAGGTTCCTTCTCCATCATCATCTGTTCTTTCAACGACTTGTATTCCTTTATACTTTTCTTCATTGAGAGCAATGGACATAAGTCGGAGCTGTAAGTCGTACAATACCAATGGAAATTCTGTATTGATTTTCTGGGAGATAATTTGTTCAAACTCTGGGAATTGATCGAATACAGTTTGAAGACAAGTCTTCCAGGGAGTGTCCAGCATTCTTGCTCTAAAGGAGTCATAGTTTCTGTAGTTATTTTCTTTTTTGTCTATTCTTTTTAGAAGCAACATGTTTTTAGCTTCAAGTATTTCTACTTTCTGCTTTAGCTTACTGTATTCAATATGATTCTGAATTGACTGTGTATTCTTTCCTTGCTGTACAAGCTGTCTTTGCAAGTTTGCTATAGTCTCTTCTTGAGTCTTTATTATCTGTTCATGAATTGTTTTTATAACCTGAGAAAAGGTTTGCACCTCTTCTGGTTCTATGAAAAAATTGTCTAGGCCAAAATGATTTCTGGCTGTATCAAGTGCTTCAGAAAAGCTGTGGTATCCTTTATAAATAGGGCCATGGCACTGTATATACTTTGCTACCGTTTCTCATTTATTAAAAATCCCATTTTTTGTGCCTCTGAAAATTATGTAGTGTGTAAACTTTGGTGGAGGCTGGGTTTTTTCAGGGCATTTTGTTCCCTGTTCACTAAAATATATGCTAAGCGCATTTAAAATCTGTACTTTAAAAGAGGACGCGTGTGGCATGGTTTGTATATGCCACAAGTTGTCCAGTAGACACTGCTGTTTATCGGTAAGTTTTATTCCGTAGTTAGGACGGAATTTCATGTGCGTGTCATTGCAGGTTTGTAGGTCATATGTACCGAAAGAGAAGGTAGAAGGATTATGTGGAGAAGTGGGTTTTTGGGGTTGCTTTTGGTATTGTTTATGGGCCTGTTTTTTATATATCATGTTTTGGATAAAGGTGTTTGAAGTCTGTGCGCTTGTCTGTGCGCTTTGGGGAGGTTGTGTAACTTTAAGGAAGTAAGGAGGAAGTTGTCTAGTACTTTGTAAAATCGGGGTTATTTGTGAAAGAGGGGTTATTTGTCTAGAACTGTGTATCTTCTCTGCCTTGATGGATTGGCTGAGCAGCTTTTCTGTTTCTTCATCGTCGTTCGATGAGATGCTCATGGGGGAGGGGCTCTGTTTAAACTGTAATGGTCTGATGACCATTTTTTCTTTTCCTTTTTGCTTTCTATCCATCTGAACAAAACAATTTGTTAATATTACGAGATAATAAATCAGCTATCCCGTTATCTTTTCCCTTTATATGTTCAAACTGTATAGTGTACTCACTACCTTGTATAACATTTTGTAAATTTACCCATCTTGTTCTATTTATCTTTTTACTTTGGTTATTTTTTATGAATTTAACAATAGCTTCGCAGTTTGTTCTGACTGTAAAGTCTTTATGTAAAAATAGTTTAAATTTTTCTAAAGCATTAATTAAAGCTTGTATCTCAAAATCTAAGCTGGTCCAAGTGGATCCAACTTTAAAACTTCCGCTGTAATAGGAACAAATCTTTTCTTCTTTTTTATAACTGTGAACGTTTGGTTTGCAAAGGAGGACTGCTCCTCATCCATCTTTGCATCCATCAACTTCTATAATAATATAATCCGTTATAAGTGGTAATTCTAAGGGTTTAATTTCTTTAACCCTTTCTTTAATCTTTTTTATTAAAATTACATCTTCACTGTTAAAATGTCTTTGGCCGTTTTTGGTGGTTTTACTATACAATGGTCCAACCAATTTTGAAAGGTTAGGGATGAACTTTCTTGCATAATTTACCAGGCCTAAAAAAGCTTGAATTTGTTTTAAATTTGTAAGTTTTTCTGAAAAATCTAGAATTTTTGTAGAAATATGTGGTTGTAACTCAATTTTTCCATTGCCAATTTCTAGTCCTAAAAAAGAAAATTTTCTTTTAAATAATTCCATTTTTCTTTTGGATACTACTATCCCATTCTTTTTTATTTCTTCAAATACTTGTTGTAAATGTTTTTCATGTTCTTGAACTGTTTCACTTGCTACTAGTATATCGTCGATATAAACTAGGCAAAATTTGTATTTGAGAAATATACTGTCCATAAATCTTTGAAAAATTGAAGGAGCGTTCTTTAGCCCGAAGCTAAGAACATTCCATTCATACAGACCTTCAGAGCATGTGAAGGCTGTCCATTTTTTAAAGTCTTCTTCTAAATGTAATTGATTAAAACCTGATTTTAAATCAAATTTAGAAAATACTTTGTTATTTTGTATTAACTGAATTAGACTGTCTTTATTGGGAATATTATAGCCATCATCTTCTGTGTTATCATTTAATCTTTTATAATTGTAAACTATTCTTGCTTTTCCTCTCTTTATTTCACTATGATTTTTAACTATAAAGGCCGTTGATCTATGAGGACTTTCAGATTTTCTGATTAATCCTTGTTTAATCATTTCTAATATTTGCTTTTTAAATTCTTCTTTATCTAAGGGACTATAATCTATGTTTATATTTCTTATAGTAATATTAGGATTTTTTATTCTAAACTTGCATACATACTTAACTTTAGAATTTGTAATGTCTTCTCCTATGAGTCCTAGTTTTTCTAGATGTATAATTATAGGATGATTTATACTTTTTGTGATATCTTGTCCTTTTTCTAGTTCATGGTTTATGAAATTTGTAAGGAGTTGTAGTGCTTCATTTTCTGTAATATTTTGTCTATTTTTATTTAGAAATTCTAAGCTACCTTTTTCTCCTTTTTTATTAGCAATATCTTTCATGCTTTTGTATCTAAGTGTTGGGAAGCTATAAATTTGTTTACTAATTGTTATAAAAATTTTTGTTATAGTAATAGCACCGTTTAATCCTAGTATAAAATTTAGTCCTAAGACAAAATCTCTAGATTTTATATGTTGAGGATTGATGTTTATTTGTGGAATTTCATATTTTATACTATAATTTCCTGCAAAATCTAAGAATTGGATTCCTATGGGATCTAAGTAATGTGTTATGTCTATTAGTCTATTTTCTACGGTTCTTGTCATAAGTTTATATGTGAGTGGTTTATGATATTTTTCATGAGTTAAGCTATGTGAGATTACACTCTTTGTTGCTCCTGTATCTACTAGGGCTGTTAAATCTATAGGTGTATTGGCGTCAAGCCAGAGTCTACATTGTATATTTATCATGTTTATTGACCCACTGGTTTGTATAAGTGTTTCTTCTTCTTTAAAGTCTTCTGATTCTGTGGCCATATTATTTAATTCTGGAAGTTCTTTCTCTTTTTTCTTTTCTATATAATCTTCAAGTTTAATAACCCTATCTTTTATAAGCTCTATTTTTAATTTATTTAATTCTATAGCTAGCTCTAGTTTTTCTATTTTTTCTTCATATTCGCTAGCGTTTTTATTTGTATTTTAACTTGTACTTGGTGGTTCTATATTATAGATATCTTTAATGCAAATATGACAGATTTCTCTAAAACATATGTTGCATTGAGATCTTTTTTCTATACTTGGGTAATATTCACAAATGTAGCATTTGATGTGGTTATTACCTTTTCTGTGTTTCCAGTCATGGTTACATTCTTCTGGATTTGTATATGTGTATGAGATTTTTGCTATTGGCTCATTTTCTTCACTATATATACTGTATATAGACTCATTATCTGTATGATCCGTGTCTAAAGCCTCTATTTTGTTCTATGAAATTACTTCTTTCCATATTTTTATTCTTATTTGGACACCTATTTGCCAAATGTTCTGTGTCTCCACATATAAAACATCTACATGTCCTAGTGTGAGGTTTTTTTACGTATTTGTTTTGGTATTTTTTATACGGTTTGTATTCTTTATTGTAAGTAGTACCTTTTCTAATTTTCTTTTTCTTACTTTTATCATAATATCCGTAGGCTTGTGGAGTGTATATTGCTGTTTTACAAAACGCAAATGCATTTCTTTTTAGTTGTTCTTGTAAAGCTACCTCTTTACATTTTTCTTCTAAAATACCGAATGTAAAGGTTATTCTAGGTCCTATTCCTAGGTTTTGTATATCACCGTATTGTAATTTCCATGCTTCATGTATATTTTTTCCTAAGTCTCCTGGTAATTTTATAAAATACTTATCGCATAAGCTATCATCCATAGCTTGTCCTGTTTGTGCTAATAATCTTGTGAAATTTAACGTAAATTCATTTATGTATTTCATATCTGCTATACTTAGCTGTTCTAGGTTTCTTATGGCTGTATCTTGTAATAGGCTGTTGTTTTTTGCTAGATCAACTCCTAAAATAAGAACTCTTATTTGGGAAGTGAAATTATAGGGATTATCTCCTATAGCTTTTAGCCTATTTATTTGATCTGGGCTATGGGCTTTTTTGCTTTGCCATATTCCTAAGGCTGTTGGGCCAACCTACTTTGGTATATATATATATATATATATATATGTATATATATATATATATATATATATATGGGACGGTTCCAGTAATAAGTGGTTTTTCGGTAAGAAATACTAAAAATTGGTACAAACGAACTCCGATTGATCTCATTTCAGCGGCATTGGAACCGTCTCATTGAACCATAACCCAGACCCAAAAACCTAAACCCCCTCCACCCGCACCCCCAAAAACCTAAACCCCCCCTCCAACCCTACCCCGAAAAGCCTAAAACCACCACCCCAACCCCCTAAAAACCTAAACCCCCCACCCCACCCCCCCCCCATAAAAAACCTAAACCCACCCACCCCCACCCACCCCCAAAAACCTAAACCCCCCACCCTCACCTCCAAAAAAAACCTAAACCATAAAATCTAAACCCTAGAAGCTAAACCATAAGGCTAAAACCCTAAAATTCAAACGTAAAATATAAACCTTAAAAGTTAAACCATAAAAGCTAAGATGGTAGAGTTCGACGAGACGGTTCCAACGCCGCTGAAATTAGATCAATCGGAGTTCGTTTGATATCGTTTCTTAAGGTTTTTGCATTTCTTAGATTTCTTAGCGAAAAACTACTTCTTATTAGTAGTTTTTCTTAAGGTTTTAGGCTTTTTGGGGTAGGGTTGGGGGGTTAGGTTTTTGGGGGTGAGGGTGGAGGGGGTTTAGGTTTTTGGGTACGGGTTAGGGTTCGATGAGACGGTTCCAACGACGCTGGAATGAGCTCAATCGGAGTTCGTTTGATCCACTTCTAAGGATTTTTTAGCAAAAAACCACTTTTTAATGGAAACGTCCCATATATATATATATATATATATATATATATATAGAGAGAGAGAGAGAGAGAGAGAGAGAGAGGGGGGGGGAGTGGTGGTTACATGTAGCCGGATTGCTACAGCATTCAAGAAGTCTAGTGAACCATTTAGATTCTGGTGAGTGGTCATTGATGTTCATCGCTGGCTGATAGAATCTTAATCACAAAACATGTTTGTGTTTTAAGGATTTTTTTTTTTTTTAGGTTTATAACGAGATGACCGTCACAATTACAAACTAATGGCAGGTAGACGGGCAACAAGCTGCGCCGCTACCCCCTTCTGAATAGCAAATCCTACTCTACTAAACACAAAGTTCCCCCCATAAATATATGCGGTGTTACTGCTGACCACCCGCTGAACCCGCTTAAGGAACCGCACCGCATCAGGGGCGAGAGCGCCAAAGGTGTCAAAGGCAAACGGTAGGCCGGCTGGCAAATTAATGAGCTGGCTGATTAAATCATATGCCGGAGTTCACTATGTTAGTTCGTGTTAGCCTAATTGTGTAAATCCAAGTTAGTTAAAGTTAATGGGTCAAAGTATAAATAGTTTAAAGTATATGTTTGAGTCAAATATGTATTTATGTTAAGTTAGAAGCGCTAAAAGTGTCAAGTTTAGTTTGTTGAAACTGAAAATACGTATGTGTGCGTCTGTTGTATGTAATCGACGCAACATTTAGTTTTAGGGTTATAAAACATTCAAATTGAGTCTGTAATCAGAGTTGTTCGATCAGTTATAATCAAATACAAGTTTGTGTCAATTTTGTTCAATCGATTCAAGGGCAATAATTGGTTTCAGAGCCTAGGGCTCAATTCGTTCTTGAAATCGTGATCATCATAGACAATCGATTCAGATAAATCGATTCAGTGAAGAAGGCAAATCGATTTTGGTTAAATTGATTCAGAAATTGAAGCCAACGGTCATCATCAACAAAATCGATTTGGGGCAAAATAATAACGATTCAGTTTTAAAATCATTTCAGTACAGGAGTAAAATTGATTCAGAAACCAAGACAAAATCAATTTCAGGAAAAGAATTGATTCAGAACTAGAGAAGAACGAACGATTTCGTTTCGGTTACCTTGGAATAAAAACAGTTTTATTTTTCTTTATTTGAAGCCTAGATTGGTGTGTATCTGTAAATTGCATAATCCCAGAAAAGGTTCACAAATTCCAGGTTCTATCTTTACATTACCTTGGAATTTTAGTTTATTTACTACGGTTATAGTAAATTAAATTAGTTTAGATTTAGTGATTCTCGTTAGAATCATTGTTGGTTTTAGAAGAAAAAAAACCTTAAAATATTGTTATCATTTAAAATTTGGTTGTTAAAGTTTCCCTGGTTAAGAAAAAGCAACTTGGATAGTTAGTTGAAATGGGAGACACAGGTGGCTCAGTGACACGTGTGGCATGTGGCGCCGCGCACAGCACGTAATTTTGAGGGGCCTAATTTTTTTAAAATTTATATATATATATATATATATATATATATATATATATATTATAAAGTTATATTTTATAAAAAAACTATAAAGTTTAAACGCATTAAACTATAAAATTTTTATAAAAAACTATTAGTTTAAACCCAATATTTTTATTTTGTTTATCTTTTTATTACATTTATTTCTATATAATCGGATTTTTTTATATGATTAATTTTTTTTAAATATAAGTTCATATTCTATGGGCCTTTCTCTGTAGTCGCGCTGAGCATTTGAAATCTCGGAAACGCCTCTGATGGGAGACAAACCAGATCCGAACAAAAGCATGGTAACATACAGAGAAACTGGTCCATCCCTATCTAGTTTCCAATGCCCGTTGTTGAACAATACGAATTATATGATATGGGTAATGAAAATGAAAGTGATAATGGAAGCTAAAGGATTTTGGGAAGTGATAGAGAAAACGTCTATAGAAATATATGTAAAGAAGGATAAGTCTGTAATGGCTTATTTGTATTAATGTTTGCCAGAAGACCTTAAATTACAAGTGGCTAGTTGCAAAAATTCAAAGGAAATCCAGGATACACTTAAAACCAGATTCGTTGGAATAGATGAAGTGCAAGAGGCACGATTACAGTCAGTTAAATCCGAGCTTGAAAAATTACAAATGAGAGAAGATGAGACGATAGATTCTTTCACCACAAGAATGACAAACATTGTCACTAGAGCTGCTACATGTGGATGGACATTCGATCAACCAACCTTAGTGCGGAAACTTCTAAACTCTGTACTAGAAAGATTTATTCAAATAGTAGCGTCCATTAAGCAGTTTGTTGATTTACGCAATACTACCTTGGATGCAACTATTGTAAGGTTGAAGACATATGAGGAGAGAATTAATTTCAAGAAAGGTGTTCTAGAAGACAATCAAAGGAAATTGTTGTACTCGCGTCATGATAACAAGCTCAAGAAAGGAAGGCGTTTTGATAGATATGGGCAAGGTAAGTTTAATGCATCTCAAGGAAATTGGGATAAAGGGAAGTTCAGACAAGAAGGAAATACATCTTAGGATAACTTCAGAAAAAGTTATGATAATTATGATAGAAAGAGGAGTTACCAGAAACCAAAACAACTCCGTGTTCAACATAAGCAAGGTTAAATGCTATAATTGCAATAATTTGGGCCACTATGCCTCAGACTGTCTAGAACAGAACCACAGAAAAGAAGAGTCGAATCTCGTACAAGAAGGTGAGGAACCAACACTCCTGATGGTACAAGTTCAAGATAAAGGCATAGAAGAATTTGCTCGTGATAAAGACGGTTTATGAAAACAAAGAAGGTGGCATCTATTGGAAAGGAAGGAAGCCAAAGTTTAAAGATGATAGAGGCAATGGAGTTATTTGAAGAAACGAAGATTTAAACTTGGATTAACAATTACAGGGGTGATTGTTAGCCTAATTGTTCTAATCTAAGTTAGTTAAAGTTAATGGATCAAAGTGTAAATAGTTTAAAGTATATGTTTGAGTAAAATATGTATTTATGTTAAGTTAGAAGGGCTAAAAGTGTCAAGTTTGGTTTGTTGAAACTGAAAATATGTGTGTGTGTCTGTTGTATGTAATCACAGTTGTTCGATCAGTTATAATCAAATACAAGTTTGTGTCAATTTTGTTCAAACGATCCAAGGGCAATAGTTTGGTGCTATCAGAGATTTAAAAACGGAATAAAACAAGAGCAAGCACACACTTGGTGACAAATATATTACACAAACTCAAAACCATAAGTAATGGTACCTAAGCCGAGTACTTCCAAACCGCCGGGCGCGCGATCGCTTATTAAGGGTCTCGAGCCATCATCTTTCAATCACTGGCGGACCTAGTAGGGGGAAATGGGGGGCAGTTGCCCTCCATAAAAAAATTAGTGTTATATACGCGTTAAAATCACGGTCGCCCCTCATGAAATTTTGCAATCGCCTCCCAATCGCCCCATGAAATTTTGTTAGTGTTATATCGTTTGTCAACCGACCCCAAAAATTTCCGACCCCCATGAAAAAAATTTCTGGGTCCGCCATTGAATGGGAAAACCCCCTGGCTCAACCCAAGTAATTGCTCCAGGTGAGACTCGAACCCAAGACCTCCAATATGAGAAGTCTTAGGGCTACCATTGCATCAAATGGCCAATGGTTAAAGAAAATAATTATTTCGTTTAATTATGTAGAAAATTAATAGTTTAGATAGTTCTATGACATCTCTTAGCTTCTGTATTATCGTATTGATGAAGTTTGCTTACATTTTGAGGTTGGATTGTAGATCTCATCTCACTGTTTGTCCTTAAACTGCTTTTATAACAAAACTAATAATAAACTACGAATAAAACTTTGACCACAGTAAAGTTGATTTTGATGTTACTTTGTATTTACATGCTAGTGATACCAATAATAAGTGGCAGACCGATGAATTTGTTTCACGGGTCGGAAAAGTTTGAAGGTCGGTTGTCTATCTATAGATTTAAATTTCTTTTGGTCCGGTTCGAGTAAAGTCGGGTGCGGTCACATAATAGAAAGATAAAATAAAATCAAATAATCAATAATCTAGCAAAAAAAATGATAAATTATTAGAAAAAAACAAATAAGGAGTAAACCTATATTATTAGAGAAAATGTTTAGAAAAGTTCCTAAATTGAGGGATATTTTGGAATCACGAGAAGACTAGAAGAGTCAAGAGAGGTGCAGCACTCTGGCAAACCGCCTAAACTTGGTCGCTGGTGGCATTGTCGTAAGTCGATCAATCACTCGTTCTGCCGTTCACTTCTACGCATAATCGCCGATGCAAAAATCAATTGAAGGGCTCCAGGTTAATTCTTTTAGACTACATCAAATTTCATTTTGTTGGGTGATGGGTTTATTGTGATACTAGTGGCCCATTTAATCCATTTAATTAGTAACCGGTTATTGGGTTTATACAATTACAAATCTGTTTAAATACAAATATCCGTAAAGATTTATATTTATTAATTTTTTACCTTATTTGTTTCTATTGTGTGTATTTATTTTGTAACAAGTATTAATTTATAAAACTTAAAATTTTAAATTAATGGGATCGATCTGAAAATTTCTCTGGGGTCGTTGTCAAAATTTCTTGGAGGGTTGGTGTTGAAATTTCTTGCTGTCGGTCAGGATTAGATTGTATATACCTACATGTGTGTGTCAAGCAGCTAAAGAAGTTACCGAGTTTGGTCAATTAATAAAGTTAATCTATTTTTAATGGGATTAGATATCAACTAGTAATGTCCGTTAATGAGAGATCTTTCAATGTCAAAACTGCTTTTGCTGTTATCTCTATAGAAGTCTCACATGAGGAGGTGTTTCTACTTGTTGCTTTTATGTCAAAAGGTTCTAAAAGGAAAGTTGGTAGAAACACTAGTTTAAAGTTTACAAATTGCAATATGGTTGAACACTATTGAAAGTTGTTTTGAATTGATTGGTTATCCTCCAAGTTTTAAGAAAAAATTAACTAGAATAATTGCAAGAGAAGTTTTTCAAGCCATACAAAGTTTAATCAGAATAATGGCAACATGTTAAACAAGTCAGACACGACACGACACGATTAAGACGGGTACTAAACACAAACACGACACGATTAACTAATCATGTCATTTTCTTCAAACACGAACACGAACATGTTTATAAACGTGTTTCACGCACGACCTGTTTAACACGATTAATATCACCTATTTAGTGACACGACATGGCACGACCCGAAACATTTAATACGGTAAACAAATAACAAGATCAAATAAAAGATCACCTAAATTTAAAATCCATAACAATATTATCCTTCAAGAACAATCCTTATATATGTATATTTTTTAAAAAAAATAGAAATATAAATAGGTATAACCTGGTCTAAGCAGGTTAAGACCTTCTGGACGTTACATGCGTATACAGTGAAACCACTGGCAACGTGAGCAGCCACACGTTGCTAAGGTTGTACCTGATACTTGAAAACTAGTACAACACTATTCATCGAGGTTTTCATTTAATAGGTTCTATAATAATAGTTTTTACTTTTTAAACAAATTACTCAATTTTACTAACCTGTTTAGATTAACTCATAAGTAAAAGGTTAAGTCAAAATTAAGATATTTTTAAATAAAACTAATTAAATTTCTTATAACATAACTTAGTTTATATGCTCAAATTTTAGTAACTAAATTTAATAATTTGTAATAATACATTACATTTGGCCATTTGGGTGAACTAATGGAACATGTAACCTTACATGGGCTAACATGAAGCCCAAGTTGATCCCCACAACATTGGCCCAAAAAGAGGGAACCACATGGGCCGTTTTAGTGGTAGTAATGTGTGAATCGGGCCTCATGTCCATTTGGTTGGAATATTGCATGATCACAAAAAAATGTTTGTCCAATTTCTAGAGAGAGACTTTTCTTTGGGGGATTGTCTCGAGATAGTCTCACACAGGGGTGTTCAAAAAAATCCGAATCCGAAACCGAATCCGAAGTATCCGAAAATCCAAATCCGAATTATCCGAAAATTCGGATATCCGAAATTCGGATATCCGAATTTTCGGATTCGGATTCGGATAGTGATTTTCGGATATTTCGGATAGATCGGATATCCGAATATCCGAAATATTATATTTATATATTTTTTTTAATTGTTTTTATTATTTAAAAATAAGAAAATTTGAATCAAAACCCGATATATTATATTTATATATTTTTATATGTATATTTTCTAATGTTTTTTAAGGTTTATAATTGTTTTTGTAATTTAAAAATATTATTTTTATATATTTTTTTATTTTTTTTATATTTTCGGATATCCGTTTCACTATCCGAATCCGTATCCGAAATTTCCACTATCCGAAAATTTTGAATATCCGAAATTCGGATATCCGAATTTTCGGATATCCGACTTTGAACACCCCTAGTCTCACCTCACTCTTACTTTGTAACATTAGCTTCTCACATTGTTTTACTTTTACTTAGAT
This sequence comes from Smallanthus sonchifolius, assembly GCA_023525975.1. NCBI lineage: Eukaryota > Viridiplantae > Streptophyta > Magnoliopsida > Asterales > Asteraceae > Smallanthus > Smallanthus sonchifolius. The sequence goes on from CM042036.1 coordinate 84,355,198, forward strand.
TGCTTAATATACATGTTTTGTTTGTATTAGTTTTATCATTTTAGGTGGTTGTCAATTTTATCATATATAAATGAATAACTTATTTTTATTTGGCATGCTAATTTATTTTCGATTGAATATTTTATTTTTTAATTTATTTTCTATATATATTCAACTGTTTGTGAGTGGTGGGTATTTTTTATCAGTCTACTGATCACTTCATAAAACAATAATTATATACATTTGAACTTATGTCCTAATTTTAGCCTACAATACTACTTGCTGACCACTAACCAATACTAAGTCTAGGGATATTCAAATAACTCTCGTCTCGAAGCTCGCTTGGAAAAAAAAACCCAAAAAAACTAGCACGAAATCAGCTCGGATCGTTTATAAACTAAGCCTGATTCGTTTACAAACCAAGCCAGCTTGGATCGTCTTGTTTACAAACCAAGCTGAGCAACGAGCTGACCTCGACTTGGCTCGGTTCGGCTCGTGAATAGCCCTACTTAGGAGAGTGTTGTTAAAAGAAAACAAGTAAGCAACAAAGAGTATGTTGAAAGAAACATTTATTCAAAGACTTTACTGATCAATTGGCTAGAACAAAAGTGAAAGATACAATTAATACGCATATAGTTGGAAAACAAATTAATCAATACAATCAAATAATAAGAAACGTTCATAAGACTTATTTCTTGCATGTAATTCCATTCCTTCCACCTTTGCAATCTAGCATACCATATTCCGTCATCAGCGAGTCATGTTCATCCTTGATATTATCAGGAGAGAACATGCAAAGGGCACAATCTGTCGCAAGGAGCGAACTTGTCTTGTACTTGTCATCACCGCCAACCACCGGCATTGCCACTCCTGGTTTTGCTGGATTTTCAAAATCAGGACGATAAGTTCTTCCAAGAATCCCTTCTACATTAGATGACAACTCAAAGAATCGGAATTGTACTTCCAAATGCGCAAAGCTATCATTTGTAGGAATCTGATAATTATGTGTTTTGCTGTCCTCTTCTGTTATCGGAATCACATTAACAGATATTTCTGCAAGATCAGGTATAGTGATAGTTATGCTATTGGTTGTTGAAGTCCTTTCGACTTGTATATCACCTTCGATTGAATTCCATTCAGATGAATGGCCCTTCGGAATGACCAATTCCATTCCGTCATGTGATAACTTTAGGTGATCAACATTATCATCCCATTTTTCGGTTCTTGTTGCTTCAAGGGTGAAGTTATGATGGCCAAACTTGAGACCCAATGCTTGGATCCATGTATAGTCGCGAGTTCTACCTTGAGGTCTAAGTCCAATGAAACGTGCGTTGATTTGTAGATCGGAATCAGAAATCAAGGTGAAATGCTCGTTGCTCCTTCCATGAAAGTAGAATACAATTCCATCTCCACCTATGAATCGTGGGTCGTAGCATGCAGCTCCGGGTCCATTACAGTTTGGTTTACGTGCTATAAAATACAAATAGATAATTTATCATTTACTTAAGTTTTCCCATGGTTTTTAATTCTTTATGCCAAATAAATAAGAATTAAAATCACATTCATTTATAATTGATAGCACATAACTAGAAATGTCAAAATTATAATATTTTTTTTTATAAAATCTTAATAATATGAACTTACATTTGCACACGGCCTCGCATTTGGGTGAGTAACAATCAAGAAAGCAAGCTTTGTCTTTCGGGTTCTTCGGCTTAACTTTTGGGCATTCTACGGGGCATTTGATGCGCTTCATGAAACATTTGCTTTTACGGCTCTTGCAAGTTAAAAGCTCTTGTACGGGTTTGACGGGTTTGGGAGGCTTAACCCGCTTAACCTTACTACCAGATGCAGCTTCAATCGCCATTGACGCCAACATTGCATGTAAAAATAAAATCATGAGTAGGGTTTTAACACCAAACATCTTCATTTCTTGTTTTGGAAATTAGAAAAGAAAATATGAAATGGTATACGAAATAGATGATGTCGAAGCTCTATATATACAAGTCTAGTTGGTGAGTTTGGAACTAATTCTGAAATATTAAAATGTTCCGACTTGTGTTTGGCCAAGTTTGGTTTTGAAGAGTTCTTGAAGTCAATAGTGTTATATCCCCAAATTGTAACTACAATAAAAAAATATATATTGAAGTTTTATATGTGCTTATTTTAAACAGTTATAAATTTGGAGAGTGAAAGGAAAAAAAAACTAATGGTGAGAAGAAAAAGAGATCAAGTAAAACAAACTAAAATCTATATCTATATCTATACTATATAATAAATAAAGGCTTTTTTTATATCACGTGTCGCCTCCATATTCATTCTCATCATTTTTTTCCCAACTCTCTCTCTTATTAAATACGCCTCTATATTTTAATAATAATATATTTTTTTTAAAATTATTAATTATACTAATAAAACACGTTTATTTTAAATTATCTCTTATTATAAGAAACTTTAAAATCTAATTATTTAACTTTTATTTTATATCAAATAGTAATGAAAAATTAAAATACATTAAATAGTAATTAACGTAATTTCGAAACTCAATTATATATTAATTTTTAGAGTAAACTTTCAGTTTTCGTCCATGAGGTTTGAATAAAACATCAGGTTCCGTCCCCCTATAACACATTTGATCCCCGACGTTTAATGTTTTAATACTTTGCGAACCTGTCTTTAACTCCGTTAAGTTTTCTGTTAGTTTTTGTGTAAATTTACTAATATATCCCTCACCCCTTCTTCTTCTTCTTCTTCTTCTTCAACCATCAGACCCAAGAAGCAATTTTGACTCCATTTTTTTACACTCCATATTTTTACACTCGTCAAACAATTGCATCTGATTGGAAATAACTTGCAGACCGTTGTTAGCACTAAACTCTTCACTACCGTCTTTAAACCTGTCGTAAACGAACCAGACGAACCGCCACCGTTCACCATGGCGGTATACGAAGCCTGTCGGTGGTGGTGCTGATCGGAGAACGACGACGATGACCACGGCGAACTAGGTGACGGGGGATTCACGTGGTGAAAACCATTTCCGTCGTCGGAACACCATCCTTGTTCCATTTCCGCTGCCATCAGGTCTAACCTCAGCCTCCGCCACCGTTGCTACGACAGAACCCTAGATGGGGTGTCGCCAGAAAACTCATCCCGTCACCATCTCAATCGTTTAACATTGTCACCGTCGCTACCTAGGCCACCCGAAGCTATCTGCTACGTTGTTTCCACCTCTGTCTCTGCTTACTGGAATCCCTAACCACCACCGCCGCCACCATTTCTGTTGGAGCCACCAAGACCCCGTTGTCGGTAAGGGGGGAAGTGGTGCCGGAGAGCCGGTGGGTGGCCAGAGGGGGGTCGGGCCAGAGGAAAGTGTCATTCATGTTATTGAGTCTCATATACATTTTATTGAGTCTGATGAAGAAGAAGAGGCGATGGGTATAATAGTAAATTTGCACAAAAACTAACAGAAAACTTAACGGATTTAAGGACCAGGGACGCAAAGTGTTAAAACATTAAACGTCGGGGATCAAATGTGTTACAGGGGGACGAAACCTGATGTTTTGTTCAAACCTAAGGGACGAAAACTGAAGTTTACTCTAATTTGTACATATTTTGAATTTTATTTTCTATCATCAGTATATGTAATACGTTTTTATACATAAAGATTTAAGAATTTTATGTATTGATATTTTTCACTCGTGTGCATTACACGGGTTCTTGAAAGCGTTCAATGGTATATTATTCTGTCCCCTTAATACAATACATGTCTCCCTATATATACATGAAACTACCCATAATTATCTCCACTAAATATGGAAGAGATATATCTAAAACAATACAATTATTCAATAATATCTTCTCCTAATATTCCCCCTCAGTTTGAACGTGCAGAAGGACGGACGTTTAAACTAGACCGGAATGCTTCAAACAAATAACGTGGGAGACCTTTGGTGAAGATATCATGTAAGGCCCCAAACCCGGGAGGCCTCACTCGTTGGATTTACTCATTCACAAACAGTTCTTAAACATGAGTATCAAATAATGCAGCGGAATCATTCATTCAACATAACTAAAAACTTGTTCATACATGCGGAAGCGTACATTGTCAATTACATAAACTTAACATAAACAACTCATAACGGGATGCCAGTCTTCATGATCGACCGGGTAACTCTTCTCGCTTGCCAAGCATCACCGTCCATCGTCCATACCTGCCTTAACCTGAATGTGCATACTAAAAAGGTCAGCTACGCTGGTGAGTTCTAGCATTTCATAAAAACTTTAACATCAACATTTGCCAAAAACGTATCATTCATTTAGTAAAAACCTTTCACAAAAGCATGTAATAATTTAACATCTTTAAAAAAGTTTCGTACCCATATCATCATCAACATCATAATCATAAACACCGTTAAACGGATCGTTCATTAAAACTTTTAACATTCATTTAAGTCATACATTATTATCTAAATCTGTGTTACCCTTCGTTCCGTCATTTAGTATGGTATTGCCCCTAAGGCTTAACTGCACGAAGACCGACAATACCATACATTCCGTCAATTCCCTTATGGTATTGCCCCTAAGGCTTAACTGCACGAAGACCGACAATACCATACATTCCGTCAATTCCCTTTTGGTATTGCCCCCAAGGCTAACTGCGCGAGGACCGACAATACCCATTCAGTTGCCCTTATGGCTCTCATGTCCATAAACCGACAACTTCCATCGACGGTTATGACTCTCAGCCATAACATCGTCGGATCATAATTTAACCTTACATGGGGTCACGTTAACCCCTGAGTAACCGTCGTTACTCCCTTTTACCAGTTGTACAACATCATAACCATTGGCATGCCACAAAGACATGCCCCTGTTGTTCTTGTGGCAACTATGGCTCGCTGTCCATAATCTACCACAAGGCTGGGAATCTCATTCCCAGACTTCATTCGTCAATTCCATTCATTCGACAGATTAGATTTGTAATGACTTCTTTAAAACCTTTACCTCTTTCTCTTCTCATTAAACATTTCCTCAATTAAACCGTTCATAAAGCATTCGTAACCCTTTTTGGCAAAAACATTTCAAAACCTTTCCTTTCGTAAACATCGTTTCAACATTTCAAAACCTTTCCTTTCGTTAAACATCATTTCGTTAATCATTTCGTAAGTATGCACACCAGCCCAAAAACATTAACAAAACATTTAAAAGAGGGCTCTAGAACTCACCTGATACGCTAATATGGGTTGTCCTAAACGAAGGTCCGACAACGTCACTTCCGATCTGAATTGATTAGTTAAACACATCAGACCAATCCCGACTCTAACGGCTTAACCATTCTAACATACTGACTTCACTTAATCAGTTCTGATGTCTGCGCACTTAGCAAGTGCGCAGACTCTGCTTCCTGCGCACTTAGCAAGTGCGCAGACTTCCCTTCCTGCGCACTTAACAAGTGCGCAGGTTCCTCTTCCTGCGCACTTAGCAAGTGCGCAGGACCTGCTTTGTGCGCACTTAGCAAGTGCGCACGACCTGTTCTTGGCGAAAAACCCTAACTTTCACATTCGGGTCTGATCGTGTCAAGATCCCGAATTTGTTGCATCCAAAACGTTCGTTTTCCATTAAGGATCTCAAATCTATGTTTATTTATCAGTTTCATCCGTTCAAGCCTTGCCTTTTCACCCAAAACCCGAAAAACGAACTAAAACTCAGATTTAGCTCGAATGGTTACCTGGATGACGATTCCGCTTTGGAGGTTCTCTTCACGAGTGCAGGAGACACGAACGGGTGCGATCTTGTGCGATTCCGACACTTTCTCTCTCTACGGGTTTTCTCTCTCTAAAGGTTGCAAATGAGAGAAAATGGGGTGGCATAGGCTATTTATAGCCCGCTGACCCATCCGACCCGACCCGTCATGCCTCGTTCGTTTATTCTATTAATAAAATCGTCGTTTATTTTCGGGATGTTACAAGTCTACCCCCCTTACAATAGGTTTCGTCCCCGAAACCTATCATAAGTCAAATAGATGAGGGTACGACTCCCTCATTTCCTTCTCCGTTTCCCAAGTGGCTTCCGATCCCTTTTGATGATTCCATTGGACTTTAACCAATTGGATAACTTTATTACGTAAACGTTTCTCCTTTCGATCAAGGATGGCCACAGGTTCTTCGATGTAATTAAGGCTGTTGTCGACCTCGATGTCGGTAAGTGGTACGTGAGCCGATTCATCCGCCAAACACTTTCGCAAGTGTGATACATGGAAGGTAGGCTGAATCCCACTTAACTCATCAGGCAACTCCAACCGATAAGCAACTTCCCCAACCCGTGCCATTATCTTGAATGGTCCGACAAACCTCGGACTTAACTTTCCTCTCTTTCTGAATCGTATGATTCCCTTCCATGGTGACACTTTCAGCATTACTCTGTCACCAATATTAAACTCAATAGGCCTTCGTCGTTTATCCGCATAGGATTTCTGACGATCTTGTGCGGCCTTCATTCGCGCTTTGATCTGATCAAACCTTTCCGACGTCTCTCTAACGACTTCGAGACTTCCTAATTACTTCTGTCCAATCTCACCCCAACAAACCGGGGTCCTACATCTTCTCCCATACAACATTTCGTAAGGCGGCATGCCTATCGTCGTGTGATGACTATTGTTGTAGGAGAATTCAGCTAACGGCAGATGGCTGTCCCAACTGCCACCGAAGTCGATAATACAAGCACGAAGCATATCCTCCAATGTCTGAATGGTCCTTTTGGACTGACCATCCGTTTGCGGGTGGAATGCTGTGCTGATATTAAGCCTCGTGCCCATCGCCTCGTGAAATCTTTTCCAGAACTTCGATGTGAATCGTGTGTCCCAGTCAGATACGATCGTCAATGGCATCCCATGCCGTGCTATTATTTCATTAATAAACACTTCCGCTAACCTTTCCGACGAGAACGTCTCGCGAATAGGTAGGAAATGAGCACTCTTCGTTAAACGGTCCACAATTACCCAAATGGTGTCATGACCTTTAGCTGTGCGAGGTAGCTTAGTTATGAAGTCCATGGTAATGTGTTCCCACTTCCATTCCGGTATATCAAGTGGTTGAATCTTTCCATACGGTTTCTGGTGCTCGGCCTTTACTTGCGAGCAAGTCAAGCACTTGCTTACATACTTCGTCACGTCACATTTCATTCCAGGCCACCAGTATTCCCTCCTCAGATCTTGGTACATTTTATTGGTACCGGGATGGATAGAGTAACGAGACTTATGAGCCTCATCCAAGATTTTGGTCCTAAGCTCGCCACCCGTAGGTATCCATATCCGCCCAAAACGTGTCCTAACACCAAGGGTGTTATATTCCAACTTGTCCTGTTGGCCAACCATCCTTTCCTTCTTTATGTTTTCCTCTTTAAGTGCCTCATCTTGAGCCTTTTCAATTTCTCTCATCACATCTGAAGTTACCACCAACTGGCAAGCCTTCACTCTTATAGGAGTAGGCACATCCTTTCGGCTTAGAGCGTCAGCCACCACGTTTGCCTTTCCAGGATGGTATATGATTTCACAGTCATAATCTTTTAGGAGTTCTAACCATCGCCTCTGCCTCATATTAAGCTCTCTTTGTTCGAAGAAGTACTTCAAACTTTTGTGGTCAGAGTAAATAGTAAACTTCACCCCGTACAGGTAGTGCCTCCAGATTTTTAATGCAAATACGACAGCAGCCAGTTCCAAATCATGAGTCGGATAATTAGTTTCATGAACTTTCAACTGCCGTGACGCATACGCGATCACTCTCCCGCGTTGCATCAACACGCATCCCAATCCCTGACCCGAAGCGTCAGAGTACACCACTAGGTCTTCATTGCCCTCGGGGAGGGCCAAGACTGGAGCTTGGGTAAGCCTCTTCTTCAATTCCTTAAACGCCTCATCCTGGGTCGAACCCCATTCGTACTTTACCTCCTTCCGAGTCAACTTCGTCAACGGCGAAGCTATTTTCGAGAAATCCTGGATGAATCTCCGATAGTAGCCCGCCAATCCCAAGAAACTACGGATTTCAGTTGGCGTCTTAGGAACATTCCATTCTCTTACCGTTACTATCTTTGCTGGGTCAACCATAATGCCGTTCGGGTTAATGACGTGACCTAGGAATTGGACTTCCCTAAGCCAGAATGCGCATTTGGAGAACTTAGCATACAACTTTTCTTTCTTCAGAGCTTCCAATACCTCCCTCAAGTGACACGCGTGATCACCCTCATTCTTGGAGTAGATGAGGATATCGTCAATGAATACGATTACTGATCGATCCAGCATTGGTCGACACACTCTATTCATCAAATCCATGAACGCTGCAGGGGCGTTCGTCAATCCAAAAGACATTACGCGGAACTCAAAGTGTCCATAACGTGTGCGAAATGCCGTTTTCGGTATATCTTCGTCCCTCACCTTCAACTGATGGTACCCGGATCGAAGGTCGATCTTTGAGAACCAACTTGCGCCTTGCAATTGATCGAACAGGTCGTCGATCCTTGGTAACGGGTACTTGTTCTTCACGGTACGTTTGTTCAACTCGCGGTAATCGATACACATTCTCATCGAACCATCTTTCTTCTTTACAAACAACACCGGAGCACCCCACGGCGAGATGCTCGGTTGGATAAATCCTTTCTCAAGTAACTCGTCTAGTTGGACCATAAGTTCCTTCATTTCCACTGGTGCTAGTCGATATGGAGCCTTAGCCACGGGCTGGGCATCTGGTACTAAGTCAATTCGGAACTCAATTTCTCTATCGCGTGGTATCCCAGGCAAATCCTCTGGAAACACCTCCGGGTACTCGCGTACCACGGGTACATCGTCTAGTTCCTTCACTTCCTTACACTTGTCAATCACGTACACCAGATAAGCTCGCATCCGTGCCTCAAGTAATCTGTTGCCTTAATCATCGAGATGACGTTTGGCATCGGGACGTCACGATCTCCAAAAACCTCGACTTTGCTACCATCCGGAGCCTTGAGTCGGATTATCTTTCGTTTACATATGATTTGTGCTTCGTTGGCAGTTAGCCAATCCATACCCAGCACGACATCAAACCCTCCCAAAACCATAACAAACAATCTGACAGGGAATCTATGACCTTCTATTTTTATCGTAGAGTTGTCAACTACCTCGGTCACTCTCGCAGTTCTACCCTCAGCGGTTTCTACGCTAAAGGCCCTTTCTAGTATACTTACAGCGTACTTCACTCTCTTACAAAAAGTCGCAGATATAAAACTCTTACTGGCACCCGAATCAAATAACACAGAAACAAGAGTGTTGTCAAGGACGAACGTACCTGATGCCACGTCGGGGTCCATTCTGGCCTGGTCTTGCGTCAGCGCGTACGCACGAGTCTTTGCACGAGATCCCTCTCCCTTCTTTTCCGGGCCCTTTCCCTTCCCGGTTTCCCCCATCCTTGGCTTCGGGCAGTCCCTACTCAGATGACCGAAATCCCCACAGTTGTAGCACTTGTAGTGTTGTGTGCACTCACGGGCGTAGTGTCCGGTCTTGCCACACTTAAAGCAAAGGTTAGATCCCAGTCTACATTCACCTACATGCTCCTTTCCACACTTCTTACAAACAGTCGGCTCATCCACCCGAGCCCTTTTATCGCGAGCCCCAAACACCTTTCCACCAGTTCGCTTGTTTGAGAAGCTCGGTCTCTTCTTTGGTTCCTCGATGGCGGCGACATTCATTGCCAGATCATCAAATACTACGCCGCTCAGTTCTACTACCGAATCATAGGTAGTAGGGGCGTTTACCTTAACATAGGTGCGGACCTGGTCCGGCAACCCATGAATATAGCAGGCAATCTTTCTCTCTTCAGTAGTGACAAGGTGTGGCACCAGACGTGCCAGTTCATTAAATCGGGTTGTGTATTGCCGGTGCGTCATGTTCCCGGCCTTCAAACCCAGAAATTCCCTTTCCACCTTCTCAATCTCGTTCCTTGGGCAGAAATTCTTAATCACTAAAGTTTTCAAGTCAGCCCACATCATTGCATCCACAATCTCGCTCCCTTTTGCCTGACGTACACCTTCCCACCAATGGGATGCTTCCTCCCTCAAGGAGTTAGCAGCAAATTTCACAACTTGATCCGCTCGACATTCGCTGAGACGGATGGCAGCCTCCATACGGATTATCCAGTCAAACGTAGCTACTGCGTCTTTCTTTCCTGTCAGAACTGGCGGGTCACATGCCTTGAAGGACTTATAGTCGCATCCGCGAGCAGGCGGTGCGTTGATTGCCTCAGTGTTCGGGGTATCAACCGTCGGGTTAGACCCACCTTCCCCATTGACCTGCTTCAATGCTTCTGCCAACAGACCTGGCAGAGAATTCTTCATCAACTCGGAGAACTCTCGAGCTATGGCTGCTCTCACTTCTGGTTCAAAAGTGAAAGGTTGTTCTGCAACCTGTGTCTGTTCAGTTCCATGCACACTAACCGTCGGTTCAGTGTGAACACTTCCTTCTTCGCTGTGCTCTTGGCGCGCAGGAATCCTGCCACGCCCACCATTTCGACCGCCGGTACGACCACCGGTACGGCCACCACGCCATCCGTTCCCTCTCCTCACCATTCCGTTCTATAAGACAAGAAATCCAATGTCATCACGCTAGTTAACAAATAAAATTCAATAAGTACTGTAAGATGTTAATATACACTGGCCATCTGTAATTAACCATTACACTACCTTTCGATTTCTATTTGACCACCTTTGTGATTCCATCAGAACACAAGTCCTTTCCTAACTCTTCCTAAGGCATACTACATACACATACTCTACTTTTCATACCTGATGCTGTGGCTCGAGTTACCCGTACTGGCATCCGCTTTCGGTCCCATTCAAAGTTTAAGTTCAGACATTAGGGGTGTCCGAATCTCTCAAACTATTGCTCTGATACCAACTTGTAAGGCCCCAAACCCGGGAGGCCTCACTCGTTGGATTTACTCATTCACAAACAGTTCTTAAACATGAGTATCAAATAATGCAGCGGAATCATTCATTCAACATAACTAAAAACTTGTTCATACATGCGGAAGCGTACATTGTCAATTACATAAACTTAACATAAACAACTCATAACGGGATGCCAGTCTTCATGATCGACCGGGTAACTCTTCTCGCTTGCCAAGCATCACCGTCCATCGTCCATACCTGCCTTAACCTGAATGTGCATACTAAAAAGGTCAGCTACGCTGGTGAGTTCTAGCATTTCATAAAAACTTTAACATCAACATTTGCCAAAAACGTATCATTCATTTAGTAAAAACCTTTCACAAAAGCATGTAATAATTTAACATCTTTAAAAAAGTTTCGTACCCATATCATCATCAACATCATAATCATAAACACCGTTAAACGGATCGTTCATTAAAACTTTTAACATTCATTTAAGTCATACATTATTATCTAAATCTGTGTTACCCTTCGTTCCGTCATTTAGTATGGTATTGCCCCTAAGGCTTAACTGCACGAAGACCGACAATACCATACATTCCGTCAATTCCCTTATGGTATTGCCCCTAAGGCTTAACTGCACGAAGACCGACAATACCATACATTCCGTCAATTCCCTTTTGGTATTGCCCCCAAGGCTAACTGCGCGAGGACCGACAATACCCATTCAGTTGCCCTTATGGCTCTCATGTCCATAAACCGACAACTTCCATCGACGGTTATGACTCTCAGCCATAACATCGTCGGATCATAATTTAACCTTACATGGGGTCACGTTAACCCCTGAGTAACCGTCGTTACTCCCTTTTACCAGTTGTACAACATCATAACCATTGGCATGCCACAAAGACATGCCCCTGTTGTTCTTGTGGCAACTATGGCTCGCTGTCCATAATCTACCACAAGGCTGGGAATCTCATTCCCAGACTTCATTCGTCAATTCCATTCATTCGACAGATTAGATTTGTAATGACTTCTTTAAAACCTTTACCTCTTTCTCTTCTCATTAAACATTTCCTCAATTAAACCGTTCATAAAGCATTCGTAACCCTTTTTGGCAAAAACATTTCAAAACCTTTCCTTTCGTAAACATCGTTTCAACATTTCAAAACCTTTCCTTTCGTTAAACATCATTTCGTTAATCATTTCGTAAGTATGCACACCAGCCCAAAAACATTAACAAAACATTTAAAAGAGGGCTCTAGAACTCACCTGATACGCTAATATGGGTTGTCCTAAACGAAGGTCCGACAACGTCACTTCCGATCTGAATTGATTAGTTAAACACATCAGACCAATCCCGACTCTAACGGCTTAACCATTCTAACATACTGACTTCACTTAATCAGTTCTGATGTCTGCGCACTTAGCAAGTGCGCAGACTCTGCTTCCTGCGCACTTAGCAAGTGCGCAGACTTCCCTTCCTGCGCACTTAACAAGTGTGCAGGTTCCTCTTCCTGCGCACTTAGCAAGTGCGCAGGACCTGCTTTGTGCGCACTTAGCAAGTGCGCACGACCTGTTCTTGGCGAAAAACCCTAACTTTCACATTCGGGTCTGATCGTGTCAAGATCCTGAATTTGTTGCATCCAAAACGTTCGTTTTCCATTAAGGATCTCAAATCTATGTTTATTTATCAGTTTCATCCGTTCAAGCCTTGCCTTTTCACCCAAAACCCAAAAACGAACTAAAACTCAGATTTAGCTCGAATGGTTACCTGGATGACGATTCCGCTTTGGAGGTTCTCTTCACGAGTGCAGGAGACACGAACGGGTGCGATCTTGTGCGATTCCGACATTTTCTCTCTCTACGGGTTTTCTCTCTCTAAAGGTTGCAAATGAGAGAAAATGGGGTGGCATAGGCTATTTATAGCCCGCTGACCCATCCAACCCGACCCGTCATGCCTCGTTCGTTTATTCTGTTAATAAAATCGTCGTTTATTTTCGGGATGTTACAATCAGCATACTGTAAAGATGAAAGGACATGTAGAACTTTGATATGACCAATCTGAACATTTTCTATAATAAAATGAATATCCATTTCGATGTGTTTGGTACATTGATGTTGAACCGGATTACCTGTCAAGTACACCGCGGAAACATTGTCAGAGTAAACAATTGTTGCTTTTCAAACTGGAACGCGGAGTTCGAGTAAGAGATTGCTCAACCAAGTGGCTTCAGCAACCGCACTAGCAACACCTCGATATTCAGCTTTGGCACTGGAGCGGGACATCGTCGGTTTCCTTTTAGATGACCACGAAATAAGGTTATCCCCGAGAAAAATGCAATAACCTGACGTTGATCTGCGGGAATCTGGACACCCACCCCAATCCGCATCTGAGTACGCAGTTAAGGAAAGAGCGAGGGATGAGGAAATATGTAACCCGAGATCGATGGTTCCCTGAAGATAATGAAGCAACCGTTTCATAGAAGTGAAGTGGGTGTCCCTGGGCGCATGCATAAATAGATAGAGATGTTGCACAACATAGGTGATGTCGAGTCGAGTAAAAGTTAAGTACTGAAGGGCACCCATGAGGTTACGATAAATAGTTCCATCCGGTAAAGGAGATCCATCCGTGGCACTCAGTTTTGAACTAGTATCAACCGGTGTGTGACAGGGTTTACAAGTAGTGATAGAAGCCCGATGGAGAATATCACGAGTGTATTGAGCATGCGATAGAAAAAGATCGCCTTTATCTCTAGTAACCGTGATTCCTAAAAAATGGTGGAGCGGACCCAAATCAGTCATTGCAAACTCGCCGGATAGTTTGGTGATTATGCGGGCTAGGAGAGCCAGATCCGAAGCCGTAAGAACTATATCATCGACATAGAGAAGCAAATAGGCGTGTTGATTGCCATGTTAGAAGGCAAAAAGTGACGTGTCACACAAACTTCCTCGAAAACCTAATGATAGGACAAAAGAGGAAAAACGACTGTACCATGCTCGCGGAGCCTGTTTTAACCCATAAAGAGATTTCTTCACCCGACACACATGATTGGGAAATTCCTAATTAATGAACCTGGGAGGTTGTTGCATAAATACTGTCTCTTGCAACTGCCCATGAAGAAATGCATTTTTGACGTCTAATTGATGAATTGGCCAATATCGTGAGGCGGCCAAAGAAAGTACTGTGCGGATAGTAGCCGGCTTAACAACCGGACTGAAAGTATCTGTGCAGTCAATACCAATGGTCTGTGATTTACCATTGCAGACCAATCTTGCTTTGTATCTGTCTAGAGTGCCATCGGATTTAAATTTGTGCCTAAACAACCACATGGCACGAATGACTGGTTTATCTACCGGTCGTGGAACTAGTTCCCACGTCTGATTACCCTGCAAAGCACTAAATTCATCATTCATAGCCCCTAACCAATTTGGATCCATTAAGGCCTTAAGGTATGAGGTAGGGATGGGTGAGATATTAGTAGTAGCAAGATTGTATTTAAGGTTTGGTTTTGTGACACCACACTTGGCACGGGTTTGTATGGGGTGATCGTTGGTTGCATGGGGGATGTTGGTTTGGTTAGCAGTGGGTGGCGAATGGGTGGTATTTGAGGAGTGGTTCAAGGGAGAAATGGGTTGTTGGTTTTGTGGGGTATTATGAGGAGGTGGAGATTGGGCTGCGATGGGAGAAGTGGGGTGTTGGGCTGGTTGCGGAAGTAGGTGGGCTGGGGGCGGAAGTGGATTGTTGGTGGTATGTGGATTTGAGCCGAAGGTGGGGAATGAGGGATAGTTAAAGGGTAAGGGGTCCTCATCCAGGAAGGTGTAATTGTGGGGTTTTGTTGGTTCTGGAAATGGGAAGGAAGTCTCATCAAAAGTGACATGACGAGAGATGTGGACACGACCGGTTGTTGGGTCGTAGCACCGGTAACCATGAAAATCATTCGGGTAACCGAGAAAGATGCACCGGGTGGACCGTGGGGCAAGTTTATTGGTTTGTTTGGATGAAAGGTTAGGGTAACAAGCGCATCCGAAGACACGAAGGTGAGCATAAGTTAGTTGGCGTTGGTAGAGGATGAACGCTGGTGTTTGGAAATGTAGGCGTTTAGTGGGTAGGATATTGTGTAGGTAAGTGGCGGTGTGTAAGGCCTCAACCCAAAAGGTAGATAGTAGATGAGCATGTATGATTAATGCACAGATGATGTCGTTTAGGCGACGTATCATGCGTTCGACTCTACCATTTTGTTGTGAAGTTTGAGGGCACGAGAACCAAAATGCGAGGCCGTTTGATTGAGCAAATGTTTTAAATTGAGTGTTATCAAACTCACCCCCAAGATCACATTAAAAAGTTTTAATGAGGGTGTTAAATTGAGTTTTGACAAAAGTGTGAAATTTGACAAAGGTGTGGAAAGTTTCGGATTTATATTTCAAAGGGTACACCCATACATAATGAGTGTAATTATCAATCAATACCATGTAGTATTTGTAACCAGAGTTGCTTAGAACGGGTGAGGTCCACAAAGCACAATGTATAATGTCAAAAGGTTTAAACGTAATGGAATGTGAATTCAAAAAAGGCAAACGTTTACTATTAGAAATTTGACATGATGGACAAAAGAAAGAAGCAATGGTCTTATTACATTTAAAATTTAAATAACGACTAAGATATTCCAAGATAGTTGCGCCTGGGTGGCCAAGGCGTTGATGCCATGGAGTTGTGACAGATGATGAAAGCAGCATGAAAGCTGGTGGTGTGAAAGGGTATAGATCTCCGGTGCTATTGTGACGGGAAAGGTGGCATCCGTCCTTGAGGTCCTTCAAAGTAAAACCAAAAGGGTCAAATTCCACAGAAACAAGATTGTCAATAGTAAATTTGCATACCGATAACAGATCTTTGATGACTTGAGGGGAATGGATAATTTGGTATAAAGTGTAAGTTTTGTTCGGGAGTTTGTAAAAACCATTACCGGATCCATTAATTGGTAAACGATGACCATTACCGACAAATATAGGTTGCGGATAATTAGACAAGGGAGTAGAAATCTTACCAACATTGGAAGTGATGTGAGAGGAAGCCCCCGTATCCATGTACCAGTTTGGATCAGCATAGTTGAGATTTATGTTGTTAAGGGCGGTTCCGATATCACTTGGACTTAGTCTGTTGAGTGGAGGTAGGCCATATCCATCCATAGCAGTAGTAGGGTATTGGGCTACATGGGCTTGTTATGGAGCAAAATGGGTCTGAGGCCCATACGGAGCTGATGGGTATGGAGTTGGCGTTGGATGTGAGGTCCACTGTTGGTATGGTTGAAATTGTGTTTGAGATCCATAAGCTTGTTGCTGCCAAGATTGCCCCCTCGTTGGTTTGAGTGTTGACCGAATGAGCGCCCCCACTTCCTCGGTTTCTGCCTCCTCTCCATTAGCCCCGACCACCCCGCCCGCGATAGTTTGGATCATAATTGTTACCGCGATAGTTCGATTGATAGGGCGGTCGTTGATGGAGTTCTATCATTACCCGGGTTTTGTGAGTTGACAAGGACTGTGTCACGGGTGGTTGTGTGAGTCGATCTCGCTGCCTGTCGCTGCTGTTCGAGGTAAATATGATTCCGTGCTTCATCCCAAGTGGGTTCCGATTGAGTGATGATGGTGCCAATAGTATCAAGTTCAATCGGTAGCCCTCGAACCAACTGTAAAACCAATCGATTTTCAGTCACCGGGTGTCCTACATCGGTTAATTGTCCGGCTATATCCTTGAGTTTTTTACAATACTCATCAGATATAACGTGACATTATTAAATTACATGATCATAGCTGAATGGTGTATAACCAAATCTTAACAGAAGGTCGGAACCTTACCTTGGCACTATCTACGATAATTTGGAGTCGAAACGTTGGAAACCGGACTCTCGTACGCAAACCGGGGCTCGGGTTTGGAACTCAAGAGAGTGAGTGTGTGTTTTGAGGTGTAGAATGTGTGTAAAAGTGGCTGGGGTCGTTGAACTATTTATAGGGCAAATTTTGAGTCTGTGGCGGACCGTTACCAACCGTGACGGTCCATCACGCCTTGACTTGCCGGCTACGCACTTCTGGACCACGTAACGAACCGTTATGGATCTGTGACGGTCCGTCACGAGGGTGAGTCATCAGACACGTGTCAGAAACCCTAAACCGCTTCTGGGTTTTGTGGCACGGACCGTCATGACGGCTGACGGCCCGTCATGATGCGTAACGGACCGTTATGGTTGGTGACGGTCCGTTACAAGCTATTTTTCCTAATTTTTTATTTTTGATCCTTGGATTTTGAATGTTCTCACTATAGCCCCTGAACTTATGAAGATTGGCAACTTTAATCCTTCATTTTCTTAGGGGATTTTTTGGGTGTTACAAATCTCCCCTCCTTTAAGAAATTTCGTCCTCGAAATTAAGATGTGAATAGATGAGAATATTTGGCTTTCATTTGTTCCTCTAATTCTCAAGTCTTATTGGCTCCGATCCGACCTTGCCATCGAACTAATACCATTGGTATAACTTTTTTCTCAATTTTCGTTCCTCGGTGTCTAAAATCCTGATCAGTTGTTCAGTGAATTGAAGTTTGTTATCTACGTGTACATCATCTAGTGTAATAGCCTGAGTTGGATCAGCTAAACACTTACGTAAGCAAGATACGTTAAACGTATTGTGAATCCCTTGTAAGGCTTCATGTAGATCTAACTTGTAGGCTACTACTCCAACCCTTTTAATGATTTTGTAAGGTCCGATATATCTTGGTCCTAACTTTCCACGTTTCCTGAACCTTACAACACCTTTCCAAGGTGAAACTTTTAACATCACAGAATCTCCGACTTGGAATTCTAACGGTCGTCATCTTCTGTCAGCATAACTCTTTTGTCGATCTTGAGCTGCTTTCAACCGTTGTTTAATTTGGACTATATTATCTGTTGTTTCTTGTATAACTTCAGGTCCAGATAATTAACTGTCTCCTATTTCAGTCCAACAGACAGGAGTTCTGCACTTCCTTCCGTAAAGTGCTTCGAATGGTGCAACTTTAATACTTGAATGGTAACTGTTATTATAGGAGAATTCGATTAACGGTAGGTGATTATTCCAATTTCCCCCGAAGTCGATAACACAAGCTCTTAGCATATCTTCCAGAGTTTGAATTGTTCGTTCACTCTGTCCATCTGTATGGGGATGATATGCAGTACTCATAGTAAGTCTAGTTCCCAATTCCTTCTGAAAACTTGTCCAGAATCTAGATGTGAACCGACTGTCTCTATCAGAAATAATAGACAATGGTATGCCATGGTGGCTCACAATTTCATTGATATAGATTCTGGCCAACTTATCCATTGAGTATGTTTCATTAATAGGTATGAAATGGGCTGACTTGGTCAGTCTATCGACCACGACCCATATTGCATTATGCCCTTTCTGAGTTATGGGTAGTTTATTAACGAAGTCCATTGTAATACGATCCCATTTCCATACAGGTAATTCTAATTGTTGTAATTGACCTGCTGGTTTCTGGTGCTCAATCTTAACTTGAAGACAAGTCAAGCATTTGTTTATATATTAGGCAATTGATCTCTTCATGTTAGGCCACCAGTAATGTGTCTTCAGATCTTTATACATCTTGTTTGCACCAGGATGCATGGAATATCTTGATTTATGTGCTACATCTAACACCTTCTCTTGAATATCTCCAAGTCTTGGGATCCAGATTCTTTGATCGAATCTCATGATTCCATCATTTCCTTTGAATAGCAATTTCTGTTTCCCAACCATACGTTCTTTCTTGATATTCTATTCTTCCAAGGCTTTTGGTTGGATTTCTTTGATTTGTTCCATTAAATCTAACTTTAGATCTAATCGTAGTGCTTTTACTTTAATCGGTTGGCTTCGTTCCTTCCGACTTAAAGGATCTGCTACTACATTTGCCTTCCTGGGATGGTATTCGATTTCACAGTCGTAGTCATTAATAAGTTTCATCCACCTCATTTGCCTCATATTTAAATCTTTCTGGTTAAAAATATATTGAAGGCTTTTGTGGTCTGAATATATCACGCATTTGGTACCATACAGATAGTGTCTCCAGATCTTTAGAGCGAACACTATGGCACCAAGTTCTAAATCATGCATGGTATAGTTTTTCTCATGAATTTTAAGTTGACGTGATGCGTAGGCAATAACCTTGTCTCGCTGCATCAACACACAACCTAGACCAATTCGGGAAGCGTCACAATAGATGAAAAAATCGTCATGTCCTTCGGGTAGTGCTAAAATCGGTGCACGACTGAGTTTATTTTTGAGAGTACTGAATGCTTCTTGTTGTTTCGTGCCCCATTCAAACTTTGCTGCTTTCTGAGTTAAAGTAGTCAAAGGTGTGGCAATTTTGGAATAGTCCTGAATGAACCTTCTATAGTAACCGGCTAATCCAAGAAAGCTTCTGATTTCTGTTGGAGTCTTTGGGGCTTCCCATTTCATAACAGCTTCAATCTTACTTGGGTCCACTTATATTCCATGCTCGTTCACAACGTGCCCAAGAAATTGTACTTCTCTTTTCCAAAATTCGCATTTGGAAAACTTAGCGTATAATCTTTCTTTTCTTAGGGTTTCCAGAATGATTCTGAGGTGATGAGCATGTTCTTCCTGGCTTCGGGAATAGATAATAATATCATCGATGAAAACGATGACGAATTTGTCAATGAAAGTCTTACAAACTCGATTCATTAAGTCCATAAATGTGGTGGGGGGCATTTGTTAGACCGAATAACATGACCAAGAATTCGTAATAACCATATCGGGTTCTGAAAGCAGTCTTAGGTACGTCCTCTTCTTCTACTTTTAACTGATGATATCCTGATCTAAGATCGATCTTCGAGAAATACTTGGCTCCTTGTAGCTGATTGAACAGGTCATCTATTCTAGGCAATGGATATTTGTTCTTTACAGTCAATTTATTTAACTCCCGATAATCAATGCACATCCTCATGCTTCCGTCCTTCTTCTTAACAAATAGTATCGGTGCTCCCCAAGGTGAAATGCTCGGACGAATGAACCCTTTGTTTAAGAGTTCTTGAATATGTTTCATCAATTCTTTCAGTTCGGAAAGAGCTAGACGATAGGGGGATCTTGCAACAGGTTTAGCTCCAGGAATGAGTTCGATTCGGAACTCGATCTGACGATCAGGTGGAAGACCGGGTAATTCTTCCGGGAAGACATCCGGGTGATCACAGACTACAGGAATATCTGCAATCTGTCCTTCCGGTTTAGTGTTTAAGGCATGGAGTAAGAATATATCATCACATTTAATCAATTCTTTCCTAGATTTTGCTATAGAAATAATTTCAATCTTATTAGTCTTGCTATCACCCTGAATTATTAAACTAGTTTCATCTGGTTTCTTAATCTTGACCGTTCTCTGGTCATAATCAATTTGGGCCTGGTATTGGTTTAACCAATCCATCACTAGGATAACCTCATATTCATTCATGTTCATTGGCATTAGTGTAGCTAATACCTGATCGTCACCAAAATTGATGACACAATCGGGGTATGTTTCGGTTATCCTAATTTGTTCGCCACTTGTCGTTTCAACGACATAGGCATGAATAATTGATCTTACGCCTAAATATGGGGTGAATGCACATGATACAAAACTTCTATTTGCCCCTGTATCAAATAGAATCTTGGCGTAAATATTATTAACTAAGAAAGTACCTGCCACTTCCTTGGCTTTATTTTTCTGTTCGTCTCCGCTTCCTAAAACGAATATTCATCATGTTCCTTTGTTCTGACCACCTATTTTATGTTTAGGTGGCTTAGGACAAGAAGTCTTATAATGCCCTATCTCTCCGCAGTTAAAACATTTAACGTTCGGGCATTGAGTTGCCGAGTGACCAAACTTCTGACAAGTCTGGAACTTTACTCCCTGGGTGGTTCTATCAGGGTTGGGGTTAAACCCTCCTCTTCTGGGAAATTTACTATTTCCCAGTTTAAATTTATAAACAACTTCTTCAGGTTTCCTTTTGTGATAAACTTTTGGTGGCTCTTGAGATGCCACTTCATCAAACATCACCGCACTCTTTTCAATGGCTAAATCTATCGTTTCGGGCGTGACATATTTCACTAAGGTACGAACCTTATGAGGTAAGCCTTGAATATAACTTTTGACTCTTCGTGATTCAGAAGTAACCAAATGTGGCACCAGTTTGGCCATCTCATTAAACTTGGTCGTGTATTCTTGATGAGTCATGGTTCCAGCTTCGAACCGAAGAAATTCAGATTCAATCTTGTCCATGGCATTCTGTGGATAGTACCTCTTCATGATTAAAGTTTTGAGATCTTCCCATGTCATTCTATCAGTAACAGCTTCTCCCTTTGTCTATTTGACTGACTACCACTAGTCAAGAGCTTCTTCTTCAAATGAGTGGGCAGCAAACTTCACAGCTTGGTCTGATCTGCATTCACTTATCTTTATCGCAGCTTCCATAGAAGTGATCCACTACAAAGCTGCAATGGCATCCTTCTTTCCATTGAATGGTTTGGGATGACAGTCGCTGAACTTCTTGTAGTTACATCCGTGGCAATGAATTCTTGTACTCTGGCTTGTCATTCCAACTGTTTCATGAGTTCGGGTGGTGCCTACATTGTTTCCTACTAGAGAGGTATGCAGGGTATCTTCCGTTCGGGGCATAGCACCACTTGTTCCTTCATTTCGGTTTCCCAGACTATTATGATTCTCCCTTCTCCTAAGAGCATCATCAAGGATTCCAGGTAGAGTTTTTTGTAGAACTCGGGTGACCTCATATGCCACCACCCCTTGAAATTGGGCTTTCGTCATAATAACTTCTTCCACATGTTTTTCGGGTTCAGTATCCGTATTGTTGTTTTCGTTTGGATCAGTGTTCGTGTTTGTCGTGTCACGAGTACGAGACCTAGTGTTGGGCATCCTACGCCTACCTCTGCCTTGTCCTCTTCCACATCCTGCCATTTGTACCTACACACAGATGTATAACACCAGAATTCGTATAACCGGTCATAATCCAGAAATTCAGAAATTAATAACACTTGGCCAAAAATGCCTTTAATTATCTGATTTCTAGGCATTTCCCGTTATAGGTCGTACTGAATGTATACACCTAACTTATCCTGAGGCATTCCGGACTAATCTCAGAGTCCTAGTTTAAGTCTAGATACTATTCCTGTAGCATCAAAATCCCTTAAACTGAGGCTCTAATACCGACTTGTCACACCCGTAACACAGGACAGTTATCTAACCAGAGTAGTACCTCCAACAGAGATGTTCCCAAGAAAGAACGACGGGTCAAGAAGAGATTTATACACCGCTCTTTCCTTAGACAGAACATTCCATTTGCCAGATAATAACATACTGATCAGAAGGTCGCCTTCTAGTTACTGTGGCGTTGATACCAAAACACACAGCGGAAGACTAAATCATAACTTCTATTAACATCAAAACATTGTTTACATCATGTTTAACAAAAGTTACATCATTCGTTCCTAACAAGGAACATGTTATTCGGGACTTATAGTTCCAGGCATGCCCATCATCTGGATCGTTCATCGTTTCATTCTAGTCCTGGAAATGCCTCATCTATTGTTTACCCATGATGCGTTCAAAAAAATTTGATAAAACATGGGTCAGCACAAAGTTGGTGAATTCATAAACTAAAATAGTTTATTAAAATGACCCGCCAAAGCATCTTGAACACAGTTCTGGAGTTCCACCCCCGCTCATAGAGAACTATGAGTAATCATTCAGCATATATATAACCAAAGACCGTTCCACGGGTCCTGTCCAATATGTCGTCCCACGGGCAAATGAAATACAATAATCGCTTAGAATACATTATATATAAACAATCGATGCAATCGTTTCAAGATACTCAAAATGTTTTCATAAATCAATCATTCTAGACAAGGTCATGATTGGGTTCATGCAACACAGTTTAAGAACTCACCTCCGCAGTATTTCGGCTTAATGAATCAATAATATAGCAACACCTTGGAGAAAGCTCCTAGATATAACGTGACATTATTAAATTACATGATCCTAGCTGAACGGTGTATAACCAAAGCTTAACAGAAGGTCGGAACCTTACCTCGACACTATATACGGCAATTTAGAGTCGAAACGTTGGAAACCGGACTCTCGTACACGAACCAGGGATCTGGTTTGGAACTCAAGAGAGTGTGTGTGTTTTGAGTTGTAGAATGTGTGTAAAAGTGGGTTTTGCTGCACGGACAGTCATGATGGGTGACGGTTCGTCATGATGCGTAACAGACCGTTATGGTTGGTGACGGTCCGTTACAGGCTATTTTTCCTAATTTTTCATTTTTGATCCTTGGATTTTGAATGTTCTCACTATAGACCTTGAACTTATGAAGATTGACAATTTTAATCCTTCATTTTCTTAGGGGATTTTCGGGGTGTTACAAAGGGAACTAGTCAAAAGGCAATTAAAATGCTAATAAAAAATTAAAGTAACATTAACATTTGGAGCTTAAAAAAATGAAAATAATTTAGACCTTTGAAATCAAACACAGTAACATTTAAGTAAACTAAGTTGGGTTGTGTTTTATCTAAAACGGGTCAATTGATCAAATCTTAAGGTTTTGCTATTAAGGCAACGGGTGAAAAGGTAAATAAAATGCTAATAAAAAAGTTAAAGTAACATTAGCATTCAGAGATTAAAAAAATAAATGTAATTTTTAATTTTGAAATCAAACACACTAACATTTAAGTAGACTGTAAGGCCCCAAACAAGGCATCCTACAGTTATTTCTCATCACTAGGTAAACTCATTAAAAACACTTAACTTTCGTTTACTTAAATAGCGGAAGACTTTCTCAAAATAGTATTATCCTTAAACTCATTAATTTTCATAACGTTACCTGACGAATGCATGTACACCAACCCAAGTTGTCCCGCTCCCAAGCCAAGATATCTCGTCTAGCCGACTAACCTACAAAACAATCTAACGTACATACAAAGTCAGCTACGCTGAGTGAGTTCTAATAGTTTAATTTAACAAAAGCCAACTCGTCTTATTTAATATTTATTTCCACTCAAGACCCTCTGGTCTTTATAAAATCATTTTATAAATTTTTCTCATATAGATAACCATGTTACCTTACAATATCCCGGAGGATTCACCACCCTAGACTCAACCCACCACTCTAACTCAGTAAGTCTCTCTGACATAGAACGAACTTACTATTATGATAACTCACAATTTACCATATATATTAACCATATACTGGTTAACTCATCCAACCTCTAGACACCGACTTATCAGTCCTAACCAAGACTCTCATAAACCAATTGACTCAACAGTTGTACACCATGTACTCAGCCCGACACAACGGTCAATCTAACTCGACACACCATATTGATTCCATCTATTTATCACATCAATACAATCTCATACACAATTAATATAACTCGTCACTTGCATGCAATTTAACACATATATAAGCACACAAATACATACCTCATCACTGCACCCTCGTCAGGGTTATCCCCGTCGGGATAATCGTCATAAGCTCCGCTATACCCTTGTTACAGGGCCCCGTCGCTAAACACATCGACACACTCGTCATCTATGATGACTACCCAGCCACCACATGGTGACTATATCATCTACCATACAGTGACTGACACATCACGCGTACAATGATGACCCCGAAGGACTCTGTCCTCCACATCACTATTAGCCGTATACACCGAAAACAATGCAAGCACACAAAGCAACACATATATACACATGACACTACCTGGACATGTACTACGAGTCACCACCATTTTCGGATCACTTACGTGTGTAAACCAACACTTACTTAGACGTACCCTCATAACGTCTAGACACATTACCCAACTCTTTTCGAATAGGAAGTTATACGACACACAAACACCATACTGACTTCTAGCCCATACATACTATGGACACCACATAGACTCATACAAACACGATACCCGTCGTGTCATGAGGACAACGACACAATACACACAACATCAGGCACACGACGCATGACATCATACTAGCACCTACTTGGCTCGTTAATGAACCACGTACGGGTTCCCATGCTAACTCTCGTTATATAACCATCACAGGTTTTAACTAAATTCCCGAATCACCCCGACAAACTCATAAGATGACACACACATAGCATCACACTCTTATTCACCCATCCTAGGGATCCCATAACGACCCTTAGCTTCATTATTATATAAAGGTCTCATAAAACACTTCAAGTTAATTCATAACTCATAATATGTTCGTTTAATAAAACATGTGAGTATGTACGATAGCCCCAAAACAGTAAAATATTTAAAAGAGGGGATTAGAAAATCACCGGTTTGAAGATCTAATTCTAGCACCGCAACGGTCTCCTCGTACGAGCCCGAACCTGTCAACGTATGATCACATGGTTAGAGTATGTCCTAAACATGTATCAATTACGTAGCACAAAATATAACTGGTTCCGAAATTCGTCTCATCCGCACCATCTTTGTCCTTTCAAAAACCCAAATCCACGTCTCCGCTCAATCCGGGTTATCTTGGACCCGTTTAGAACCCGCATGCATCCATGCTCACGTGCCATGCAAAACCTTAGTCCCATAGGTCACTCGTACATGAGCCGAAACCCCCCATGCACGTCCAACCTTTCCATGCAAACCCTAGGTTCGCAAAACCCTAACCGGATGCAATACCATCACCTCCTCCGTCGTCCGCCGCCGTGAAACACCGCCACAGCAGCCCACTTCCGTGACCGTCGGCACCTTCCCTCGCCGCCATCATGGCTTCCCGTTAACCCCAAAGCCACCACCACGTCGCCCCTTTTTCTTTCTTTCCCTCTCTCGGCAGTCGGCCTCACACCACTCCGGTCACCACCTCCCACGCTGTCGGCCTTCACCTACCCTCTGCCCACGCCGTCCTCCACAGCCGTGGACACCGTCATCCCTACTAACCCTGTCGTCGCCCACGGCTAAGCGTCCCATACCCTAATCGAGTTCTCCCACTACGCACTCAAACAAACATGTAACGAGAACAAGAGGATTACCTTGGCTAGTAGTGGAGTTCCCTGCTCGAACGGTCGTGAAACCTCTTCTCCCGATCGTCCTCTCCCGATAGTTTTGCTCCTGCCGTCGTGCGACTCCCCCTAGGCCGAATGGCCTAGGGTTCTCCCTTAATTTCTTATTTAAACTTTCCAGGTTTACATCCGGGTCCCTGCATTCTCCTTTTTGTGCGTTTAAACCTCGGGTTATGATTAAAACGATTCACGAGTCCTCCGAGTTCACAATTTAACTTCTCGTGTGCCAAGAACTTGTTATCTTACTCATCAAATAGAAGTTCAGATCGTTCGCCTATCCGAACAATTAACTTGAGGATTTCCGGAATGTTACATAAACTTAATACTACCATGACTATTGTATAAGGTTTTTATCATATATGGTGTTATTTTTTAAAATTATGTAAATGTGAAGATGTTGACACACAGCAAATTGCATCATTCTCTATAGCACACATATTCCTGCAACAGTTAGATGAACGCCTATAGGTAATAATATTTCTCATTTAAAAATGATTTACCTTTCTAAATCTTAGCCTAACATTTAAGTAAACTTAATACTACCATGACTGGTGTATAAGGTTTTTATCATATATGGTGTTATTTTTTTAAATTCTTACAAGTTTTGTATAGATTCGTAGATTGGTCAATGCAATATAAAAAATTTCAACAATTAGGGTGACCACATCAAAGCAATGTAAAAGGAAACATCACAAACTTTGTAGAATTTTGAGAATGGCACCTGAAAAAGTAGGAATCCCGTACCAGTTGTACGCTCCTGCTACTGTATGAAAGAAAAATAAGCAAGTCAAAATCCCGTCCAACTTTTTCTGTTAAACCCAAATTTGTGCAGACAAAAGCCATAAAAAATGTGAATTATAAGAATATCAAAAACATCAAAATACCACCACTGCAAATAACAGACCAGTTATTTTAGACCTATAACCACCACTACAAATCACACAAGTGCTTATTTTCAACCTCTTTGTTTATGATATTTGGTAGAAATTGTAATAACACAGAATAGAAACTGTAACCTACACACCAACCTAATTAGAACAACAGTATGTAACAAATTGTTGAGGTCAGCCATAAGTGTACAACCAAAATAGAAATCGAAAAGGAACAACAGTAACAAATTGGTCTTCCAAGATTTTAGTGAATGCTATCAAGAAGTTAAGGCCAACCAACTGGTCCCTTAATTGTAATTAGATTACAATGCCTATGAAGACCAGCATCTACATTTGTGAAGAATACTTATAAAATCAATATATGTTAAATTATTTGAAGGTCACTCTCCTAAACTTACATATACATCAAGGGCATATGGTGCTTCTGATGAAGTATGAGTCTTTCTCTACACTTTTGTAAAAGCTGAGAAATTTGACATCTAAATCTCATTCACATTTGTGATGTTGTTAGCAAGTCTGATTTACCAAAAACAGTATATTGATTAGGGTTCAGGAGCTAAAAGCATGGATTTGCTCTAGAATTAATTTGCCATTAGTTGTGTCACTAATTTTCCTCACTTACTTTGTTAGTTTGCTCAATCAATTTTTCAATTGTTTATTTGCTTTGTTAGGATCATCTAACACCAACCTAACTGGAAAAACAGTATGTAACAAAGTGTTGAGGTCAGCCATAAGTGTACAACCAAAATAGAAATCGAATTGGAACAACACTAACAAATTGGTGACGAAACAAATGAGGGAAAGATTTAATGGGGTTTTATATGGCCGTTGTCAAGCTGAAACGTATCCGTCGAAGGAATCCCCCTAATAGTGAGTATAGATAATTGAATGGGGGATTGAACGCCTTGGCGGTTATCATGGTGCATTCAGACGAAACGTCTCTGGCGATAATGAATACAAGAAACGGCTCCGGCGAGACTGTACAAGAACACGTCCGGCGTCTTAAACCCTAGTGGAGAAGCCGTCTTAAAATTGGTGTGTGAAATGACTTTTCTATCCCTCCAACTCTAACCGATTTTAACCTTTGATTCGTTACCTAATAGTCTGTCTAATTTTCATAAATATCCGACTAAACCTCCAGTTTCAACCTGTACAAAATTTTCAGATTTGACATGACGGTTAATGCAATTAATCATTTATAAATAATGCAAATGATGTATATATAAATAATTCAATTAATCATTTATCTTGAGAGATGTAAATTATGTAAAATTATTAATAGACATACATTTAATCATTTGGGTTGGTGAATTTATTTGAGTTGGTAAAAAGACATGTATACTCATTCAATATTTTTTAGTTAAGGTTTAATGGAAGGGGTTAAATGGTAATTAATAAGTTTTAATTATAAATAGGGGTTACAAGGTAATTATACTCATTTGAGGCTTTATGAATGTGTACATCATGCAATAACAATGGTAAAAGGTGTCTTAATTTTTGTTGAAATTTACATTATTATCCTTCTAATCCCTATTATATAGTAGTATAGATATAGATATAGATACAGATAAGAAATCAAGAAAGTTTAAAGAATTTAATTAGATCAACTATTTTGTTTTGTTTCTCCTATTTTGTATGCCTTTAGATAATAATAGTCTATTAGTTTAGAAAGGTGTAACATTTTTCTAAAGGTTACATTTTTTTTAAGTCATAGTGTAATAATCAATTTAATCTTACTGTATATTGTTGGTATAAATTAATTAAAAGGAATATTTATTAAATAAGTATACAACTAATAATTTCGTTTCATTTAAAATAACTATGAAATGGTAAATTAAAATATGAAATGGTAAAAGAAGAAAATGTACATGAAAATTTCAACGGGTATTTTGTAACAAACTAACGAGTTTCCTCAAAATAAAAACCCTACCGTAGTAAATCGATTTTCTTTATAGAGTAATTTACGCTTTTAGTCCATGTGATTTGACTTGTTTAACCATTTCAGTTCAAAAATGAATCTTTTGACATATCAAGCCCTAGGGTTGCATTTGAGTAACTATTTCATTATTTGACACTAACTCTGTTAACTTTTTCTGTTAAGTGTAGGATCATTTTAGTCATTTAATTTCTAAGGAACTAGTTTAACCCTCTAATCTAAAAAAGCTTTTTTTTTAGTTTTTTCATAAAAACTATTTTCGAACTTATTTAAAAACGTTGTTTTAAACTTTTTTAGAAAATCATTTTTTTAGTTTTATTTTTCCTAAAAACATCTTTTTATTATTTTACTTTTAAAAAAATGTATTTAACTTTTCTAAAAACAATTTTTTTAGTTTTTTCATAAAACATTTTTTTAAATGAAGTTCAGGGAATCAAATACGAAGAAAAAAAACTTGTATGAATCATCCTTTCTGAAAAAAAGGTTACAAGATTATAATGATATCGATGAGGTCGAAGAATCACACGAGACTATTGACACAAACATCATCATTGATGTTGAATGCATTTGGCTGTTTTATTCAGAAAAGTTAAAAAAAAAGTTTTTAAAATAGTTTAAAAAGACATTTTTAGGAAAAAAAAAACTAAAAAAATTATTATAAAAAAATGTTTTTAAATAAGTTAAAAAAAGTTTTTATGAAATAACTAAAAAAGGTTTTTTTTACTAAAAGGTTTAAACTAGTCATTTATAAACGAAATGACTGAAATGCTCCTAGACTTAACAGAGTTAATGCCGAAAACTAAAATGGTTATCGAAATGTAACATCAAGATCTAATATGTCAAAAGAATTTTTTTTAGACTAAGGGTGGAGGGGGTGGAACACATTCAACCCCTAAGTACCCTAAAAATTAGCCAATCAAAACATGTCATATCATGTCACGTCATTTTTACCCTAAACTACTCGAATGAGTTGCGGTGGTGTTCCCGAATGAACCCGAACCCAAACTTGCTTTTCAACCAAATCTTTTTTCGGCTTCGCGAACCTGTGTTCCCAACCCGTCGCCCTTGCGACGGTGTTGCTGTATTACCCGTCCTAACCCAAGCTCGACCCCCTCCACCCTAAAAAGTTAAACAGGGACCAAAACCGTAATTTAGTATTCTTTATATGTATATACTAAAAAGGAAATAATATCAAATTAAGTATGTACATTTGACAAATAAAACACCTATACTTTACGATAGTTGTCGTTTAGTGGTTTTGAAATATAAAATTGACTAAAAAGCATAACGATCACTTTCTATCATATTTTGATGTCATTTTGTCACTTTATTCGTCAACAAACATATTTGCATGATCTCTTTTAAAATTTAAGTCATCTTTAAAGTTTTATTGGACTCCATAAATATTATCCTTCTATTTTTACTTTCTATATCATAATTCTTATAACTTATACTATTTTCTTTAATTTAATGATGTGTAGAGTAATAATTATTGTTTCCTTATGTTATTTTACTAAAAGAAAAATACCAAAAAGTTTGGAATGATATGAATATGATATTACGCCATTTAGGTGATAAAGCCAAAAAGAAAGGGAGGGCCATGGTATAGAATTTAAAATATATTATTATTATTATTATTATTATTATTATTATTATTTTAAATCATTCAACAAACACCAAAGTGTTCAAAAACTTATATAAACCCTGAGAGCTCAAGCCGAGTTGAGGTTGATTGACTCGTTTAATTTTCAAGAACTCGAGTTTGACTTATTTCTAGCTTTATAACAAAAGCTTTAAATGAGTTCATGAATAATAATAGAAGCTCTCACACATGTGAGATCGACTCATTTATAGTTGATTAATTATTTCGTTTTAAATATATATATATATATATATATATGTAATTTAGTTTGTATATTAACATAATATGTATTATTTAGTTAACTTTATCATAACTGCATACGTAATAATAGTTATTTTGTAACTATATATTATAATAGGTTAGAATCTTGTGTATTACAAGGGTTGAATATATATAATGTTATATACTTAGTTATAAAAAAATATATATCTTTAAAACCTCGTGTAACGGGTTGAATAAAATATAATGTAATATGTTAACACAGTCACTCGTCAAAATATGTTTTAAAAAAATGTATTTTAATGTGACAGTTATAAATTATGTTAAGTTAGTTTTTAAAACATTTTTATTTCAAGTGGGTATTAATTTTTTTTATGAAATTGATAAATGTTAATTCATATTAAATGCATTTGGCTAATTATATAATAACTATCAATGATTAAATAATAATTATCCTTAATTAGGTTTATATTAAATATTTAAATATTAAAAAAATATTATTTTAATATCATTATTTAATAGGAGAGAGAAGCGAGAAAAACATGGTAAAGATGCACCAGAAAGTGACACATGTCCTCTATTATTTTTATTTATTAGTATACCATAGATAGATTATTATTATTATTATTATTATTTTAAATCATTCAACAAACACCAAAGAGGTTCAAAAACTTATATAAACCCTGAGAGCTCAAGCCGAGTTGAGGTTGATTGACTCATTTAATTTTCAAGAACTCGAGTTTGACTTATTTCCAGCTTTATAACTAAAGCTTTAAATCAGATCATGAGTAATATTAGAAGCTCTGACACATGTGAGATCGACTCATTTATAGTTGATTAATTATTTCGTTTTAAATACATATATAACCATATATATACATATGTAATTTAGTTTGTATATTAACATAATATATATTATTTAGTTAACTTTATCATAATTGCATACGTAATAATACTTATTTTGTAACTATATATTATACTAGGTTAGAATCTCGTGTATTACACGGGTTGAATATATATAATGTTATATACTTAGTAATAAAAAAATGTATCTTTAAAACCTCGCGTAACGGGTTGAATAAAATATAATGTAATATGTTAACACAGTCACTCGTCAAAATATGTCTTTAAAAATGTATTTTAATGTGACAGTTATAAATTATGTTAAGTTAGTTTTTAAAACATTTTTATTTCAAGTGGGTATTAATTTTTTTTATGAATTTGATAAATGTTAATTCATATTAAATGCATTTGGCTAATTATATAATAACTATCAATGATTAAATAATAATTATCCGTAATTAGGTTTATATTAAATATTTAAATATTAAAAAAATATTCTTTTAATATCATTATTTAATAAAAGAGAGAAGTAGGAAAAACATGGTGAATATGCACCAGAAAATGACACGTGTCCTCTATTATTTTTATTTATTAGTATAGATAGATTAAATAAACTTTTTATATTATATAAATAGGAGTAAATTACATATCATGTCCTTTACGTATATAGCCACTTGCAAGTTATGGTCTTAATCTTCATTAAGTACACAAGACGTCCTTTAAGTAATAAGTTTGTAACAAAATACGTCTTTTCACTGATTGTCGTTAGATTGTCCGTTAAATCCACATGAGGGTATTTTTGTCTTTTACCTAAAAGGAACATTGATGTAATTTCTAAAAAGAAAAGTCAATATAAAATGTGTAACACCAAAAAATTCAAACCGATTTAAACTTTTTAAAACGACGCGGAAGCGGTCTCAGTTACAACATTAACGACAACCATAACATTAAGTTTTACAAACACAAGTTTAAGACTCCAAATTCCCAAAAAAAAAAGAAGTCAAACGTATTTTAACAATCCACAAGTTAATTAACGACTAACAAGTTTGTAAAACCCCACCACGAGAAGTGTGTAGCAAACAACACCCGACTTTATTATGAGAATCCAAATCCACGCGAAGCGAGACCCGAGACCACACCGGAGCTTTACCTACAAGAAAACACACACAATTCACCATTAGTAATGATATAAAACTCCCAAATGAGCCCCCCCAAGCTCTTACAACAACAACCGACCCCAAACGACAAATTTCTACTTTGAGCGTAAATAGAGTCGTAAACATACTACTTTGGGCGTAAAATACTCCGGGGTGGAGTAAATTACTCCAGCCCGTCGTAAATTACTCCGTTCCAAAATCAGCCAAATTGCTTTTAAAATTTTCAGCCTTTTCCAACCTACCGACCGACCCGTTTGCATCTTTGTGCAAGTAAACGACTATAGACATGTATTTAAGACACCATACAAGTTCTACCACATCTACTAACATCAATTTGTTATTTTAGACACGAGAACCACTTCTCATTTTCACTCATGGAGCATTTAACTCCAAAACCACCCACCTTTTTGCACTTTTGTGCAGAAAACGAATTTAGACATGTATTTAAGACACCATACAAGTCCTAACATTTTATCAACTATTATCTAAACATTTTCACATGTCTAATGCGAGAACCACAACTCGCTTTTTCTACATGGAGTATTTGACTCCATGCCCACCCATGAAGTATTTGACTTCATGTCACATGTGAAGTATTTGACTTCACCACCACCCGTGAAATATTTGATTCCATGTCACCCATGAAGTATTAAACTTCAAGAATCCATGTTTTATTTTGACTCACTACCACATTAAGTCAAATACACTTTTACCAAATATTAGATTGACCTTTTACCACATTAAGTCAAATAACACTAATACCACATATTAGATTGACTCTTTACCACATAAAGTCAAATAACACTAATTCACATATTAGTTTGACTTTTTTACCACCTAAAGTCAAATTACACTAATTTCACCACATTTTATTGTTTTAGTTTGACTATATACCACATAATCAACTACTCCAATTTCAAACTACATTATTCATACAAGTTTGACTTTTACCACATAAGTCATTACGCCAATTTCAAACCACATTATGCATACAAGTTTGACTTTTACCATACAAGTCAATACATCAAAATTTAAACCACACTATGCATACTACTTTGACTTTTACCACATAAGTCAATACACCAATTTCAAACCATAGTATGCAATCAAGTTTGACTTTTACCACACAAGTCAATACACCAAAATTTATCACATTTGCACATTCAAGTTTGACTATTAACCATATAGTCTAATTACACCTTTTTACCACATTTGCACATTCAAGTTTGACTATTAACCACATAGTCTAATTACATCTTTTTTTAATCACATTTGCACATTTAAGTTTGACTATTAACCACATAGTCTAATTACACCAATTTCAACATAATAGTTTGACCCTATACCACTAAAGTCAAATTACACTAACTTTACCATTATCCACAATGGTTTGACTTACACCACATTAAGTAAATTTAATCCAATTCCACCACATACTACATTCAAGTTTGACTAATAACCACATAGTCAAAATCAACATACAACATGTAAATAGAATTTAACACATAATCTACTTACATGTAACTACTTATCTACTACTAAGTAAGTGCAAGGCACTTACCTTTGCCAATGAAGATCCCAACTGGTCTTCAAAGCTAACACATTTAACGCCTTGATCACCTAAACAATCCACATGTTTAAGTAATCTAACTTACTCCAAAAACATTCATCTAATGTAATTTAACACCCACTAAAGATCTTATGATCTTCACCATTATCCACAATGGTTTGATTAGCTTCAAACAAGCTTTTGACCTTTCTTGATTGTTAATCAACCCATTTTGACCTGTTAAGGTTTTATCCAATTTCACCCAATTCTCCAAGGTTTTTGAATCATCAAATTGGTTGAGGGTTTTTACTAAAAATTGTGTTTATTAACACCATAAACACTTATTAACCACCAAATCATCATTTAACCTCATCAATTTGAAAACCCCTAATTTTCACCTCAAGAACCCTAATTTTAAAATCTTTAATTTGGTGAAATTGACAAGAATTGGTTGAACCTCTAGCTTTAGAAATGCAAGATTATCAATCATACTCAACAATAAATCCACTACAACCCCCAATTTTTGTCAATTAGGGTTCAACAACCCAATATCCATCAAGAACAAGAACATGCAGGATTTAAGAGATGAAGAAGACACTTATTTGTTGATTAGAAAGGATTGTGTTAGGGCAACAATTCCAAATCAAGCATGCAATCATCTGATCATGAGTTCTTGATATTTCCCTCTTATCCTCTCTAACTTGCGACACACACACATATCTGATGAAGTGTGTGTCACCACCCCCAAATACACCCTCAATCAAGTTTAAGCAAAATACAAGACTGGTCCTTGTATTTCCAAAATTGACTCCTTCCAATTTTTGATAAATCCACCATTTAAAGTATCACCTCCAACTTTCTATTTATTTAAAAACACCCCCTACAATATAATTTAATATATTATAGGGCAAACCCGAAAGTTGATTCGTTACAAAATGTTAAGTGACCAATTTGTAATAAAACAATAAACCTTTAATTTGAAAACTAAATTTTTTTTATAAGAAATATTAAACCCCATTCTTCTTCCTTAGTTTCAATCGAAGCCCAGATCTTCATTTTCAGAAAAATCCAACATATAGAGAACCGCCATCGAAAACCCAACATCGAAACCTGATTTAAACAAATCTGGAGGTAAAATAAAATCAATCTTGAAAAATGCTTCATACATAAATAGTCATTTTAGCTAAAAAAAAAAAAGGCATAAATACCTGTACTGCACATGACTAGACTTAACGTACAAATCTAACGATGGTTAATGAAAAAGACATAATTTATTACAAACTCATTACTTAAAGAACGTCATGTGTACTTAGTGAAGATTAAGAACACAACTTGCAATTGGGTATATACTTAAAGGACAACATCTGTAATTTACTCAATAAACAATAAACCCGTTTATAATCGTGAGGCTAATCAAGCTTGGGCTCGATCTCTTTTATAAATAAACTTCAATTTAACCACCAGCAACATCAATTTAGACTCCCGCACGATCTTAAACTCATTTAAGTTTGATCTGGTTCAAGTTTTTAACAAATTAACCACAAATAGTTCACCAACATCCCCAAGACTTCATTTTCAAACCTAAACTTCACACAATTATTACTACACTTAAAGAGAAGTGCCACCGACCTCTTTTCTCCATCGACTTTGGTAAAATGGCAAACTCATCCCAACTTTGTAAAATATCACTTTGACCCCCCTCAAGTTTCTAAAATTTCGGGTTTACCCTTGTAGCATATATAATCTGGGTTTTTTCTCAATAACTCTCGTTCGTTTTTTTTTTTCTTGACGTCCCGGTAGAGGTGCATAAACCGGTTTTTCGGATCCGGACCGGTTCGGTCAACGATGGTCAACGGTCGGATCCATTGGAACCGGTTCCGGATCGGATCCGGTTAAGGGAGCGGAGAATTGGAACCTATTGGGACCGGACCGGATTTATGGAACCGGACCGGACAAAAAAACCGGTTCCGCCGGATTTTTTTTTTTTAAAAAAAATTTAAAAATTAACAAAGATACACTATAAAATACATGTTTTATTTATTTTTTAGCTTTTTTAAGTGATTTAACAATTGTTCATACAAAAAAATTACAAAAAACATAATTGAATCACAAAATATATATTATTTATTATGACTCATTATTCGTCGTCTACTCGTCTTAGTCTTCGTAACATCGGTTTTCAATCTTTTTCGCTTGAGATACGTTGGGCTTCATCATAAGCTTGTTCTTCGTCAGAAAGTGGATTCGCCGCCCCTTGTTCTACTTCGAATTCATGTATTTCTTGTTCAATGTCAAGCTCGCCTTCTAGTTTTGCAACATGTTGTACACGTTCGGCGGCATCCAAATGGTCCTTCAAGCAAATACACATATCCATAGATTCCGGTGTAAGCCTCGTTCTTCGAATAGATAAAACTCTGCCACTAAGAGAAAAAGCAGATTCCGAAGCTACCGTGGAAGCTTGGACGGTTAGTAGGTCACGGGCCATTGCGGCTAGAACGGGATATTGGGATTCCCTTCCTTGCCACCAACTCAAGATATCAAAGTTTTCAAACTCTTCGGATCTTAGAGTTGAAATAAAGTCGGTTGCTTGATATCTCCCAAGCTCGCTACTTGGTGTGCTTCCACGAGCTCGTTTAGTATTTTTGTTTCTTAAAGTGTTAAATAAATTTAGCATTGGGTTCCTTGAACTACTAGAACTTGAACCCGAACCCATTGATTCACGTATGTTTGATGGATCACCACTTCCACCATATTTGCGTAAATAATAATCAAACATATTATTAAAAGTCGAATTGAAATCCCTTATTGCATTTGATTCAAAATTTGGGTCTTCCTCGAACATATTTAAATCATCCGATATTGATCCAATTAATGTTTCAACACCGGTTACATTAATCGTTGGGTTTAAGGCGGCCGAACATGTAACAACGGCCGGCATTTCCGAAAAATATTTTTTAAATTTAGCTTTCATAGGTTTTACCATTTTTTTCAAAAATAGGGCCGTGATATTCAAACTCTTTTAATTTATTACATATTAAGTATAATTGTTGAAGTATTAGCGAAGACGTGGGATAATAAACTCTCGATAAACATGTAGTTGCATTTTTAAAAACCTCAAACAAATTAGTCAGTTTCTCGATCATATCCCAACTTATATTATCAAATTTTTGTGAATAACGTTTCTTTTGTACAAGTTCATCATGGGAATGTTTTAAAGTAACTCTTTGCCTTAAGGCCGATTCAAACATTTTTCATGTCGAGTTCCATCTAGTAGGTACGTCCCAATTCGGACCTAAAAAGATGGAATCCGTTTGTTGGCACAAGTTTCTATAGTTTATATATCTTTTTTTGCTTGTGCTAAAAACTTCACGTAACATCACTTTAAAATTTTCTTTTACGTCTCTTATTTCTTGGACGTTTAGACCGTCTTGCACAACCAAGTTAATGATGTGTGCAACACATCGACTATGAAAGAAAACACCGTTACAAGGCGGTTCATATTTTATTTTTAATTTTTCCACCGCGTTTGTGTTATTTGAAGCGTTATCAAAAGATATTGCAAATATTTTTGGTTGAATTTTATAAGTTTGAATGACCGAGTCTAAAATATAAAATAAGTTTTCACCGGTATGTGGATATCCAAAATAATCAAACGCAATCGTACGCTTCATCATTTGCCACGACTCCGGTTGAACCCAATGTGCGGTAACGCAAAGGTACGATTCGGGTAAACCATGTGGAGTGGACCAAACGTCTGTTGTTAAGTTAATGCCGGTATTTAAATTTTCAAAACCTAAAATTAATTCTTTTTTAGCTCTTTTCCACATTTTTAAACAATCTCTTCTCAAAGTAGAACGACTTACATTTGTGTAACTCGGTTGAAGCGTCTCTTGTATCATCCTCGTCAAGCGCGGATTATCAAAATGATCAAAAAACAAGCCTTCTTGAATGACGAAATGTGTCATTCTCTCACGAACTCTCTCGACATTGTATTGCCAAACTACTCCATCTCTACCAATTTGAGTTTGATCTTCACCTTTAGTGTGTTTTGCGTGACTACCAATATGTTTCCTCAAAGTGTTATTTCCCGCAGCACCCAAAATTTTACCACAACGTTTGCAACGAGCCTTTTGCGAACCGTTCGACATTTCGCATAAATCGAAATAAGCCCATATCTCTTGGTTTCGGGAGCAAGGAAGTATTGTCACCACCGTGACATCGTTAGTAGAACCACCAACCGAATTTTGAGTGCTTGCGGAAACGGAAGCCATGAGAGCGTTTTTTTTTTGCGTAAAGCGAGCGTTTTGATAACGTTTTTGAGTTTTGAGAGCTAGAATGTTGTGGTGAACTAACCCATACACCCAATACCTATTTATACTAAGTTTCAAGCCTCAAAAACCAAAAAACAAAAACAAAAAACGGCCATATTAACGGCTATATAGCCTTTTTTTAACCCAACGGCTAGAACCAGTTCTATTTTGTCCGAAAAAAACCGGTTCCAAAATGTCCGATTTTTGTCCGATTTTTATCCGGTCCGTCAAAAACTCCTAAACTGGTTCTGGATCCACCGGTTCTGAAAAAATCCGGAACGGTTCCAAAAAAACCGGTTCTAGCCGGATCCGGTTTCGAATAATCCATCGGATCGGATTCGGATCCGGTTCTTTTGAGCACCTCTACGTCCCGGTATAAGTTTCGTTAAAAACGGAGTTGTATTCAAAATAAGGTATTTTTTAGGTGTCGTGGGTTATATCGACTGACGGTAACGTGTTGGTACCGTGAAGAATGAGACCGACACTGACTGAAAAACATCGGTACTGTTATATAACTGTCCTTTATCTATGTTTCGATCTCTACAATCGAGTCGCTATAACTTTATACGTTTCTTCTATGTACTTAACCATGTTTCATTTTGTGTTTAGCCACCTTAATGCCACCGTGTCAAACGTTTAATGTCCGTCTCCCACCGCAATACGTGAGGACCTTTCGCCGTGGAGCGTCGGGCTAATTTTCTCGTTTGTATTAAACACTCTACATGACAATGCTTCATATCCATAGACGGCTTGCGTGTACACATCAACAATCTCAAGGCCCTTAAATGCAATATTCCACCTCACCTTTTTGTAAGCCAAGCAAAACAACCCCGTGTGCCTATCTCCACCAAATACATCAAAATCAAACAAATTGTTGAAAAATCTCGACTGAAACAAACACCTCTTTATAATGAATGTTCTTCGCTCAAATTTGGGAAACAAATTCCCACAACCTTCGTGTTTCAACAACAATTTTATAAAACCCCATGTGAAATTCTTGGTTTCCTTCCATAATCCCAATTGCCCTAAATCAAGACCCCATTTGTTGTCTCTCAAATTGCGACCAGAAAACCCAATTTTCTAACGAGATGGATAACAACGGCAACTGGGTGCCGATTGAATCGGAGGGGGATGGGAAGTATGCCAAGGAATTGGAGGTTGCTGTGAAAGCTGTTCATGTTGCTTGTATGCTTTGCCAGAAAGTTCAGCAAGATTTGATTTTTAATGGAGATCAAGAAAATGTTCAATCTAAAGATGATAATTCCCCTGTCACAATTGCTGGTAATTTCACACTCAATTGCAAAATTTACTTTTTTTAATTTTTGATACAATGAACACTGTTTTTGTGTATAATTAAGTTTTTGGTTGGTTAGTGTATAATTAGGGGTGTAACAAGCAGCGTTAAGCCTGAGCCCGGCTTGTTTAGAGCTCTATTTCCGACTCTCGAGCTTAGTATCTGACTCTCGAGCTTAGTTCGTGAGTAGTTTTTGAAGCTAGCGCTCTTACGAATAGCGTATGGAATCAACAATTTTTTATTGTTATTTCGAGTAATTTTTTATCCAATTTTAACAACTCATTTGTTAGTTGTTATTTGTTAATTATTTTATTTATTTATATTTATAAATATAGTTTTTATATATAATATAATATACATATATATCATTTAATTAATTTTATCATAATTTTATATATAATTATTATTATGTAAATATATATTTAATACTTTTTAACTAGAAATTATATAAATAAAAGACTCGCTTAATGAGGCTCGTGAACCTAAGCCCGTATGAAGCTCAGGCTCGAGCTTATTTAAGCTAGGCTCGGTTCGATTTTTTAATGAGCCGATCTAGAGTAGCTAGCTAACAAGCGGCTTGGCTAACTGGGTTGTACTAGAATTAAACGGGTCAGCTCATTTAAAACTAGAATTACAGAAAATCAGAAATTACAAAAATATATAATTTATGTGTTCAACCTGCCAACCCGTTTATGTTATGTTTAACCCCGTTGACAACTTTATTACAGCCCGTCAACCTGAACTGATTATCACCCTCTGAAATACTCCCTCTTTATTCAGTAAAAGAAATACTTTTTAGAGAGTACAATGAATGAGTTATATATTTTTTGTTATACCAATCCATAACACTTGTATTTCTCAAATTTTAACAACAGATTGGAGTGTGCAAGCAATAGTTAGTTGGATATTGTCCCAAGCATTTGGAACCGAAAATGTATCCATTGTTGCAGAAGAAGACATTGAATCCCTCTCAAAATCTGATGCGGTTAGCATCCTATCATCTGTTGTCAAAACCGTCAACGATGCCCTATCGTCTGCATCCCGTTTTGGCATCAAACCCCCGGTGACAAATCTTGAAACCACCCAAGTTCTCGAAGCCATTAGTCGGTGCAACTCCAGTGGTGGGCCCACAGGGAGATTTTGGGTCCTTGACCCGGTTGACGGGACACTAGGTTTTGTGCGTGGTGACCAGTACGCGATTGCTCTAGCACTAGTCGAAAACGGGGAAGTGGTCCTTGGGGTTCTCGGGTGCCGGAACTACCCGATGAATAAAGAGTGGTTAAATTACCAAAATGGGTATCGGAGGATTCTTTCAAGATTGACTAAACTGGACTCTGCGAGTTGGGACAGTAAAGGGTGTGTGCTTTATGCAAAGAAAGGTAGCAAGAAGGCGTGGATGCAACCGCTGCTAAATGGCGATAAAAGTGTCGCCTCGGCGAGGCAGATTAAGGTGTCGACTATCGATAATCCTGTTTTGGCTACGTTTTGTGAGCCGGTTGAGAAAGCAAACTCGAGCCACTTGTTCACGCAAGGGTTAGCTCATAGCGTCGGGCTGAGGTAACTTGTGAAATTCCTTAAATGCCCTTCTTTCAATGACAAAATATAGTATTGGAGTCGTTGCCAAGGGTAATTTTGACTAATTGCCCTCACATAATTATTTAAACAAGAACAAGAATGGTAAGCTCAGGTGTGTCAGCTTGGCGGGTTCAGGTAGAAATTGATGAACCCAGACACGACCCGTGTATTTATTCGTGTCAAAGACATAAACCATAACTCAAGCATATTTAAAATCATGTAACCTAGACATGACCCATTTAACCCTTTTAAAGTTTATCTAAAGGGGAAAAGCGGGTTGGCGGATTGTAAATGAGTTGTAATCAATTTATAACAGGCTGAACTTATAAATAATATATATATATTTTTAAAAATAATATAATCTTAAACGGGTTGACGGGTCAGACTGTTTACTTTTAGTACAACCCAAACACTACAAGTTTACTAAACGGGCCAAACCAAACACCACGTGTTTATTAATCATTATAAAAATTTGTAACGTGTTTAACTTATAAAAAATTATTTAAAAAAATAATATAATTTTAAACGGGTTGACGGGGTCAGACTATTTACTTTTAGTACAACCCAAACATGCCAGGTTTATTAAACGGGTTAGATAGGCCAAACCAAACACGACATGTTTATTAAACACGTCAGACTCGCCAACCAAAAACCCAAACAGACGTGTTTCGGGTCGTGTCAGGGATTGTAGCACCTAGGTAAACTTGCCAGATTAGTTAGAACTGCTCGACACTTAACTATACATATTTACCCCTGATCTG
Source organism: Smallanthus sonchifolius (assembly GCA_023525975.1). Lineage (NCBI taxonomy): Eukaryota > Viridiplantae > Streptophyta > Magnoliopsida > Asterales > Asteraceae > Smallanthus > Smallanthus sonchifolius. Next base: position 84,397,378 of record CM042036.1, read on the forward strand.
AAATCAAAACAAGCATATTATTAAACGGCAACGAGGGTATATTCGACAAATGACATGAAATATCACCACAGGAACCAACCATTACGAGTATACAGCATGGTGAAATACGCAGCCATTGCTCGTGGAGACGCAGAGATTTTCATGAAGTTTGCTAGAGCTGGTTATAAAGAGAAGATATGGGACCATGCTGCCGGAGTTGTCATCATTGAAGAAGCCGGCGGTATCGTTACTGACGCCGGCGGCAGGCCACTTGATTTTTCTAAAGGTATGTATTTGCAAGGGCTAGATCGTGGAATCATCGCCTGTGCAGGAGCCTCCTTACATGAAAAAATCATGAGCGCCGTTGATGCCAGCTGGAACTCTTCTAGCCTTTGATTCCGTTACATGTTTAATATCCACCGTTGGATTTTGTATTGTATATTTTTCAGTCTTTTGACGATAAATGAAGAGTGACAATATTTGTGAAATAATTATTACTTGGTTTTCCTTATTTGAATGATGATTAAAAAAAGAACAATATAACAGATTTACAAAGGCAAAAACTACCATATCTTTACCAACTCAGTATGCAAATCCAACCATAAATGTAACAAACCAAATCAACGTAAAAAACTACTCGTATACGACACTCGTATTGCAGGTCTCACCGGCCAGCCTTACGCCTCATCTCTGCAGCTTGGCCGGTCCCTCGGAAATACATGTAGACTTGCTGCATAACCACAAATATCATATCAAGTTATGGGTTCAAATGTTCAATTCTTAAGGTTCTTTAAAAAAAGTCAAATATTTGACTAAATAGTCAAAGATTTGATTCGACCCGTGCTACTAGAATACGAACCTGAATAACCCACAAGCTTAGTAGCGCCTCGAGACAGAATAGCCCGAACCCAAGAAAGTAGAAGATCTATGCACCATAACTATAGTTAATACAAGAACAATGAACTTCATATTGATAAAAAAACTGCGTGTAAACTCACCCCGACCAAAGCTTGATCGCCTACAAGATCAACGGCTGGTAGGATGCCTCTGTTCCAAGTTACAAAAAGGTGAAATTATGTAATGAGAGTAAATATTTTTAAAATTTTAAATAAAATACTTACGTGAGATTTTCCTTTGAAGACGATGGGAGGAGCGACTGCAGCAAAGATTACAAAGCCTATGTGCAACTGCAGGCGGAAAAATAACAAGAAACGATCAGAAGATGGTGGCAAAGTGCAAATGCAACGTTTTCTTTTCTTTAGATTTTGTATTTTTTTCATGTATTTTCCAAACATGACGGTTTAGTCGGCTTTGAAGCGATCATTCTTTTTGCATTTACATTTCTATAACAAGTCCAAAATCACTCATTACTTCAGAAAAGTAGTGTTTTTTTTTGCATTTTCGTAAGAACGATGATTAACTTGCAATGGGAAACAAACACGGTGGTTCGAAAAGTTAATCACACGAGAAGATCGACTTACCAAGTAAAATAGGAAGAACCAACCAAACCTAAACGCACTCTCATTCCTGCAAATGCAATTTTCAGAAAATACTTTATGTTAAATATAACTCGGTTTTCAGTAAAAGTTATATCAAAATGTATACAAAAAAACTAAACAAATATCAAAATGTAGACAAAAAAAAACTAAAAACTAAACAAATCAAATAAGCGCGTTACTTGAGTCGCGAGTCATTCAATATTTTTTATGGTAATAAAGATTTACCTAAAAGCGCGATAAAGTGGCCGGTCCACAAAACATAGGCAAGTGGAACTCCTAATATGAAGTAGATAATTGCAAGAAACCAGATCTTTGGGTCTGTAACAGAATGATAAAAACAAAACCATATTAGAATAGCTGAATGACAGTTTTACCCCATTGAGCAAGAAAATTAAAATACATAAATCTATGAAATTTGTATGCAAAAGAACACATACCCAAGTATGTTGTAAATGCAATATATGTAGATGAATCGGTATCTCATTTGCAATATCGTGATGAATGATTGGGAAAAACGATGGCCAGTTTTTCTCCTCGAGAACAATACCAGCTGAAACAGAAAGATGATTCCGTTAGTGGCTGAATCATAACGTATGGGACAAAGATGCAAAAGAAAGAAGTACCTCGAGCGGCTGCCTCCTCTTTTCGTCGTACTATCTGCAAACAGTTGCAATTTTATAAGTTACATTATGTATGGATAAATCTTTAATGTCATAATATATAATTTGCTTCTCTGGCTTGCAGCTCTCTCTCTTTCTTCTTTAAAGCCTTTAACAAGATCTCATTGTTATCAGTATTTGACACATAAAAAGATCATGAAATGAATAAAGTAATAAAATGTACAGAAGCAGAATCAAGAGGAATATCGGACCGAGCCATTCTTGTCATAGTAATCTGCTGGCTCATGAGGAAGAGGTGAAAGTCTAGAGGTTGGAGCAGAAGGAAGAAACGCAAACCACTTATAAATAAACAAGATCTCATGGTTAACTTGATGATTAAAGTGCAGCTAATTTTGGTTGGGTTGGGCTTACCGACGTGTAGAAAGAACCTCCAGTGTAATTTGTCGTGCTATTGCCCCCTGATCCTGATCATAGCAATACAAACAGAACTTGAAATTGTTGTATATATACCAAGCTAGATGATACAAAAAAATTTGACTATATATCAAAAAATGGACAGTGGCTACACAGGAAACTTGATTAGTAAAACTTTTCATTTAAGCAATATTCTTTATTTTCTTTCAAAATCTTGATATGAAATCCTCAGTTTGAGAAATTACATATTAAGATGAAATAAACATGGCTAACTCAAGAAAAAAAAACCTGATGGCCTGATCTAGGGGTGGCAATTATGACCCGTTTATTAAGAAATGGGTTGATTATTAAGCTGTGGCAGTTATGACCCGTTTATTGAGAAATGGGCAGATTTGGGTAAAGCAATTCTGCTTATGTGTCAATTTTGATCTACTAAAATTATTTAGCGGGTCAATTTGGGCCAACTCAGGTCATACAACGGATCAATTTGGTTCGCTATAGTAAAATTTGCCAACTTAAGACTGGTCCGAATAGGCGAGCACCACCGGCACCATTGTGTGTCGCAACTACCTCCGCCACAGCTGCCATCCGTCTCCACTAGTCGCATAAAAGCAAATATAGTTGGTAAACCATTTTGATGCTTTTTTTTTTAAAACGATGGTAAACCCATTTTGGTCAGAACCATTTTAAATTAATACTTTTTAAAACAACCCGTTTTGACCCGAACCCATTTGGATCAGAACCTGTTTTGCCCCAACCCAGTTTCACCCGTACAGTTTTGACCCGTTACCTGACCCAACCCAACCCAACCCAACCCGCCCGTTTTGCCAGGCTTGGTATGATGTGTAATATATTTTAAGGTTGAAGCAAAAAAAATATAGTTATGAAGAATTTTGTTGATCATGGGAAACAAGGAATCATTCTTAGAAATCTGCAGCTACAAACATCATAATTCAAGGGAACGATTCAAACGAAAAGAAAGCTACTTCGATCGATCGTAAACGAAGGTCAATCATGAAGCATAATTAACTGCTGATTAGATAAAACAGATCCTGTTTTAAAGCTTAAACAGTATGCTCTAGTCAAATAAAAACATAATAATTAGATGAGACTTTACGATCAATCTGAAAATAACTTACAGCGAAGGGATTAACGTCATCCCATTCGTCAAAGGGATTAGGATCATAACGACCAGCCATCAGCACCAAATTATGGCGGGATAAGATGAGATAGAAACTTAGAGGATCTGTGAATTAACACAATAAAGAAAAACAGTTGGAAAATTGAGAGAGAGAGAGAATTTACAAAGTTAGGCGTGTTAAAGTTGGTTGAAATACGAGAGATAGACGACGAATTGTCTGCGTCGATGTGGTCAGCAGACGCCATGAATATTCATACTTTTTTGCTTTAAAATTATAAAAATCTTTCTTATTTTATTATTTGTAACACAAAGCAATTTTATTTAAATAATACGGAAATGTTTCGGTTACTATTTGTGTTAAAAGGGATTAACTTTAATCCGGATACATTTAAATAATGTTGTAACCCGAAACTCATTTATTTAAACGAATAAAGCATGTTAGCATGTTGTAATCAAGTTGTAAACGTGTTAAACAGGTTGACGGATTGTAATAAATGGATTAAACTGGTCTCGTATACAGGTTGAAGATTTAACATGTGAAATTAACATGTTGACATGTTTAATTATACGAGCTAAACATGTCAACCCGAACACAACCTGTATATTCTTGCATACATTAAAAATATTCGTTTATCTATCAAAATATGATTGAACTCGATTCAATGTTTTTGTATCAAATTCAGAGACTTGCTTACAACCCGGTTTGAAGTCAATGTTTGAATCGTTCAACAACTCCATTCCAAATATCGTCAATGTATTAATATTCTATGTTAGATGACTATTATATTGGTTCTAGAATGGCATTAAACGTGGACAACAAAAATGAAAAATGTTTTCAATTTTGACTATGGGTGTGGGTTAGTTGGCCATTTTAGTCTTTTGGGAAAATGCAATAAGGTGCTTCAATTATCATTTAAGTTCTATCTGGACCCTGGGTTTCTTACAGTACTTTTTTTACAACCAAGTTTACTTACCATGTGAATTCAACCATGTAGGGACGAGATCGGTACCGTACCGGTACTGAAAATACCATGTACCGGTACGAATACCGTAACGAATCTATCGCTACGGTACCGGTACTCGTTACAAAATGCTCATCTCTAGATGGTATCAGTACCGAAAATACCGATACCGAATTTTTGGAAAATTGGGTACCGAATACCGTACCGAATCTATCAGTACGGTACCGGTACCGATACTCGGTACCAAATGCTCATCCCTACAACCATGTTAATTATGCGTCAATGCTTTTAGTTAGTTAAGTTTACAAGGCTTATTTAAAAAGGGGACCAGCTATAAGTTTAACTCTCGTTTGAGACTTAATAAAAGCAGGGGATGAAACTTTTTCTTCAAAGCAGATGGACGTATTTTATAAATAGACCAAATTATAATTTTTTTCCTTTATGTTTTCCAAAATTATGGAATGAGTCATTTAAAACTTTTACTTTCACTCATTGTCTTTTATTTGAAAAGTTCTCTTATTTCTTGTCCTTTTGACTAACTAGAGTTAAATATTTCTGTTAAGTAAAGACATTATTGTTTTTTTGTCATAAAGGACAATTCTTGTAATGTAAAGTTTACTTTACTTTTTTTTTCTTTTATTATTCATTTATTCTTTTTATAACTTTTATTTTATAGACTTTATTTAAAATTTTATTAGTTAATTAACTAACTTATTTATTTTATAAAGATATATATTTTTTATTTAGTTTATTTATTTTCGTTTGTTTGAATAAGTAATATACTTTTCTCACTTTTATTTTTAAGTTTTCTTAAAAAATTTATTAATTAATTAAGCAACTTATTTGTTTTATAAAAATAGATTTTTTTAATACTTTTATAATTTATTTGTTTTCTTTCTTATTAAGCTATTTAATTTTATCATGTTACAATTATATTTTTTTACACTACTTATTATATATTAGAGAGTTAGTACGAGTTTAAAGTTTATTTTGTAATCATACACTCAATCTTGAAATTTTATTAATTAATTAATCAACTTATTTATTTAATATATATATATATATTTATTTATTTATTTAACTTCCTTTATTTTCCGTTTCTTTAAAATTTTATTATTTGTTCGTGTTCGATCGTTTATTTTGTTAAAGTTAAACGAACGAAACGAATATGTTCAGTTTGTACTTGTTCAGTTCATTTACAAGTCTACGAATACCGAGTTAACAGTCACATGGTTGTCTCTATAACCCCTTCTAACGGATTTCTTTTACGTGATAGTTTTAGGTAAAATCCTAGAAAGGTAAGAGCCGGTTTGAATGGCCCCAATGTCCGACCTTGACAACCGAAAACCAACGCTTCACCCGTTTGGTTCACTCACTTAATTATATCTTAACCAATACACATAATACATTTATATCGAACTAGTTTACCAAGTTTCACTAATTAACAAATTTCTTAGTTAAAACCTATTGGTTAAAAATATGTTATGAACAAACGAGTATCCATTAAACACTAGCTTAGAACCCCGTGTAATACACACGAGATGAAAAATATCAATATATAAACTTCTTAAATCTTTATCTATATATTTTACAGGTGTAAAAATGTATTACATATAATAAGGATAGAAAATAAAATTCAAAATTTGTAAAAATTAATATATAATTGGGTTTTCATAATACGTTTATTACTATTTAATATAATTTGACTTTCATTTACTATTTGATTGAAAATAAAAATTAGATAATTAGATTTCAAAGTTTCTTATAATAAGGGATAATTTAAAATAAATGTGTTTTATTAGTATAATTAGTATTTTCTTTAAAAATATATTATTATTAAAAGATAGAGGTGTATTTAATAAGAGAGAGACGGGAAAAAATGATGAGAATGAATATGGAGGCGACACGTGGCATGAAAAAAACCTTTATTTATTAGATAGTATACATTTGCTCGACAGAAAACAAGGTCTGAAGGTTGAGTGTATGATTACAAAATAAACTTTAAACTTCTAGTCACTCTCTAATATATAAAAAATAGTATAAAGAAATATAATAATTGTAAAATGATAAAAGTAAATAGCTTAATAAAAGAAAGAAAATAAATAAATTATAAAAATATACATTTTATAAAATAAATAAGTTGCTTAATTAATTAATAAAAATTTAAAGAAACCTTTATAACAAAAGTGAGAAAAGTATATTACTTATTCAAACAAGCAAAAATAAATAAATAAAAAATGTATATATCTTCGTAAAATAAATAAGTTGGTTAATTAATTAATAAAATTTTAAATAAAATCTATAAAATAAAAGTGATTAAAAGAATAAATGAAGAATAAAAGAAAAAGAAAGAAAAAATAAATAAATAAAGTAAACTTTACATTACATAAATTGTCATTTAGGGTTAAAAGACAATAATGTCCTTGACTTAACAGAAATATTTAACTTCAGTTAGACAAAATGACAAGAAATGAGAGAACTATTTAAATAAATGACAGTGAGTGAAAGTAAAAGTTTTAAAGAACCCATTACATAATTTTAAAAAACATAAAAGACAAAAATTATAATTTAGATTTATAAATACTCAAAAGTTAAGAAAATTGGTGGTGTTTGGCGGCTAATTCTATTAGCACTATCAAAATGTTATTAGCGTCCTTCGATTTGTCTATTTATATTTACTTTTTCCATTTAATATTTTATATATGATTAAATTTTATAACTTTAAATACAGAGTAATGAATTATTTCCTTTGGTTTACATTTCGATATAAGTTTTAAAGTATTTTATACGATTTGTTTATATAATAGATATATATTGCAAGTCTAGTTATTGTTAGCATAATAAGTCTATTATGGACTTTATCCTATTTAGTGTGTAAGGCTTAGCCTATCTATTTAATGTTTGTTTTTTCTTCATTTGTAACCTAATCTTCACTTAAATAATATTGAGTCTCCATCTTTCTCTGTACATGTTTATTAGTTAACATGGTATCAGAGCTGACTCAATTCACGCTTGATTGAAAATTTTTTGTTGTCGCTTCTGCTCCGTTGTTGATTCGTTCGTTGTTTGGTTTGTTTGCTGTTGAAGGGTTATTTGTTCTCTGTTGAAGGGTTATTTGTTCGCTGTTGAAGGGTTATTTGTTGTTGTCTCGTTGTTGCTGCTCTTGCTAGCTTGTTGATTTGTTGTCTTCGTGTTCGTCACCTTCACATTTGTCTTGTTACTGAATCTGCGTCGCCGTCATCGAAACTAGGTAACCCTAAATTTATTTGCTGTAGAAACTACCTGCCCAAAACTAGCTGCCCGAAACTACTCTTCTGCTTTATTCTGTTGTCGTTCTGTTTTGATAATATGGCTGGGAAAGATGACTCTTTTCAGTCCATTAGTACTTGTCTGGATGGTAAAAACTACGCCTACTGGAGTTGCATGATGAAAAACTTTCTTCGAGGGAAAAATATGTGGGGTTATGTCACAGGTACTAAGGGAAAGCCTACTGATAAGTCTAAGGCTGCTGAATATGCCTTAGCTCTCGATACATGGGAAACGGATAACTCTAAAGTTATCACTTGGATCAACAAATATGTAGGTCAGTCCATTGGTATTCAGTTGGCTAAGTATGATACAGCTAAGAAAGTTTGGGGTCATTTGGAAAGGCTATATACTCAGTCTAATTTTGCCAAGCAGTATCAGTTGGAGTTTGATATCCATGCTCTTCAACAGAATGAGATGAGCATTCAAGACTTCTATGGAGCTATGTCGGATTTATGGGATCAATTGGCACTTACGGAATCTGCAGCACTGAAGATGTTTAAACCTTATATTGATCGAAGGGAGGAACAACATTTGGTACAATTCTTGATGGCATTACGTTCCAATTTTGAAGGACTGCGTGGAACGATTCTTCATCGTTCCCCTCTTCCAACAGTTGATTCAGTTGTTCATGAGTTGATTGCAGAGGAAACTCGGTTAAAATCTCAGGTTGATAAGGGTCCTAAAGTAACTACTATTGCAGTTGTGTTTGTCGTTCCCCTAATCAGTCTAGACAAGGTGCTAAAGTTGCTTTTGATGAATGTGCATTCTGCATAGGGGAAAAATCATTGGAAGTCTCAATGTCCGTTATTACTTAGCAGAAGGAATCCTAACTTGCAGAAGCCCCCACAACAAAACAGATCAGGTGGATAATTTTCGTCTTGCTCATCTACTTCTGCTGGTTCATCTGGTCCATCTTCATGGACATTTAAACCTCCTCAGTTTACTGTTGCTGCTACACCACCATCCGTAGAAACTTCTAAACCACCATCTGCTCTGGATCCGCAGGTCTTTGAACAATTTAGACAGTTTCTTGCCGCCAACCCTACCGCCATGTTTGCTGCGGGACTATCTTCATCTGGTACCTCGGGTATTTCGTCATCATTATGGATTTTGGATTCTGGTGCCTCACATCATATGTCTCCCTATCTGTCTTCTTTTCTTTCTTTGTCTCATGTCTCTCCCATTTCTGTAATGTCTGATAGTGCTACATCTATGTCGGTAAAGGGTGTTGACTCTGTGTCTACCTCTCATGTGTCTCTCAATGATGTCTATTATATTCCGAAGCTTGCCTTAAATCTTGCTTCAGTCAGTCAGTTGTGTAAGTCTGGAATTTGGGTTTCTTTTGTGACTCTGTTTGTGTTGTGCAGGATCAACACACTCAGAGGGTGATTTGGATCGGCCGTAGGGTGGGAGATTTATATGTCTTAGAAGAACTCAAAGTGCATGCACCTGGTGTTGCTGCCTCTAGTGTTGATTTATCTTCTTTTCGTTTAAGTCCTTTGTCGTCTGAATTTTATATTTGGCATTCTCGTTTGGGACATGTGTCCGCATCTCGTTTAAAATTTTTGGTTTCCACGGGTGTTTTTCACACTTTTGATATTTCTGATTGTAACTAGCTAAATTTTCTGCTTTACCTTTTGATAAAAGTATTTCTCATTCTGTTGCACCTATTGATATTGTTCATTCTGATGTGTGGGGACCATCACCGGTATCCACTAAGGATGGTTCACGTTATTATGTTTCCTTTATCGATGATTACACTCGTTATACCTGGGTGTACCTTATGAAACGTAGATCTGAGTTCTTTGACATTTAAAAACATTTAGGGCTTATGTTCAAACGCAACATTCGGCTATGATAAAGTGCTTCAGGTGTGACTTAGGGGGTGAATACACCTCTAATGATTTTACTCTGTTGCTTGCATCAAATGGTACCATACATGAATCGTCTTGTACTGACACCCCTCAATAGAATGGTGTTGCTGAAAGGAAACATCTCCATCTTATGGAAATCGCTCGCTCATTCCTTTTATCCGCTTGAGGTACATTGTCTTTTGGGTAGAAGCACTCCTGACCACCCAACATGTGATTAGTAGGATCCATACTTCTCACAATGATGGGATGTCTCCATTTGAAAGTCTTTTCGGTGAAAGCCCAAATTATGGTGATTTACGGGGTTTTGGATGTACTTGCTATGCTCTTCGTCCTCATGTTGAACGAGAAAAATTGACAAATAAGTCAGCCTTATGTGTTTTCTTAGGATATGGCACGGGACAAAAAAGATATCGTTGTTTTGATCCTGTAAGTCAAAAGTTATATGTATCAAGACATGTTACATTTTTTGAACATATTCCCTTCTATTCGATTCCAACTAAGTCACATGATGTTACAAAGTCAGATTTTCAGAACATTGATCATTTTGCTAGCAACATTGATGTCTCAACCTCTTATGTTCCAGATTCGTATGTTGATCCTAATATGCCTACTCTAGATACATCTGTTGCACATGATGTGCCAGCTCATGAACCATCCACGTCATCCGGTACTACTGCTGATCCTACGCCAGTTGAAACTAGAAACCCTCCACCTCCGAGAAAGTCTACTCGTGAATGTAAGTCTACTCAACTACCAGACTTTGCATACTCTGCCTACTCTGCTTCATTTAGTTCATTTATCGCGAGCATTCATCATCTGTCTGAACCAGAATCATATAGAGAGGCTGTCTCTAACCCTCTATGGCAGAATGCTATGGCCGAAGAGCTCACAGCTATTCATCAGACTCGCACATGGGATTTTGTTCCACTACCACTAGGTAAACATAAGGTTGGTTGTCTTTGGGTGTATAAGATTAAAACGAAGTCTGATGGCTCTGTTGAATGATACAAATCCAGACTTGTGGCAAAAGGATATTCGCAAACGTATGGTATGGATTATGAGGAGATCTTTGCCCTAGTGGCAAAAAAGACGACAGTTCGTACTTTAATAGTTGTTACGTTCGTTCGTCAGTGGAAGATCTGTCAAATGGATGTAAAAAAATGCCTTTCTGAATGGTGATCTTCATGAGGAGGTTTACATGACTCCACCTCCGGGAATAGCTCATCAGTCCGGTGAAGTCTGTCGGCTTCGAAAAGCTCTATATGGGCTCAAACAGGCTCCTCGTGCCTGGTTTGAAAAATTCTCTACAGTCATCACTTCCCTTGGTTTTCTTCCTAGCAATCATGATTCAGCATTATTTGTTCGATGTACAAATGCTGGATGCATTCTCTTGTCTTTATATGTGGATGATATGATTATTACAGGCGATGATTATGATAGCATTGAGTCTTTGAAACGTGACTTGGCTCACCGTTTTGCTATGAAAGATTTGGGATTATTACGGTATTTTTTGGGGATTGAGGTAGCTCAATATAAAAAGGGGTATCTTCTCTCTCAGACGAAGTATATTTCTAATATGTTTCAACGTGCGAGACTCTTTGATAACGGAATTGCAGACACTCCTATTGAAACCAACACGCGTTACTCTCCCACTGATGGTGTTCCTCTATCTGATCTAACCCTATATCGTACCATTGTTGGCAGTTTGATTTATCTTACAATTACTCGCCCTGATATCGCTCATGTTGTTCATGTGGTTAGCCAGTTTGTTACCGCTCCTACTTATGTTCACTAGGGAGCTGTTCTTCGTATTTTGAGATATCTTCGTGGCACTCAGTTTCAAAGTCTTCTGTTCCCCTATACATCTTCTCTGGAATTACGTGCCTATAGTGATGCTGATTGGATAGTGATCCTAATGATCGTAAATACACTATCGGTTTCTGTATTTTCCTTGGTGATTCCTTAATCTCATGGAAAAGCAAGGAACAAGATGTTGTTTCTAGGTCCTCCAATGAAGCTAAATATCGTGATATGACTGTGACTACATGTGAAATTGTTTGGTTACGATGGCTTCTGGCAGACATGGGGGTTGTCGTTTCCTCGTCTACCCCATTACATTGTGATAATCAAAGTGCTATGCAGATCGTCAAGAACTCTGTCTTTAATGAACGGACAAAACATATTGAGATAGATTGTCATTTTACTCATCATCATCTTCAGCTCGGGACCATCTCGCTTCCTTTTGTTCCATCAGTCTTGCAGATTGCAAATGTTTTCACCAAGGCTCAATCGACATCTCGGATTCGTTTTTTGTGTGACAAACTCTCAATGTTTATTGTTGTTGCATTGTGAGTTTGAGGGGGGATGTTAGCATAATAAGTCTGTTATGGGCTTTATCCCATTTAGCTTGTAAGGCTTAGCCTACCTATTTAATGTTTGTTTTCTCTTCATTTGTAACATAATCTTCACTTTTGAGACTCCATCTTTCTCTGTACATGTTTATTAGTTAACAGTTATTTCTTATAAAAGATTATATATATATATATGGTTCTCACCTTCCATCAAACTTTGGTCCTTTTTACTGGTTAAAGATAAACAATATGTTAAATTCATATAAAATGATCATTATATCCCCTCTCTCTTTTAAAAAGTAACAAATTATAACACTATAACCCTTTACAGAATCGTCCTTTGAGGACGCTTAATCTCGAAAATGATTGCAAAACCGACCCCCAATAAGTAAACGGTTCATTTACGCAACTGATTCACTTAGACTAACAAAAACAGTCTTGCCTAAATTAGGGTGTGCAAAAAAAAACCGAAAACCAAACCATATTCGTAACCGAAAAAAACCAAACTGAATTGTGAATTCGGTTTTCGGTTCGGCTCCTAACCGTATCCAATTGTGAATTCGGTTTTCGGTTCGATTAACGGAGAACTAATACTTTAACTCATGTTTCCATTTTATGCAATACTAGAATACTATTGGAGAACTAATACGTGAAACCATATTCGTGTAAGAAATTTTTTGATGTTAAATAAAATTTAGAAAATTTTACATAGTTTATTTAAGAAAACTTTATAATAACATAATAAACAACAATTATGTAAAAGAATTGTATTTCTATTTAATATAACGGTTAAACAATTGAAGTTAAATGAAGACATACATTATCAGATGTATAAGAACTATATATTTTTGTTGATACTATACAATACATTGTTTAAAAGTATGAGAAATATAAAGTGATACACTGTCAATGGATATGGGAACTACCGAGCATTACATTACAAATTATTTGCATTATCTATCTTTCTAAGTAGATACTAACAGCATTTTACGTTGACATGTTTTTGATGGCCATTCATATTCGCATTATGTTAGGTTGACGACATCTAGAAGTTATTCTCAACTTATTAATTTAGTGACCGGTTTTAACAAAATAATGCAATATTGGTAGCACAGCAAGGCTTGAATGTAGGCATTGGTGGAAAACCAGAAATAAGCATTTTACAAAGTTGTTGTACCAATCTATTTTGACAAGATGCAACCCGTACTAAAGTGATTATTTTTTATCTCCTTTCCCAAAGCCACCATCTATCATAAAAACATGCATTACGAACAAGCACGATAGGTTACCAATATTGTAGCTTTATATTGTTATCATCATAAACTAGATTAATATGGTGAAAACGATATATGGACAACGTCCACCTAGCAAAATGCAAGAAGGTATGAACACTATTGACGATATAAAATATGTTTAATATGTACGATCCTTGGTAAATGATGGTTGCAAATTTGGAATGAGTTGTTAGACAATTTAGGATAACGTCTGGCCACCATTCCTCAATCTTTGTGTCATATATGTATAATAAGAATAGGAGATAGCAGTTAACATGTGATAAAACAAATGAGAAATGAGAAATGAGAGAAAAACATATCTTATTATTGAGTTCAAATCAATTATTATTATTATTATTATTATTTATATTAATTAGAACGACTGTATTTAAAAATTAAAATATATGGGATATAAAAGATAAAAAGTTTTAGATAAACGTTATTTTATTTTATTTTAGAAAAACATAGGAGTCTCTCTCTCATGTACTTGATTTTATAACATCTAGGGTTCCAGTTTCACTCCTCATCCAAAAGCAATGTCCCACCACCTCGCCGCCCACATCCCGGCTACCACCACGGCAGTTATTAACATTTATATCTGAGCAAATATTACAAATCGTCCTTCTATCTGTCTATTGAAAGATGTCTCCGGCGTATCAGCAGATGCCTGCTTTCAAGAGCTCCAATTCGTGGGCAAACGACTCTGCTTTCCGATTCGTACGCCCAAATCCGACCAACACTCGCAATCGGTATGTTTGAGATGTTTTGTATTCTTGTGTTGGAAGTTTTAATATGTTTGAGATGCTGTTATGGAAGCTAATTGTACTCTCTTGAAAGCGACTGGTTGATGAATTTAATGATTATTTCACATTACTATGTTTGAATCCTTTCATTTGATCATGTTCTTCTGTCACACATATTATACTATAAAACAGGGTGATCATAAATTGTACTAGATGACTCAATCTGAAGCAAGTCGGCGGGTTTGAGATTTATACGGATTGGTGGAATATGCAATTACATATATGTATTATGAACCACCTTTAATATTTAAAAGTTTTAATATTTTGAAAAAAGTAAAATAATCGGTTCAAACCGCCAAAACATATTCATCAAACTGCTAAACTAAAAGGTTTGTCTGACCCATCCAACCCGAGCGGTTTGGTTTGTTGTTTCCTGAAACGGTATAAGGGGTTTGAGTGTTTGACCCAAAATATTCATTAAATGGCTGAATTGGACCGGGAACACCCCTGAATCGAAACTTGGCACATGCTTAGGGCCGTTCGAAACCGGCTTGTTTGTAAACGAGCCGAGCCTGAGCCAAGGTAAGCTCGGCTCTTTAGCTCATTCATTTGGCTCGTTTAATTTAAAGCTCAATTTTTAATATATATGTGTGTGAGTGTCTACATGTATATATTATGTGTGTTAAAAATATTATTTTTTGTTTCTTTATGTATCAACATGTGTAAAAATTACAAAATTTAAAAATAAATGAGCTGGCTCGAGCTCAACATTTCAGCTCGTTTATGTTGGCCCAGATCGTATATCACATACGAAATATTTTGTGGAAACTACCACGAATCTTTTCAATATTATTAAGAACAAAACCACACCGAATACAATACCCTAACTTCTCTATTTATACTAAATACAACCTTTGCGAACCAAGTTAACTTAACTTACAAGATTTCTAATCTAACAAGGAAACTACTCTCGTAATTTAATCCTTACCAAATAAAAATTCCATACCATAAACTAAACCAATAAACCGTCCCAAACAAAAAACTCTAAACATCCGGTTCCTTTTCTTGCACTCCAAACCTCTTCTTTCTTGACCCATCAACTTAAAATCCGATCAGAACTTGAGCCCCAAGTCTTGACCCATATGACCCTGTTTCACATGTGAATATAAATCAAGATTAAACTTCCAACAGTTTAACTTCGAGCCCGAGCCTGAGCCCAACCTGGCTTGGCTCGGCTCGTTTACAGCCCTACAAATGCCAAGATAATAATACCCGAAGAAGCTAACTCACCGACACTTGTTCAACACTTTGTTAGTCTTTTTGAATTTTGACTATTAACGACTTGTTTCTTGGTTAAATTTTGACTATTTAACAGGACTGCAAGATGGATATCCCCAAGAGCAGCTGTAATCCCCAATTTTCATCTACCAATGCGTAGTTTTGAAGTTAAAAACAGGTATCCATGCCTTCAAAATTAGTGTTCAAATTTCTTTTTGATTATGATATTGTAATTTCACATCCCTTTGCTATGTTATCAGGACCTCTACTGATGAAATTAAGTCACTTAGATTAATAACTGCGATTAAGACTCCATACTTACCAGATGGGAGGTTTGATCTAGAGGCTTATGATGCCCTGGTGCATATGCAGATTGAAAATGGTGCTGATGGTGTCATTGTTGGCGGCACCACCGGTGAAGGCCAGTTAATGAGTTGGGATGAACACATTATGCTCATTGGTCACACCATCAATTGCTTTGGCACATCAATTAAGGTCAAAACACAATTTCCTTGTTTTTCACTCTTGTTACATGAGCTTAAATGCTGAGGTTGAGCTCGGCTTGGAAAAAGCTCAAGACAACTTGTGGCTCGACTGCACGTGTATTTTCAAACTTTTTTATATTTTTTTATCTTTTACACATACAGTGTTGTAAAAATCGCGCCTAGGCGCCGATTATTCGCTAGGCGCTCGGTTAAGGAGGAAAATTGACCTAGTCGGTCCAAAAATCGCTAGGCGGGCCTAGGCGGCCAGATTCCGGCGAAAATTTCGGCAAAAACCTGAAATTTTCGGCCAAATTCTGGCGAAAACCTTGGATTTTCCAGCCAAACCCTTCAAATTCCAACCAAATATGTGTATAAATATTTACAAATGAACATTTTTATAAAAATTACGTATAAAAATGTGTATATATATAAAAAACTGAAAATTACATATAAAAATTCCAATCCGATTAATCCCGCCTAGCGCCTAGCGATTTTTACAACCATGTACACATATCGATATATAGACTTGTTTATTTTTAAAAGTTTTTATATTTTGTATCTTTTACACATATTGATATATAAAAAAACAAAAACAATATTTTTAACACACACATAATGCACAATTTATAAACTACAAAATTTATGATATATATTAAAATTTTGGCTCTATTTAAACGAGCCAAACGAGCGAGCAAATGACCCAGCAAACGAGCGTGCTTACCTTGGCTCAAGCTTGGCTCGTTTACAACCAAGCCGATTTTGAGCGAGCCTCGAGCTTTTTGAACAACTCTACTTGTAATGGGTCAATTTGGGTTTGACCCGCCATCTCACCAAATCAGGTCATAGGAAACACCGGAAGTAACTCAACCCGAGAAGCAATCCACGCAACTGAACAAGGTTTTGCTGTTGGAATGCATGCTGCTCTTCACATCAACCCATACTACGGGAAAACGTCTCTAGAAGGCATGGTTTCTCACTTCAAATGCGTCCTCCCAATGGGCCCCACAGTCATCTACAATGTGCCATCCCGAACGGGCCAAGATATCCCACCAACTGTCATCCAATCTCTGGCTGAAAACACCACCAACTTAGCAGGTGTCAAAGAATGTGTAGGACATGAGAGAGTAGAAAACTACACCAAAAACAACATAACTGTCTGGAGCGGAAACGATGACGAGTGCCACGATTCAAGGTGGGAACACGGGGCGACAGGAGTAATTTCAGTTGCGAGTAATTTGGTTCCTGGGTTGATGCGAGAACTCATGTTTGAAGGTAAGAATCCATCCCTTAATGCAAAGCTTTTTCCTTTGATAAAATGGTTATTTTGTGAGCCCAACCCAATCGGGTTGAACACTGCACTGGCTCAACTCGGGGTTATAAGGCCCGTTTTTCGGTTACCCTACGTGCCCCTTTCTTTGGCCAAAAGGGTCGAGTTCGTCAATTTGGTTAAAGACATCGGGCGCGAGAATTTCATAGGAGACAAAGATGTTGAGGTTCTTGATGATGATGATTTTATCTTGGTGGGTCGGTATTAGTTATTAGTTAAGTTAATAATGGAGAGTTATAAATGGTTGTGATGTTTTACTAGATTTGCCAGTTACCGAGTTTAGGGTTTCAGACAAGATTTGTTATCCTTAACTTATTGCTTGTTTTGATAATTGTTTGCTGCAATCAATGTTTTTCTTGTTAGAAAATCAGGAAGTAGTAGTCATATTACAAAACATTTACATGCGAATTCATTGTCAGTTATCTACTTTCGGTCGCACATCTAATTTTATTTTAAAATTTTGTTATTATACATGCTAGGTCCTACGAGAGTGATACCCATGTTTTTTGTAAATCCTTATAATTATAATTGAGATATTTTAATGAATTCTTAAAAACAATCCTTAAACTTTAAGAGGGTGTTTGGGATTGAGTTTGAAAATGACTTATTAATTTTTTTAAAAAGCTAAGTCAAAAAAGTGTTTGGTACGGATAAAAGTCCTTTTTATTTTGGCTTTTTGATAAGTCTTAAAAAATTGTTTTTCAAAAGTCACAAATCCTGACTTTTTAAAACTCATTATGAGTTTTTGAACATAAAATTACCAATTTACCCACCCTTTACTATACACCCTTTACCCTATAATAAATATAAGGTAAACCAAATACTTTTTGAAACACCTTATTGACTTTTTCTATCACAAAAGCTAATCCAAACATTTTTTTTAAAAACTTCTTTTGAAAAAATTACAAGTCAATAAATATTTTTGACAAAAAACATTTTAACACACTCTATAGTGTTATATCATTGATGGAAGAGTTTTATGATATTTTGATCCAAATTCCAAAATAATTAAATTGGAATACCAACCAAATATAAATGTGATCATTATATAGTTATAATATCCTCATGACCTCATTACATGTCACAAAAAGAAGTATATAAATTATAATATCCTCATTACTTGTCATAAAAGAATATGTTATAGTCGATTACCAACTTTTGTTAAAAAAAAAACAAACGCATCCGGTAAATCCTACTTATACAAACTTTACATTGAAGATGTTCACGACTTGCGTTACGTTAGGTTGATAGCGTTTAGAAGTTTTCCGACTTATTAATTTAGCAACCGATTTTAACCAACTTTAGCACAACAGAGCTCGAATGTGAAACATGTACCAGAAAAAAGAGGTTTTGGTGATGGAATACTTAAAATAACCACTTTATTAGATTTTTGAACCAACTTATTTTGATAAGCTTATTTTTTAACCAACTTATTTTGATAAGCTACAAACTCCTATTAAAGTGATAATTCCCCTATATTTTTTAAGTTGTTTGCTAATTAATAAGGTGAAAACAACTTCTAAACATTTTAATTTACCAAAAGGCAAGAAAATATGAATGCTAACATGTACAACGTAAAAACTGCTAAAAATGCATAAACCGTTAGAAAGACACGGTAGTTGGATTGGTATGTTATAATTTTGTCTTCACGGTGACGGTGCAAATACAACATTTGGCCACGGGCCCTCACAGTTAAAAGGCGTTATGTAAGCCATATTAAATAACATGATAGAGAATAGAAGCAGTTTTAAAATCATTAAAAAGGACAAGAAAATTCAACCTCGAGTACGTATAAGAACTAGATTATGAGAAGAAAAATCGCCCCACCAAACTAGAACGAAGGCCCCGCCCTTTTCTGTTGGGTGTCGTGGAAACAACATGAATATAAAGACATAAATCATACGAGAAAATAGCTACTTTCGTGATTTTGTACCCTACAACTATTAAAAAACCTGCTTTAAAAAAAATAACCCGACTCATCATGTCTCATACCATCAAAATCCACTTTTTCTAAAAAGAATAACCAGGCCCAACAACTCTCATTTGTTGCATTCGTAAATTTTCGAAGAGAGTGTCAATCTTGACTTTATAAGTTAGTAAGTTACTATTTCGGTTTTGTAACCGTCAAACCCATTTGTCGAGTTGACTACATGGTCACCATTTTTGAGCTGCTTGTGTGAACTTAATAACCGGATATGACTATACTATACGAGTGAAGGAGCAATGGCTAACAATCCTAGACCTATTATTCAACCAAGCAAAGCGAAAATAATGAAGGTTCAAACAAATTAAATATAAACATGAGGTCAAATGGGCCTCTAGATAACTAAATTACAAGCCAACTTTATAAACGGTCACCACTATACTTGATCTAAGCTATAAGCAAAATAATTTAAATTTGAGCGGTCAAAAATCACCTGTCAAAACTTGCAATCAGTCTTTGCTTGCGTCCTCTTCTTCTCAGGAACGGGTCGACCCAGTTTGTGTCCTCCTTCACGGCTTTTTCCCATCTTCGTTTGAACATTTTGAGCTCCATTGTTGATTGCCTCCTGATCTGCATTAACACAATCAACACAGAAACAATTTATTTAAGCTGGAACAAATCTATATTCACATGTAAGATACAAGAGGATCGGGCTGTGTTACCTCGGCCCGCATATCAACCGTGTGTGTCTGAAGAAAAAAAATGAAAAAAAATAAATATAACATGAATGAGATGGATTCTGGCATATTGAATTTATAGAAAGAAAAGAAAAGAAAAACAATTATGGAATCATACCTTTGTCAAATCTAAACTGTTCCAGGTCTGAAACAAAAAGTTCCAACGTAAGTTCTTGTAGGACAAAATAAAAGTTTATGTTGATATGACATAGGTGGCAATTTCGACCCGTTTACTTAGAGTTGATTTGGGTTGTACTTAACGAGTCAAACCAAACAGTTTCTAAAAGGGGAACGGGTCAAATGGGTCGAAAATCGTCTAAAGTCTAATTTAAATGCATACAACCTCATGTATCGTTTAAGATTACTTCTTAAAAACGGATAAAAAGTGTTTTTTTTTCCTTGAACAGCCAAGTGTACGTTTATTAGGAAAATAATCTAGCAAGTAACTAGACTACAGCATACAACCCATACGCATTTTGACCCACCCATCCTGCCACCCTTATCATGTAGCATCAACAAGATGACAGGAAGTAAATGGTATCAGATTCAAAGGGAAACCTTTTTAGCAGAGGGTCCACCTAATGATTGTATTCCCTGATGAACAACATATTCACTGTCAACAATTCCCACCTTCTTGGACCTGTCTCCCTGAAGGATGCAACATTTTACTAAAATGAAAATTGCAACATTTTGCATTTTTGAGAAACACTCGCATCAAAATTTTCATAAATTACCATCATTTTCAAACTAATTGGAAGTTCAAACTAACCTGTGCACAATACCCAAGTTTTATATCCATTCCCCATCCATGAACAAGGTCATTCTGGAAATAAATATAATAAATCCTGTAAGGCTTACAAGCTGGTCGGATATTTAAAAAATGTGCAATAATATAGTAGCAGAACGAATATGATGTATATATAAGGTGTCACAAAGATATATCCAAGTGTTAAGGAATAAACCCTCGCCCGCTCATTATTATTTGCACATGTTGTTATCTTATATTTAAATTTGAAATATGTATTTAGTTAGTCAAAACAGGTTGTTGTAATCCCTTGTATTTCTCCTGTTCTTTCTATGTACCCATCTATATATTGTAAGCTAATGTGAATCAATAATAATCAATCGATTTTAATAATCTATCTTGATCTTCTCTAAACCTTTATAGAACAGTAACCAAGACAGATGTAACACAAATTAGTAGCAACAAGACATTATCTCTTGTCAGAAAGCATCATGAACTTCATGGTTCTTGACCTCTCCAAACTTATAAAGGGACTATGATTTCATTGATTAATAGTAGGGGTGTAACGAGCCAAGACGCTCGTAAGCAACTTGATCGGCTTGCTAAAAGCTATAATCGAGCAAAGATTAAATGAGCCCGAACTTAAGATGGAGCTCATTTAATAAAGCCGGGCTCAAGATTCATACACTGAGCTTAATTAGGCTCACAAGCGTAAACGGGAGTATTATTTATATAAATATAGCATAATATATATTTACATAATACATAATATATAGTTATATAAAAGAACTAAATAATATAATTAAGCCCGAGCTTTAAATTATAGCTTTAGACATAGAGATCGAAACGAGCGGAGCTTGAGCTCACAGGCTCGACTTGTTTACACCCCCTGATTAATAGTAAGACAGACAAAATAACATTTACCTGAATAAGATGCCAAGCACAATGCCACGCAGCCCTAGAGAAAACTGGAGCCATTCCTTCTACAAATCTGCAATTCAAATTACAATATAATAACATCTACAAAAATATATCTCCTAACTTTTGTATGTATGGAAACTTACCCAGCACATGGAGGCCCATCACTGGCATCTGAACATTTCACACTGCCTCTGCTATCATAAACTCTTCTGTTTGTTAAAAAAAAAGGTTACAGGCATTAGCAATCACATCATATGTTAATATTAATAAAGTAAAAGTAACCAATTTGTTCACCTATGAAACTTGTTTGTTCTCTTCCTTACTGTGATCCTATGATGTATACCAGTTGAATTTGGATCTAAAGCTGGCTGTGATATTTCTAACCCCTCTGTTTTAACAATATCCAAGTATCTGCAAATAACATCCATAACAATATATCAATATTCAATAAGCTTGAAACTTCCAATTCATGATTTAAGGATGATGAAAGAGCATCATTAAATAAAACCGATAGCTTAGATATACCAACTCTACCTTTTAGGATTGAAATGCTGCACTCCCAGGTCTTCATCCCAGAGAAATATATAATCATAAATAGACACAGCAGCTGGATGCAGAAACCGCTTTGCATACCACCTGAAATAAATTCAAATATTAATAAGCAACCAATTAAAGAGTTTGTAAAATAAATATCGATAAGGAGAAAATCATAATATTACCAATAACCACAGAAAAACCCATAGATTCCTATAAAAGGTTGTGAATTCCTTACCACTTTGTTTGGTTCTGAACTACAACATGTATGGCTTTGTTGCTCCATTCAAGATCTTGCCAGCCATCCAATTTCCCATCGTAATGGAACAAAATAATCGTAAAATTTTCTTGAAGGAACTGAAATTGCTAAAGTTAGGCTGCTATTATTCACATAATAAGAAATATCAAACAACTTATAAATATCAGAAGATAATCAATCATTGTACCTTTTGAACAATAGTATTAACATTACGCTTCTGTTTCAGACCCACTGGCATTGCCAACAAGTTGTGCGGGGTGGAATTATTAGCCTGCAATCAAGTAAAGATAACTAAATGATTATGCACTGAAGACACTAATGTAAAAGGTAAACTGATGAAGAATAATGGAGACAAAAAATTGGTGACGGTTGAAAATATACAAATACATATAATACAAACTAAGCAGTAAGGATTGAGTCTAACCTCTAACTTTGAACTACTTGTAGACCATAACGGTTTTAATTCCAAGTCAGATTTAGCTTCAATAATACCACGAGGTAAACCCTTTAATGTGGAAGCTACCACAGATTCCTAGAGACCAGCATCAAAAAAGGCCACTATCAGCATGCAATAATTGATTTTCAAAACACCAAAAGGAAGTCCCAAGATTAACCAAGACAAAAGAGAACAATTAAATGAAAGCCCAAGGTCATATATTTTAACAGATTCTGGCAATTTTGAAGTTGTACCTTTGATGTGTAGAAGCGATATAATTTTGAGTCCAGCTGATGACACAAACAAAAAAAGATAATAATCATTAGTAAACCCATGAGGAATAGAGGATTGGAGGTTTAAAAGCATCTTAATTTATGTGAAGCTCATAGCACATCAACCATGTAGTATCAGAAGCATCAAATAATCTGCAAGCAGGCCATAGATCATACTCATGCAGAATACATGAACACCCAATCCAACAATATAAATGCATTAAATAAGACAGTCATTGGCAGTGTCATACCTCAGTCTGCAAATACTGATAATTTGTTGTTCTATATACAATGTATAACATTATTGTACAAACGAATCCTAAAAACGGTTTCATCGCGTATCTGCAAAGTCCCTGCACACATAGAACCAATGCATACTTAGAATCCATCCACCAATCTCCACAAATATAGCTTTACAGATTGCGCCTCAGAATCAAACTGAATTTAACTATATAAGCCTACGGCCTACCCAATCACAACGGGGTTGTCGTTTTCTCAATATGTTCCTCCATGCTTTGGATTCCCTCATAGAAAAATATTGTATTTATATATTCTCATGCCAAAACTGTAGCCATTAAATTGAAGCAAATTTCAGTAACACTTTTGAAGATATGATTCAACTTATGAACAAACAAGTATAAAGCTGCAGGTTAGGGTTCAAAAACATGATAACAGCTTGAAGCTGCTTGATGAAATAAATCATCCACTTATGTAAATTCATAACCTAGAAATTAAAAATAATTTAATTAAATAAATAAATTCCAGTACCAATTTAACTTCATCTCATCTCATCTCATATTCTCATTCTTTGACTATTAAAAGTCAAACTAACCTAAACAACAAGAGTAGCCTGTAACTATTAAGCTCTTCAACAACTGGATCAATTCGCGAGCAAAACGTCAATCTCACTCAACTTTTGAAACTCTCGAGATGCAGATTTTCTGCATGTGACTCTGATTGGGAGAGAGACACACGCAGACATATCAAATCAATTGATTTAAAGTAATCAAAAAACAGAAAAGGAGTGAATCGAATTAATCAAACACGGCTCCCGATTTCAAATCTGAAGCAAAAATTACGATTCAATAGATCTCAGACGGAATCTAATAATCATAGACTGGTAATCGAATACTTAAAAGAAGGAAGAAATTAGACCTTCGAGATTCGTAAACGAATCAGTAAATCGAATTTCAAAATCTGAGAAACTGAAGTACGCTCCACGGCGAGAACAAATCACCGGAGGTGAAAATCGGATTTTCCGGCGAGTTTGTGTGCGAAATTAGCTGCGTGTGTTGCTCCGTCTATGTGTATATATACATGTATAGAGATATAGAGAGAGAGAGGGGAATAAGAACGGCGTTTTTAGAGAGAGAAAGATGGGAGAAAAGTGTCGGAAATTGGAGTTTCCACGTTTCACGGCAGGGATTTTATATGATTATATGCATGCGTGTTCCATCGCCGACGAGGGAGGGGGGCAGAGTGTACATTTCGTCTTTCTTATTATTGGGTCCCTATTTTTCTACTTTTGTGTATTAAGTACCTCGTACTTACTTATCATCAAATTTAATTTACAAAACTATCCACTAACTATAGTTCAATCCTCAATTTTGATCCTTTAGGTTTTTTATTTAACTACTTTTTTTATATGGGTGTTCGCGAACCATTAAAACTGACTTAACCGTCTAAACCAAAGCGAGTATAGTCAAATAACCTCAATTAGAGGTTTTTATAATATGGTTCTCTTAACTACGGTTTTATGAAACGACAGATCAAACTGGTTGGGTTAGTCGATTTGGATGTCTAGTTTTAGTGGTTTAACGTTTTGGTTTTGATGACTTTAATTGATTTTCTATTATTTTAATGATAAAGATGATTTATAAATATTATATATATAAGTATATAACTGTGTATTCAAAAATGAAAAAATAAAGTCGTGTTGTTTTGTTTTTTTGTTTCCGGTCGATATGTTTAAAGTTCATTTGTGAATGTAGGTAATGTTTGTTGACTGTTATTCCCAATTAATAAACTTGGAGTCATATATTCATTTTAAGATTAGAGGAACATCATAGAAAAGATTTGTTTAAACATGTTAATGTGAACACGACCCGTTTATTAAACGGGTTAAATATAACAACCTATAACTTAATTATTTTCGTGTCGTGTTTCGGGATCATGTTGTAAATTGTCACCCCTAGAAAGAATAGTTGGTCCATGAAAATAATTAATTTCACTTCTTGAAATATATAGTTAGAGGGAAGTTTAAAAATCAAAGTATCAAATTTTAAATGTAAATATTTTTAAATATGCTCTTTTAAAATATAAATAAGAGTTTTATTTATAAAAAAACCTTTAAAGTGATTAACGGTCAACCTCTTTAATAAACATGTGATGTTTGGGTTATAACTAGGTTATATTAGTCAACATAAAACCTGGTTATTTTCATGTAAGAAATTGTCACCCTTAGGTTAAACGCACTTTGTTTTACAAAAACAATTTCAAATTTCAAACCATCGGTTGGAACGACACCGTAAAACCCGTAAAGTATAATATTTGCTTCAGTTAAGCGTTTCGATCGTTGTTAACAATTATGAAGACCCGTAATCTCAATCCCAACTTCAAATATGAAAAAAAGAGTTTTTGAATTTGCATATTAGTCGATAGTATAAGGACGACTTGTGTAATATACTCTCAAGTCGAACTTTGACTATAGTTAATAGTTGAACTTTGACAATACAACATAACTAGATTGCACTTTAACGGAATTACGGAAATCTAGTCAATCAAATGCTTCAAATATTTTATATTTTTAAATTTATTAATTGACTATTATAACATATAACTCTTAATTTACAATGTAATTATATTCTTTTGTGTCAAATAAAAAATTTTAAATTTTAAATTAACAAAACATGTGAGAAAAATCAGGACTTCATGCCAAAAAATAAACAATTATTAATTTATTATGTTGCAAAGTTAAAGAATGAGAGCACATGCCACATCACATGCACAAAAAAAACAGTAATTATGAGATTTTAAAAGAGAAAATATGCAACTTTTTTAATTTTGAATAACATTCGATATTTTATTTTATTTTATTTTATTTTAATTGAGTACATATACAATTTATTTTGGTTTAATAAGATTATTAGTACCTAGATAAGCGATCAAAAAATATTTTAATATTAGAGTATTTTACTATTATTATTAAAAAAATATTGAAGTCTTCACCACCGTCAACAATCACTATCACCCGGCATCACCAAGAAAATTAGCTCACCATAGATAAAGGAAAAATTAGAAAATTAGATCTAGAGATTACCGTTTCATCACCACACAATCAAGAACTTTAATTCGTAATTCAAGAACCATAAATCACAAATTATAAATACATATGAACCTCACATCTTGAACTCAAATCAAAATCTTCATTGATCGAACCCACAAACTATAGATCGTAAATCCACACAGACTTATATGTTGTGTTCTTGAGTCCTTTTTAAAGAAAGAAATGAAACAAAATAAAAGAAAGTGGAAAAGATTCGTATTCCTGAATTTTTTAAAGGAATGAAGTGAAAAGAAATAAAATGAACATTTTTAATAATATTGGACGGATTTGAAGAGAAAGCAATATTCCAACCCATTTCCCTACTAACTTTCCTCCTATCTTTAATTTATTTTCCTTTCCTTCGAACTATAACACAAAATTACATTATATCTTTCTTTTCTCTCGTTAATTCTATTTCTTTTTTTTTCTTTCATTTATTAAACTCGTGAACATATCATTTAGGGGTTGCTAGGTGCCATTCATCACCGAAGGTTTATACAAATCATCAAATCAAGAGAGGGGTGGGCGTTGCCAAAGATGGCGATGATGCTCATCACTTTATCACTTTGGATAGGTTTTATCTTTTATGGTATAAGGGTTAGGTTCTATGACACTCTATTTTGGAGACTTTTTTATATTAATATGTGATTCGTTTTATCGAACCAAATAGGATATTACACATACCCAATTTCTAAAAACAAAAGAATATTACCTAAATTGAAATTAAATTATTTTAAGTTACCAACTTTTTCTATTCTTCGTATCTTATACCAAACTAGGAGGATACCCCGCGCTCTGCGGTGGTTTCGTAACTCACAGTAATGTTAATAAAATGGAAGTGGTATGACCATAGGGGTTGGTGACTTAGTGGTAGAGGAAAAGTCTCTTGGAGCACCTATGTTTGGATGTTTTGGGTTCAAGTCTCACAGAAGTAATAAATTCGACGTTTTAAAAAAAATGGGAGCATTAAGATTTGTAATGTAAAAATAATATAACGTAAAAATAAGGAAAATATAAGATCACTAAAAGCTAAAAAAATAAAAATGAAAAAAAAATTGCATTAAAAAATAACAAAAAAAAAGAAAAATAAATACCCCACCCCAAAGGTTCGAGCCCGGGTGGGTGGGGTTTAGTATGAGTAAGTGTAGAGCGCATAGACGACCCGACTAACCAACCTTTAGATTTAGGTTACCAACAAATATCCTTAAATTCACAAAATAAATCGTGTAAGTAAAAAAAACAAATTTAACCCAACCAATGTGAAAATGCCATGTGGACCAGCCGCCACCTCAACAATGAGGAGTGATTAGTGTTTACCCACTCTTCAAATGTGTATTAGTATAATGTGATTTTTTGTATCATAAGTGTGTATTTTAAATTATTTATATTTTCATGTTCTTAATTGAAAAAAAAAATACCAATTCTAGTCAATATTTTTGGGATGTAGTACTAATTAAATATGTCAATGACTTCTATAACAACTGGTTTAGGAGTAGGCATCCTATAGTTTTTCATTGTGTAGGTTATGGGTTTGAGTCTCGCTTGATGCAAAAATATTATCAAGTGGGCCAGGGGTTTTACCACAGTGGTTCTTTAGGTAGTGGGTTTTCCCTTGGAATGGTGGGCGGGTCGGGTCACCAGCGCTGTCTGTGTTTGCGGGCGTGGATGGCCTTTCGCCATTAGGTTTACCCGGGTGACCGGGCATATAGTATTCGTTAGCCGTTCAAAAAAAAGTAAGTATTAAATATATATTTGAAATAATTTAACATTTATTACTTTCTGTATCCCAATTAAAATCTATATAGTGCTTGATTCAGTCAACAAATTAATAAAAGTACTTGTCTATTACATAATAAATCTATACTATCTAATAAATAAAGGTTTTTTCATGTCACGTGTCGCCTGCATATTCATTCTTATCATTTTTTTTCCCGCCTCTCTCTCTTTTATTAAATACAGTTCTATCTTTTAATAATAATATATTTTAAAAAAAAATACTAATTATACTAATAAACACATTTATTTTAAATTATCACTTATTATAAGAAACTTTGAAATCTAATTATGTAACTTTTGTCTTTAATCAAATAGTAAATGAAAGTCAAATTACATTAAATAGTAATTAACGTATTTTTGAAACCCAATTATATATTAATTTTTTACATATTTTGAATTTTGTTTTATATCCTTAGTATATTTAATACATTTTTATACGTGTAAAATATATAAATAAACATTTAAAAATTTTATATATTGATATTTTTCACCCAATGTGTAATACACGGGTTCTAAGCTAGTAACTAATAAAAGAAACTAAGGATCAAAAAAGCAATTTTGGATTTATACAACAAATGTAATATTCAACGGGACAACCTAACGAATTACAACTTTCTATCGGATAGACGGGGTTCAATGTCTGCTATTTTTTCGATGGTCATCGTCAGAGGTGGCTCGACTACAAAAAAAATAAACGGTCGTTTAGGGCTTCCATATTTAATATTATTAATGTCTATAGACCACAAGGACATGCGCCGACATTTATATATACTAATACTAGGTTAGAATCCCGTGTATTACACATGTTAAATAAATAATTTCGTGTATTACACTGGCTGAATAAATGTAATGTTATATACTTAGTAATAAAAAAATTATGTCTTTAAAAACATGTGTATTTACACAGGTTGAATAAAATATTACGTGACAGTTACAAATTCTGTTAAGTTAATTTTTAAAACATTTTTTTAGCTGAGTATTAATTTTTTATGTAACTGATACATGTTAATTTATATAAAACTTTAGAAACTCGGTGTATTACACGAGTTGAATAAAGGCAATGTTATATATACTTAGTAATAAGACTATGCGTAATGGGTACCACGCCCACCTTTTTTTCTAATTGGGTCACCTCATCACCTCTACACCCTCATCCCCTCACGCCTGTGAGTACACTCACATAAGCCCACCACACCCCCTCTCACGCACGAGCGGCGCAGTGTTTCACTCCCATCACCTCCTCCACGTGGCTCACGCCCCCTCCTCTCACGCTAGTATTACGCACAGCCTAAAGATTTACATATTATATATTTATGAAAAACGTTTTATAAAAAGAATATAGAAATCATTATTATTTAATAGGAGAGAGATGCGAAAAACAAAAAAATTATAAAAACAATTAAAGAAATTTGTATAATTAATAGGAGAGAGAGACGGGAAAAAATGTTAAGGATAATGAGAGAGTGACAGGTGTCTTATCAAAACCTTTATTTATTATATAGTATAGATTTTGAACTCTTGTTTTTTGCGCACAGGAAAAGAAAGTGTTTACTTATTTCAATACATTTTCTTTAATTCGTTTCAACTATTTTATCAATGGAAAATTTTACCAAATAGTAACCAAGTGTTCCATTTAAGTCACTAAAAGTTTTTTTGTCAATCTAAAGTTACTCAACTTTCATTAAGTGTTCCAATTCTATGTAATATTTTTATAAATGTTTAAATTTTTTAAAATTGAATGAAAAAAATGAAATAAATATGAATGTTAGTTACTAATAAGTGAAATTTTTATTCCAATTAATTTAAAATTGGAGGTAATAGTGAAGAAAAAAAATTCACCAAATAATAAACAAGTTTCAAAATTGTTATATTTAAGTCGAATTGGAAAAAAATAATTGCTAAATAATAAACAAGATTCATATATGTTTCATTTATCTCATTCAATTTTAAAATTTTTAAACATTTATAAAAATATTATATAGGATTGGAACACATGCTGAAAGTTGAGTGACTTTACAGAGACAAAAAACCTTTAAGTGACTTAATTAGAACACTTGAAAAACTTGGTTAATATTGTGTAAAGTTATCCCTTTTATCAATGATAATGTAGTAAAACATCATACAAAATCAACAAAGCTACATACCTATTTAACCGAAAATTTACCCGATCGAAGGTCAAAGATTCCAAATCCCTCTAGTTTCGCCGATGTAAATAACTAACTAGTTTCTTTATTTAGTTACATTCTATCCAAACTAAGAAACCATTTCTTAATTGATTTTAATATATTGGTAACAAAATCATTATGCCATTAGTTAGGGTTGTCCAACCAACTCACGATTTGGAACTTGTTCGTAATTGCTTGGTAAAAGATCCCTTGTAAGTGTATAAACGTTTGAGCTGACGACAACTTGCTCGTACACATTTTTATTCTTCACTTTTTTTTTCTTGACAGTCTTGTATTGGCTTTTTGAAACTTTTATAATTTGAAACTGTCGTTAATATGTTATTTTGAGACTTGTATATAAATCTTATAAAATCACCAAAATTCAAAATAAGCGAGCCTGCTGAGCTAACTCAAATTCCATACGAGTTTAGTTTCTAACTCAGGTTAAAGATTACAAGACGAGTCAACTCCATCAATTTCAATCCACTGGCTTATTAAATAACCCTACCTATAAATACACTTTTACCACCGTTGACATCATTCCCATCAATTATGAAGGAACAAGGTTGTGCTATCGATGACTAAGGACAAGCTAAACGGACAAACAAACAAACAAATGATAAGATATATGATTATTATTATTATAATTATAAAACTTATATTCTTACGTATAATTGTTTTATCGAACTTGTGGGGGGAGTTGTGGGTTTGGGGGCAATGATCACCGACACTTGTAAATGTGTATGACAAAACTTATATCTGGACGTCAAGAAAAAAAAATATTAAACACAACCACTACTTATTAAAAAAAAAAATTAGTGAACGAAAATTACTGAGGAAAAATTAAATTTTATATATTACAGGGAATAAAATCAAAACTTTATAAATTTGATGGGGTGGTTTTTTAAAATAGTCAAAAGTAGTTATATATTAAAACCTAGCTTGAGGGGGTGATTTTGTAAAATAACAAACTTGAATAGAAAGTGGATTGTGACAATTCAACAAAGTAGAAGGGGGAGTATGTAGGTGACAAAAAGCCACCGACTTTGCTTCTTAAGTAATAGTGTAATTTAGTTTTGATAACTATTGATGTGTGGGATCATGTCGATTTTATGATCATAAAATATAAAATGGAATTGACAAATGACAAGGAAGGTGATATAAATGTGATCGAATATTTATAAAGTTTGGAGGATATTATACCGTTGTACTCACTTTATAATCTTATCTCACTATGCAAATTGTAAGTATAATAATTTGCACCACTAGTCACGCCTAGGTGTAACATGTAACAACCCGAAATAAAGAAAGACTTTTAAGACGGGTTTCAAGAAAATAAAATAAATAAAAGATCGAGGGCCTATCGGGACTTGTCAGAAAGAAGGAAAAAGGGAGGGGGAGGGCATACAAGCCCTAGCCGCCGCCTCCCCTCTTCACACTTCACCATTTCAGTATCTTTCTACGAGGGAGAGTAGAGAGAACTTAGAGAGAGAAAGTCAGGATTCGACCCAAGAGGCTCAAAGATCGTTGGTGCTCGACTCTACACGATCAAGGAAGAAGAATCAAGCCGTTAGGAGGTAAGATCCGCTCTGAATATGAGTTTTTATGTTTTATGAGATTTTGATAAAATGGTAGCATTTTTACGTTTAAAACGCAAAACAAACCCTAGATCTAGCATCACGAGCATGAAACACGAGTTTTGAACGTAAAAGTTGCTACCTTTAAGAGATCAGACCTTGGCCGCCATTCTCATGTAGAAACCCCAAGTTTCCGCTGGAGAAGACGACCAAGCGAAACTAACAGATGAAGCGAAACTATTCAAGAAGCGAAACTGACTAACTTTGCTTAGTTCAAGAAAAGTGAAACTAACCTAGTTTCGCCTGAAGCCCAGTTTTGCTGAAAACCTAGTTTCGCTGAGATTATGAGAGCGAAACTAACCTAGTTTCGCTGTGGGTTAGAAAAGAGAAAGTGTGGTAGTTTCGCTTAGGGTTATTGATAGTTTCGCTCAGATAGATCAGAATAAAGTTTAGGACTGATACATTTGACTATTAAATCCAGATTTTGAGCGACACCAGTTGAACCGTTGATAGTACGTTTGAGAGCTTATCATGTGAGTTATAGAAGCCCTCTTTTAAATGTTTTAATGATGTTTTTGGGCTGCCGTGTATACATAACGAAACATTATTTTATGAAATGATGTTTATGAAAGATGTTTTAAAAGTGAAGTTTTGGAAATGTGTTTATGAAATATTATTTCCAAAGAAGTTTATGAAGTGTGTACAAATGAAAAGCTATTTAATAAAACATACGAATGCTTTAACTGAAATTTGAAGTAAAAGAAGTAAAAGTTTTCCGAAAGTCACAAAATGAATGAATCCGCCACGGTTCCTTCGGGAATCGAAGTGAAGTATGTTATGTATGGTCAATACCTTTATAGGGGTCTTTGTGGCTGGCTAACTGTTATACAACTAGGGTGATCACCATAAGGGTTAACGTGATCCTTGAAGTTTGGTACGTGCTATCATTTGTGACGTTGTGCTTAAAGTTTAGTACGTGTGCTCTATGAAGCATCGTGCTTGAAGTTTGGTACGTGTGCTCTATGAAGCACCATGCTTGAAGTTGGAATTGACGGTTACGAGAAGGCGCAGATTTGATGTATTTGTTGATTTATGTTTCCTTATTATGTTATTGCATGTTTACGTACGTGTTTATTATAGAAGTTTATATGTTATGTTTTGGCACATGTTTAAAGTTAATGTTTATGTAAAAGCTAGAGCTCACTCAGTAAAGCTAACTTTTCAGTATGCACATTCAAGTTAAGTGTAGGAAGAGAAGTTGCATGGATGCTTGGCAATCGAGGAAGAGTTACCCGGTTGATCAACAAGTCTGACATCCCGTTATGTTTACGTTATGATAATGTAAAGACAATGTTTATGTTTAAAATTTGATGAACATGTTTATGTTATGTTTGAATGAATTTATCCGCTGCATCATTTGATATTCGAAGTTTAAGAACTATGTGTTTATAAGTAAATCTAACACGTGAGACCTCCCGTGTCTAGGGTCTTGCATAATAGTGAAATTTGAGAAAGGTGCTTAACAAACATCTTTGTTCATAACTTCATATCTTATAAACTTGTTACGAGTTTGTTCACTCATCTTACGTGAGACAAATGTAACTCGTTTACTCATTTCAGTTTAATTTCAAATGCCACACTTTAGAATCGGTATCTCATTCACTTTAACTTCAATTTGAGCACATCTTAACTTTTTTGCAAAACTCTCATCAAGGACAAGGAGAAGATAAGCTCATGAAGTACCGATAAATTTCTATACTATCTAATAAATAAAAATAACTTGGGACACTTGTCATCAATCTAGGCCTCCTAAATTTATGTTTTCCCGACTCTCTCTCATATTAAATAATAAAATTAAAATAATATATTTTTAAATATAAATTTAAATATGGATACTTATTATTTTTATACTTATTAAATATAAATATGTCAAATAAAAAAAAAAGATAGGTGGTATAAAAAAATCCATGTTTTAGTTCTTAATTTTTTATACGTATGTATATGTATATATATATAATTGCAATTTAAGTTAACTTAACTATGATAAAATGATATTTAAAGGACTATCTACACTTTATTTGAATTATCATTTATCAATTACATAAAAAAAATTAATACACAGTTGAAAAAAAATGTTTTAAAAATTAACTTAACAAAATTTATAACTGTCACGTCAAAATTCATTTTTTTAAAGACATATCTTGACGACTGTATGTGCTAATAGATTACATTATATTTTATTCAACCCGTGCAATACAATGATTTTTTAATAACATAAATTTTTTTATTACTAAGTATATAACATTATATTTATTAAAATCCGTGTAATACACAGGATTTTAACCTAGTTATAATATATATATATATATATATTACATATTAGGTTAAAACTCGTGTATTACACTAGTCGAATAAAGGAAATATTAAATAATTAGTAATTAGTATTTAAAAACTATAAAACGATATTTTGAAATAAAATATGATATGATTGAAATTATTTTAAATAGTTACTAATTATATCTACAATTGAGGTGTATTTATAATACAAGGACTGAGAAAAAAATAAGTTAAAAAAAAAGAATCTTAGCCTAACAATAATTGTGACACGTAATATAACTAGTCACTTGGTTATCAGTTTTGTAAAAGATTCTGTAAAAATAATGGTATCAGAGCCAAGTGCTCTTAAAATAAAAAATTTGTTCAAGTTTGACTGTGCAGATCAATACTTACTTATATTCATTCGAAATGAATATTCTGAAAAGCGAGATTTCTGTAGCCAATTTGGCATAGAAAATAAACCTAATAGGTCTATAGAAACCAGGAAAGAAAATTCTTCCCCTAAGAAACATTACAAGAGTAAGAAATATAGGAAAGAAAAAAAACCTTATAAAAAGAAAAAATATAAGTAAAGGAAAAAAATTCCTAATGAATTTAAAAAATTTTTAAAGTGTAGAAAATGTGGCAAATTAGGCCACAAGGCAAAGACTTGTTGGGTTCGAAAGAAACTTAATAAAATTGAAGATAGAGAATTAAGAGATAAGATTAATGAAGTCTTATTACATGACGGTTTTGAAGAAACTGATTCTGAGCAATCTTCTTCTGAAGAAGAAAAACTAAATGTTTTAAAATATGAAAGTTTTGATTCCTCTGAATCAGAGGAAGATCATTGTCCAGCAAGCTGTAAAAAAGATTGCTGCAAAAACTCTTCTGAAATGCCAGAAGAAGAACTTTATCAAGTTATTTCTCAAGTCCAAAATATGGAAATTAATGTTTTAAGCAACGAAATTTTAGATCTTTTAAAAGTTATAACTGATCCTCAAATAAAAGAAAAATTAATTTCTGAATACCTAAATCAACAAAGGAATGAGGAAGCTTCTTCCTCAAATAATCCTCAACAGGATTTAAAACATTTTTCTCTAGTTGAATTAAAAAGGCAACTAGCTCATAGAAATCAAACTTCTAGACCTGTTAATATACAAGATTTAAAAATAGAAATTGATAACCTAAAAGTGAATATCAAAATTCTTTAAAAGAATAATAGGAATCTGGAAGAAAGAATTTTTAAACTTGAGATTCCTCAAAATAAAACCTCAGAAGAAATCCCCCAAGGAGGATTTTTAGAAAGTATTGTAGATATTATAACTACACAAAAATGAAATATTAAAATAAAATTTCTTATAGAAGATAGTTTTTTCATAACTATTACAGCACTAGTTGATAGTGGTGCTGATCTAAACTGTATCCAGGAAAGAATTATTCCAACTCGATACTTTCATAAAACCTCTCATAACTTAAGTTCAACGGGAGGAGAAAAATTAAATATTGAATATAAAATACCACAGGCTCATATTTGTCATAATGAAACCTTTATTTCTACTAATTTTATTCTAGTTAAAAATCTTACAAGTCAAGTTATACTTGAAACCCCTTTTCTAAATAAAATATTTCCTTTAAAAAATATTGATAATAAAGGGATAACTGGATTTTTTCAAAATAAAGAAATATATTTTCCATTTATTACAAATCCTTTTTCTAAGACCTTAAATAATTTAAAAGAATCTCTTTTACAAGCAAAAATAAATCCAATTGATTTCCTACAAAAAGAAATATTTTCTTTAAATGTCCAGGACAGGATAAATAATCCTAAACTCCAGGATAATATCAAAATGATTAATAATCAGTTCACATTACAAATATGTAATGATCATCCAAACGCTTTTTGGGATAGAAAGAAACATATTGTTTCTCTTCCCTATGAAGATGATTTTAATGATAGTAAAATCACTACTAAGGCCAGACCTTGTCAGATGAATTCCGAATATATGGAATTATGCAAACAAGAGATCAAATCTCTTCTAGACAAGAACTTAATCAGGAGATCAAAATCCCCTTGGTCTTGTACTGCTTTTTATGTTAATAAACATTCTGAGAAAGAAAGAGGTATTCCTAGATTAGTTATAAACTATAAACCTCTAAATAAAAATTTAAAATGGATTAGGTATCATATACCTAATAAAAAAGATTTACTAGATAAATTGTATAATGCCATAATATTTTCAAAATTTGACTTAAAATCTGGATACTGGCAAATCCAGATAAATGAAAAAGATAGGTATAAAACTGCTTTTGTAGTACCCACGAGCCATTATGAATGGAATGTTATGCCTTTTAGGTTGAAAAATGCCCCGTCAGAATTCCAAAATATTATGAATGATATTTTTATTCCTTTTAGTGACTTCATAATAGTCTACATAGATGATATCCTTGTATTTTCTAAAGATATTGAAACTCATTTTAAACACCTTGATATATTCAAGAATATAATTATAAAAAACGGTTTAGTCATTTCCAGACCAAAGATGATGTTATTTCAATCTAAAATAAGATTTTTGGGTCACAATATTGAAACAGGAAAAATTATTCCTATTAACAGAAGCATTGAATTTGGGTCAAAATTTCCAGATGAAATTTATGATAAAACTCAACTTCAAAGATTTTTAGGAAGTCTAAATTATATTCTTCCCTATTACAAAAACTTAGCAGAGGATACTGCCATATTATATGACAGATAAAAAAGAATCCTCAGCCGTGGTCTGAAAACCATACTAAGACCATTAAAAAAATTAAGCAAAAAGTTCAAAATTTTCCTTGTTTAATGATAACAAACCCAGATTGGGAAAAGATTATTGAAACAGATGCCTCTGATATAGGCTATGGAGGAATCTTAAAACAAATTTCTCCAGTAAACCAACAAGAAAGTCTGGTACGATTCCATTCAGGGAAATGGAATAATAGCCAGAAGAACTATGCTACTATTGCAAAAGAAATTCTAGCAATAGTAAAATGTGTTTTAAAATTTCAAGATGATTTATATAACCAAAAATTTATTATAAAAACAGATTGCCAAGCGGCTAAAATTATGTTCGCTAAGGACTTCAAACATGATGTTTCAAAACAAATGTTTGCTAGATGGCAGTCTCATTTAGCCCCTTTTGATTTTGAAATTATTTATAAAAAGGGTAGTGATAATAGTCTCCCTGATTTTCTTACCAGAGAATACCTGAATTAATGGCTCATTCTAAAGGACCAATTAAAAGAACTCTCCTAGAAATTCAGGAGACGGTAGAAGAACTCACTCTTCAGATTAATAATCAAGAAGTAGCAAAAGAAGACATTCTTGAAAACATTTTTTTAACTTCACCGACAAAAAGAAAAATGATTGAAAATATTAATCTTCATATTTCTTTTTGTAGATTTAAAATTTGTTTATTAGAACAAAGAAAGAAAATTATCTCATGTGGATGACTTTTTCAGATATGATTCCTTGGGAGCAAGGAAAAAGAGGTAGAGGAAGATCTTCTTCCTACAGAGGTAGAGGAAGATACAATCCTCATCCAAGGGTTATATCCCAAATTGGAAGTCAAAGGCTCATACCAGAAAACATTGCTTCATCATCTGGTTCTTCTTCACAACCAGATAATATCCTTTATAAGGAATTTTTAGCCTATAAAGCCTCAAAATAAGAATCTAATAAAGATTCTGAATCATCAGCATCATATGCTAGAACTGTTTCTAATGAAGCAGAAGATGACATCACAAACTGGGCTCAAAGTCCATATAAAGAAGTCATACTTCTTCTAGAAAATAAGGACATCAAATGGAAAGATAATCCATGGCTGTTAATAAACAGATACATGGACACATGATTCTATCCTATGGAAGCTTATAAGCCCAGATATTTCTATGAGCAAATTCTTAAAAAAGAGAATTGCGAAATAGAACACTACCATACTCGTCAACCTGATGTTTATAACTTCAGTAAAATAGTGGTGAAGCAGATTATATCTGTAGAAAAATGGGAAACTTCTCCATTAAAGGAAATTGAGCTTATACATCCCCAAACCAAAGCCCCAATTCGTTATAACTATTGGGACTATAAAAATGCTTTTTATAAAACATTTTTATATGAGAACCCGAAACAAAAGCATTCGTGGTTTATAAAAATATGTTCTCATGTTTACGGACATGAAATTCCAGTCTGGTTTTATAAATGGTGGCAATCATTTGGCCCTTCAGTGAAAATTCTCCCTGATTTATTTAAAACCCTTTATACTCAATGGGTGGAAGTCTCTCTAGTCCTAATAGAGGCTCAGCAGGATGATAATTTTATCAAGAATATGCCTGTTTCACATTTTTATATTGAATTTAGTATCCCATGGATATGAAAATGGTCTCCAGAGGTCAATTATAATGACCAAAATATTCTTTGCATTCAAAGAACCTTTTTCACAAAATTCTGGAAAAAGATGACCCTAAAAAACATCGATGATGTCATAGAAAGTTTCGATACTATCGAAAAGATAAAAAAGACTATTGCTGACTATACAAATCAGCAAAACAGCAATCCTCATAAGGAAGTTCCTAGTCCCTTCAGACACATTGTCAGAAGAATCCAAACTCTCAAAGGTACTGATAATATCAGCAATAAAGAAATCATGGATTTCTATCTTTCAGAAATAAAGAAAGATATGATGAAGAATCTTAGAAAAGAAGGAGCATCTCCTTCAACAATGTCTACATCTTCCCAAACTGAAGAAGACAAAGACTCAATCCTTCAAGAAGGACAGGATACTGATCCTATAGATGAAGATTATATCAACAACGTCCTTGCAGAATACAAGCAAGCTTTCATCCCAGAAGAATCTTCAGGGAAGCTCAAAGGCAAGGGACCACAATAGGCCCCACATCACGTTCTTACAAAAGCAGACTCCAATAATAGGTGGAGTGGACGACAAAATCATGCATTCTGGCATAATAATGGCCAGACACTATTTACTTTTAGAAAAGCTAGCAAAATAATTGCTATATTACTGTTCTCTTTTTGACAAATTTGTCATGTAGGACCCATGAAGGGACCATTGTATGTTTATCTTTTCTCTTTTCCCCGCCTATATAAGGGGACTCTTTCGTATTGTAAAAGATCATCCCGGAGAACATCTCTCTCTCTCTCTTATACATAAATAAAAGTTGAAGTTTGAAGTTAGAAGATTGGTGCAAAGCCCCATAATTTCTAGTAAAAAATTTTAATTCATTTAATTTCTTATTTTATGATTGCCTCTTTCAGAGGCTAAGTCGTTAAATGTTGATATGCCATGATAACTTGAACATCATAAAAAAAAGTATAAAATTGAAAATGTTTTCAAATAGAATTTAGACAGGTTAAGAACATAGTAGAATTATAAGTTGGTGGTTGAATTCTTGGGGACCTTGTAGCCGCTAATGTCAGGATGGACGCAAAGGCTTTTTATGGTCTGACCTTTACTAACCTCATCTTAAAATGATACCCTGTACTTGTAAAATGTCCTTTGGTCTAAAATTTTTAAATGTTTTTAATCTTATACTAAAACTATTATGATTTTTTTTTAAGTTCTTATAAATTTTAAATGTTTTAAGTATTTTAAATGTTTTATTAATAATATTTTAAGTTTTGTAAAAGATTATTATGATTTTTTTTTAAGTTCTTATAAATTTTAAATGTTTTAAGTATTTTAAATGTTTTATTAATAATATTTTAAGTTTTGTAAAAGATTCTGTAAAAATAATTTTAGAATCTCAAAATGTGTATATAATGAAGTTTAATGTTTGTATGTATCAAGGCT
Source organism: Smallanthus sonchifolius (assembly GCA_023525975.1). Lineage (NCBI taxonomy): Eukaryota > Viridiplantae > Streptophyta > Magnoliopsida > Asterales > Asteraceae > Smallanthus > Smallanthus sonchifolius. Next base: position 84,437,464 of record CM042036.1, read on the forward strand.
AAAGTGAAAAATAAACCCCATTTTGATATAGCTAATCTTTAAATTAAAGTATAGATGTTTTAAGGGCATATACCTCGTATCATAAAGCATAAAAGTTATAGCTCATTCAAATCTATATCTATACTATCTAATAAACAAGTAAATTAGGAGGACACTTATCACATTTCTAGGCTTCTTTATTTTCATTTCCCCGCATCCCTCTTCTATTAATAATCAACTCCACTATTTTGGGCAACTAAATTAATTATTTATTTCAAGATTTATCTATAGGTTTTTTAATATATAAATTGTGTTTATCATTAATTAAATTTTCAATCATATTTTTATGAATTTTACAAACTGAAAACAATTTTATAGCTATGTTGATCCAAATAAAAAAAATTTAATCATACATTTACATATTCATATTGTTCCATTTTGACGATTGTATTTGTTAACATATTACATTATATTTTATTCAACCCCTGTAATACACGGGTTTTTAAAAAGCATAATTTTTTTATTAGTAAGTATATAACATTACCTTTATTTAACCCGTGTAATACACGAGATTCTAACCTAGTTTGAATAATATACGAAGATGAATATTGATATTTTCGTTCATTTAGGTCGTATCAATTTTTTTTATTTGACTCCAATTACTTTAAATAAAAAAGATGATTACAATAAATTGGCCGGTAAACGGGCAACAAGCTGCGCCGCAACCCCCTTTTGGATAGCAAAACCGATCTTAAAGTGGCCGTATCATAAGTAATATTTTCATGCTTAAAATATTATTTTATGGAATGAGACGACCTAGTTTATGTCTTTAAGTGATGTTTGTCACACGATTATCGTTTATGTTTTCCAAATAACTTATATTAGGCAATTGATAACATCCTTTGTGGCTTGAAATCATCTTTTACGTGTTTAGTCAATACAAGTCGATTACTTCATTTGTGTGGAAAAAATTAGGAGTCACATGTATTTCATTTCATTTCATGTTCCAAAAGTGTTAAAAGACATGGATCATCGAGATCTAATGATGTATTTAGCAACTATCATGTGACATGAAAATGAGCTTTAGGACATGTTAATAGTTAATTAGTCCCATTGAAAGAAACATGAGTCAAGGGCATGTGAGTTGGTTAATTGTATGATTCAAAAATCGCAAAGGGAATCATTATTCTTCATTTCTAAATTATTTTAGATAAGTTGTTAAGATAATATTTACACAACACAAAAAATAACACATTAAAAAATAGTACCCGTAATTAACTATAAACAAAACAAAAATAACATAATTAAATTAATTATGTATTGTAAAGTTTAATTTTTCTTTGGTTGTTCAACGAGCAAGTTGAGTCAAGTCAATATTAACTTGAACTCGGCTCATGACAATACGAGCTTGAATTTGACTCATGTTAAACTCGAGGCAACTCGTTGGTAGGTGAGGTGACTCATTTATTTTTGAAATTTGATGATTTTGTATACAAGTTAGACGAAAACCGAGAAAACCATATAGTTATACGAAAACCGAGAAAACCATATAGTTAGACGAAAACCGAGAAAACCACTAAGAAAAACAAATTTTAACCAATTATATAATAATAATTATTTTTTGTTTTATTTTATTTTATTTATAAGAGTATCAATGTAATATTACACATTTTTTACCAAAAAAATCATTTTAAGTATTTGCTTACGTATACATAACACATAGAGTTACGTATACGTAAACAAAAAACAAAAAAATTGCAGTTACGTATACGTATAACACAAAACGTAAAATGATTTTTTGATAAATTGTATAATATTATATTAATACATTTAGAAGTAAATTAAAAAAGATAAAAAATTTATAAATTATTTGATTGGCTTTTGGCAGTTCGGTTTTTGCCTAACTATGTGGTTTTCTCATGATCCTTCTTATATATATATATATATATATATATATATATATATAGGGAATGGTTCAAATGATAATTAATTTTTTATGTGATAACCGTGATAATCACTATTAATCAATCACATAATTTATAAATTATTTTTTCTTCTAATTGTTAAAAGAGTGTTTAAGTATCTTGAACATATATTTTGAACACAAATACGGAAATGATGAGTTTTACATATACATATCAAATAATGCTACATGTATGTGACACATAGTGTTTACGTAAATGTAATACTAACAGAATGATAATTGTTACATATACGTAACAATATGTTTGAGAGTGGTTATCATGGTTATCACATAAATATTGATTATCATTTGAACCTCACCTTATATATATATATATATATATATATATATATATATATATATATATATATATATATATATATATATAGGGGACGTATCAAATGAAAACCATGAATTGTTGTGAAAACCCTTAAACCAATTCCTGGCCACATATTTAATTTATTTGATTTCTGGTTTTGTTTTTACCTAAAGGAGCATTTATGTCTTTTTGTGTTGCCTTATAACCCTTAGGGCTGTTCAAAAAGCTTGCGGCTCGTGGCTGGCTTGAAGCTCGCTCGAAAAAAGCTCGGAAAAAGCTCGGCTCGAAAAAAGCTCGGTTGTAAACGAGCCGAGCCGAGCTGGCTCGAATTGTAATCGAGCCGAGCTTGAGCTAGGGTTGGCTCGGCTCGGGCTCGGCTCGTGGCTCGGCTCGTCTAAATAACTAATATATATATATATATATATATGTTATATATGTGTTATATTTGAAATATGATGTTTTGATTTTTTAAGTTAATTTGTTTTCAAGAACTCTGAGTTTTGAATTAAAATTTTACTTTATCTACAATTGTATTTACTCTCTACTTTGTAAGTTTTGGGTTATCTATGTTTTTTTTGTATTTTATATATTGTCCCTTCCAAGTATTTAGTTTTTTGAAGACAATCAACTTTAAACCGAGAATAAAATATTTTTTTTGTTGTTTATATATATATTATTATGTAAAAAAAAACGAGCTAGCTCGACGAGCCACATGGCTCAAGCTTTTTACGAGCCGAGCTCGAGCTCAACTTTTCAGCTCGAAAAAAAAATCGAGCCGAGCCGAGCTGGCTCGTTTAATTTCGAGCTCGAGCCAAGCCTGGCTCGGCTCGGCTCGTTTACAGCCCTAATAACCCTAAATCTACATCTTCTTTCCAGACCCACGTTTTTTACGTTTTTTTTTGCAGCCACCCATCTCTCTCTATCATTTGCTCACCCTCTCAAATACAAGATCCATCAATGGATTTTTCTTTAATCCAGAAGAACAAGATACATCCATGAAAGCGTCTCTTTCTCTCTCTAAACACACAAGCTCCTATTTCTCTAAAAACCCAGATCTGATTGTAAGTTTGTTTATCGAACCTGCAGAACACGAGAGGAGGTTCACGGATCTGGCGTTGTCCGCGTTGATCATCACGGATCTGGCGGTGTTGGCGCTGATAATCAGATCTTCTTCTGTTAATTCAGCGTCTTACGGCTCTGATTCGAATGCTGTTGTTGATAATTGGAAACCTATATCCGGATCTGGCGGTGTTGGCGCTGATCATCAGGTAATACTTCTATTAATGTGAAAAATTAAGGTTTTTTTTATAATTGTAATGCAATTAACTGTGAGGAGGTTCACGGTCTGCCCACCGAGTCTGGATGTGTCACACCCCCAAATTCCACTAACGGAGTTTTACCGTTAGGGATGTGACACACCAGGATCTCAGTCATTAGTTACAACAAACGACACTATATGGGACTTAAAATGTCATAACATAAAAGTTCAGAGTTAATGCGGAAGCGATTTATGTCAAGTAGTTATTGCGCAAAACAAACGCGCCCAAGTTTAGCAAGTGAATCATTTTAAATGTTTGTATATGAATGAAATGACAGTAGGACTCCATGCATGTCCTAGGTGTGCAACCTGTGCCTTAGCGAACATGTAAAAAAAAGTGTCAACACGAGGTTGGTGAGTTCACAGGTTTCAAGTTTGTAATAAGAGCGTTGCAAGATTATGTACATTCAATATGCATATCTATAGGTAGCTAGCCTATATTCCTGTCTTACTAAAGCGCTCGCAACCGAAGCATGACTGGTTGTTTGCCTCCTGCCAGGTCTATCAACTCTGGCCAAAAGAGTAGGCTAACATTTCACCCGTTCGACCTCCGATCGAGTTAGCACGACTAACGCGGGTGGGGCTAGTCAAACCCAGTAGTACTACTAAACATTACATCGCTTGTCAAATTAACGGTCCGATGTGTTGTGAGGACTTTCAGTGATAGTGTGTTACGCTTAGCCTCAACATTGATATCATATGAATTACAATAATCAAAAATGTTTGCGTACCTGTTTCTCCCCCAACGGGAAAACAAGTAAAAGATGTTGGTTGGTGTACATGTTTTCTCCCCTAATTCAAAACAGTAAAAGGGGCCGTGAAACTCACCTGAGTTGTGTACGAGCAGTAGATAGCACCACAAAAGGAGGCAAAAAGGAAACACAATAGTTTGCCTGTGAACTGCTTACGTATGCCCTAAAATTATAAGCATAATAGTTAGGGATACAATGGGGCTTTGTGATGACGACACGGAAGATTAGAATGTCTTAACACATTCTAAGGATCAATGAGTAGACGAACGTGTCTACGGGAAATAGGTTTCTTAATATGACAATTAAGATAAATGCGTTACGTGTCGAACGTTATTAACGAATAATATTAATTATAAATTAAATATATCCGTGCATTTGTACCATTAAAATAATGGCTAGTAAAATAATATAGTTAATCTATTATTTTTGAACTCGTAGATAATATGCAATAATCACTTATGTGAAAATAATAAATATATTATTTTTGTTCGAGGATATAATACGTGAGTAAATAATATAAATAATTATATTATTAATTAGTTTGAAACGTCTCACAATGTTTATAAACGTGTCGAAATAATATATAAACATATATCATTTTTATAATGGGGGTCACGGGTTGAAAATATTATAAATATATTATTTTATAAGTGGGTAAAAATAGTGATTTATGGGTTACAAATTAAACCCGAGCTTACAGGTGTTTTTCGCGGTTTACACTCATTAATATATTAATATAATAATATAGGGTTTGATTTTTATATTAAAATAATAACTAAAAACGGTTTAAAAATTAAAAGAGTGTGGAGAGACAAGAACCCGGGTCTCTCCCACACACGTACACTGCCTTAACCAACTCTGCCCGCTAGGGAATCGCACAAGAACCCGGTTCCAAATGGTTTTAACATACAAATCTTGAGAGCACACCTCCCCCATGCGAGCCAAACCCAAACCAGACCCAAACTCATCGATTTCGACTTCGATTTCACACGATAGCATAGGGGTTTTGTTAAGCAAGAGTTTGCGAATCTGAGGGTGAGTTTAATTGAGAAAACATCGAGTACTTGTTTGTTAATATGTGGTTCGAAAGGCCGTAACCCTAGTTTATGAACACCCGATTGATTTGGCCAATTTGGATAATGAAAATGATTGGAATTAGAGGGCTTTTAAAGATTAAGACTTTGCGAAGCTAGCCTTATGGTTTAATTTGATTTATAAAGCTGTTTGGATCGAAACCCCCAAAACGTTTGAAGAACAAACCTTAGGTTCTGGATTTTTATCAAATCGATGTTATGAAATCGAATTAGCATAGGGTTAACAATATACAACGTGTTGCGATTCTATAGAAGTAATTTAATTTGATTTAAACATGGTCTAGGGTAGGGATCGATCAAACCGGTTTCATAAGAACCCTAGATTCCGGATCATAATCAATTCGATGTTGTAAGCATTTAGAAGGTTAGGGCTTTCATTCAGAGGATAGAAACGAAGCTAATGGTGTATTTAGTTACCTAAATTGGTGTCGAATTGAAGGTATACGACTAGAAGGGCTCTCAGCTTTGCGTGGCTTGGTCTTCGGTGCTCCCGATTGTCTCTCCGGTGGAATAGATGTACTCAAAAGCTTGACAGAGGCTCGAACAAGTTGCGCAGATGGTTTGATTGTGGAATGATGATAGAAATGGATGAATTCGATGAGTGAGTGATAAAGGTCGACGGTTTCTAGTTTAATTCCCATAATTCGGTTTAATTCTCGCATAAAAGAGATGTTAATTGCTCAATGATGGCCGTTAATGATTATAATTGTATAATTTCAGTTACAATTTCAACTGAAATCGAGTAAAGCTTGCGGATTTGGTCAAGAACGAATGTGTTGACTTTCTAAAGTCAACAGAAATCAAGAATATGTTAAGTACAATACTAGTCCCTTTAGTTTCATGTTCTTAAGTTTGAATTTAGGCAGAAAAGGTCCTTGAGGTTGAACTAGATTAACTAGGTTAAGAACTTGTTAGTTTGACTTATCAAAAGTCAACAGAAATATATAGACATGTGATTTTGACTCTCAAAGTCAACAGAGTGGGTTTTGACTAATTACACTACTAGTCCTCGAAGTTTTAAGTTTAGACAAATGATAGAAACAGTCCCTGAAGTTTGAGTTAAGTTAATTAGGTTAACTTTAACTGGATTTGGTTAATCTAGTTAACCTGAGAGTCCGGATTGTCAAATCATCCCCTAGTTGAAAGAATTTTCGTCCCGAAAATTAAAATAATAATAAAAAAATTTATGGGGTGTCACATCATCCCTTAGTTGAAATAATTTTCGTCTCGAAAATTTGAAGTATAAGAGGAAAAAAATGTTTGACTAACTAAAGTAGTTTTTCTTGATTTTGGAGTTGCAGCCGTTGATGTCATAGTTCCTGATGTACAAGATGTTTACACTCCTCTTCAAACTGATGTTATCGTTCAGCTTTCCAAAGTTTGTCATGCAAAATCTTTACATAATTACAAGTTTTTTTTCCTACTTGACTAGGATATTGTTATCTGTTTAGTATAATGAATTTGTATTTATGAAAATGTTTGGTATAAAATCACAAATATCAAGTGTAACTAATTTATGTTTGAGGTTACAGTGTCGTCAACATTTAGATCTACTCCTGGAAAGCATCCCAACTATGTTTCAGAATAATAAAACAACTGATTCAACTTTTGGTGTTGGGATACAACCGGCGGTTTGGGACGGGTTCTAACCGGTTCGGTTTGGGCCAAAATCGTTTTTTTTTATTTTAGAGGAAACAGGTTTGGAAGTTATCTATGTGTATTTTGTTTTTACACTTGTGTATTTAGTTTTTACACATATGTATTTTGATTTTACACTTGTGTATTTGTATGTAATTTTATTTTATTTCTGATTTGTAAAAGTATTTTGGTATTTTGGATGTAGAATTTTTCATTGGTCATGGCTAGATGCAGAATTTTTCGTTGCTCTAGCAACTGCCAAGTAAGTTTGTCGGTTGTTAATTGTTTTTACCTGTTTCTGGTAACTTTAGAGTTTATGATTTGAAATTAATGAATATGTATCAATTATTTTGATTTCATTTTCTATGTTAATGAATATCTAAAATCAGAAACTTACATCTAATTTGGTACTGATATAGATAGATATACTGTTTCCTGGTCGTACAACTTGAATTCCTGCTTGTTAAGTTATGGTCTATATCTCCTACTCAGTTATGGTGACATACATCTTACTATCTTGTGATTAACTTTGTTGAGGTGAGGGCCACTAAAAATCCTCTACTAAAGATCATTGTTTTTTTTATGATGATAGGTTAGTGGAAACCTGAGCATCGGCTTCAAAATGGAATTTGATCCGGATCTGCACTCGTCGGCGCCAGTAAATCAGGTTAGTCACTGATTATTATGTGGTTTTATAGATTTATACATGTGTATATTCAATTTACACATGTGTATGTTCGATTTACACAAGGTAAGTTACACATGTTTATATTCGATTTACACATATATATCTCATGTTACACATGTGTAAACACGGTGTTCTTGATTTTGGGGGGTTTGGGTTTTTTAATTTTAACTTTTCAAGATTGTTTTGATCTGAGTTTGCTGTATTTCCTTGTTTTATATGTGAAAATTTGTGTTTTATGACACATTTAATGTTTAGATAGTGTAGACAAACACATGAAGATCGAAGTATGGCAAGAATATATGGGTTCAAGACGGTGTAAAAAATAGGATTTTAAAGGATTTGGGTTCAAGATCAAGTTTGGATCTAGGTTCAAGATCTACATGATTTGATACACAAGTAATGTTTTTTATTTTTACACATATGTATTTTGATTTTACACATGTGTATTTGATTATTTTACACATGTGTAAACTGAATTTACACATGTATAATAGAGTTTTTACCCATGTTTTATTTTATTTTACACAATGTAATTATTTGTAAAGATATTTTTTTTCCTAATTTGTGTATATGTTTTTTCCCCTGATTTGTAAAGATATTTATATATTTGGTTGTAGAGATTTTTGATGATTTGTATAGAAACTGAATTTACGCAATGTAAAATTTGGGTATTTGGATGTATAATTATGTTTTAACCATGCTTATTTGATTTTTACAAATGTGTATTTGATTTTTACACATGTGTAAGAGAACATATTCTTCAAATTCTCTCAAAATTCCTTTAATATCAGATCTTGATTTATTAAAAAAGAAAAATAAACAAAGTGAAATTACCATTCTAGCCCTTTAATTATTTCTAGCCACACAATTTGTTTAAAAATAATAAATAATCTAGAATTAATGTTGACCACAAGTTAAAATATATATAAATTGAATGTGTGACTCATATTGAGTTTAAGGGTTTTCACAACTCAGGGTTTACAACCGATATGTCTCATATATATATATATATATATATATATATATATATCAAATTACATATGCTATTATTTAGTTTTTGAATATGGTCGGTTTTGCTTACCCGACCGGAACAATCGAACCGAAATTTTTTATTTCCGGCTCTATGAAATTGGAGCATCTAAAAACAGTGAAACCTCTAGAAAAATTTCCTGGATCCGCCACTGGAGGTTGCCATAACTTATCTCTACTGTAGTAGCGATTACCTATGTTTCTCTCAGTTGTTATAAGTCGGAAGAGATCAGCAATAGTCGTCTCACTAGTCTAGAATCTAGATAGTGATCACTGATTTGCTTCTCACTAATTTGTTAGTCATCACAACTTAAAATTTACACATATAAAAGTTGGTAGTAAAAATCTCTAATAAGAATCACACCAACTTATCTTGTTCAACCTCTCAATGGTAATATTTGATCCTTTTCTTTTATCAATGATGCTTGAAATTTGAATCAAATATCACTTAAAAAATATGTTTTCTAGTTATTGAACTCTCAAAAGGTTGAATGTAAAATCAGTGAAGTCTTTGATCTATCGTGCAAGAGCCAAAACAAAAGAAGATGGACAAACGGTCAACAGTCGGTTTGCGGTCGACCGCCAAGCACAAATTTGCAACATTTTAATTTTTTCTTCTTTTTAGTTTTTGATGATCAAGACTCTGATTATAAAAGCTTTTACAAATATAAACTCGATTGTAAGGCATCTTGGTAACCATGATTTCGACCTTCTTCAACGACAAAAACTTTCAAACATTTTGAGTAAGTTAGACACGTAACGTACTGTGTCATTGACCCATCAATACTAAGTGTAACACAAAAGAGTAATTAATGTATCTAAATATTAAAGTGTGTTTGAATATATCAATCTTGAAAATATTCCTCCTGTCATTATAAAAACCATTTGACATTTACTACTTGGGTTTCCTCCTGATGGATGTGGAGATTATCGAGTGGGCTAGTGTGCTGTCAGTGATCCAAATTGCCGTTCAAAAAATATTTTACTAATTTTATAAACCATTTATTTATTTTAAAAACATTCAAACTCTTGAATTTTTTTTATAAAAAAAATATTTGAAGTCTTATATATGTTATATGAACTATTTAATCTTATAAAATGATATTGAAGTTCATAAGACTATGTCTTATAACAATGTACTTTTATAAAGCCTATTTAAACTTTGAAGAATTTTTCAAGTGATCTTTTCATCATTTACCAATTTTCATTTGTTGATCTTGTATCTCATCATGTAATATTTCATCGTTCTTGAATTTGATTTCGTTTACTATTAGTTTGTCTAGAACCTTACAGATGATCCATGGTCAAAACTTGGCATCTACCGTGGTGTTTCCATTAATTGGATCTTCAAGTTTGATATCGACCTTGGCACGATTGATTCACAGTCCGACCGTAACATCGACCATGGTGCTTCTTTCCATTATTGTTGGTAATTTTAGTGTTACCAAGCTATTTAGTGTATTTGGATTTACTTGATGACTGAATGAGAAGTCATACTGAAATATCAAATAAGTTGGAAAGTGTGGAGTGCATACTTGCTTGATGATCTTATGAGTCCTGGTGCTAAAGACACCTTATTGTATTAAGGGGGCGAAGTCCACTGAACAACGGGGGTCCGAGGACAGCGCCCCAGGTTAGCAAGGTCCTAGGGACGGCATCCCCTAGTGGGGTTTAAGGGGCAACGCCACTGGCTGTGGTTAAGCTGCCAGGTAAGTTTTGAAAAAAAATTATTTTGCATGTTTTGTTATGCATAAAAAATTGAGTTTGGAAGTGAAAATTACTGAAGGATGGTCCTCCGGACCAGTTTGGTCATGCTGACCAGTTTACTCCTCCGGAGTAAAGATTGTTCTTCATGAGTAAACTTACTCTCCTTAATAAGTTTGCTCACCTGAGTACGTTTGCTCTCCTGAGTGGGTTTTGTCTCTCCGGAGTAGATTGCCTCTCCTAAGTAGATTAACTCTGCGGAATAGAATACGTTAGCAGTTATGGTTGACGGTTGTAGTAATTTTTCTGCCAATAACCGTCTTAACGTTCCAATGTAATTGTTTGTCTCTTATATAATTGCGAATTTAGTCATTGTATGATATACGAAATTCATAACAGAATTTCACATATTCGTTCTTAAATCTCTAATTCTTATCCGATTGAATTCTGTGTATACCATGGAAATAATTCAATCTGAAAGTGAACTATCACGATTGTTAGAGAATCCAAGTCACATCACATACACGAACCCAGAATTCATATAATTATTCTTTTATTTTTTATTTTTATATATTTTAGAATGACTTTATGCTTACACCATTAGGAGGATAATTTTTGATAATATAACATAAGAAAGTCATGAAGTGCATAAACACTTTAAAAATAAGGGCTATTTATTGTGGTATGTTTCCATTCACGAAAACAGCTCCCGCTCAATGAATTGTTTCTGCTCCAACACTTATTGTGAGCTGGGAGCATTGGATATATTTATGAATAAATGATACATATGGCTTTATTAACTAACTTTAACCATAAAAAAATCGTATACAAAATGTTTTGTTCATGATATTATGAAAACCAGGGTTGGCTTAACCTTTTTTGGGGCCTAAAGCGAATTATAAAATCGGGGTCATTTTCATACAAAAATACAATTTTTAGAATCCTAACACATGAGAACACGATGCACATTTTTTTATAGGATTTCTTAAAGTCACACAATCGCTCGTATTAAAGTTAGAGTGAGTTTTTGTAAAAAGAAAACACTTTCAAATATATTGATTTTTTGTTCTCCTTTTGAAAACCTGAAAATTAAACAAAGTTAGATCTTAAAAATTTGGGGCCCTTAAGTGCCAGCTTATTTTATTTTATAGTTGAGCCACCCCTGATGATAACCTTAACGCGTTGTGCATGATAAGAATAATTAGACGAGATCTCTTTTTAAGAGTCTTAATCGTTCATCACTCGATCATCCCTACATAGAATTTCTAACTTAATGTAATTTTTTTTAGAACGGAAACTCATAGACTCTAATTCTACTACTAAACTACTCTAACTTAATGTAATATTGTTATAAGTTGAAATAACCGAGAAGTAAAATCTAAAATAATATGATATTATTTAATTGATAAAGCATTTGATTTTAGTTCTATAAGACAACTTTCTTGCCGATAAGTCTCAGATCAACTGGTCTGAGAGAAGTCACACTTATCGCCTTCCAATGTGAAGGTTTTGGATTCGAGTCTCAATTGGTGCAATATGCTTAGGTGGATCAAGGGTTTTTCCACAATAGGCCTTCGGGTGGTGGGTTTCCCTTGGAACTGTGGCAGGTCGGGTCACCAACAATGTCTGCGTTCGCGGGCTTGGGTGATCTTTCGCCAATAGATTTATCCGGGTGATCAGGTTTATAGTATTCGTTAGCCGTTCAAAAAGAAAAAAAACAACTTTCTTTCAATTAATAAAGTGACATTAATATGCTAAAAAGTTAAACGTTTTACTCTAATAAAGTTTTATAGTTTAAAAGTGATGTTAACCTTTGATATATTTGACTTATTATATAAAATTGTTTAGACTAAAATAGGTCACCTACCTCTAATAAAACACGACTTTGAGTTAAAAGAGTGGTTCTAACTTCCACATCGACTTGAAACACCTTTTTCTTGAAGATGCTACTATTAAAATCTATAATTAAAATAAACAAATATATTTCAAAGATGTTTTATTAATTTTATTAACATACATATATGGTTAAAAATACTAATAACACGTAATTATTTGTCTTCGATAATTAATTAAATTTAAATTTCTAAAAGACATATATAAAGACGTATGAATTTTTGTAAGAGGTTATAATAGTTATATACATATAATATATGCAATGAGTTATTTAAATAAAGAAACTTACTGGTTTGATATTTTGTTTCAAGATTATTTACGCCATGAAATGATGTAAAGTGATAACAACTTGATGGAAACAAAGACACATACACCCCAAAAATTCATGATGTAAAGTGATAACCACTTGATGGAAACAAAGACGCGTACACCCCAAAAAAGCGGTGGCAGAGCAACGTTCAGATACGTGTCAAACCCTAAAAAAGAAACGTGAGAAGCATTGATCAGTTGTAGATGATTCTTTTCAAGTTGTACTTTACTATTCACGTCTTTGGCCTTTAAATGTTATAATAATACGTACAATTGTATTTTAAATAATAAAAAGTTATTAACTAATAACATAACAAGAAAATAAATAAGTGAATTGATTTGTAAGTAAAAGATAACATTATTTCGATATGGGCATAAACATAATTGAGCTTATTTAACTAAAATGTTTACATGAAAAATAAACATAGTTAAATATATAATGTAAACATCATCGGTTTTTAAATTTTAAATTATTTGTGACGTTGTTCGATTTATGAACTGTGTGATTGGCTACACTAGTAAGTACCGTTTAACTTTCGGTCTAGTTTTTAAAATGTTAATTAATGAAATGCGGATATTCCTCGAAATTATACGAGTGGTGATAAAATACAAAGATTCAACATTTTGTAATAATCCAACACTTTGTAACAATAAAAAGATGTTTTAGACGTTTGTTTATATTTTTAACTAAGCACAGAGATTCTAAATCCTAATAGAATTTTGATATACTAATTATCATAAGAGGAAGCCATGACTTCACAAGCAGTAGTCGAGCCACCCGCATCATTACTAACCATAGTCGACTCGTCATCAGTCGCAAATGATCAGCAGTTACTTGCTGCTGAGCGAGCTGAGCCACGGCTCAAAAACATAAGACGTTTCTCTACAATGCGAGCGAAGCTCCACATTTCGCCCATGCCACGCACAAGTTAGGGTGCTTTGAACCCCTAGAGTCCCTACTTGTGTCTCCTTACAAGTAGGGGCGTTCATTATTCGGTTAAAACAAAATAAAACCGAAAACCGAACCGTAATCGAAACCGAACCAAACTCTTATTTAGTTAAGTTTTTAACCGTAACCGAATACGTATTTGGTTAATCGGCTCGGTTAACGGTTATGCATATTCTGAATTCGGTTATACCCGAATTAACCGAATAAAGCCCATGTTGTATGTACTATTTTATATTAGCCTATGTCCCATGAACCATAACCATTTATTAACTAAAAAATCTAATCAATACAAAAAGCCCATAACCATTTCATTAAAACTTTGATAAACCACATTTACAAGTTTAACGCCTAATCGTCTATTTATTTGTTCATGTTTTTTTGTATTAGATGAGAAAGTCAACGATTGAATGAAGAACGATTGGACATTTGGAATTTGCATCTTGTGTCTTAGTTTGCACTTCGGTTATAACCGAAAACCGAATCAAACGGTTAATCCGGTTATTCGGTACAAATTCGGTTCGGTTAACGGTTAAGACTGAAAAAAAATTTAACCGGATTAATCGATAACTGAACTAATGAACACCCATACTTACACGGAAACAACATTCTGACTTTTACTTACATACCACTTCAAAGTTCCACTTTCTTATGTGAGAGAAGTTTCAACCCATTTTTTCCCTAATTTTCACAGCTTTGTAAAATTTAAACATCCAAATTTGAGCATCGATATCTTATTAATCTTCACCTCGTTTAGGATAAGGCTTGGTTCATTACGAAGCTCTCAATAATAGAATGTAAACCCAACAAATAATAAGTAAATTAATAATAATTACATATAATTATTTTTATTTATGTCTAAATTTACTGAAAAACCATATTTTTCACCTAGATAAACAACTCAACTTTTCCCCTGTATTTCCGAACACTTATAAACATAAATATAACCAATACGACAATTATATTCAAAGAAACAAACGTGGATAAGATAGTGGTTCTTTCATTGAATAAAAAATATACAATGATGTAGATAGATATTTTTAAAACATTAACCTATATTCTTACATATAGGTGGGATGAATCTCTTTTACAAATTTTTTTTTATTGAATTATGTTTTGGGGATATAGGTTACTTCTATCAAACTTGATAGCAATACCACAACATGTCACATATTTCTATCACTAAATCATATTACCCTAAATGAAATATCAAATAGTATATTACCCAAATCATAAATTTATCCTTTGTTAAATAGGTCGCCTAATTATAAAAAGAGAGAACTTTAATCCTCTTGCATTCGACAAACTTAAATTTATTTTTTTACAAAACTTAGAAAATATGTTGCCTCAATGTAATTTTCCCTAAAATTACCAAACATCTACATAAATTTTAATTTACCCAAAAACGACAAATCAAACCTATATATTTCATGTTAAAAGTCAAAATCAATTTTCTAATAGTCAAGATGTAGACAATGATTTCAAATGTGACCCAAACATTCATTTCGAGTTTGGTCATTTTTTTTTTTTGATAGGCAACTTTCATTTTTAAGTGGCAGTCGCATCTCCAAATCGGAGACCCGCACCTCTCAACCTGACCACTACGTTGTCTGAACCGGGCCCGCGGGTTCAGAACGAGAGGCTTCGGCTATCACCGGGAAACCATGGAGCCTGCTGCCACTTGACAACAGTTGCGCCGCTACACGGACCAAGACCCGCTAGCGTAACGCACTCCGGACTAAAACCCGGGTTGGCTCGGGATCGAACCTGCGTGGGCAGGTTGATCCTTCATTGCCAATAACCACTAGACCAAAGTCTAGTAGTTTCGAGTTTGGTCATTTAGTTACATGTATATAGTATCCCCTACCTATTTATTGAAGTGCTTTTAATATTGTTGGTATATGTACTTGATGACTTGATGCCTATATTTGCCTTTCATTTTATTAATTATTCAAAATACATATATATATTATATATATATATAAAAGAAAAATACATGTTATAGTATTCCTTATGCATTATGAGTTGATTGCACATATTCATATTCCCTCCATATATATTGTGTAAAATATTTTTGAAATAGTAACATAACAAATTTTATTATTATTATTATTTATTTTCTATATATTTGGTACAAAAAACACATATGGACCAGCTTGTCTACATCAACATTAACAACATAATTAAATATGTTGAACAAAGATGTTACATATTCAGGTTAAATATTTAAACGTAGAATTAACATTTAATCATATTTTTCATGATCCAAATCACTAAATAAAAGTAATACCAAACAATAGTTGGTATTTAATAAAATATAATTATTTTACAGAATTGAGTATGGGTATATAAAAAATCACAACTTTTTATTAAAAATAAAAAATAAACGAAGTGTTCAACTAAGATTTTTTTTTTTAAATTTTCAAAGTAAATACGGTGAAATCTATAAATAAATTTCTGAAATTTATTCAGTAAATGTTTTCCATCTTTTTATTTTTCACATAAATGATACTCATTTACAAAGATGTTACATATTCACAATAGGTCAAGAATCTGTATGTCAATGCTTACTTTTTCTTGCTGAAATGGCTGATTAAGTTGCTTGAAAAAGTTTTTTATGATTGTTGAAGTATTCTGTTAAGTTCTTGTGCAGTTTTTGCTGTCAACCCGCCCCGCCTACGTGGAAAACGTTTGTCACTTTAGCATCATTTTATTTTAATATGAGGTGATTCAGTAAGACGATTACCGTATAACATCTGGGAGATTTTTATGAACTTTTTGAAGCTGGATATGGCATTGATTGCAGCTTTCAAGTCTGTCATCAAGTTTTTATATATCTTGAGTTGGTTAGTTGAAAAATACAGTTAAATAAGAATAAACCACATCTATACAAACAAGAAACAGACCTTTTCTCAGCATGAAGATCAACACCTACAGTTGGAGGTGCTGAGATTGTTGAGTTAATCACAGGCCCAAAGACTGCTACAAGCTTTAATAACATTTTTAGTGACACATTTATATGCCTGCACACATTTGCAAATACGCGCTAATTTAATATTGATGTCAATTATGTTCAATGACCACATTTGTACCTCTCGGTTTGGCTATCGAGTAAACCCGACAATAAAGGTAGCAAACAAGAAAAGAGATCTAATGTCAAAGACTCGGTGTTGTCCAGCATGACACTAATTACATCTGCTTGTACCTGTGGATTTAGACAAGATCATATGTCAGATGTTTAAAGAACACAAATTATCAGAAACAGGCAAACAGGATAGTAAAATTCCACACACAGCATGATCTGGCAGTTTCTGCAAGGCGTTAATACCCCCTCGTGTGTCATTTTTATCCCAAAAACGCCTTACCACCTGAAAAGCATTGAATTTGTTCTAAATTAAAGATATTTCAAGCTTTATGTGTAAAATAGACTGAACAATTTAAAGCTACCTGGAGCTTTGTGAGGCGGGATCGAAGTGTACTTAAAGACAAATCATGATCTAGCATCAAAAATTCAGCCAGATCATCATTGTTTTCATTCTTGACCCCTGTGGTTTGTGGATTATCCTCCTGCCAGGTGAAAAATGTAAACATAGTTAATACAAGAAACAGATAACTTCCATCTCAAGTCACAGTCTGCCAACATATATTTACAAAGATCATATTAAGGATGAATGAAAATGGTTATGCAGTCAACAACATGATCATACCTTCATTGCTCTAGATCTCCTTGCTACCAGCATTTGAGATCTATTTTTTTCAGGAATTACACGGCGGGAAGAAATGGGTCTTTTGATTGGGGAGGCCTTAGTTTTCTCGCGTACAGTTATTGGGGAATTCTTGGATGTTTGTACTACCAAATCAGGTGTTTTAAAAGGTATCTGGGATGTTTTTGTTTTAATCATAGGTTGCACACATCGCACCATATCAGGTTCTGTTACTGGCATCGGTGATGTTGTAGGTTCGGGTATTATTGTACAAGAGACCATATTGATAGACTGTTGTATAGTGGTGGTAGGTACATTATTTGTGTTAGGTAATATCTGAGAAGTTAAGTCAGGTTTATGACATTCATTAGTATCTAACTTGTCTCTTTTTTCAAATTTCTCAACCAGACTGCGGGTCCTTCCATTCACAACCGCAACTGCAATAACAGAAGGGGAAAAGTGAGGAAGAAACATTATAACCGACTTATTCTTCCTAAACAACGCGTATAACATTTAGATAGCTACCTCCATTAACATATTTGAACTGTTTGTTTGAATCAACAGATTTGAACTGTTTGTTTGAATCAACAGTTACATCCTTAGATGAATATCCTTCTTTCCTACAAGTCACAGGAGTCATGCCTGCAGCTTTATGTAAAATAGTGAATTATAATAACATAAAATCAAAAATGGAACTTGAAAATGAACAAGAGAACTTATTTCCAAGCCAAATGTCAAGCACTCACTGTATGTCCACATTTGTATATTATTAGTAACCATATTAAAAATTGAATTAAGTAATAACTTACTATCTATATATATATTCTTGATATCCTTTGTGTCATCATCTGGAGATATAAAGGTTCTTCTGGGAGTCTCAGATTTTGGTTGCACCTTATATGGCTCAATTTGCTTCACAACAGAAGAAAGCAGATAAGTAATCATGTTTTTATTTTTTTATTTTTTTTATTTAAGACATTTCATTTGAATCCACAAAATATAAGTAATCATGTTTTTTGGTTTATTTTTTAAATTTTTTTAAGACATTTCATTTGAATCCATAAAATTTACATCAGGGAAGAGGAAGAAAATGCTTACTGAAACGTCTGCAGCCCAAATTCCTACAGAATTCTGATAATATGAGCACCCTAAAAGCTTCCCATCATTAATACAGAGGTCTCCCAAAGTTGACCATTCTAAATCAACAACATCATGACAAACTACAGGCTCCAATGAATACACCTAAAATTCAAAGGCCATGCACAAGTGAGACTTGTTCTTTTCAGAAAGCAAACCGTAAAAGATAACAAGGAAATAATTAAAACCTTTAAACAGTTGTCTAACCCACAAAAGAGTGTTCTTCCATCTGGGTGAAAAGTAACTGAGCGTACTCCTGTTGCCTGGAATCATTAAAATAAGTGTTACAGAAAACCTTAAAACAATTATGCATAACAAAAAGGGGAGCAGAAAAGCACGGATACCTCAGGACTAGTTGATCCAATCAACTCAAAGCTTTCCAAATCCCAAAATTTAACAGTTTTGTCTGATGAACCTGGAATAAGTATTTGTGTTGATACGATTTATCGTATAAAAAGGATACGGACAAATCCAAGTTGAATTATTTGTTAAGCAAGTAATGATGCACATGACTTGCATTTGCTGTTGGATACAAACCTGTTGCTAGAAGAAACTCAAGAGGATGGAAATCCATTGATCTAATGTGCCCTTCATGGAGTTTGAACTCATGCAAGAGCTTTCCAGCAGTTAAGTCCCATATCTATCCAAAAGATAAAAAAGCAGAAATTTAATTTAATTGGTTTATTTTTGAGGCAGTTATATAATAAAATGGTCATTACCTTTACAACTTTATCGAGTCCCCCAGACACCACCCAACGACCATCGGGGGTAAATCTGATTGTACTAATTGCTCGCTTATGACTCTTATATGTATGAATGCAACCTTTTTTTCTAATATCCCATATCTTCAAATTAGTGTCCATGGAACCTGATGCAAAAAATTCACCAAAAGGATGGAATTCCACTGCTGTGCAATAGGACCGGTGTCCATTAAGTGTTCGAACCACTGCACTTAATGAAAAAGAATAACAAATTAAGCAAAAAACCACTTCAAATTCTACATTTTAGACTGAATCAACTTACCCTTTGTCTCTTCAAGATCCCAGAGCTGGACCACACCAGAGGAAGCTCCAGCAGCCACTAGAACTTCAGCTGAATCAAAAGCTACAGATTCGACAGGGCTCGTGTGGCCGGTTAAGCTCTGCACCACATCACAAAGGGACCCACCATAAGGGAAGGCACTAAAAAATTACAGTTTAGAAGCATTTGTACATTAGTTGCATCATAATGTATTTTTCATGGTTATCTATTTGATGAGCAAGTGACATGTTCATGTTAGGACTGCGAATTCATGACGAGTTTCAACCAATAGTTCTATGTATTATAATATGATGCATTTGTTAATTTTGTTTAGAAGCATTTGTACATTAGTAAAGATGAAAATTAACGCAATTTTGATGATAAGACATAGTTTCTAGGTGGATTTTGAAGGTTTAATGGTTTTTAAGTGATACACTAGTTGAACTAGCGGATGTGAACAGTGCAGTGGTGATCAACTAGTTTGAACCAGCGGACGTGAACAATGAAATTGGATAAGACAACTGAACATCAAATTTGTTTTATTTTTGAACGGCTAACACACACCCTCATACACTGCTCCTAAACTACACATTTTTTTTATCCAGGTTTGGACCTGGATCTCCTACCACTAGGCAACAACCCAAGTGGCAAACATCAAATTTGTTAATTTTGTTTTGTTCACTTTCGCTGCCATGAAAACTTCAAAACCACCTAGAAGTGGTTTGCAAACCACCTATAATCAAAAAAATTTAAGCAGTCTTAACCCTAATTTATTAGAATTGACATGAAATGCAATGTTGAAGTTCAAATGTACATAAATTAAAATCAAAATTTGGAAGTGAGTACTGACAGTTATAGGTGTTGGTTTCCCGATTGACCAAAGATTCACAAGTTCATCATCACCTCCTGTGATAAAATCAAAATGTGGACGTGTCTTCTTTCCGATTTTGATGCAGTTCACATTAGCAGAATGTGCCACCAACTCTTCTATATTTAATTCAGTCAAGAAATAATAAACACCACATGTAAGATGATGACGATTTATCTATTTTTCAAACAAAATACAACAAACAATCAGTAAAATTCAACCAACAAAGGATACGCAATTTATATCCGCGTTTCGCCATTAAACCAGAACTAGATCAAATAAAAACAAGATATTCTTCGTCTTCGGTGCCTTGGTGACGATGATGAGCTTGATGTATCAACTTACGCAAATGCGATTGAAGAAGAAAGCCTATTATACTGTATGTATGTATGTATGTATGTATTGTATATAGAGAGATAGGGAGATTTGTATATACAAAATTGGAACGAAATGTGAGAGGCTTCTGCGCAAAATCCACCGGAGAAAGAGCAGAGGCTGGTAGGTGGTGTGAGAGAGAGAGAGAGAGAAAGTTGTTGGGGGCATGACTGAAACGGTTTATTTCTTGTTTAATGCGGAAGAAATCTGTCTAATCATTTACAACGTAAACATGTTACATACTATTATTATATTTAAGTTCTATTTTAAAAGTATAGGTTAAGAATCATTTAATAAATTCAAATTTTTTTATTTATAAATGTAGCTTTTATTTTTCTATCCAATTTATAATTGGAGTGACCAATCATGTTGGGTTAGCGAGTTGAAATTGATAAACTTGTACACGCAGTGACGAAACTTGAAGAAAAACGTAGGGGGAGTTGGGATTTTTTTTCCTATCAGCGGGGGCCGGAACTATAAAATTTTCAACCGAATACATATAAATTAACACTCACTAAGTTTCACCCATGTGTACACGGGCCACGGCTTGTATATTTATTCGTATCAAAAGCATAAATCTTAAAAAAAAACACTTAAACTAAACCTCATTTAACCCATTTATCCACGAGTTGACATATTCTGAATGAGTTCTAATAAAGTTGGAAACGACTTGACGGGTTTGAACTAGGGGTGTTCAATATTTGGTTTCAAATCGATTAAACCGATAACCGAATAGAAACCGAAACCGTTTAAAACCAAACCGAAGTACATATTTGGTTTTTGGTTTGGTTCAAACCGAAAACCAAATATGTAATTTGGTTTTTGGTTTGGTTTATGTTTCAAGATTTTGAATTCGGTTTGAACCGAAAAACCCGAATTAGGTTATACCACTCTTTTAATCCATATTTTATAGTTAACCCAATTCATTTATAGCATTAATTAATACCCATATATGGATTATTAATCATTATTTGATGAAGGTATGTTTTTTGTTTAAACTTTTCTAAAATGTTACGTTGTTTAAACCGATTAAGTTATGGCTACCCAAAAGAAATAAAAAAGTTTTTTTTTGCTAATCAAACCGAATTACAATGTGGTTTTAGGTTCGGATTATGTTTCCTCAAATATGGTTCGGTTCGGATTGTGGTTTCAACAAAAACCCGCAACCCGAAAAACCCGCAACCCGAACTGATGAACACACCTAGTTTGAACACATCAATTATATTTTAAAGTTTTTATAGTTCTACTTTTAACCGGGTTGATCGGTTTATTTTTAGTACAACCCGTTTATTGATTATCCCAAAACATAACATGTTTATAAAACGGGTTACACCAACAAACCAAAAAACTAAGTATTTACACGTCGTACATGTCTAAAATTATCACCCTCTTTAAATAGAGTTATTAAAATAACAAGTTGTCTCTAAGGTTTTTTATCCTTATCTTTATAATTTAACTAAAAATCATTATTTCATAAAAAAATTGTTTATTTTTTAAAAACCTCTCACATCTCATTTCTTATCCTTATAATTTAAAAAAAATGGCGAAGGAATTGGTATATTTAAGATTCTAATGTTCATTTCCTTATAATTTTAAGAATAAAGATAAGGTTTAAAAACCCGATGTAAGAAACTTTTAACTTAAATCTTATTTTTTTCCCCTTATAATTTAAGGATATGGTATATATATATCAATCCTGATGTGAATACTCTAAGAGAACACTTTAGTGATAAAGTGACGTGCTTCTCAAATAAATGGTTGTGAGTTCAAATTATAAAGAGCGAAGATGTGATGATTTTAGATGTAAAAGAAAAAGTATGTGGTTGCAGATGAAAAACAAATTAAGTAACAATTTAATAAATCCAGTCTAAAATGTCACATGTTATTAAGTTTAGACGTGTGAAGGACTACAAATAAATAATATGTTATTTAAAAGTTGGTACTTTTAATTATGGAAAACTTCATATAAATGTAATCAATTTTTTAAACTGTTTCAATTAAGTCACTTAAACTTTTTTTGTTTCGATTTAGTCACTCAACTTTCAGGTAACCTGCTAGTCAGATACTTTTTACCTGTTTAACAGGTTTCCATGCTAATATGGCATTTAAAATGCTGACGTGACATTTATTTTTTGTTTTCTTTTTTTTAGTTATGCTAGTGTGAAATTAATATATATTTTTTAATTTTAAAATTAAAAAAAAAAATTTCTTATTCTTTCATACACTCACGACTCACGTGATGTTTCAAAAAAATTTATTTTAAAAAAGATTTTTTTTTAATTTTAAAACTAAATATATATATTAATTCCACGCTAGTATATTAAAAAAACGAAAATAAATGCCACGTCAGTATGGAAACCTTTTAAACAGGTAAAAAGTATCTGATTAACAGGTTACCTGAAAATTGAGTGACTAAATCGGGACAAAAAAAAAGTATAAGTGATTTAATTGAAACAGTTTAAAAAGTTGGTTGCATTTCTATAAGTTCCCTCCTTTTAACTATGTAGATATTAGTCACTCCTATTTCTAATAATCATAATTTATTTAAAATGTCAATGTGGGACTAGCCCATTTGGTAGAGGCTATTGTCTCTTAAATTAGAGGTCTTGGGTTCAAATTCATGCATGGGGTGAATTATTTGGTGTAATTTAAGAGTATGAATAGAGTAGATTTGCTGTTCAAATAAAATAATAATAATAATAATAATTTCTTTAAAATAACAACAAATATTTTTTTGTACAAAAATAATAATTTTTTATCATCAAATGCTATATCTTTAAGGTTTTATTATTTTCTTCTTACCATGTTTACATGTCATGCATTACGATAGGAACTCCCAGTTCTCTGGCAAATACAGCCCTTTTAAGCATTTCTTCGCATGTACCCGGAGTAGCATTCAAGTAATGCCCTTCTTTTTGGGTGTGAAGCAGTGTCAAACCAAAATACCTAACAAGCATTAGCTCTCCCTGAAAAGGAGGTGATCCAGCCGCACCTTCCAGTACGACTAATGTGGGCGTTAGAGCATTGAGAGGACCTTTCCCTAGTACGAGAGGATCGGGAAGGACGCACCTCTGGTGTACCAGTTATCGTGCCCACGGTAAACACTAGGTAGCCAAGTGCGGAGCGGATAACTACTGAAAGCATCTAAGTAGTAAGCCCACCTCAAGATGAGTGCTCTCCTATTCCGACTTCCCCAGAACCTCTGGTAGCACAGCCGAGACAGCGACGGGAGATGCAACCGGAACCGAATTGATAAAACAGTCCTAGAAACAGAATTCTACCATTTAGGCTTACTATGCTTTGGGATTTTTTTAGAATATCAAAACTGATTCAGTTTCTTATATTATAATGTATAACGGTATTAAAATTGTAATCTACTTGAATATTGAATACCAGAAAACTATAATAAATGTTGTATTTCTTTAGGTGCCAAACAGACCTCATCATTGATTTGATATATTGATAAGGTGAATACCCAGTCTATTCAATGCTAGGTTGAGTATCAGAGCCTCAAAAAAATCTCTTTTCGTCCTACGAACTTTAAGGTGTATGAAGTTTCATATTTGATTTTTAAGTAGAGCGATAGAGACATTCATAAGGTTAATCCAGGCCAGAGGCAGACCTACGTCAAGATAACCCCCCTTGAAAAACTTTGGTAGTGTTCCTGAATCTGAAGAAACATAATGACTCAGAGCACATGGAGCCATCTTCTTATTTTCAATCGAAAATAGATAAAATTTTATGGCCGCTTCTAAATAAAGCCAAATTTACTGAAGTATTATTCTATTAAAGAATAATGAGATGAGTTGGATAAATATACAGATCTATTCTGAAAATGTTGATGTAGTATGTAGTAAGGATTCCATCAACTGAGTATTCAACCTTTTCTTGTCTAATGAAAGAACTGAGTTTTAGATGTATACATAGGGAAAGCCATGTGCAATGAAAAATATATAAATACAAGAAAAATATATAAATATAAGATAAAATAGTTATTTAATATATTCCCAACCACAGTTCGGTCCATCTTAGCTGATACCCCTTTTCTATACGAGCTAGGCAGGTTGAACCCGTTTAGACACGATATTAATCGTGTCAATCCGTTTATGACCCATATCCGGTTAACACAAGCCCTAACCCGTTTAACTTCGTGTCGTGTCGTGTCATGTCATGTAAACTGGTCGTATAAAAAATTGTCACCCCTATTAGAAACTGAAAGGTTAGCTCTGGAAAGTGGAAACCGAAATACTAGCGCTAGAAAGTAGAAACTGGAAAATTAGGTTATCAAATATTCTAATTTATTTTTATATATTTAATCATTTAAAAATATAAAATTATATAGTTTTGATAAATAGGTTATAAACGGGTTGTGTTAACCATTTAACACGATTAGTTAAACGTGTCTAATCGTGTCATAAACGGGTTAGCGGGTTGAACCCGTTTAGACACGATTTTAATCGTGTCGACCAGTTTATGACCCACATTTGTTTAACTCAAACTCAAACCCGTTTAACTTCGTGTCATGTCATGTAAACAGGTCATGTCAGAAATTGTCAGCCTTATATTTACACGTGATTTTTATAATTTTTAGTTTTCTATATTATTTACTTATGAAAAGTCTATTACTTGTTATTAATTATTTAAATTTTTTGTATTTTAAAGTATTGTTTCTGAAGACGTATGATAGTCTGGTAACCCATAATCCTGACCCGACTCGGCCTCTAGAAGGGATTCAGTTGCAAGAGTTGGACCCAGAATTGTAACATCCCAAAATGTCGAGAAATAAAGTTAACGAGTTCAAGCGGGCCGAAGTCGGGCCGGGTCAGTCACGAACCGGGCTTGGGGAGGTCTCCCCTATAAATAGCCAGGGTCACCACATGTTTCTCTCATTTGCAATTCTAGAGAGAGAAAACCGTAGAGAGAGAAAGTGTCGGAATCGCACAAGATTGCACCCGCTCGTGTCTCTTGCACTCGTGAGAAGAACCTCCAGATCAGAAGCTCGATTCAGGTAACGATCCGACCTAAATCTGAGTTTTTAGTTCGTTTTTGGGTTTTCGGGTCTTGGGTGAAAATCGGACGTTTTTGTGGATGAAACTGAAAGATAATCATAGAATCGAATTCCTTAATGGAAAACGAACGTTTTGGATGCAACATGTTCGGGATCTTTACATGATCAGACCGAATGCGAAAGTTAGGGTTTTTCGCGAAGAACAGGTCGTGCGCACTTGCTAAGTGCGCACGGAGCAGGTCCTGCGCACTTGCTAAGTGCGCAGGAGGAGGAACCTGCGCACTTGCTAAGTGCGCAGGAGGAAGGACCTGCGCACTTGCTAAGTGCGCAGGAGGCAAGGTCTGCGCACTTGCTAAGTGCGCAGGCAGCAGAGTCTGCGCACTTGCTAAGTGCGCAGGCAGCAGGGTCTACGCACTTGCTAAGTGCGCAGACATCAGGCTGTTGAGTAGAGATTAGTATGTCTAGAATGGTTAAACCGTTAGAGTCGGTAATGGTCTGATGTGTATGTAACTACTCAATTCAGATCGGAAGTGACGTGGTTGGACCCTTGATTAGGACAACCGAGACTAGCTTATAAGGTGAGTTCTAGAAGCCCTCTTTTAAATGTTTTTATATAATGTTTTCGGGCTGGTGTGTACACGTATGAAATGTTGTTTTATAAAATGATTTTTATGAAACTACGTTTACGAAAGGAAATGATTTGGAACGAAGGGTTTTATAGAAAGAAAGTTTATGAACGGAATGTTTACGAACGAATGTTATAAAGAAATGGTTTAATGAAAAGGTAAAGGGTTTTGAAAGTGAAGGAAAGGTTTTATGAAAAGAAAACAAATATGGGCAAAGGTTTTAAAGAAGTCATTACATATCTAATCTGTCGAATGAATGGAATTGACGAATGAAGTCTGGGAATGTGATTCCCAGCCTTGTGGTAGATTATGGACAGTGAGCCATAGTTACCACAAGAACAACATGGGCAATGTCTTTGTGGCATGTCAATGGTTTTGATGTTGTACAACTGGTAAAGGGAGTAACGACGGTTACTCGGGTGATGACGATCATCCTAAGCGAACGAGGTAATGGGAAATCAATGACGGCGATACGTAACGGTTGATTTCCAAAGGAAAGATGCGTGTTGGGCAATGACGGCGATACGTAACGGTTGACCCCACGCATTAAAGGGTTGGGCAATGACGGCGATACGTAACGGTTGACCCAACGTAGTGGTATGGTTGTGGCAATGACGGCGATACGTAACGGTTGCCCACAACATTAAAAGTTCCTACGGGGACATAGAGACGCGTAACGATACAGATTTAGATAATAATGTATGACTTAAATGAATGTTAATGTTTTAAACAAATGATTGTGTTTAAATATGCGAAGGTTTACGAATGAAAGGCCCTGTTTTCTTATACGAATGTTAAACCCTATTGAATGTTTGAATGATGAACCATTTCTTAAAACGAACGAAAACTAGAACTCACCAGCGTAGCTGACGTTTTTAAGTGTACACATTCAGGTTAAGGCAGGTGATGAGGATGGACGGTGATGCTTGGCTAGAGATGAAGAGTTACCCGACTGCTTTTGAAGACTGGCATCCTGTTATGTTTAGTTATGATGTAAATATGTTTTAAACTATGTTTACGCTTCCGCATGTATGAACAACGATTAAGTTATGTTTAAATGAAATTTCCGCTGCGATATCTGATATTCATGTTTAAGAACTGCTTGTGAATGAGTAAATCCAATAAGTGAGGCCTCCCGGGTTTGGGGCCTTACAAGTTGGTATCAGAGCAATAGTTTGAGAGATTCGGACACTCCTAGTGTCTGAACTTAAACTTTGAATGGGACCGAAAGCGGATGCCAGTACGGGTAACTCGAGCCACAGCATCAGGTATGAAGGTAGTATATATATTACGTATATAGTATGCCTTAGAAGAGGTTAGATGAGGACTTGAGTTCTGATGGAATCACAAAGGTGGTCAAATGGAAATCGAAAAGTAGTGTAATGGTTAATTACAGATGGCCAGTGTATATTAACATCTTACAGTACTTATTGAATTCTATTTGTTAACTAGCGTGATGACATTGGATTTCTCGTCTTATAGAACGAAATGGCGAGGAGAGGGAACGGAAGGCGTGGTGGCCGTACCGGTGGTCGTACCGGCGGTCGAAATGGTGGGCGTGGCAGGATTCCTGCGCGCCAAGAACACAGTGAAGAAGGAAGTGTTCACATTGAACCGGCGGTTAGTGTGCATGAAGCCGAGCAGACACAGGTTGAAGAACAACCTTTCACTTTTGAACCAGAAGTGAGAGCAGCTATAGCTCGAGAATTCACAGAATTGATGAAGAATTCTCTGCCAGGTCTGTTGGCTGAAGCGTTGAAGCAGGTCAATGGGGCGGGTGGGTCTAGCACGGCAATTGGTGCCCAAAATAATGAGACTGACAATGCACCGCCTGCTCGCGGATGTGATTATAAGTCCTTTAAGGCATGTGACCCGCCGATACTCACTGGGAAGAAGGACGCGGTAGCTACTTTTGATTGGGTAATACGTATGGAAGCCGCCATCCGTCTGAGCGAGTGTCGAGCTAATCAACTAGTGAAGTTTGCTGCTAACTCCTTGAGGGAGGAAGCATCCCACTGGTGGGAAGGTGTACGTCAGGCAAAAGGGAGCGAGATTGTGGATGCAATGATGTGGGCTGACTTGAAAACTTTAGTGATTAAGAATTTCTGCCCAAGGAACGAGATTGAGAAGGTGGAAAGGGAATTTCTGGGTTTGAAGGCCGGGAACATGACGCACCGGCAATACACAACCCGATTTAATGAACTGGCACGTCTGGTGCCACACCTCGCCACTACTGAAGAGAGAAAGATTGCCTGTTATATCCAAGGGTTGCCGGACCAGGTCCGCACCTATGTTAAGGCAAACGCCCCTACTACCTATGATTTGGCAGTAGAGCTAAGTGGCGTAGTATTTGACGATCTGGCACTGAATGTTGTTGCCGTTGAAGAGCAAAAGAAGAGACCGAGCTTCT
Source organism: Smallanthus sonchifolius (assembly GCA_023525975.1). Classification (NCBI taxonomy): domain Eukaryota; kingdom Viridiplantae; phylum Streptophyta; class Magnoliopsida; order Asterales; family Asteraceae; genus Smallanthus; species Smallanthus sonchifolius. Next base: position 84,466,244 of record CM042036.1, read on the forward strand.
CAAACAAGCGAACTGGGGGAAAGATGTTTGGGTCTCGTGATAAGAGGGCTCGGGTGGGTGAGCCGACTGTTTGTAAGAAGTGTGGAAGGGAGCATGTAGGTGAATGCAGACTGGGATCTAGCTTGTGCTATAAGTGTGGCAAGACCGGGCACTACTCTCGAGAATGCCCGCAAGGCTACAAATGCTACAACTGTGGGGATTTCGGCCATATGAGCCGAGAATGTACCAAGCCCAGGATGGGGGAAACCGGGAAAGGAAAGGGCCCGGAAAAGAAGGGAGAAGGATCTCGTGCAAAGACTCGTGCGTACGCACTGACGCAAGAACAAGCCAGGGCGGATCCCGATGTGGCGTCAGGTACATTCGTCCTTGACAACACTCTTGTTTCTGTGTTATTTGATTCGGGTGCCGGTAAGAGTTTTATATCTGCGTCTTTTTGTAAACGAGTGAAGTACACTGTTAGTAAGTTAGAAAGGGCCTTTAGCGTAGAAACCGCAGAGGGTAGAACTGCGAGAGTGACCGATGTAGTCGACAACTCCACGATAAAAATAGAAGGTCATAGGTTCCCTGTCAGATTGTTTGTTATGGTTTTGGGAGGGTTCGATGTGGTGTTGGGTATGGATTGGCTAACTGCCAATGAAGCTCAAATTATATGTAAACGAAAGATAATCCAACTCAAGGCTCCGGATGGTAGCAAAGTCGAAGTCTTCGGAGATCGTGACGCCCCGATGCCAAACGTCATCTCAATGATTAAGGCAACGAATTACTTGAGGCGCGGATGCGAGGCTTATCTGGTATATGTGATTGACAAGTGTAAGGAAGTGAAGGAACTAGACGATGTACCCGTGGTACGCGAGTACCCGGAGGTGTTTCCAGAGGATTTGCCTGGGATACCACGCGATAGAGAAATTGAGTTCCGAATTGACTTGGTACCAGATGCCCAGCCCGTGGCTAAGGCTCCATATCGACTAGCACCAGTGGAAATGAAGGAACTTATGGTCCAACTAGACGAGTTACTTGAGAAAGGATTTATTCAACCGAGCATCTCGTCGTGGGGTGCTCCGGTGTTGTTTGTAAAGAAGAAAGATGGTTCGATGAGAATGTGTATCGATTATCGCGAGTTGAATAAACGAACGGTGAAGAACAAGTACCCTTTACCAAGGATCGATGACCTGTTCGACCAGTTGCAAGGCGCAAGTTGGTTTTCGAAAATCGACCTTCGGTCCGGGTACCATCAGTTGAAGGTGAGGGAAGAAGACATACCGAAAACTGCATTTCGCACGCGTTATGGACATTTCGAGTTCCGCGTAATGTCTTTCGGATTGACGAACGCCCCCGCAGCGTTCATGGATTTAATGAATAGGGTGTGTCGACCGATGCTGGATCGATCGGTAATTGTGTTCATCGATGATATCCTTATCTACTCCAAGAATGAGGGTGATCACGCATGTCACTTAAAGGAAGTGTTGGAAGCTCTAAGGAAGGAGAAGTTGTATGCTAAGTTCTCCAAATGCGCGTTCTGGCTTAGGGAAGTCCAATTCCTAGGTCACGTCATTGGCCCGAACGGCATTATGGTTGACCCAGCAAAGATAGTAACGGTAAGTGAATGGGACATTCCTAAGACGCCAACTGAAATCCGCAGTTTCTTGGGATTGGCGGGCTACTATCGGAGATTCATCCAGGATTTCTCGAAAATAGCTTCGCCATTGACAAAGTTGACTCGGAAAGAAGTAAAGTACGAATGGGGTTCGACCCAAGATGAGGCGTTTAAGAAATTAAAAGAGAAGCTAACACAGGCTCCAGTCTTGGCCCTTCCCGAGGGCAGTGAAGATTTGGTGGTATACTCTGACGCTTCGGGTCAGGGATTGGGGTGTGTGTTGATGCAGCGTGGTAGAGTGATTGCATATGCGTCGCGGCAGTTGAAAGTTCACGAAGTCAACTATCCGACTCATGATTTGGAACTTGCTGCTGTCGTATTTGCATTGAAAATCTGGAGGCACTACCTGTACGGGGTAAAGTTTACTATTTACTCCGACCACAAAAGTTTGAAGTACTTCTTCGAACAAAAGGAGCTTAACATGAGGCAGAGGAGATGGTTGGAACTCCTGAAGGACTATGACTGTGAAATAATGTACCACCCTGGAAAGGCAAACGTGGTGGCTGACGCTCTAAGCCGAAAGGATGTGCCTACTCCTATTAGAGTGAAAGCTTGCCAGTTGGTGGTAACATCGGATGTGATGAGAGAAATCGAAAGAGCTCAAGATGAAGCTTTGAAGGAAGAAAATATAAAGAAAGAAAGGATGGTTGGCCAACGGGACAAGTTGGAATATAACACCCTCGGTGTTAGAACGCGTTATTGACGGATATGGATACCTATGGGTGGCGAACTTAGGAGAAAAATCTTGGATGAGGCTCATAAGTCTCGTTACTCTATCCATCCCGGTACCAATAAAATGTACCAAGATCTGAGGAGGGAATACTGGTGGCCTGGAATGAAACGTGATGTGACGAAGTATGTAAGCAAGTGTTTGACTTGCTCGCAAGTAAAGGCTGAGCACCAGAAACCGTACGGAAAGATTCAACCACTTGATATACCGGAATGGAAGTGGGAACACATTACCATGGACTTCATAACTAAGCTACCTCGCACAGCTAAAGGTCATGACGCCATTTGGGTAATTGTGGACCGTTTAACGAAGAGTGCTCATTTCCTACCTATTCGCGAGGCGTTCTCGTCGGAAAGGTTAGCAAAGGTATTTATCAACGAAGTAGTAGCGCGGCATGGGATGCCCTTGACGATCGTATCTGACCAGGACACACGATTCACATCGAGGTTCTGGAAAAGATTTCACGAGTCGATGGGCACGAGGCTAAATATCAGCACGGCATACCACCCACAAACGGATGGTCAGTCCGAAAGGACCATTCAGACATTGGAGGATATGCTCCGTGCTTGTATTATTGACTTCGGTGGCAGTTGGGACAGCCATCTGCCGTTAGCCGAGTTCTCCTACAACAATAGTCATCACACGACGATAGGCATGCCGCCTTACGAAATGTTGTATGGGAGAAGATGTAGAGCCCCGGTTTGTTGGGATGAGATTGGACAGAAGGAATTAGGAAGTCTCGAAGTCGTAAGAGAGACGTCGGAAAGGTTTGATCAGATCAAAGCACGAATGAAGGCCGCACAAGATCGTCAGAAATCCTATGCGGATAGACGACGAAGGCCTATCGAGTTTGATGTTGGGGACAGAGTAATGTTGAAAGTGTCCCCGTGGAAGGGAATCATTCGATTCAGAAAGAGAGGAAAGTTAAGTCCGAGGTTTGTCGGACCGTTCAGGATAATGGCACGGGTTGGTGAAGTCGCTTATCGGTTGGAGTTGCCTGATGAGTTAAGTGGGATTCATCCTACCTTCCATGTATCACACTTGCGAAAGTGTTTGGCGGATGAATCAGCTCACGTACCACTTACTGACATCGAGGTCGACAACAGCCTTAATTACATCGAAGAACCCGTGGCTATCTTAGACCGAAAGGAAAAGCGTTTGCGTAATAAAGTTATTCCATTGGTTAAAGTCCAATGGAGGCACCGAAAGGGATCGGAGGCTACATGGGAAACGGAGGCGGAGATGAGGGAGTCGTACCCTCAATTATTTGACTTGTGATAGGTTTCGGGGACGAAACCTATTATAAGGGGGGTAGACTTGTAACATCCCAAAATGTCGAGAAATAAAGTTAACGAGTTCAAGCGGGCCGAAGTCGGGCCGGGTCAGTCGCGAACCGGGCTTGGGGAGGTCTCCCCTATAAATAGCCAGGGTCACCACATGTTTCTCTCATTTGCAATTCTAGAGAGAGAAAACCGTAGAGAGAGAAAGTGTCGAAATCGCACAAGATTGCACCCGCTCGTGTCTCTTGCACTCGTGAGAAGAACCTCCGGATCAGAAGCTCGATTCAGGTAACGATCCGACCTAAATCTGAGTTTTTAGTTCGTTTTTGGGTTTTCGGGTCTTGGGTGAAAATCGGACGTTTTTGTGGATGAAACTGAAAGATAATCATAAAATCGAATTCCTTAATGGAAAACGAACGTTTTGGATGCAACATGTTCGGGATCTTTACATGATCAGACCGAATGCGAAAGTTAGGGTTTTTCGCGAAGAACAGGTCGTGCGCACTTGCTAAGTGCGCACGGAGCAGGTCCTGCGCACTTGCTAAGTGCGCAGGAGGAGGAACCTGCGCACTTGCTAAGTGCGCAGGAGGAAGGACCTGCGCACTTGCTAAGTGCGCAGGAGGCAAGGTCTGCGCACTTGCTAAGTGCGCATGCAGCAGAGTCTGCGCACTTGCTAAGTGCGCAGGCAGCAGGGTCTGCGCACTTGCTAAGTGCGCAGACATCAGGCTGTTGAGTAGAGATTAGTATGTCTAGAATGGTTAAACCGTTAGAGTCGGTAATGGTCTGATGTGTATGTAACTACTCAATTCAGATCGGAAGTGACGTGGTTGGACCCTTGATTAGGACAACCGAGACTAGCTTATAAGGTGAGTTCTAGAAGCCCTCTTTTAAATGTTTTTATATAATGTTTTCGGGCTGGTGTGTACACGTATGAAATGTTGTTTTATAAAATGATTTTTATGAAACTACGTTTACGAAAGGAAATGATTTGGAACGAAGGGTTTATGGAAATAAAGTTTATGAACAGAATGTTTACGAACGAATGTTATAAAGAAATGGTTTAATGAAAAGGTAAAGGGTTTTGAAAGTGAAGGAAAGGTTTTATGAAAAGAAAACAAATATGGGCAAAGGTTTTAAAGAAGTCATTACATATCTAATCTGTCGAATGAATGGAATTGACGAATGAAGTCTGGGAATGTGATTCCCAGCCTTGTGGTAGATTATGGACAGTGAGCCATAGTTACCACAAGAACAACATGGGCAATGTCTTTGTGGCATGTCAATGGTTTTGATGTTGTACAACTGGTAAAGGGAGTAACGACGGTTACTCGGGTGATGACGATCATCCTAAGCGAACGAGGTAATGGGAAATCAATGACGGCGATACGTAACGGTTGATTTCCAAAGGAAAGATGCGTGTTGGGCAATGACGGCGATACGTAACGGTTGACCCCACGCATTAAAGGGTTGGGCAATGACGGCGATACGTAACGGTTGACCCAACGTAGTGGTATGGTTGTGGCAATGACGGCGATACGTAACGGTTGCCCACAACATTAAAAGTTCCTACGGGGACATAGAGACGCGTAACGATACAGATTTAGATAATAATGTATGACTTAAATGAATGTTAATGTTTTAAACAAATGATTGTGTTTAAATATGCGAAGGTTTACGAATGAAAGGCCCTGTTTTCTTATACGAATGTTAAACCCTATTGAATGTTTGAATGATGAACCATTTCTTAAAACGAACGAAAACTAGAACTCACCAGCGTAGCTGACGTTTTTAAGTGTACACATTCAGGTTAAGGCAGGTGATGAGGATGGACGGTGATGCTTGGCTAGAGATGAAGAGTTACCCGACTGCTTTTGAAGACTGGCATCCTGTTATGTTTAGTTATGATGTAAATATGTTTTAAACTATGTTTACGCTTCCGCATGTATGAACAACGATTAAGTTATGTTTAAATGAAATTTCCGCTGCGATATCTGATATTCATGTTTAAGAACTGCTTGTGAATGAGTAAATCCAATAAGTGAGGCCTCCCGGGTTTGGGGCCTTACAAGTTGGTATCAGAGCAATAGTTTGAGAGATTCGGACACTCCTAGTGTCTGAACTTAAACTTTGAATGGGACCGAAAGCGGATGCCAGTACGGGTAACTCGAGCCACAGCATCAGGTATGAAGGTAGTATATATATTACGTATATAGTATGCCTTAGAAGAGGTTAGATGAGGACTTGAGTTCTGATGGAATCACAAAGGTGGTCAAATGGAAATCGAAAAGTAGTGTAATGGTTAATTACAGATGGCCAGTGTATATTAACATCTTACAGTACTTATTGAATTCTATTTGTTAACTAGCGTGATGACATTGGATTTCTCGTCTTATAGAACGAAATGGCGAGGAGAGGGAACGGAAGGCGTGGTGGCCGTACCGGTGGTCGTACCGGCGGTCGAAATGGTGGGCGTGGCAGGATTCCTGCGCGCCAAGAACACAGTGAAGAAGGAAGTGTTCACATTGAACCGGCGGTTAGTGTGCATGAAGCCGAGCAGACACAGGTTGAAGAACAACCTTTCACTTTTGAACCAGAAGTGAGAGCAGCTATAGCTCGAGAATTCACAGAATTGATGAAGAATTCTCTGCCAGGTCTGTTGGCTGAAGCGTTGAAGCAGGTCAATGGGGCGGGTGGGTCTAGCACGGCAATTGGTGCCCAAAATAATGAGACTGACAATGCACCGCCTGCTCGCGGATGTGATTATAAGTCCTTTAAGGCATGTGACCCGCCGATACTCACTGGGAAGAAGGACGCGGTAGCTACTTTTGATTGGGTAATACGTATGGAAGCCGCCATCCGTCTGAGCGAGTGTCGAGCTAATCAACTAGTGAAGTTTGCTGCTAACTCCTTGAGGGAGGAAGCATCCCACTGGTGGGAAGGTGTACGTCAGGCAAAAGGGAGCGAGATTGTGGATGCAATGATGTGGGCTGACTTGAAAACTTTAGTGATTAAGAATTTCTGCCCAAGGAACGAGATTGAGAAGGTGGAAAGGGAATTTCTGGGTTTGAAGGCCGGGAACATGACGCACCGGCAATACACAACCCGATTTAATGAACTGGCACGTCTGGTGCCACACCTCGCCACTACTGAAGAGAGAAAGATTGCCTGTTATATCCAAGGGTTGCCGGACCAGGTCCGCACCTATGTTAAGGCAAACGCCCCTACTACCTATGATTTGGCAGTAGAGCTAAGTGGCGTAGTATTTGACGATCTGGCACTGAATGTTGTTGCCGTTGAAGAGCAAAAGAAGAGACCGAGCTTCTCAAACAAGCGAACTGGGGGAAAGATGTTTGGGTCTCGTGATAAGAGGGCTCGGGTGGGTGAGCCGACTGTTTGTAAGAAGTGTGGAAGGGAGCATGTAGGTGAATGCAGACTGGGATCTAGCTTGTGCTATAAGTGTGGCAAGACCGGGCACTACTCTCGAGAATGCCCGCAAGGCTACAAATGCTACAACTGTGGGGATTTCGGCCATATGAGCCGAGAATGTACCAAGCCCAGGATGGGGGAAACCGGGAAAGGAAAGGGCCCGGAAAAGAAGGGAGAAGGATCTCGTGCAAAGACTCGTGCGTACGCACTGACGCAAGAACAAGCCAGGGCGGATCCCGATGTGGCGTCAGGTACATTCGTCCTTGACAACACTCTTGTTTCTGTGTTATTTGATTCGGGTGCCGGTAAGAGTTTTATATCTGCGTCTTTTTGTAAACGAGTGAAGTACACTGTTAGTAAGTTAGAAAGGGCCTTTAGCGTAGAAACCGCAGAGGGTAGAACTGCGAGAGTGACCGATGTAGTCGACAACTCCACGATAAAAATAGAAGGTCATAGGTTCCCTGTCAGATTGTTTGTTATGGTTTTGGGAGGGTTCGATGTGGTGTTGGGTATGGATTGGCTAACTGCCAATGAAGCTCAAATTATATGTAAACGAAAGATAATCCAACTCAAGGCTCCGGATGGTAGCAAAGTCGAAGTCTTCGGAGATCGTGACGCCCCGATGCCAAACGTCATCTCAATGATTAAGGCAACGAATTACTTGAGGCGCGGATGCGAGGCTTATCTGGTATATGTGATTGACAAGTGTAAGGAAGTGAAGGAACTAGACGATGTACCCGTGGTACGCGAGTACCCGGAGGTGTTTCCAGAGGATTTGCCTGGGATACCACGCGATAGAGAAATTGAGTTCCGAATTGACTTGGTACCAGATGCCCAGCCCGTGGCTAAGGCTCCATATCGACTAGCACCAGTGGAAATGAAGGAACTTATGGTCCAACTAGACGAGTTACTTGAGAAAGGATTTATTCAACCGAGCATCTCGTCGTGGGGTGCTCCGGTGTTGTTTGTAAAGAAGAAAGATGGTTCGATGAGAATGTGTATCGATTATCGCGAGTTGAATAAACGAACGGTGAAGAACAAGTACCCTTTACCAAGGATCGATGACCTGTTCGACCAGTTGCAAGGCGCAAGTTGGTTTTCGAAAATCGACCTTCGGTCCGGGTACCATCAGTTGAAGGTGAGGGAAGAAGACATACCGAAAACTGCATTTCGCACGCGTTATGGACATTTCGAGTTCCGCGTAATGTCTTTCGGATTGACGAACGCCCCCGCAGCGTTCATGGATTTAATGAATAGGGTGTGTCGACCGATGCTGGATCGATCGGTAATTGTGTTCATCGATGATATCCTTATCTACTCCAAGAATGAGGGTGATCACGCATGTCACTTAAAGGAAGTGTTGGAAGCTCTAAGGAAGGAGAAGTTGTATGCTAAGTTCTCCAAATGCGCGTTCTGGCTTAGGGAAGTCCAATTCCTAGGTCACGTCATTGGCCCGAACGGCATTATGGTTGACCCAGCAAAGATAGTAACGGTAAGTGAATGGGACATTCCTAAGACGCCAACTGAAATCCGCAGTTTCTTGGGATTGGCGGGCTACTATCGGAGATTCATCCAGGATTTCTCGAAAATAGCTTCGCCATTGACAAAGTTGACTCGGAAAGAAGTAAAGTACGAATGGGGTTCGACCCAAGATGAGGCGTTTAAGAAATTAAAAGAGAAGCTAACACAGGCTCCAGTCTTGGCCCTTCCCGAGGGCAGTGAAGATTTGGTGGTATACTCTGACGCTTCGGGTCAGGGATTGGGGTGTGTGTTGATGCAGCGTGGTAGAGTGATTGCATATGCGTCGCGGCAGTTGAAAGTTCACGAAGTCAACTATCCGACTCATGATTTGGAACTTGCTGCTGTCGTATTTGCATTGAAAATCTGGAGGCACTACCTGTACGGGGTAAAGTTTACTATTTACTCCGACCACAAAAGTTTGAAGTACTTCTTCGAACAAAAGGAGCTTAACATGAGGCAGAGGAGATGGTTGGAACTCCTGAAGGACTATGACTGTGAAATAATGTACCACCCTGGAAAGGCAAACGTGGTGGCTGACGCTCTAAGCCGAAAGGATGTGCCTACTCCTATTAGAGTGAAAGCTTGCCAGTTGGTGGTAACATCGGATGTGATGAGAGAAATCGAAAGAGCTCAAGATGAAGCTTTGAAGGAAGAAAATATAAAGAAAGAAAGGATGGTTGGCCAACGGGACAAGTTGGAATATAACACCCTCGGTGTTAGAACGCGTTATTGACGGATATGGATACCTATGGGTGGCGAACTTAGGAGAAAAATCTTGGATGAGGCTCATAAGTCTCGTTACTCTATCCATCCCGGTACCAATAAAATGTACCAAGATCTGAGGAGGGAATACTGGTGGCCTGGAATGAAACGTGATGTGACGAAGTATGTAAGCAAGTGTTTGACTTGCTCGCAAGTAAAGGCTGAGCACCAGAAACCGTACGGAAAGATTCAACCACTTGATATACCGGAATGGAAGTGGGAACACATTACCATGGACTTCATAACTAAGCTACCTCGCACAGCTAAAGGTCATGACGCCATTTGGGTAATTGTGGACCGTTTAACGAAGAGTGCTCATTTCCTACCTATTCGCGAGGCGTTCTCGTCGGAAAGGTTAGCAAAGGTATTTATCAACGAAGTAGTAGCGCGGCATGGGATGCCCTTGACGATCGTATCTGACCAGGACACACGATTCACATCGAGGTTCTGGAAAAGATTTCACGAGTCGATGGGCACGAGGCTAAATATCAGCACGGCATACCACCCACAAACGGATGGTCAGTCCGAAAGGACCATTCAGACATTGGAGGATATGCTCCGTGCTTGTATTATTGACTTCGGTGGCAGTTGGGACAGCCATCTGCCGTTAGCCGAGTTCTCCTACAACAATAGTCATCACACGACGATAGGCATGCCGCCTTACGAAATGTTGTATGGGAGAAGATGTAGAGCCCCGGTTTGTTGGGATGAGATTGGACAGAAGGAATTAGGAAGTCTCGAAGTCGTAAGAGAGACGTCGGAAAGGTTTGATCAGATCAAAGCACGAATGAAGGCCGCACAAGATCGTCAGAAATCCTATGCGGATAGACGACGAAGGCCTATCGAGTTTGATGTTGGGGACAGAGTAATGTTGAAAGTGTCCCCGTGGAAGGGAATCATTCGATTCAGAAAGAGAGGAAAGTTAAGTCCGAGGTTTGTCGGACCGTTCAGGATAATGGCACGGGTTGGTGAAGTCGCTTATCGGTTGGAGTTGCCTGATGAGTTAAGTGGGATTCATCCTACCTTCCATGTATCACACTTGCGAAAGTGTTTGGCGGATGAATCAGCTCACGTACCACTTACTGACATCGAGGTCGACAACAGCCTTAATTACATCGAAGAACCCGTGGCTATCTTAGACCGAAAGGAAAAGCGTTTGCGTAATAAAGTTATTCCATTGGTTAAAGTCCAATGGAGGCACCGAAAGGGATCGGAGGCTACATGGGAAACGGAGGCGGAGATGAGGGAGTCGTACCCTCAATTATTTGACTTGTGATAGGTTTCGGGGACGAAACCTATTATAAGGGGGGTAGACTTGTAACATCCCAAAATGTCGAGAAATAAAGTTAACGAGTTCAAGCGGGCCGAAGTCGGGCCGGGTCAGTCGCGAACCGGGCTTGGGGAGGTCTCCCCTATAAATAGCCAGGGTCACCACATGTTTCTCTCATTTGCAATTCTAGAGAGAGAAAACCGTAGAGAGAGAAAGTGTCGAAATCGCACAAGATTGCACCCGCTCGTGTCTCTTGCACTCGTGAGAAGAACCTCCGGATCAGAAGCTCGATTCAGGTAACGATCCGACCTAAATCTGAGTTTTTAGTTCGTTTTTGGGTTTTCGGGTCTTGGGTGAAAATCGGACGTTTTTGTGGATGAAACTGAAAGATAATCATAAAATCGAATTCCTTAATGGAAAACGAACGTTTTGGATGCAACATGTTCGGGATCTTTACATGATCAGACCGAATGCGAAAGTTAGGGTTTTTCGCGAAGAACAGGTCGTGCGCACTTGCTAAGTGCGCACGGAGCAGGTCCTGCGCACTTGCTAAGTGCGCAGGAGGAGGAACCTGCGCACTTGCTAAGTGCGCAGGAGGAAGGACCTGCGCACTTGCTAAGTGCGCAGGAGGCAAGGTCTGCGCACTTGCTAAGTGCGCATGCAGCAGAGTCTGCGCACTTGCTAAGTGCGCAGGCAGCAGGGTCTGCGCACTTGCTAAGTGCGCAGACATCAGGCTGTTGAGTAGAGATTAGTATGTCTAGAATGGTTAAACCGTTAGAGTCGGTAATGGTCTGATGTGTATGTAACTACTCAATTCAGATCGGAAGTGACGTGGTTGGACCCTTGATTAGGACAACCGAGACTAGCTTATAAGGTGAGTTCTAGAAGCCCTCTTTTAAATGTTTTTATATAATGTTTTCGGGCTGGTGTGTACACGTATGAAATGTTGTTTTATAAAATGATTTTTATGAAACTACGTTTACGAAAGGAAATGATTTGGAACGAAGGGTTTATGGAAATAAAGTTTATGAACGGAATGTTTACGAACGAATGTTATAAAGAAATGGTTTAATGAAAAGGTAAAGGGTTTTGAAAGTGAAGGAAAGGTTTTATGAAAAGAAAACAAATATGGGCAAAGGTTTTAAAGAAGTCATTACATATCTAATCTGTCGAATGAATGGAATTGACGAATGAAGTCTGGGAATGTGATTCCCAGCCTTGTGGTAGATTATGGACAGTGAGCCATAGTTACCACAAGAACAACATGGGCAATGTCTTTGTGGCATGTCAATGGTTTTGATGTTGTACAACTGGTAAAGGGAGTAACGACGGTTACTCGGGTGATGACGATCATCCTAAGCGAACGAGGTAATGGGAAATCAATGACGGCGATACGTAACGGTTGATTTCCAAAGGAAAGATGCGTGTTGGGCAATGACAGCGATACGTAACGGTTGACCCCACGCATTAAAGGGTTGGGCAATGACGGCGATACGTAACGGTTGACCCAACGTAGTGGTATGGTTGTGGCAATGACGGCGATACGTAACGGTTGCCCACAACATTAAAAGTTCCTACGGGGACATAGAGACGCGTAACGATACAGATTTAGATAATAATGTATGACTTAAATGAATGTTAATGTTTTAAACAAATGATTGTGTTTAAATATGCGAAGGTTTACGAATGAAAGGCCCTGTTTTCTTATACGAATGTTAAACCCTATTGAATGTTTGAATGATGAACCATTTCTTAAAACGAACGAAAACTAGAACTCACCAGCGTAGCTGACGTTTTTAAGTGTACACATTCAGGTTAAGGCAGGTGATGAGGATGGACGGTGATGCTTGGCTAGAGATGAAGAGTTACCCGACTGCTTTTGAAGACTGGCATCCCGTTATGTTTAGTTATGATGTAAATATGTTTTAAACTATGTTTACGCTTCCGCATGTATGAACAACGATTAAGTTATGTTTAAATGAAATTTCCGCTGCGATATCTGATATTCATGTTTAAGAACTGCTTGTGAATGAGTAAATCCAATAAGTGAGGCCTCCCGGGTTTGGGGCCTTACAAGAATGGTGACATAACCCTGACACAAAGAACGTATGAAGAGTTTCCACCAATAGGAGGGGAGAGGTCAACATCATCCGGTTAGACTTTGAGAGTGTAAATATTCCCTTTATAGCCTATAAATACCAATGACCTCATATGAAAAAAGGAGGCACAAAATAGAGAGAAAACCTTTTGTACTTAAGAGATTCAATGGTGTAATTTTACAATCCATCATTAGAAAATAGTGATTTCTCCTAATTCTTCTCCCTTTTGAGTAGGGCTGTAAACGAACCGAATGTTCAGCGAACAGTTCGTGAACCGTTCGACGGGAAGTTCGTTTACGTTCATTCGTTTAATAAATGAACGAACATAAACAAGGAATTCCGTCTGATTAACTAAATGAACGAACATGAACAGAGGTCTCGTTCATTCAATTGTGTTCGTGAACGTTCGGTAGTGTGTTCGTGAACGTCCGTTTCTTTAAGTTCGTTCGTTTACGTTCGTGTTCGTTCATGGTCGTTTGTTTATGTTGTTTATTAAAGATATTTGTATATTTCTATTTTATTTTATCTAAACTTTTTATATTTTTTAATTTTTATTTTATTTTTTACCCTAACAGTTAACTAAGTAAAGTAGTTCGATACAAGTACATAAAACTTGATATTAAAATGATCTTATTAAATGTTTATTTCGGAAGACATTAGAGTTGACATCAAAAGTCCCAAAAATGGCTTCGTTCGGTTCCGTTCGTGAACCGTTCGTGAACAAATCCATTTCCTTAATGAACGAACACGAACATGAAATTTCGTTCGGTTAGTGTTCGTAAACCGTTCATAAACAAGTTAAATGTTAAACGAACGAACACGAACAAGGCTTCGTTCGGTTCGGTTCGTTAACAGCCCTACTTTTGAGTTTCGATGACTCTTCGGTTTCAAATAGAAATATTATTATTTTAATTTTTATTCTAATATTGTTGAACTTTTATTTAAAAACAAAAAAAAAATATGACTTAACAACTTTTATTATTATTATTATTATTATATCTTTATAAATTATAATTATCGTTAATTACATGATGGTCCTTATGGTAAACCACAACCGACTCACTTGCCTCCTTCCTCACCACAGTGGTTAACCACAACTGATGCAGGAGCATTCGACTCGATAAACTGAACCAGACCCGTAGACGACCCGTATGGAAGATAATAGAAAGTGGCTATTTATTTGAAAGAGATCAAGACCATATCTTTTATAATTTTGAATTTTAATTTCCATGTATATTTTTTAGTTGTTTAGCATAAGTAGGGCATCTATGGTTTATTATTTGGGAGACTTTGTTTTGATCAGAAGATTGTAATCGAGACCTTTGAGGCTTGAGACAGCCAACTTGGCTGGAACCTTCGGGTTCAAGTCCGTTGAATAAAATCAGATGTTACTGAGCCATTTTGGTATTATTGTAGATTCGGTATCATTTGGTATCAGAGCTTTGGTTTTTCAAATGGCTCCGCGTGAAGAATAGCGTCGTCTTGTTCGTAAATTCGTCAGAAGAGGCAATGACAGAAGCGTTGGTGTTCACGTGCCCGGGGAAGAGACAGATTGCCTGTTGCAGATTCACCATAATCCAGTTATGATTCTTCGCAAGGAACCATGAGTCGAGTAGGAGAGTCCAAATATCAGAAGATGCCATGGGGCGTGGAATCGTCTGTCGGTGTTGATCGAGACTTTCTCTTAGACAAGTTGGAGACGAGTGGTTCATCATAGGTATAGGGTGAAGACAAGGGAGTTTGTTTCAGTTTACGGGATGCAAACATTGAAGGAAACTGAACCGGAGTCAATGTCTGGGATAAAGGCTTTGGGGAAGAGGAGTATCCTCAGTGATTGCAAATCTATCCATTATAAAAAAAACACCAAAAAGGGGTGAAACAGATTCAAAAGATGAAAAGAAAACATGGAAGGGAAGTTATTTGAAGAATTCTAGACAAGACGGAGAGAAGACATCGGTAAATTTTACTTGATTGATTATTATTTATTTGATTATTAATTAATCATGGTGTTTTTCCTTCATCATTGTTGAATGAAAAGATCAAAGAAAAGGGAAAAAGGAGAGAAATAATGGTGTGGGAAGACCTATTATTTGGTGAAGAAAGTATTATGATTGATAGAATATTAATTAAAATAGGTTGGTGATATATTGTGGTTAATTAGAGAAAATTAATTGGTGATAAATTCCAATTAAATTTTGGTGGAATACATCACCAATGGTGCATGGGAATTTGATCAGCACAATTGAGTTCTACAGTTTAGTGGCCTTATTGTTGTTTGAGTGTGTGATTACTTGGATTTATAACAGAAAGGGGTAAATGACATGTTTACGTGGGCTTCATGGAATGCAAATGGATCATGAACCAGGAAGAATGGTAATTATGGTTGATCGGAGTAGCTCAACGGGTAGGCTTTAATAGAGTTGGTCTTTGGGTTAGTGGGTTGAATATTCCGTGGAAGGTGCATCGAACAAGACTTGAGGTCGAGTCTTTTTCTAACCGGGGGAGTATGATGCAGGAGCATCTGACCCGATAAACTGAACCAGACTCGTAGACGACCCGTATGGAAGATAATGGAAAGTGGCTATTTATTTGGAAGAGATCAAGGCCATATCTTTTATAATTTTGAATTTTAATTTCCATGTATATTTTTTAGTTGTTTAGTATAACTAGGGCATCTATGGTTTATTATTGGGAAAACTTTGTTTTGATGAAGATTGTAATCGAGACCTTTGAGCCTTGAGACAGCCGAATTGGCTGGAACCTTCGGGTTCAAGGCCGTTGAATAAAATCACATGTTACTGAGCCATTTTAGTATTACCGTGGATTCGGTATCAACGACCGTCACACCACCACCGTCGCTAGCAGGCCACCACACACCACCGATCGCCACCTTCTTTTAGTCTCTCTCTCATTCTCTCTCTCTCTCGGCTGACGAAATCAAATGAGAGGAGATGGGAGAGTTTTCGAATAATAAGGATAGGAGAGTGGAGAGTTTGTTGGAGTTTTGATTGAAACAGACTCGAATTTGAATTCGTTGTTATCGTCAAATCTTACACTTGATATCATCCAACTTGATTCCACTTTTAGTTAATTATTTAAAATAATTAACTACACAATTTATTTATATATTTAATATGTAAAAATCGATGTGTATATATACAGTGGCGGATCCAGGAATTTTTTCCAAGGGGTTCACTGTTTTTAGATGCCCCAATTTCATAGGGCCTAAACCACTACGCTTACTGTGAAACCTTGTAAGGGGGTTCACCGTAGGGTATTTTAGGGGGTTCACCCCAGTTTTTTTACCTACCGTTACACTAAAATTTCAAAACTCGGGGGGTTCCTGTGCACCCCCCCCGGCTTCACTAGGTCCGCCCCTGTATATATATACATATACACGACACACACTAACATCTTTCACATATAAAACACACACTGACTTAATAATAAATTTTATCGACCCCGAATGTTACACATACTAAAACTATAAAAATAACTTTGGAAGTATCATGACTTCTTTACTTTATCGAGCAAGAAGATTTTAATAATATTGTTGAGCTGTCATGTTTTAAATAAATATACTTAATTTTATAATTGTTTTAATTACATGTAAGGTTATGTAAAGGAGAAAAAAAACCTTTATCTCGTATTTCATTTATAAAACCCAAATTTCGTTGGTGGTGGCGTGTCGTTGTCTTTTTAACGACCGTTTATAAATCACTATCAAGTTACATTAGATCTTTTAACTAGTAAAAACAACATTAGCTTTTTAACTAGTTTAAGTTACATAATATTTTGCCAATTAAATTATTTAATTTATAAAAAAAAATATCATATATCAATTTTATTTTATCTACTTATTTTTTTCTTTTTCATAAAATCTAAGTAATTTATTTCATAACACACTATATAAATAATATGATATATATTACAATGAATTTATGTGCATATTATTTTTCATTGTTGATTAGAGACGTTTGAATTCGATTTCAAGACGTTTGAATGCACATAAATTTATCTGCATATATCAATTTAAATACATTCGCATAATCATAATGTATTTTTGATAGTTATGTCAGAACTTAAAAAAAATATACAATTAAATAGATATTTCATATTGTTAAGTTATGAAATATTTATGGTTTCTGTGTCCATCGATGTCCTTTGAAGTTAAATTATATGCTTTTTATTTAAAATAATAATTAAACAGACAAATCCCTCTCCTTTGAAGCTAAATTATACACTTTTGGCTTAAATAATAAATAAAACCTAACACACATAGTTTACGATGATTATGTTATGGTTAATTTTATAAAATATTTTTTTATTTATTTTAGAAATGGATCATGAGGAGCAGACTGCACACCAAACCTAATTGTTTACTCCACGCACATAAGTCTTTAATTATTTTTTATATATTTTTTCATTAAAAAGATTTTTAGTATGACCAAATCATCTAGATTTTATTTTAAATTTGATCATACCGACCGACCGACCATCGTATTTAACCAAATCTCGGAATCTCACTTAAACTGTGTCCCTTGTGAAAGTTGTGATTATATATCATTGGGTAATGCCAATGAGCTAGTGGTAGAGTGGTAAAGCAGAGACCTGATGTTCCTTGTGATCCAGGTTCAATCCCTATCATCCCTATTAGTTTTCGTAACATGCAAATGAGGCTTAGCTCTTAGGTTGATGCACCTGAGTTTTACCCACACCGATCCAGGGTTCGAGCCTCGGCTCTCCCTCAAGCCCGAAAGGGGCCGTATTGGGTGGGATTTTACCTTGGATTCTCTCCAACTCTGACGGCAAGTAGGCCCGGTTAAGACAACATATTAGCCGGAGTTGGACGAGGCTCTCTCATGTGACGGGGGGTGCAACGTCACAACATTCAATGTTCGCCGTTCAAAAATATATATATATCATTGGGTAAGAGCATTAATCATTGATTATCTTCAGTGCCGGTCATAATGATTTAAGTGGTCCGGCCGAGCCCGAAAAAAAAAACTTATACGAACAAAATATATAAACTAATTTTTTTTTAAACGACGATCAACGATATAGCAAAAAAAAAATCGACAGTTCAACTCTTCGTTTCCTGCTTCTTCTGTTATTCAATTCGTCCTTTTTTTCTAAACAACCGATAGTTTCTAATTTCTTTATAAAGATTAGGGCTCAACCATTGCATATTTACATTATAAAGATTAAATGGATTACTGGATTAGAGTTCAACCAATCAACTATTACATATTTACATTTTAAAGATTAAATAGATTAGGGCCCAACCATTATATTATAAAGATTAAAGAGGGCCCAACCATTATAAAAATTAAAGAGGTCTCAACCATTATAAAAAGGGCTCAATATGTTTTTAAGTTTTTTATAAAAAAAGTCTCAATATATAAAACCGGTATATAAAATTTTATAAAAAAACATACATATATATATACTAGGTTAGAAACTCCGTGTGTTACACGGGTTAAATAAATGCAATGTTATATATTTAGTAATAAAGATTTACATATTACATATTTATGACATATTACATAATTTTTAACACAAATTTTAGAAACGTTATACATTTATTTTTTTAAAATGTTTTATAAAAAGAATGAAAAATGTTCAATTTCTGAAAATGTTTTATGAACAAATCTATTTTTTAAATAAAAAACGTTTATAAAAAGAAATTATAGAAATCATTATTATTTAATAGGAGAGAAAAGCGGGAAACAAAAAATTATAAAAAAACAATTAAAGAAAATTTGTATAATTAATAGAAGAGAGAGGAGGGAAAAAATGATGAAAATGTATAGGAGAGTGACAAGTGTCTCACAAAAACATTTATTTATTATAAAGTATAGATATAGATATATAACATATATATATAATTTTTGGCCCCTACAAAAATGGGGCCTGTTCGACCTACCCCAGGGCCGACCCTGATTATCTTATTTAAGTA
Source organism: Smallanthus sonchifolius (assembly GCA_023525975.1). Taxonomy (NCBI): domain Eukaryota; kingdom Viridiplantae; phylum Streptophyta; class Magnoliopsida; order Asterales; family Asteraceae; genus Smallanthus; species Smallanthus sonchifolius. Next base: position 84,484,945 of record CM042036.1, read on the forward strand.
TCAATGATGATGACCGATTTACATGAGATGTTACTTTTAGTTTATATGATTATTATTATTATTAAGGGCGAGCCTTGGAATAACTGGTAAGGTTGCTGGTTTGTGACATTGAGGTCACGGGTTCGAGTCGTGGAAACAGACTCCTACACAAAGTGTAGGGTAACGCTGCGTATATTAGATCACGAATCGATCCGGCCCCTCCTCGGCCTCTGCGTAAATACAGGAGATAAGTCAAGCACCGGATACGCCCGATTATTATTATTATTATTATTATTAATAAATCATGTCAAGTCATAAAAAACTACGGATTCAACTTCCACATAGACGTTAACCTGCTACAACAAGTTAAAGGACCATCATAGCGACTAAACCCAAAGTTGAATTTGTTACGTTAACATGCTGCAACAAGTAAACCGACCATCTTATGTTATTTACCAGTATGTTTTTTATTTATTCATTTGTTTTATAAATCACCTTGATAAATAAACATAACTAATAGTTAATATTTACTTATGTTTACTAAACAAATTGCATTTACAACTTTTTCATTGTGGCATAGATTTATGTACTACAATTAAAAGTATTTGATATACTCTCACTTGGGAGAGACAAGTGAGAGTAACTTTTCTGTCACGTGCGCGCCACATCAGCGTGATAAATTCCTCAATTTGCAAGGGAAATAGTCAAGTGAGTGAAATACCACACATTTGATCATGGGGGACCCACCCAACACCCACACCCACAATGGGGTACCCACCCAGCACCAACAATTATTACCCTCACCCGCGTGAAGCCACTCACGGGAACTTGCTCAACCCCCCCCCCCACCCACACTATAGGGGGCGGTGTTTCATTGTTGGTCACGCCGTGATATTGCTCACTTGAGGGTACGTAAAAAAATAAAGGTTTTTGAATTCGTAACGAATTTTCTCTTGCTTTTTGAGGATACAAATGTGTCTTGAACAATAGGAACAAACATAAGTTCATAAAAAAAATTCAAATCATATCAAATAAAACATAATGATTTTCTCAACTTTTAGTTGTATAATTTTGTGTTAAAAATAATAAAGGTTCAACACAAAAGCTAAAGTTTGCAAACATTTTTTTTAACAAATTATGATCTTAAATATGAAACAAATTTCGTTATTGTATCCGACCATCACTGTTAGACAAATGTATTTCTATATATTGTTGTACTAGGTTAGAAACCCGTGTATTACACGGGGTGAATAATAATAAAAAAATAAAGTAATTTATAAATATCTATATTCTTTTTATGACAGAAATTACATATTACATGCCTCTAATGCTTAACCTGAGATATGTTCATTTGATGATTACCACATGAGGAGAGTCAAGAGTCAAGGCTTGCACCGTTAAATTTTATTAATAAAATAAATAGTTACACCTAAAGGCGTTGGGGCTCCCGGGACACACCCCCAAAGAGCACACGAACCCAAATTAGCTAAGGCTTTGTAAAATGGGATTAACAAAATACCGGCCCGGCCGTTAGCTAAATTACAAACCAAAAAACCTAAAAATCTATGCTTGTAAGCTCAGGCTGTCCAAACACAGAAAAAGGAAATTTATACATTGAGAATTAAACCCATCCTATCAAAATCACACCAAGAAAACACACCTGCAAAACAAAGAAAACATGAAAAATAACCCAAAAGTAGGAGCAAAGTCTTCGAAAGCAGCCATGATCCATTCGTCATAAGCAGCCATATCCCAAGTCCTTCACAGCCTTCGAATCCCATCTTTGCATCCCCAAAACCCACTTTCATCAACCATCATCAAAAAGAGTTCTAACCAGTAACATAACAACCCATAATCCCAATAACAAAAAGATCAAAATTAGCCACCAATATCTTTGGAGCATATTTATCACATGTAAACCATCAATATATCACTTCTGTTTAAATAAACACCAAAAGACTCCACAAACAAACTATAAAATAATACAATCATTTTATAGGTAATGAGTAATAAGGGTTACCTTTAACTTTGCTAGCTGGAATCTTCTAAGTGAAATAGGCAAAGAAGGCCTTAATATCCATCTCGGGTATGGTTCCAATAAAATAATACAATCATTTTTATAGCTGTAAATACGTTATAAAAAGCCATAAACAGGATGGAATTGCAGCAAACAAATTATTAAATAAATAAACTAAAACATATACTCACGACAGGGCGATCCCTCCAAAACTCAGGTAGAGATTTCCTCATTAGGCAAGAAAGATGAGTCACTAATTAATGTAAACCATTGGGATTGAAGCAATATATAGTGAAGTTTTTGGATACGATTAATCAACATGCTAAGAAGTTGATTGTGTAAAATGGGATTGGATTACATAATGAAAAACAAAGAACATAAACTAAACATCTCACATAATAAACATGGTTTTCAGTAAAATCCTCACACATAACACAATTAGAAACATTGAAGAATAAAGAACATAATGAAGAACAAAGAACATAAACAAAACATCATTGCTGAAAAAAGATACGTGTATAGAACTTACAATTGATTAGAGATCATATTATGCCTAATAAAATCAACTACTTTACATAAAGTAAACATCTCCCATAATAAACATGGTATACCAGAATACAAACATTTGCTTATCAAAATTCTCAACAGAATACAATTAGAAATAAAAACAAACTTTTTTCTATCAAGATTTCTTAAAGAAGATTAAACATGGTATGCATCATAGATTTATTCAACAAATACAAACAAAGATGTTAAACAACAACACCATATTAATAATCATTTAAGATTGTAGATCTTTGTGGTGTGGTGTGTATAAACGATGGGGATATGAACAATGAGACGGGCGATTAGGAATAAAATCAAAACAACAAAAAGACGAATAATGACAGGTGTAACCTGTTGAGATGGAGTGAATATTGAAGATAAGATCGATGAACAGCCGTAGATTATTGAAAATCAACTTTTAGGGTTTCCACAGCAAACGAACGAACCTGTGATGAACAATGATAAATTAGATTCAGGTTAAAAACGAAATCAACATTCAATATTTTCCTTCTTGAATCCTCAACCCCATTTGACGTAATATCAAGATACATGGCATAAACGATAATTAGAATTATTCTTGGAGAGGGAGAATTAGGGATGCGATCTTGGAAACTGTTTAGGCTTTTGGTGGAAATGGGTTATAACCCGAACGTGTAGGATCCGCATGAGTAAGAATGAGGAAGGGTGGTTTAAACACTAATCTAGATGATCCGCATGAGTAAGAATGAGGAAGGGTGGTTTAGGCGGGAAAACACTAATCTAGATAGTCTCAATAACTGCCGTTTGTCCTCAACATTTTTGTTTATTATATAGTATAAATATAGATATAGATTCGTTCTCTAGACATTTTGCTTACCATATATTTTTTTCTCCATTACATGTTATATCTCGTTTTTTTGGGGGTAACGTCGAATAGTGCATATTTTAGGAATAATCATAAGGAGCGAAGAACAATTGATACTGTTTTTTTTAAAAGGCAAAATATATATAACCATACCCAACTAGGATAACCTAGCCAGGGCCAAATAAACTAACTCTACATGATCAATAGTTTTAAAAACTTTGGATGCTTTATCTGTTAGATTTTAATATCATCTCTAGGGTAGGAATTGCCTACTAGTGAGTAGTGAATAAGTGTTGCCTATCCAATAAAACTAGTGGACTATTTTATATACACCTTTATAAAACGAGACGAGAGTGGTCCTAGATAGAGGTGCACAAAACAGTTTTTTTAAACCAAACCGGTTTGGTCAATGTTTGGTCAAAACCGGTTTGGCCCTAAGCTGGTTCGGGTTAACCCGGTTTACAAGCGAGGAAAACCTAAACCTATTAAACTGGTTAGGGTCGGATTATGACTGGTTTACCCTTTAAACCGGTTTTTTATAAAAAATTAAATAAATTCAATAAAATTCCATATATTTAATAAAAAAATAAAAAAATATATATATAACATATATAAAACATAAAGTTCAACGTTTATTAATATTTGGAAAGTTCGGAAAATTAAAAAACATTACAAGATAAAATTATAAAATTGGAAAACATTACAAATGACAATATATATTTTTATTTTTTGGATTATTCTTGTATGTTATCTTTGGAACAGAAGCATCGTAGCCTTGCATCTTCGGCTAGTTCTTCATCGGTGACTGGTTCGGATATTCCAAGATCAACCTCGTTGTTGTGTATGGTTTCTTCGGCTTGAATTTCGTCTTCGAGAGAAGTTTGGTCTTGTATCCTATCCATCGCATCCAAATGGTCCTTCAAGCAAATGCACATTTCCATCGCCACGGGTGAGTCTAGTCCTTCGTATCGATAAGACCCTGTCACTAAAAGAAAACGCAGATTCCGAAGCTACCGTGGAAGCTTGGACGGTTAGTACATTATGGGCCATGCCGGAAAGAATCGGAAACGAAGCTTCGTTTTTTTCCACCAAGCCAAAATATCAAAATCCTCAAAACGGAAGGAGGCATAAACGATAAAAAGTTTGTACCAATATACCTTCCGAGTTCGCTACTCGGGGTGCTACATCGAGCCCGTTTACTAAATTCATTTAACATTTCGTTATATAAATTCAAGTTAACATCCCTCGATCTACCACTTGATGATGTACCCATCGTATCATGTGGAGTACCACTTGATGATGTACCCATCCTATCATGTGGAGTCGGAGTTGTACCATATTTGTGCAAATAAACATCAAATAAATCATGTAAACATTTGTTAAAATATGTTTTTGTGTTTTGTGCAAAATGGATGTCTTCAACATCCAAATCTAAAGCGTAAGTAATTTTATCAATCAACGTTTCAACTCCAAAAACATTTATGGTAGGGTTTAACGCGGAGGCACAAGTTATAACGGTAGGCATTTCTTTAAAATTTTTACTAATTTTTCTTTCATCGGTTCTATCATTTTTGTAAAAAGAGTGCTTTTATTTTCAAGATCCGACAACTTGTTAGCCATTAAAAATATTTGTTTAAGAGTTAATACACTTGTGAGATAATAAACACCGGATAAAAAAGTGGTGGCGGATTTGAAAACTTCAAGCAATTCGTTTACGTCTTTTAAAATGTCCCAACTCGTAGACGAAAACTTTAGAATTTTACGACGAGGTTTTGAGGAAAGCATTTAATTTAACATTTATAAAGTTTGTCTTTGTCGTAAAGCGCTTTGAAACATATTATGAGTCGAGTTCCATCTTATCTCGACGTCCCAATTCAGGCCTAAGCAAAGATTATTCGTTTCATTACAAAATCTAATATAATCATGGTATCTTTTTTTGATACTAAAAATATCTTTAAGCATTACTCTAAAAGCATTTGTTAAGTATGAAACGTCTTCAATTGCAAGCCCCGCTTGTACCGCCAAGTTAATGATGTGTGCAACACATCGACTATGGAAAAAAGCGCCGTTGCAAATCGGTTTATATTTCATCTTTAGTTTTTGAACCGCATTTGTATTATTAGATGCATTATCAAAATACATTGAAAAAGGTTTATTTTGTAATTTAAATTCGGTTATAACACCATCTAATATATAAAATAAATTTTCGCCGGTGTGTGGATATTCAAACAAGTCAAACGCGATTGTACGCTTCATCATTTGCCACGTTTTGGGATAAACCCAATGCGCGGTAACGCAAAGGTACGAATCGGGTTGATGTAGTGCAAAACACACATCTTTATTCCTAGTGTTTTGTGCGTTTTTAGTTAGTTTTATCTTTGTTTTGAGTCGTTTTAATGTACTATTGAGTCTTTGTCTTGTTTGCAGGTGCTTGTGTGAATTACAAGTTAATATATGAAGAAACCAAGCAAGAGAACGAATCCGGAAGAAAGTCCAGGGATCAAAAGTGAAAAATGAAGAAAATAGGTCCTTCGTGGTACGTGAAGAGTGGAGACCAAGAACCTCGCGGTACGTGAGGGAATCCAGAAGTAGCTGCGACTATTTTGTTCCTCGCGGTACGCGAGGAACCCAACCCAAAACTCTCGCGGTACGCGAGAGAGCTATTTTTCGAGAAAAACCCTAATTTTAATTTAAATAGATTTTGATAACCATTATGAAGAGAGTTCGTATCTTAGCCGACCAGAGAGAGTTCTAGGACGATTTTGGGAGAGGAGAAGCCAATTGAAGAGGAAAGCTTGCATCTTTGGATCCCGGGTTTGTAGTTTTACGTATTCGGTTTACAAGATTGGATTTTTATCTTTGATTTGGATGCTTGAAACCATGTTCTTGCTTAATACTTCTGTTTTAGTTGTTTTGAGTATGATTATAGGCTAAACCATTGATATTGCCTAGGTCATATGATAAATACTTGTTAAAGTTTGATTTTTATTGGTTTTTGGATTAAATTAATGGGTTTATGATTTTGTAAAAGATCTTGAGGTTATAATTGTGATGTCTTTGCATGTTTAGATCTGATCTTGTGTTTGATTTCAATTCCTTGCGTTGATTGTGGTTGTCTGCCAGTTTGATCTGCGTATCTTGGTCATAGATTTTAGGGTTTGTGATTAGGGTGGTTTGCTAGACGTAGTAGCCATAAGGAGTTGTCATTAAGTGCTCATTAGAATTAAATGTGTATCCTAGTTCAATAACCGAGAGGTGAGAATTAGTCGTTTGGTCTTCGTCATTAGGAATCCGAGTGTCAGCTGTCTGAAAGGAAGTCGATATTAGGTGTCTAGTGATTATTGCTATTCGTGTCATAGTTGTTATCTTGAGATTACCCCGTGCATTCTTTGAGTGTATTGGTGGACGGAGAGACTGAGAGGTAATATGTCATGTGGGTACTTTATCATAGTTGGAAATACCTGAGAAGTGATCCAACATTTTGGTGAGTTAGTACATCTTTAGGTTCCTTAGTTGGTGAGACCCTGAGAGTGATTAGGGATCCACTAGGCTGTCTAGAGTTGTTTCTTTAGAAACCCAGATCCATTATAGTTTCCATAACCGATAGAAGTTGTGTTTTGCAAGTAGGATTCCGACCTAGGTGATATTCTTCCCATTTTTGATATTACATTTGTCCTTTGTCTTGTTAGTTGAGTCGATCTTAGTTTTCTGCATTCATTAGTTAATCTTTAGTGTAGTAAACCCCCCAAACCAAATCAATCTTTAGTCCGAGGCAGAGTCTAGTATTAGTATTCAGTGGCTCTAGGGTTCGATAACTCGGTTTACCGTTAAGCTGTGCTACCCTCGATAGGTACACTTTCCTGTCAGTGCGGTTTAGTTCATAGGTATTCCTATTATTACTTAGGAGTCTAGGTTAGGTTTTGTTATTATTTTAATAGACCGTCTGGGCGACAACAAGTTTTTGGCGCCGTTGCCGGGGACACTTGGCAATAGCAATATTCACTTTGACTAGTTTTTTGTTTGATTTTTGGTTTATTTTATTTTCTTTTTCTTTTGTGTCTTCTGTGCTTGTCCTACGTGCTATCTGAGTGTCTAAAATAGGATCGAGTCCTTCTGTTTTTGAGTCTTTCTTTGTTTTCTTTTGCACTTGTGTTAGTTTATGCACAAAACTCGTTCGCAGGGATCACCACCTTATTCAGCTTTTCTAGAGCCCGAACGAGAGCTTCACGAGCGCACCCGCGACTTCCGGGAGCGTTTGAAAGAGCTTTGCAAATCCCAGATATGTTCTACTAGCCCAATTCCATTTCCTATCATGGGCGATGCTGACCCACCAGCAAGACGTACTGTGCACTAGAGGGCTAGTGATGGGGTCACGCGAGATCTTTGATCACTCTCCCCACTATTCCGAACACCAACACATGGAAGATCCCATCACATGTCATGAGTATGATCACTCATGCTACTCAATTCTATGGCCTCTAGGATGAGGATGCACCGGGACATTTGTCCTGCTTCGCGCGGATATGTGATACATTCAATATCACGGGTGTGTCTAAGGACGCTATCTATTTGCGTCTCTTACCATTCTCCATCTCTAGGAGTGCATCTACTTTGCTCGACACTCTCCCAGACAATTCTATCACCACATGGGAGGATCTCGAAGCCAAGTTATTCAAGAAGTACTATCCACCTTCCAGGGCCGCTCGCCTTAGGGACCAAATCCATTCATTCCGGATGGACCCCGACGAGCCCTATCACATTGCCTGGGAGCGGTTCAACGCGTTGTTGAGCCGATGTCCTCAGCACGGTCTTTCCGACTGGGCGCTAGTGGAGAAGTTTGATAATGGCCTCACTTTTGAGAAGCATAAAATGTTCAACACAGCTGCGGGAGGTCATATCATGGAGAGACTCGAGCCTGATGAGTGCGAGGAAATGTCCGAGAGCTTCGCTCAAGCCGAACAGCAGCATCCACATTCGTTTAGGAATTTCACTCCTACTGCTAGAGCACCCGCCTCTTCTTCACGAGGTGTGCATCAGGTCACTCCTGATACTAGCGTGGCTGCTGCACGCGCCTCTATGGCTAACGATATAAAGGAGCTGAAGCTCAGTTCTCTTAGGTGTGAGGTGTGCAGGGGAGGCTACGACACCAGAGATTGCCCAGTGAATAATCAGGAGCATGTGAGCTATGCTGGAAACCAGTACCAAAACCGAGGGTATAATAATTACAATAATTCATTTGGCTCAGGATGGAGATCTAGAAACAACCCACCTGGGTTTAACGGTCGCCAGCAACAGCAACAAGGAGGATGAGAAGCAGGAGCTAGCTCGGGAAGCAGTGTCGACACCAAGAAGATAGAGGAGATGATTGAGAACCAGACACAAATGCTTGCCCACCTGGTCCAGAATGACAGGGATACTAGGCAAAGATTGGATAGCCATGACACCTTATTGAAGAATCAGAAGTCGGCATTCCAAGATTTGCAACGCACGGTAGGAGACATCGCGAGAAGCTTGAAGGAGAGGCAGAGTGAAGCATCTGCGGCCTATAAGGGTTCTAATGCTTCAGTGATAGCCGTGTCAGTTAGGAGTGTTGTGAAGGAAGAGGTTGTAGAGGATGACTCCCACTCCATTGAGTATGGCATACCTTCGGTAGAGGAAGTGAATAAGGTAGATTGGAGAGCTCGATTTGTTGCGATCGATGCTAAGAAGAGTGAAGAGCGGGCGGAGGAGGAGACACTAGAGAAGCCGGTAGGAGAGGAAGAGCCGGTAGATGAGGATATTGTAGTAGAGAAACCTGTCGAGAGGACAGAGGAGAAGAAGAAGGGGGTGGAGATGAAGTCCCCCAAGATTGACTTGAGTCGTGTTTCCTATCCAGCGCGCTTGCTGCCATATAAGCAGGCTAGGGAATACGGTACTTTCCTTGATATGTTCAAACAACTCTAGGTCAATCTTCCTTTCATAGAGACCCTTCAACGCATGCCAAAATATGGCAAGTTCCTTAAATATCTTCTTTCCAACAAGAAGAAACTAGAGGAAGGCTCTAAAGTCTCACTTAGTGAGCAATGCTCTGCAGTGGTGCAGAACACTCTGCCCGAGAAATTGGGAGATTCGGGTCGTTTCACGATTCCTTGTCTCCTAGGCAGTTTGCCCTTACACCACGCATTGGCCAACCTTGGTGCTAGCATCAATCTGATGCCCTATTCGTTATAGAAGCAGCTAGACCTTGGTGAACCACAGCCGACGCACATGAGTATTACCTTGGCTGATCGTTCAGTCAAGTATCCACAGGGAATTGTGGAGAATCTATTAGTGAAAGTAGGCAAATTTGTATTCCACGTGGATTTTGTTATTCTGGATATGGATACGGATGATAGAGTCCCACTCATACTCGGGCGCCCATTCTTGTGCACCGCCAAGGCATTGATCGATGTCTTTGACGGAAAGCTCACAGTTCGTGTGGGGGATGAGTCAGTTATATTTGATGCCACGCAGAACGTGCGGGATGTAGGAGAGCACAGCCACTCCGTGTGCATGCTTGATACCTTCATGGACAACCAACAGGACTCTGATCCGATTTTAGAAGTTGGTGAACCTTTCCCGAATTTAGAAGAACCATCTGAGTGGGCGGTAGAGTTAGAAGGATTGTTAGATGAGCCGGACGATTACGGCGATGAGGTGCCTGATGATCTGCTGGATATGATGGTAGAATTCGAAGAAATCATAGGTAAAACCCTAAGTGTGGGGAAATTGGTGGAGGTTGTAGAGGATCCCGGAGATCCTGGTGGAGGCTTAGAAGTCACATCCTTAGAAATACCCTTACCCGAGCCTTTGCCCACCATAGTTGCTCATTCTGAGGGGAGAATTCCTGAGCTGAGGCATAATTCTAGTACCCTTAAGTCTAGGCCAACCCGTAAGAGAACCCGTGTGTTGAAAGATCAATGTGAGTTTAGGGCAATGCAAACCCCAAGTGTGGGGACGTCGAAGGGTAAGAAGCTGCTAGGATATTTGATGCGTATCATCTTCGGACCGGGTAGGTATAAGCTGTGGTGGAAGTACCCGAGTGATATAGATCCACTGTTTGATAGGAGTATGAGGATGCTGAAGAGTTGGAGGATCGGTAGGTCACAGAGGATGAAGGCGGTACCGGTTAGGATCAAGGAGAAGCCTCCTGATAGGTTTATCTTAGTCTTGAGAAAGTGCCCAGTATGTAAAGTTTGTTTGCATTACTTGGTTTGAGTCAGTGTCTTTTTCTGTGTTTTTCGGTATGTGTTTTGTTTGTGTCATTTCTTGCAGGGATTCACACTCGATTTGGTGAGGAAAATCATCGGGAATGAAGTTCCAGGTATTTTTACATATGTTTTTATGCTTGGAGTAGGTTTTTAAGGAATTTGGGTGAAACAAATTTTAAATGATCAAAAATTTTCTAAGTATAAAAGTTGGAAAAATCTATTAACTTTCTGTTGCTAGCAACTCTTCGCGGTACGCGAAGTATTTTCTGTGCTTTCTCGCGGTACGCGAGAGGTCTAGGGTTTGGCCGGCTTAAATGCCACTCCCTAAAGGTACGCGAGGAGTGGCCGCCTGGTTTCTCGCAGTAAGCGGGGGGATGTTGTTTTCACCCTTCTTCCTTGCTTTCCCATGGTTTCGTTCACCCGCATCGACCAACACTACCATCCATCATCCTCTATCCACCATCCATAACCACCACTATCATTCACATCATCCATTATCACATCATCCATTGTCACCATTCATACCATTCGACCACCACCGACCATGGGAAATTGAAACCGTTTCGATCCGATGACCAACCTTGCTGTGGCATTCATGTCTATGTGTATACCACACATTGAGTATGTTTTTCTGCATCTATCTATCTTGAGTCAGTCGAGTCTTTTTATTTTAATTTGAGTCAGTTTAATGCTACGGGTTTGTGGTGAGGTTTATTTTCCAGGTTTTATCATTCTGCCCGTACTCAATCTCCATTCAGGCGGGATCGATTATCACTTACACACAATTTGTAAAGGCAACCCAGCAGTCTGTGCAAGCGCGACCGAAATGCTATACGGTGCACACATGGAAGAAACGAAACTGCACATTTGTTTGCATATATGATTACCAGCTAAGTCGCTTCCCGCTTCCTGTTTATTTTTTCATTTTTATTTTTAGTTGAGTCTTGCTTCACATTGAGGACAATGTGTCTTTCAAGTATGGGGATATGAGTGTCTAGTTTGTCTTGTTTATAAAAAAATCAAAAATAGAAAAAAAATTTTGAAAAATGTCCTTAGAAATAATTGCATATACTTGGAAAATGATAGTACAACTAGATCTATTTATGAGTTTAAACAATTTAAATAATAGAAAAATTGTTTAATTAGTGATGTTTTGGTAGACCCAGCTAGCCAGTAAAGCTTAAATATCCTGTTTGTGTTGTTTAGGATTAATCACTGAATTAAATCATGAAATCTTATGGGTATTCATCTTAGGGTAATCGGTAATACTGAAACTGTCAACATAGGGTGATAGGTACCAAGTTAAGTTAAAATTTAGAGGTTTTTGAAATTTCATGGCACACCACTCTCTTTTTATGAGAATAAATCCGAGTTTCGGTGGCACCCGCATCCATAGTCCATAAATCTTGAGCTTATTTAATTGAAATCTAAGTTTTGCCTACGTGTCACACGTCGGGTTCCAGCCTGATTGAAACACCACTGGGTTGATTCTTATGTGCTTCAATGATATTACTTAGTCTATGTGTTACCTTCCGGGATAGTGACTTGGTTGAAACGCCTCTAGATGAAAGTTAATTTGCTTAATAATGCTCATATTTCATCCATTCATTCATTGATCATCTTAATTTCTAAAAACCTGTAAATTTTAGTTTAACGTGGTAGGGTAAATCTATATGGTTTGATCTGTGCCTAGACATGACCGTGAGACGGGATTAGGTAGAGCTGTAGCGGTTAAGTGTGAGTCTCATAGATTGATTGATATGCTTGGTAAAGAAATATTAGAACGCGTAACAGGGGCTTGAAAGTTGGTGTTTGGGTTTAATCGAACAGAAATACTGACTATTGTTTTTTAACGCGTAAATATATTTTGCTAATTGGTAATTGATGTTTATTAAGTTAGATCTGAGTTATGATTCCATTTGCAGTTTTTTCGAGGACGAAAAAAGGTTACGTGTGGTGATGTTTGATGTAGTGCAAAGCACACATCTTTATTCCTAGTGTTTTATGTGTTTTTAGTTAGTTTTATCTTTGTTTTGAGTCGTTTTAATGTACTATTGAGTCTTTGTCTTGTTTGCAGGTGCTCGTATGAATTACAAGTGAATATATGAATAAACCGAGCAAGAGAACGAATCCGGAAGAAAGTCCAGGGATCAAAAGTGAAAAATGAAGAAAATAGGTCCTTCGTGGTACGCGAAGAGGGGAGACCAAGAACCTTGCAGTACGCGAGGGAATCCAGAAGTGGTCGCGAGTATTTTGTTCCTCGCGGTACGCGAGGAACCCAACCCAAAACTCTCGCGGTACGCGAGAGAGCTATTTTTCGAGAAAAACCTAATTTTAATTTAAATAGATTTTGATAGCCATTATAAAGAGAGTTCGTATCTTAGCCGACCAGAGAGAGTTCTAGGACGATTTTGAGAGAGGAGAAGCCAATTGAAGAGGAAAGCTTGCATCTTTGGATCCCGGGTTTGTAGTTTTACGTATTCGGTTTACAAGATTGGATTTTTATCTTTGATTTGGATGCTTGAAACCATGTTCTTGCTTAATACTTCTGTTTTAGTTGTTTTGAGTATGATTCTAGGCTAAACCATTGATATTGCCTAGGTCATATGATAAATACTTGTTAAAGTTTGATTTTTATTGGTTTTTGGATTAAATTAATGGGTTTATGATTTTGTAAAAGATCTTGAGGTTATAATTGTGATGTCTTTGCATGTTTAGATCTGATATTGTGTTTGATTTCAATTCCTTGCGTTGATTGTGGTTGTCTGCCAGTTTGATCTATGTATCTTGGTCATAGATTTTAGGGTTTGTGATTAGGGTGGTTTGCTAGACGTAGTAGCCATAAGGAGTTGTCATTAAGTGCTGATTAGAATTAAATGTGTATCCTAGTTCAATACCCGAGAGGTGAGAATTAGTCGTTTGGTATTCGTTATTAGGAATCCGAGTGTCAGCTGTCTGAAAGGAAACCGATATTAGGTGTCTAGTAATTGTTGTTATTCGTGTCATAGTTGTTATCTTGAGATTACCCCATGCATTCTTTGAGTGTATTGGTGGACGGAGAGACTGAGAGTTAATCTGTCCTGTGGGTACTTTATCATAGTTGGAAATACCTGAGAAGTGATCCAACATTTTGGTGAGTTAGTACATCTTTAGGTTCCTTAGTTTGTGACACCCTGAGAGTGATTAGGGATCCACTAGGCTGTCTAGAGTTGTTTCTTTAGAAACCCAGATCCATTATAGTTTCCATAACCGATAGAAGTTGTGTTTTGCAAGTAGGATTCTGACCTAGGTGATATTCTTCCCATGCTTGATATTTCCTTTGTCCTTTGGATGGTTAGTTGAGTCGATTTTAGTTTTCTGCATTCATTAGTTAATCTTTAGTGTAGTAAACCTCTCCAAACCAAATCAATCTTTAGTCCGAGGCAGAGTCTAGTATTAGTATTCAGTGTCTCTAGGGGTCGATAACTCGGTTTACCGTTAAGCTGTGCTACACTCGATGGGTACACTTGCCTGTCAGTGCGGTTTAGTTCATAGGTATTCCTGTTATTACTTAGGAGTCTTGGTTATGTTTTGTTATTATTTTAATAGACCGTCTAGGCGACATCATGGGTATACCATGTGGTGCCGACCAAACATCGGTGGTTAAGTTTACACCAGTTTCCAAATTTTCAAATCATAAAATTAATTCTTTTTTGCTTTCTTCCACATTTTTATACAATCTCGTCTAAGGGTGGTGCGACTTACTTGATGATAACGTAGTTGGAGTGTCTTTTGAATCATCCTTGTCAAGCGTGGATTATCAAAGTGGTTGAAAGACAATCCTTCTTGGATCACTAACTTCGCCATTCGATCTCGAACAATATTTGGATCAAAGTTTCAAATTCCTCCTTCTGGTGCCATCAAGGCTTGACCTTCACTTGCATTTCTCTTCAAGGACGGGCAAAATTTTTCCATATGAATTCTCAAACTAGTGTTTGAATCTTTCCCTAAAAATGCACCACACATCTTGCACCGAGCACGTTCCTTCCCGTTTGACAACAAACATAGATCGTAATTGCACCAAATTGCCGGATTTCTAGTTGTTGTTAGAATTTCCACCACGCTAACTTCGTTTGAGGAACCACCAACACTACTTGACTTGATTTTTTTTGAGAGTTTAGAGCGAGTTTAGAGAGTGTTTAAAGAGCGGTTTTAGAGATTAGAGAGTTTAGAGAGAGGTGTGATCAACCCTAAACACTCCCCACCTATTTATATTGATTTATGGGTGAAAAATTGACAAAAAAAAGGCTAGAATTAGCCCCAACGGCTATAAAGCCGTTTTGTAACGGCTATATTCGTTTTCGCGACAAAACCGGTTTAAATCGGTTAAAAACCCGGTTTGCGTACCCGGTTTGATTAAACCGGTCTTCAACCCGATGGTCCCCTGAATACCTTAAACCGGTTATAAATCGGCGGTTTATAGGCAACCCGAACCGGTTTGTCTTAAACCGGTTAGTGGTGAAACGGTTTGCCGGTTTAAACCGTTTTGAAAAACCAAACCCGTTTTTTTGTGCACCACAGTCCTAGACGATGAATTGTAGACTAGGCCCTCTAGAAAAGATCACAAACAGGGCTTTGAGGCCCTCTATCATGCTGGGCTCTCTTATAGCCTTTTGGGCCTTTCTTGTAGTCAAAATGACCAACCCACTTTGTTATTGGTTCAAACTTCAAAGTACACCACCATTAACAAGCTTCAAGGTTTTTTGATTTATTAGGGAAATCATTTTTACAAACTCCTAAACTATGATTTCTTTCTTCTTAAAAGGTTTGACTATTTACTCTTGAAATTAACTTTGATTGTGTTATGCTAGTTCACACTTATAATAAAAATATTTCTTATTCTATTAAATTTTGTTTTCTTTCTCTTCAAGATTAGGATAATTGTGTGATCTAACTGATTAAACATTTTAGTTACTTTCTCACACATTTAATTAACCAAGTTTGGCTTTTAATTAATTGTTTAGATCAAACATTTGTTTTTAATATTTAATAAATAAATATATTAGTCGTTTGTTTTTCTCAAAAATAAATATTCTATCAATAATAGCCGATTAAGAAGATCTAATATTAGTAATCAAAATTATAATACTTTATAAAACAATAACACTAACTTAGATTTATCACCATAAATCTTTCAAGAGTAGTTCATATCATCTAATGATATCTTTATCCATTCATGTGATACTTTAGTTTTTTTATGACACTAACAGTGTCATTAGTTTGGTATTGTGCGCACATGATCTGGTTGGTGATTTTAATATCATCTAACTATTTTGTATAACTGGATTTACTTAATGATCAAATGAAAAATAATAATAAAACATCAAACGAGTTCCTCCGGAGTAGATTTACTCATCTGGGCCATTTTTTTTTGTAATTAAGCTTCTAATAATTCAATAAAATTGTCATTCTTAAAGATATTACAAATACCTAAAGATGTCAAATCCCATGGACGGACCCATCCTAAACTTTAGATAGATGATCAACACAACTAACTACAAGTAACAACTTGCTACCAAAATAATAGTGATTTGGATACATTACTTTCTAAATGCATCCATTTGGCTTAACTAATAATTAAACAAATAATCCAAAGTTCTTAGATTTCTGCAATTACTATTATTAGGATTAGGATTAAGATTAGGATTAGGATTAATATTTATTTGTTTTACAATATGCTAACATCGTATGCTTTTGTATTTTTCTATGTTTAAAGCACTAAAAAGAAATAAATAAGAAATAAAATTGCATAATAATTTAAAAACCAACATGGCCAAAAGCCATGTTAGTTTAGATCTATTGGACACTCCATACCCCATTTTCAAAGAATCCAATGTCCAAATGGATGCATTTAATAATTTCATATTATTACTTTTATTTTTAATTACTCAATCCTTTTCCGATTAACCAAAACAATATTTATAATTATTATTATTATTATTATTGTGAAAGCATAGCCATATATTTATTGTTAATTATAGTCATATGTTAATTATATAAAAATATAATTATTTTTCTATAATTTAGTTTTATATCATAAACTTAAGTACTATGATTTATTAGCATTTTTTATTACTATAAAATGTCATTTTTTTGTTTGAGATTTGGCCAACAGATAAAATAAAAAAAGACGCAATAAATATTGGAGCTTTAAATTAAAAGGAACCAGGCAAAGTCACATGTAAATTCAGGGATCATGTGAGAGGGTCTGTGAATTACAAATAATAAATTTCTAAAATGGCAAATATTAAATTGAGCCTTTTTACAATGGGATATTAAAGTCTTAGAAAGTTTTATATATTTATAGGCGAGCATAAAATAAAGTTACAATACGATTACCACTGAAATAAAGAAAATGTGATAAACATGTAGAAGATGATTTGCCAAGACCACGTATTTGACATGGTTGCTTTAAGACATATTTCTCATGCTCGCGAAAATGTTTCGAGTTCTTTGAGAGTATGCTAAGTCGGAATTGATCACTGACCCTGAAATGCACTTGACAAGAATATGTCATTTTTTTAAAACGAGTTGTGTGTATCGAGTTCTTTGAGAGTATGCTAAGTCTCTCAAAAGGTTGTCAAAGTCGTTCTCTTCAACTAAGATAGCAACGTTACTTTTATACTCCAAACAAAATAGTAACATACCAAGCATTTAATTGAATTACACATGAGAGTTAAATTATATTAACTGTCTTTAATATCAATTTAATCGATTTAACTATGAGTTAAAATTGTTTTGCTTCCATGGATTGAACTTGTAGATGTGAGGAAACCGAGCAGTGGGAACCGACCAGAACTCGAAACTGCTAGGCAGTATTAGTGGAAACTGAACAACAGTTACAACTACTAGGCGACATAAGTGGGAACTGATTAGCAGTCGCAACTATTGTTGACTGAGTAGTGGCAACACTTGCTGATGTCCAAGTAGTAGGTTCCGAGGGCAATAGAAACATGCATCAGTGAGAACCACAGTGGCAATGAAGAGCAGTCGCAACTGCTCAACAACAACCCGCGTGACCATCAGTGGCAGCCAAGAAGGGAGAACAACCGCTGCCCGAGCAGTCGCAAGTTGCCACCCGAAGAAGCAGTGCGCATTAGTATATGACGACCTGCATCTATCAGTCGAAACTGATGAGTAGGAAGTTATTGCTGCCCGGGCTGAGCCAAGCTTCAAAAACATAAGCGGGTCTCAAGCGGCTCGTGCACTTTGAGGTTCCCTATGAAATGAGGCATGGGGAGGTTGGAGGGTCTGCCTTACCGGAATATGAGTATTGGGCGCCAACAAAACGCCACTTGTGTCTCCTTCGAATGAAATATTATCCTTAGAAGGCTCTTACTTATATATCACTCCAAAATTCCACCATCCTCCTACCTGGGACAACTTTCCATCTATTTCTTCCTTATTTTCGCGTTTTACAGATTTCAAACACACAACTTCGAGTTAGATATCTCATTCGTCTTAGCTATATTTTGGACACGGTTTGATTCATTGTGAAACGTTCACATAGTAGAAAGCAAAACTAGTAAATAATAGTTATATTAATTGCAATTGTCTATAATTATTTGTGTCAAAGTCAGTGAAAACTCATATTTCCATTAAGTGAAAAAAACTCGCTTTTCACTATTTTTCTAACAAAAAAATAACTAAATCTATTATGTTAATATATATAAAAATAATTATACGTGTATATAAATAAATAAATAAATTAACTAATAATAACGAGTAGAGTTCGTGCTTGTTATATTATCCTTTGATTCATTTATGCCCCTATAGTTAGATTTACATGCGTCTATATGTGTTGATATCAAGTATCTATTATGAGAAGGTATGAGCATGAAAGCAGAAGAAAATATTATTACTCTTCTGAATATGCTTACAACAATTTATTTATCTTTGTAATTAAATTAAATACAGTAGTTTGTTCCGCCTAAACTATTTTATGTAGAAATTTTAAAACAAATAAGCATGATCTAAAAAATATATTCCCAAAACAAAAATTAAATCAATCTATATGCAATCAAATTAGGTTAAGAAAAATTATTTCTAGCATTGCGACAAATTAAAAACATAAAACAATGATAATTGGTTATAGTTCTATGAAAGTTTAAAAAAAATTAAAAGTAATATTATTTCAATGACTTTAGCTATACTATGAGGAAGTTCGAGCAACCCTCCAAATAATTGATTTGATTTTAGTTTTATGATTCATCAGTAGTCCTATCATTTCTGTCGTATTCTTTTTCTATTTTGTTATAATTTAATTATAAAATATATTTTATTTTAAGTAATGCTATATTTATTTTACTTTAGTGGTTATTGTCACGGGGTCATCTCTCGAGGCCCCGTGTGGCTTTCTGGGTTACCCTATGGTCAGCCAATCCATCCCGCTTATGATCAAGATCTATTGGTTTTATCCTGCCTTAAACTCATCAGGCGAGCGGCGGTAGCTCGCGACCAGTGATGCGTTTGATTTGCAAGCAGACCTAGGCATGTTCACGTCGTCTATCCCACTGAGGCCGTGCCCGATGAAGTTCGAACTAGCCAGTAAACCCAAACGTTCAAGTACAAACACAGCAAAACGATATTCGAACATTTTGTCCGTGACATTCTCCCACCACCATTTCATGCACGTCCTCGTGCATGATCGCAATCACATACTTGCTCACAGCTGAGAGACAATGCATCTTCACCCGAAAGATTGAGCATGATTCACTTTGGTAAGGACACCCGGTGGTTCAGTAACAGAGATCTTCATCCGGATCAGTTCAGATAGTGCATTGGATAACTTTAA
Source organism: Smallanthus sonchifolius (assembly GCA_023525975.1). Lineage (NCBI taxonomy): Eukaryota > Viridiplantae > Streptophyta > Magnoliopsida > Asterales > Asteraceae > Smallanthus > Smallanthus sonchifolius. The sequence continues at coordinate 84,504,393 of CM042036.1, forward strand.
GTGGCGCCGAAGTTCTCCTAGTTTTCAGTATGGGGACCTGAAGGTTGTAGTAGTCTTCGTCTTCATTTTAGGGCACTGCTGGACCGTAGTTGCTAAACTCGAGCACGACGGGCTTCAATGTAACTAGACTAGGGCGGAGCTCACGATTCCATACACGTGGCTTACAAAGACCATCGTCGAAGCGCTCTCTATTTGGTCTTCTCCCACCACCATTGCATAATCATACTCGTCTCGTTTAAGCACATCTGGGATACGTCACATTCCAAAGTATCCGAGGGTCGACCTGCTCTAATACCACTTTCTCACGGGGTCATCACTCGAGGCCCCATGTGGCGGCCTGCGTTGCCCCAGGGCCAGCCAATCCATCCCGCTTATGATCAATGTCTACTGGTTTCGTCCTGCCTTAGACTCATCAGGCGAGCTGCAACAGCTCGCGACCAGTTATGCGTTCGATGTGCAAGCACACCTGGGCGTGTTCACGTTGTCTATCCCACTGAGGCCGTGCCCGATTAAGTACGGACTAGCAAGCAAACCCAAACATTCAAATACAAACACATCAAAACGATTTTCGAACATTTGGTACGTGACATAATGCTTCTTTAATTTTATATATACGTAATTGTTAAAAAAAACTAATTAACCATTCTACTTATTAAAAACAGTTGCACAAAGTAAAGTATCATAATCAATATCGGCTCATGTAGAATAAGATTGTTTGGAAATATATCTTTTTTATAAACGAACTTTTATGCTTACGTTTAATATTTAATAATTATACGAAGTAATCAAATGTATGATTCGTGTAAAAAATAAAATGATATTAATTAAAAAGGATAAAATGAAAATATGGAGATTTAATTAGGTGAATAGGTTTTTTTCAGTTAGAGAAGGTTTACATAAATTCTATATTGTTTAAATATTTTTTTAACTAACACTTAGGAGGTGTTTGGGATTGAGTTTTAAAATAACTTATTAATTTATTAGCTTTTTCTAAAAGCCAATAAGTTAAAAAAATGTTTGGTATGGATAAAAGTCTTTTTTATTTTAACTTTTTTATAAGTCTTAAAAAGTTATTTTTTAAAATTTCAAATCGAGGCTTTTTATAACTTTTTATGGCTTTTCCCACCACAAATATAAAATAAAGACCTTTTTAGTCATTTTATAAAAATAAGTTAAGCCAAACACTTTTTAAAAAACAACTTATTGATTTATTGGCTTTTCCCAACAAAAATATAATCCAAACACTTTTTTAAAATAAAAACTTATTTTAAAAAAGTTATAAGTCAATAAGCACTTTTAAAAAAAATCACTTTTAGAGTTAAATAAGCATTCCCAAACACCCTCTTAATCTATTCCAATTAATTAAACACATAACCGTTGGTCATTTGGTGCAATGGAAGCCCCAAGACTTTCCATAGTGGAGGTCTTGAGTTCGAATCCTCTTAACAACAAAAAAAGGGGTATGTGGCTAGGTCAGGGGGTTTAACCAGTTTGGGAGGTTCCTCCTGTGGTGGGCTGCCCTGGATGTTCTAGGTGTTGCCCCGGGGAAACCGAATTATCCTATAATATCTAGGTGTTGCCGTTAAAAAAAATTAAACCCATAAAAACCGCACACGGTAGAATTTAAACTATCCACACTTGGTGAGTAAATACACTATTTACGACTAAGAGTATAAAAAGGTCATATTTGGTGACGTTTAAGATGAAAATAGGTTACAACTAGCATTGTTATAATAATTCTTCATTTTTTCTTTATTTTTTTATACTATGAGAATCTGTTACTAGGGATGAGCATTTGATACCGAGTACTAGTAATGATACCGTACCGATAGATTCGATACGGTATTCGGTACCAACTTTTTTAGAAACTCAGTATCGGTATTTCCGGTACCGGTACGGTACCGATACCATTTAAAGATGAACATTTTGTAACGAGTACCTGTAGATTCGGTAGGTATTCGATACTTACTTTTCTAGGAATACTATACCCTTGTAGTGTGGTGTTGCACCACCAGTTGCTCGTACTCTCTATTGCGGTGTCATTTAATCATTTTTTTTTGTTTCGAGAGAAGGGCGACGGAGGTTTTTTGGTTGAATGAAAACCTAATTTGATTAATTGGTATTTACATGATCGTACGCCCCATCGATCATCTTCTTCTGAGAAATTGAATTTGACGGTAGGAAGTGGAAAGACGATAATTAATTGGCCACACGCACTATTAACCGTGATTATTGTTTACTTTTAGTCACACAAAACGTTTACCCGTGACAATTGATTATTTTTAGCCACACAAAATAATTGTAACCGTGACCATAAAATACTTATAGTTATAACTATTTAAACACACGTGACTAATAAACACTACTATAAATCTTTGTATTAGCTTTTAGCCATATCATCAAACAAAAACAATGGAGGTTCGTCATATTTAGCCACTTCTTTTGTTTTATTTACTAATTGCAAAACACTACTCTTTGGTCACACAAGCTAAAATAAGTTGCCATATCTTTTAGCTTTTAGCCACATCACTAAAAATATACTATGACAGTTTGTCACATTTGGCCACACTATTCGAGAGTGGCTTGTAGATGTCACTTTTTTGTTTTAAAGTGTGGCAAATAGAAGTGTTTTTGGTCACGTGAATAACAAATCAAACAAATACCATAACAGTTGGTCACATTTGGCCACACTTTTCTAGTGTGCCTATTAAATGTCACAGTTTTTTGTTAAAGTGTAGTTAATAAATGTGTTTTTGGTCACATGAAACAAATAATGTGACTGTATATCACATTTTTCTAGTGTGACTACCAAATGTCATAGTTTTTTTTTCATAAAATGTGACTAATAGATGTGTTTTTGGTCACATGTATCAAAAAAACAAACAAATATTATGGTCGTAGATCACATTTGTGTGACTACTAACATGGTGGAGAGGCAGCAAATAATGAAGATAACGATACCAAAGAAATTAATGTGGCATCAATCGTGTTCTCATGATGGAAGATTGAAAAATTAATGGGAGTGGAGAAACTAAACTACACATCAGCTTAAACTTTATACTCAAAGAACTCGAGGACAAGTTCTTTTCAAGTGAGGTTGAATGATGAGACACAAATAACTTTGTTTTTGGCCATTGTGGTTTGGTCTGTTTAACCCTTTTAGTTCAGAAATAATCTTTTAACATATCAGCCTCTGAGCTTGTATTTTTATAACCATTTCAGTCCATGACACTAACGCTGTTAACTTTTCTGTTAAGTATAGAAGCATTTTAGTCATTTTATTTATAGGTAAACTAGTTAATTTTTTAAGTTCAATAAAAACTTTTTTTAGATTTTTTCATAAAAAAAATTTCTACTTTTTTTAAAAACATTTTTTTTACTTTTAAAAATTATTTTTTAGTTCTTTTTTCCGTAAAAACGTCTTTTTTGAATCTTTTTAAAAACGTTTTTTGATAAAAAAATTTAAACTTTTTCATAAAAAGCGATTTAAAAATATTTTTTTAGTTTTTTTATAAATTTTTTTAGCTTTTTATAAAATGTTTTTTTAACTATTTTAAAAACTTTTTTTTTACCTTTTTGAGTGAACTAGTTTTAAAAATAGTGAACTATTTAAAAAAATGCGTTTTTAAAATAGTTAAAAAATATTACGAATAAGCTAAAAAAACGTTTTTTTATAAAAAAAACTAAAAAAATGTTTGTAAAAACGTTTTTTATGAAAAAAAGTTAAAAAAAAAATATTTTTTAGAAAAGTGAAAAAATGTTTTTAAAAAGATTTAAAAATGTCTTTTTTTAAAAAGTAAAAACTTTTTTATAAAAAAAACTAAATAAATGTTTTTAAACACGTTTTTTATGAAAAAAGTTAAAAAAGTGTTTTTTAGAAAAGTGAAAAAACGTTTTTAAAAAAGCCATTTTTACGAAAATAAAAACAAAAAAATGATTTTAAAAAATTAAAAAAAAAACGTTTTTAAAAAAGTAGAAAAAAAGTTTTATGAAAAAGCCTAAAAAACTTTTTATTGAACTGAAAAGATTAACTAGTTTACTTAAAAATAAAATAATTAAAATGCCCCTATACTTAACAGAAAAGTTAACAGAGTTAGTGTCATGGACTGAAATGATTACAAAAATACAACCTCACGGGCTGATATGTTAAAAGATTTTTTTTAAACTAAAATGGTTTAAACAGGCCAAACCACATGGACCAAAAACAAAGTTTACTCTTAATTTTTACTTGTTTGTTTGATGACAAGCCCCTAGAATCTCCCTGTAAAAAAAGACCTCTTAATTATTAGTTTTGGCCATTAAAAAAATTATCTTTACTTATTCTTGAAAAAGCATTTTATATCTGTCATGTGTTCTTCATTGTAGGTTTAACAATCTGAAAATTACAATGAGTTAATGGTACAAGGTTAAACCGATGCTTTTAAAGATTAAAAAGCATTTATTTACGAGAGAAACAAAAGTGACTGAATTTAGATTCAAACAGAGTGACTAAATAAATGTAAGATATATTTGTAAGTTTAAAAAGAAAAACAATCAGTAAATAGTAATCAAATTTAATATACTTCATTTAAGTACTTAGTTTAAAAAAAAATTAAACGCTTGTAAAAAATTCAAACTAACAAATCAAGGTTTTGGGAGGGACATTTGTCATATTTTCACGCCTCCACATTCTCATTTTTTCGGCTCTCTTTCCTATTAATAATTAACTCCACTATTTTAGGCAACTAAATTAATTATTTGTTTCAATTTTTATCTATAGATTTTTAAATTTAAAACTGTGTTTATCATTAATTAAATTGTTCTATCATATTTTTATGAATTCTAAAACTGAAAATAATTTTATAGCCATCTAAGATCCAAATAAAAATTCTTTAATCATGTATTTACATATTCACATTGTTCCATTTTGACGAGTGTACGTGTTAACATATTACATTATATTTTATTCAACCCGTGTAATACGCGAGCTTTTAAAGACATAATATTTTTATTACTAAGTATATAACATTATATTTATTCAACTCGTATAATACACGGAATTCTAACCTACTATAACAATAAATAAAAGAGTTAAGTGTTTTTTTCATCCCTTTGATTTTGCTAAAAATTGTCATTTGAGTCCAAAGGTTTAAATTTTGTCATTTGAATCCAAAGGTTTCAAAAAAATTGTAATTTGAATCCATTTGACTACGCCTAATTAACACCGTTAACATTTTTCATTAAAACTTCCCCACTTGATGGGTATTTTATTTAAAACAATTACAAAATAAAGAACTAACCCCACATGAGGGTTTTATACGTAAAATCTTAGGTAATCGCAAAAAACGAATTCCTAACCTCAAAATCAATCTCTTTCGTCCTCATAACCAACAACAAACGCCGTAATCGCAATTTCTTTAAGATCGAAATATTATATGTATTATATGTTCAATCTCTTTAGGTATTTTTTTATATTTTTTTAAGATCGAGAGACAATGAGGCAGATTCAAAATATTATATGTATTATTTTTGTTTTTTTCCAGTTCTTTTATATATTATTTATTATTATGACTGTTATTAATAATCTTATTTTAAACGAGCTAAACGAGCGAGCCACGATCGATCCAACGAGGCAGTTATCGAGCGAGCCACAAGCCGAGCCTACGAGTTTTTTGAACAGCCCTAGTCCCCATATAGCTTGCTAAAGAGATTGAACACACAAAACCCTTCACGTGAGGTTGGTTCTTTATTTTGACTAAAATACCCCTCAAGTTGGGAATGTTTAACTGAAAATTTTAACGGTGTTAATTAGGTGTAGTCAAATAGATTCAAATGAGAATTTTTATGAAACATTTGGATTCAAATGACAAGATTTAAACCTTTGGATTCAAATGACAATTTTTAGCAAATCACAGGGATAAAAAAAACACTTAACTCTAAATAAAACTTAAGTGGTTTTATGGTTAAAAAGTAAAGGAGGTTTTAATAAACCATTGTTAAAATTTAGTTATTATTTTATTAGGCGTGTCGTGCGTAGCGACGACTCGGATCTAAATAACGTAGATAACAATAAACATGTTGTACCGGTACATTTGGAACTTAAGAAAACATAAAATTTTAAAAGTTATAGTTAAAATTAAGTATAAATATTTAAATTATTAAGAAAAAAAAATATTTTTTTTTCAAAAATAAACTTAAAAAAATAATAGTTATGGCATCAGTAGAGGGACATGATGATGTCAGCGAACTGGAAACTGAGGGGACTTTCGAACCTGCATCTCGCTGATGAGCAACCAAGGCACAGACCACTGGGATGTTGGCTACTTACTTGAGGAACCCCGCATTACACCATGTATATATAAGAAACGTGAAAAGAAAAAAAAAATCACTTAGAACCTACCATGTGACAGGCGTTAAAGAAGGACAATTACAATAAGTGGCAGGTAAACGGACAACAATCTGCGGCTTAACCCCCTTTGAATAGCAAAATCGATCCTACTAAAAACAAAGCTCTGTGTCTTAGGGGCTGAAAAAGTACTATGCACGACCCGCTGAACCCTGTTCAGAAATTCCACAGCTTTCGGAGCTAGGAAACCTAAAGTACCAAAAGCAAAAGTGATAAACATGTGTTGATTCTCTAAACAAGTTTTCTCGTGTTTAGCAACTTTGCCTGATTTCGCCTTTAACACAGCCTGGCCTGCAATAAACCCATTTTCCTTGAGCCACACAAGATGGGACTCTCCTGTAATGTCCACACAAACGTGTTTCCCCCATGCCCACCCAAACACAAGAATATCAGTCGTAGAGTAGACCTCAATTCAAGCGAATCTGTCAGAAAGTTCATAGGGCCTCATTTTTAGCAGAAATTAATGCCCGCTTAAGAAAATCACATAGAGCATCCCTAACCAAATGATGCATGTATTTAAACCAAAGTAGCTCCTTGCAATGGGCCGCAAAGTATCTAGACAAACCTTGCGGCAAACTGGGCAAGGCTCATCAGTCGGAAATAGAGGGATCATTAGCCGGTACTTAAGGATAGCTCGGTACTCCACAACCAACATATGTTGGCTCAGTCCTTCAATGAGGATGACTGTTAGGAAATCCTAAGTCAGAGGAGCCCGAAGACATTCAAACACCGCCTTTTGACGAGAGGATAAATCAAACTTCACACCCAAACTCTGGACGATTCTACTAAATAAGGCACTCACCAAAGCACGTTGGGCTTTAGGAGGGAGGGGAGGGTATCCTTATTAACCGCTAAGTTCCAAATCGGGAAGGAATATGTGGAAGTGATCCGTCGCATACCCATAATTAGAGTCTAAACCATCAATACCATAGCCCCCGAAGAATGTGGTCCTGCAAACTACAAGATTGTGTCCTCAAGGCCACAAAAGCATATGTAGATACATTCTTAACAGAACATAAACCCAAATACCTAAAACGGGTCGGAAGTGATGTCAATCTCCATTGAAAATCCCCCAAAAAAGCACCCCCACAAACCACAATATCCTCGATCGCTCCCCTAAGGCCTTTGCCAAAAACAGAAACAGTTTCCCCCACATACATAGGCTGGAATGTTCTGAGACCGAAAAACAGCTTTGCGACTCCCATACACGAGCAGAGCAAAAGGAGCTCACATTAAGGGTCCCGCAAACGTGAAAGATAGCTCACCAGTTGCACCATACAAGATGCCCTTTTCACAACCAAACTACTATAAACAGCAACTTAGAACATCCATTTTTAATATAATAAGCAATTATACTATTTCTTAAAATGGTGTTTACTTTTTCACTAAAAGAAGTATCAAAGAAATATTACAATAGTTAATATGAAACGACTTGTTTCACATTTGACCCTACATGATTACTTTTCAATTCACCGTCACCCCTTTTTCCTACATTTTCCACTGTCCTTTTCATTTTTTCACAAACATTTAACAAAAACATATTATTTTACAAATTAATTTGAAGAATTTTGCCTCCTGTTCAATGTTTTAAACTCGGACCGGACCGGCCGGCCGGACCGGGAACCGTGACCTCTATCGGTCCGGTTACATGCTCTGAGACCGTTTGCTGGTTGAACCGGGCGGTTCAAGCGATTCAGCGGTCGAACCGGGTAGTTTAATTTATTTTTTTGTACTATTTTTTATCTTTTTTATCCTATAGTCCTCCTATTTACTTTTATTTACAATTTTAACTAAATTTGGCTCTTTCCTTTTAACTTATATGCTGCCACAGGTCCGACCGGTGAACCTCTAAGACGTCCGGTTCATTGTACGGTCCGGTTCTGAAAACATTGCTCCAGTTAGGATTAGTTGGAAACACCCATAAATGCAACACTATCTCCATTGACTCCCAAAACCCCCTTTTCACACCACCCTCACTACACTCTCTCTCAACCCACCACCACCGCCGCAGATCACCACTCCGGCCCAATGGCATCCTCTCAAATCTTGATTCCATGTGCCAATGGTAAACTTCCACAAGGCCCCTAAAACCACCGTGTCACCAACCCAGCTCCGCCGGAAATCACCACCACCATCGCCGCCGGGAACTACCACTATCATCATCCATCATTTTCAGTCTTGTATTCATCAAAGTTCCAATCCTTCTCGATTTCTAACAAATGGGTTGTTGTGTTAGCACGAATAAACCTCACCCATCTCCTCAATTTCACCGGCATTCATCAAAATCAAGCAGAGCCCCTCCGCCGGTGGACGAAGAGTCGGTTAAAGAAGTGCTTTCAGAAACCCCTAATCCCAAGCATTTCTCCAAAATCGAAGATGAACCCAGAAAAATTACCCCCAGACAGAGCCTCCACAAGATCCAAAATCAACAAAATTATAATAATCAAGATATTAATTTTTCCGGCGAAGTCTCCGAGATCTGCAGTAACATGAGCGAGAGTGTTTCAAACACTACGTTTGAAGAGGACTTGGAAGTTCTTCGCCGGAGAGTGAGTGACAGATCGCCTGCAAAGTTAAGGAACCGGCAGCATAACAACAATTCCGGCGAGCTTCGCGCGGTAAGAAATTCTCCGGTAAGAGGCAAGCAACAGTCTCCCGGTCGGGTCAGATCCGGATCAGAATTAAACAACCGTGGTTCCGGGTTTGGATCTGCTGGCCGGCAGAGGCCCATGCCGGCGTCGGCGTCCCGATCGAGATCTCCGGCGAATCGTACTAGAGGAGGTGGTGCTAGGAATGGAGTCGGAAGAAGCCCGTCGGCGAGGAAGGCGGAAAATTCTCCGGGTCGGGTCGGGTCGTTTTTACCGCAGGAGGTTATGACACCGGATATAAGTTCGGGTATGGGGATAGACGAGAGTGGCTGGTGTCCGACAGTGGGAAACGACGACGAATCACTTGATAACCCGCTTGTGTCCTTGGAATGTTTTATTTTTCTGTAGAATTTGTTTTGTATAAATAATTATCTTTTCAAGTTATTTTATGTCAAATGCCATATTTAAGCGGATAAATTAAATTAAATTAAATTAAATGATATAATTTTAATAGTAACTAGATTATTGCATTGTGTTACAGATTTACTGGTACATCGTTAAAAATGTATTTACATAAATACTAATTTAAATAATTATATATAATGAACGTTTTGAACAATTTAAGTATTTAACCTCCTAAAATTAATATTATAGAATATTAAACGTCAAATCATTAAAAATGTTTTGATAGAATAAAATTTGAACTTGCAAAATGAATGCATCACAGGCTGTAAAATGAGTAAATGATAATTGATAACTAGGAGAACTTACAAAAAGAATTTAAGTGATATGATAAGATATATAAATAAAGAAAAGGAAAAAAACGATATTTTAATTTATTTAATTGAAACATTTAGATGTACAATAAAATATAATTTAATATTAATGTAAATAAACAATTTTTTACGGTATATCTTGACCAGTTAGTATAAGCCTTTTAATAAACATATCGTGTTTAGATTGAATAATCTAACCCACTTACTTAATAAATAAGTTGTATTCGATTTCTTCTCAAATTGATGAGGTCAACCCATCTACCCCATTTAAAACTAAATTAAAAATGTTAAATAGTTCATCAAATTCAACCTATCAACCCAATTATGATCGGTTTAAACCGTTTATATTTTCATTACAATCCGTTATAACGTCAACCTGTTTACAACTTATTTGACCCATTAGGTAAACGGGACTACACGAGTTGTGTTCTAGCTAGATGATTTTAAACGTCTCAGAGTTTAGTTTGATGTTATTGACACGAGTAAATACATATAGGTCGTGTTCGGATTCATTAATATCAACCAGAGAATCCAAACCAGATAACCTGTCTATCCCGTTTAAAACCCAATTTAAAATGTTAAATAATACATCAAGTTCATCCTACCAACCCACTTACGATCGGTTTAAGCCGTTCATAATTTCATTACAATCCGTTCAAACATTAACCTATTTACAACTTCATTAGGGTGCACAAAGTGGAACTCCCACATGGCTAGGTACTTAGCTAGAACACCACCGTAAGGTGTGAATTACCGCCATTTTTTGTCAGAAGTACTTCCTGATCGTCTCTCGTCCTCTCCAACGACTATATAGTCGTTAACCAATCTTTAAAAAAAGATTTTTTTAATTTTAAAAATCTTATATATATCAATCATTTTTCTCCATATTTTCCACCCAAAATTCTCAATACTTTCTACCAAAAAATTCACTATGGATCTCCCTGCTTTTCCACCATCTAGTTCATCTTCAAGTTCGGATTCATCTGGTGATACGAGGAAACGTAATTTCGAATTTCTCGTTAATGTTGCTAATTCCGAAGTTAAAGATACCGCACAATCAAGAAACCTTGTGCCTCGTGATCGTTATACTGCACACGAACGTTTAATGCGAGATTGCTTCGTCGAAAATTCAACATTCATTTATGCTCCTATAGTTAAATTTACATGCGTCTATATGTGTTGATATCAAGTATCTATTTTGAGAAGGTATGAGCATGAAAGCAGAAGAAAATATTATTACTCTTCTGAATATGCTTACAACAATTTATTTATCTTTGTAATTAAATTAAATACAGTAGTTTGTTCCGCCTAAACTATTTTATGTAGAAATTTTAAAACAAATAAGCATGATCTAAAAAATAAATTCCCAAGACAAATTAAATCAATCTATATGCAATCAAATTAGGTTAAGAAAAATTATTTCTAGCATTGCGACAAATTAAAAACATAAAACAATGATAATTGGTTATAGTTCTATGAAAGTTTAAAAAAAATTAAAAGTAATATTATTTCAATGACTTTAGCTATACTATGAGGAAGTTCGAGCAACCCTCCAAATAATTGATTTGATTGTAGTTTTATGATTCATCAGTAGTCCTATCATTTCTGTCGTATTCTTTTTCTATTTTGTTATAATTTAATTATAAAATATATTTTATTTTAAGTAATGTTATATTTATTTTACTTTAGTGGTTATTATCACGGGTCATCTCTCGAGGCCTCGTGTGGCTTTCTGGGTTACCCCAGGGTCAACCAATCCATCCCGCTTATGATCAAGATCTATTGAACTCATCAGGCGAGCGGCAGTAGCTCGAGACCAGTGATGCGTTCGATTTGCAAGCAGACCTAGGCATGTTCACGTCGTCTATCCCACTGAGGCCGTGCCCGATGAAGTTCGAACTAGCCAGTAAACCCAAGCGTTCAAGTACAAACACAGCAAAACGATATTCGAACATTTTTTCCGTGACATTCTCCCACCACCATTTCATGCACGTCCTCGAGCATGCTCGCAATCCCATACTTGCTCACAGCTGAGAGACATTGCATCTTCACCCGAAAGATTGAGCATGATTCACTTTGGTAAGAAGGACACTCGTTGGTTCAGCAACAGAGATCTTCATCCGGATCAGTTCAGATAGTGCATTGGATAACTTTAAGTGGCGCCGAAGTTCTCCTAGTTTTCAGTAGGGGGACCTGAAGGTTGTAGTAGTCTTCATCTTCATTTTAGGGCACTGTTGGACCGTAGTTGCTAAACTCGAGCACGGCGGGCTTCAATGTAACTGGACTAGGGCGGAGCTCACGATCTCATACTCGCGGCTTACAAAGACCATCGTCGAAGCGCTCCCCATTTGGTCTTCTCCCACCACCATTGCATAATCATACTCTTCTCGTTTAAGCACATCTGGGATACGTCACATTCCAAAGTATCCGAGGGTCGACCTGCTCTAATACCACCTTCTCACGGGGTCATCTCTCGAGGCCCCGTGGGGCGGCCTGCGTTGCCCCAAGGCCAGCCAATCCATCTCGCTTACGATCAATGTCTACTGGTTTCGTCCTGCCTTAGACTCATCAGGCGAGCGGCAACAGCTCGCGACTAGTGATGCGTTCGATGTGCAAGCACACCTAGGCGTGTTCACGTTGTCTATCCCACTGAGGCCGAAGTCCGGACTAGCAAGCAAACCCAAACGTTCAAATACAAACACATCAAAACGATTTTCGAACATTTGGTACGTGACATAATGCTTCTTTAATTTTATATATACGTAATTGTTAAAAAAAACTAATTAACCATTCTACTTATTAAAAACAGTTGCACATAGTAAAGTATCATAATCAATATCGTCTCATGTAGAATAAGATTGTTTGGAAATATATCTTTTTTATAAACGAACTTTTATGCTTACGTTTAATATTTAATAATTATACGAAGTAATCAAATGTATGATACGTGTATAAAATAAAATGATATTAATTAAAAAGGATAAAATGAAAATATGGAGATTTAATTAGGTGAATAGGTTTTTTTCGGTTAGAGAAGGTTTACATAAATTCTATATTGGTGAGTAAATACACTATTTACGACTAAGAGTATAAAAAGGTCATATTTGGTGACGTTTAAGATGAAAATAGGTTACAACTAGCATTGTTATAATAATTCTTCATTTTTTCTTTATTTTTTTATACTATGAGAACCTGATACTAGGGATGAGCATTTGGTACCGAGTACCGGTAATGATTTCGTATCGATAGATTCGATACGGTATTCGGTACCAACTTTTCTAGAAACTCGGTATCGGTATTTCCGGTACCGGTACGGTATCGATACCATTTAGAGATGAACATTTTGTAACGAGTACCGATAGATTTGGTACGGTATTCGATACTTACTTTTCTAGGAATATATACCCTGGTATTGTGGTGTTGCACCATCGGTTGCTCGTACTCTCTATTGCGGTGTCATTTAATCGTTTTTTTTTGTTTCGAGAGAAGGGCGACGGAGGTTTTTTGGTTGAATGAAAACCTAATTTGATTAATTGGTATTTACAGGATCGTGCGTCCCATCGATCATCTTCTTCTGAGAAATTGAATTTGACGGCAGGAAGTGGAAAGACAATAATTAATTGGCCACACACTATTAACCGTGACTATTGTTTACTTTTAGTCACACATAAAACGTTTACCTGTGACCATTGATTATTTTTAGCCACACAAAATAACTGTAACCGTGACTATAAAATACTTATAGTTATAACTATTTAAACACACGTGACTAATAAACACTACTATAAATCTTTGTATTAGCTTTTAGCCACACCATCAAACAAAAACAATGGCGGTTCCTCACATTAGCCACTTCTTTTATTTTATTTACTAATTGCAAAACACTACTCTTTGGTCACACAAGCTAAAATAAGTGACCATATCTTTTAGCTTTTAGCCACATCACTAAAAATATACTATGACAGTTTGTCACATTTGGCCACACTATTCGAGAGTGGCTAGTAGATGTCACTTTTTTGTTTTAAAGTGTGGTAAATATATGTGTTTTTGGTCACATGAATAACAAATCAAACAAATACCATAACAGTTGGTCACATTTGGCCACACTTTTATAGTGTGCCTATTAAATGTCACAGTTTTTTCTTAAAGTGTTGCTAATAAATAGGTTTTTGGTCACATGAAACAAATAATGTGACCGTAGATCGTTAAAATTTCATAGTGTACCAACCCACTTACGATCGGTTTAAGCCGTTTATAATTTCATTACAATCCGTTCAAGCATTAACCTGTTTACAACTTCATTAGGGTGCACAAAGTGGAACTCCCGCATGGCTAGGTACTTAGCTGGAACACCGCCGTAAGGTGTGAATTACCGCCATTTTTGTCGACTCCACAGAAGTACTTCCCGATCGTCACTCGTCCTCTCCAACGACTATATAGTCGTTAACCAATCTTTAAAAAAAGATTTTTTTAATTTTAATAATCTTGTATATACCAATCATTTTTCTCCATATTTTTCACCCAAAATTCTCAATACTTTCTACCAAAAAATTCACTATGGATCTCCCTGCTTTTCCACCATTTAGTTCATCTTCAAGTTCGGATTCATCTGGTGATACGAGGAAACGTAATTTCAAATTTCTCGTTAATGTTGCTAATTCCGAAGTTAAAGATACCGCACAATCAAGAAACCTTGTGCCTCGTGATCGTTATGCTGCACACGAACGTTTAATGCGAGATTGCGTCGTCGAAAATCCAACATTCAATTTCATGATTTTCCTTTCTTTTTAATATGTGATAGTTTAAGTTTTTTTTTTCATAAGATGAGTTGTTATTGTAAAACAAAATTATTTGAACAATTATTTATAAATAAGGTAAATCTGATTTTAATAATCTAAATTTTGACTTATTGGTTACTACTAATACATACTGACAGTTTAAACAATGATAATCATAACTTTCACTTTCGTTGCTAAAAGTAATCCAGTAACATAATCATCATATATTTACACTTGATTTTCACCCGATTTCGCTTATATGTTTCCTTATTTCGTTCATAATCATCGTTGCGAGCGAAATCAATGGAATCAAGTGAAAATCTATGAACTATTATGCGAGTGGGAAATGTGGTTACCAACGAAGGTGAAAGATGCGTCATTTTGATGATAGTTTGAATTAATAAAATCTAATTTCCCTAAAAAGTAGCAATGTTTCTTCTGTTTGTTATAATACCAGTGTTTTCAGAACCGGACCGGGAGGTCGGACCGGGAACGTGGCACATAACCGGTCCAGTTGTGTGTAACTGAACCGCTATCATTTGAACCGGGCGGTCACCGGTCTGACTGGTGAACCGGACCGGGGGTTGGACCGGATTGCAAATTTTTTTTGTTTTTCCTTCAAAATCTTATTTTTCTTATTAATTTAGTATTCCAATTTGCATATTTTATTTATTTAAGCCTTTTTATAACCTAGAAATTACAAATTTACATTAAAAAAAATATTTTGTATGTCGTATCTATATAAATATTTTTAATTTTTATATTATTTATGACGGTATCCGATTTTTAAATCCGATCCAACGGGTTCGATCAGTAGACCTCTAAGACAGCCGTTCACTATCCGATCTGATTCTGAAAACATTGTATAATACAAGTAGCATACGTCTTAAAATACTAACATGGTACAAATGCTTTTTGAGTTATATGTTGATATGATTATAGAAACTTGTTAATTCGTTAAAAAGTAGAGTACTCTAAAAAGTAGAGGTTACTAATAAATGTGGTTATTTTAATTTAGTTTTAACAAATAAAAAATCATATTACCTTCTTAGAAGTTTAAGGCTTTTAAATAAACTAATTTAATTATTTAAAAAAAACTCTTTTTACGACTTATTTTATATATAAAAAATAATCATTTTTTGTAATACATTTGTATTATAAAAATTATACCAACTTTTTTATGTTCATATCACAATCCCATCGTACACGATGATCGGCGGCAACAGTGGAACCAAGAAGCGTCGGAAGCAACAACCGTATCTCATTCACTGTCGCGCTAATCGATTCCTTTCGCCCCGAAGGAACCCTAACTGCATCATCATCCATCTGCCGATCCAATTCCCGTCATTCTCTCCCCCCTCTCGCACCGTCCGTCTCCAACGATCCAACCACCTCTGATGTCATCCTACGTCTATATCTCAATCAGCGCCTTTCACTCTTTTCTTCTTCTCTGATCTGTGCTTTAATGATCACCTACAAATGTTATATGTTATAACATAGATCAAAAGCAAACAAAGCATTGACTGATCTCCAAACCTGCAAATATTTCCTCACAGCAAAATCAATGGCGGACGAAGATCAACATAACATCATGATGTTGATCAGTTCTTAACGTATGTGATGAACAAACAAGAATAGTTAGATGATTATACCTAACATGCTGGTAGTAGTAACCGCATCAGACCCCATCCTTCTTGATTATGGATCGGGTTCTCGTTTAGGGTGTACGACTAGGATGGATTTAGGTGAGAGATATGAGTCTCACATGTTGAGAGAGAGAGAGAGAGCACAGAGAGGGGGACGAATTCTAAGTGGATTCATGAATGATAAGGTGTTGAACATTAACCCATTAATCTCTGCTAAGGCCATTTATATATACACTCAAAGGGAAACCCATTAATAACTTATTAAGAGTAATTAGGTCCATCAACTAATTACTAGCCATATATTAATAATAAATAAATCAATTTAATAATTAGATAAATAATCACGTTAGCCATACTTAATAAAACGTGAGTCTAACACATGATTCTAAATTACGTCAAGAAATTACAATCTACAAATACAAATTCAGATTCATCGCCTACTAATCAACAAAATCCCTAATTCAATTGAAAGAAATAACACACATCATAACGAAAGTACGAAACCCTAAAGTCTCCGATCGCCGGAAAACGGTTTCGAAGAAGAAAGACTGCTTAGTAGAGATAATCGAGATTCGAAACATTCGAGGGGGCTAATTTTGTTGTGGTGACAGTTTGTAGGATATAATAACGATGTTACAGACGGAGCGTCGCCGTTAACTACGCTTTTTAAATGTTTAACCACTTTCTTAATAAATTTTGTACCAGCTTGTATGATCATTTTTAACAACCAACTCTTTTAACAATTATGACTTTATTGTAGGTTTACCAGCTACCACCACCGTCAACCTCGACAATTGAAATTCGTCCGTCACCATTCCATTGAAATAGAATGAAATCTATAGGGAAAATCGGTTCATTTTATTTAAAATAAATAATAAAGATACTATTTTTTTTTCGTGGAAATAATGTAGTAGAAAGCGTATACAAAACGAAATGTAAATGAACATTACATAAATGTAAAAGATTCAAAAGAAGCATGGCTGAATTATATTAAAAGAAATGATTTTGTAGGCAAGTGAGAAAGCACTTGCATGTTTTCAAACAAATCATATCCTTAAAACAAAAGATGCAGATGCATCATCTCATGAAGTGATGGAAACAATTAAACTCAATATAGTATACAACCAACCTTGGTAAGTAAATTTAAAACTAGTTGAAACTCACTAAAACATAATTATAAAAGGAGGAATAAGAAACATCATGCAAAAGCCCATTGAACTTTTCTATGAAGAATTTACAATTGCACTACAGTCTCTTTAACCTAAAATGATTTAAGCCCATACAACATGCACTTTAAGTGAATCCTAAATTACTAGCATTCACATCAACTCTCACATCTCTGTCCTCATTTCTAAATTATAAAAAAAACATAAAAAATCATGTAATTTTAGGCTCACATCACCTCCCCCATCCCCATCTCCATCTTCTATATTTTTAGAGGAAACTATAACCACCATTTATATTTAGGGGTTATCATTCACCCCATCCCCATCCTCTATATATTTGTGAGTGGAAGAAAGAGAAAAAAAAATAATAATAAATAAAGAAGTATTATTTAATTGAAATAAAATATAGGTATGAGGAGTCTGATGTGAAAGCTTTTTAAAAAGTGAGATATAAATTTAAAAAAATGATAATTTTTAGTTAAATTATAGAGATGAGGATGGGGGAGCTGATGTGAATGCTCTAAGTTATACTTTAACCAAATTTTAGTTTTATAATCATACCCAATAATATCAGAATTCAACTTTAAAACACATCTTTCATACTTGTGGTTAGAATGTAAACCATTTAATAACCCTTGAAGCAAATTAAAAATCAAGATTAGCATATAGTCTAGGGAAATTTTTTTGGACTAACAATATACAAAATCAAACTATAAATATTAGGGTTATACCCAATTAACCCATGAGCCATGGATGATCTTACAAGGGGAATAGTGAAATTAGCAATGGCTCTTCCAATGTGAGATTTGACTTTGACCTATGACATAACACGGTGTGTTGATTGAGAAGTTGAGTTTAAAGTAAGCTTCGGATATGAGATACACGGGCCGTCCGACCATGGAATACGCTCGGATGGACATGGCACTGGAACCGGTTGAGCAATGAAAGTCGGTATCTCCTCTCCGGGCATCAATACTGAAACCTCTCTAGCATTTTCCGTTATCTAAAAACACATCGCTAGCATATTAGACTATTATCTATAGGAAAACACGTAATGACTTGTACCTATATGTAAAATGAAAAGTTCCTCGTATATAACTCCATGTATGTTTGTATGCATGTACGTTTTATGTATGTATATGTAAATACAGAACCAACTATAAGTATAGTGCTGACAAGATATAGTGGGAGAGAGAAAGAAAGGCAGGTTATAAAATAATCGCCTAATGTATCACGTGGTACAAAACCATATACGATTATTACAGTTTTTTATTTAAATTTGGTTGTGCATTTAACAAGTATATATCATATTAAGCATATACCCTTTTCTTGGCAATCAAACTCTTACATTTTTTAATAGAAAGCAAGCACTATTTTCCAAAAACAAACTCTATTTTCGATGATTGATGAAATAACAATCAATTTGTTTAGCGTAAGTTAAGGTATAAACGACAAACAATTTGGTAACCACTAAGATTGAGAATCACAAGTATATTTTACAAGGATAAATACAAAAGTGTTGAAAATGTATGCACAAAATCATGCCTTGATTCATTCGATTCCTTAAAATACGGCCATATGTTGGTTTAATCGGATCCCGACAAATTAATAATTGTATAATAATACTATCAAAATGTCTAAACAGGACAAATTTATTGATTTATGTATATCATAAAATCGTACATAAGTGCTTAGGAATTTGTCTACCCAATAACACTTTAAATATTCATATAATACAATCACAAGAATCACAATATTTATATAGCTTTGAGTGAATTATCAGTCATGAATCAAGAAATTTATCATTTTTGATATGGTCCCTTAGTTTTTCTAAAGAAACCGGGCGTGCAAAAAGAAAATTAATCTTGTAAAAAAAGGTGTACCTGGTGCTTGACTTAACCCCTGCATTTGTATAGGGTTCGGGGATGGGCCGGATCGCGAAGCGATCCGATGTACGCAACCTTACCCTACACTTTGTGCAGGAGGCTGCTTCCCACGGCTCGAACCCATGACCTCAAGGTCACAAAGCAGCAACATTACCAGTTGCTTCCCTCCAAAAAGATTAATCTTGTAGGGTTCTTAAACCCTCAAGATTACATAATGTTGCCTATAGGCGTATTTGTTGGTTAAATAAATGAAACCCGTATCGAACTGTATCTTAAATTTGTCATATACGAGACTAGACAAGATTCAACGGCCTGTGATGTTGTCATTATAGTCATGCCAACCAAATATAGCACAAGTTCATGTAGCAATAAAAGAGTTGGGGCCAAGAAACCAGCTAGCAGTTTGAGGCCATGATTTAACTATCTTTGTCAAGAAAATACTACATGATCATAATTCATAAGCCAAATGCCCAATAAATTAAACATCACCCCTACCCCCACCCCACCCCACCCCTACCCCCTCTTCTCTTGTTTCTTCCAATTTGGGCATATTATGAAACCCATATCCCTAACCCATTACCCATAGCCACTAACCAACAAGAAATGATAATACAAAAAAAAAATCCAACTTTGTCACATTTTCAAAATCTTGGAAAAAGTTTAGAATTTTAAATTTTCCTAATCAATAAAGATGACCTAGTAAGAGGTTTTTCATGGTGGATAGAGAAGAAACGAGAGCGATAAACACTTAAAAGATGTTATATACATTCTTTAAACGTTTCCATGATCAAATTTATTAGACACGAACACTAACATATAGCTTTCGTTAACGCAGACAGACGAAAAATGAGTGAAATTGCAGTATTTTGCCATAAATATAGAAAAAATAGATAAGAGGATTGAAACAAAGGGCCCATAACTTAACTTAAGAGTTGGGAAAAACAAGAGAGACAAAAAAAAGCATCCACAAGCATGGCCTTTTCTTGACAAAGAGGGCCATGACATGCTCTCAATCCTCTCTTTTTCCCATCATAAATCTATAAAAGAAAATTTTGTTGTTGCCTTAAAGAAGCAAATCAAATGGAACAACTTAAACTTTTGAAAAAAGCACCAAAACCCCACAAAAAAAAGGAATGAAATTTGTACCAACAAATCATTTTTAATTCAATATTCAAATGTCCAAATTGTGAATACTACAATAACAGTATATTGAAATTGACAAGACTTGTGAACCAGACTCATTACTCCATTTGTTTTGTTCCAATTATGCTTCTTGGAGTCCATAAAATTAATTTGGTTTTATTTACATGATTCTTTCCAACTTTATTAGGGTGAAATTTGCACTAGTAAATCTACATGACTACATGAAGCACTTGTTTAAGCTAGAATTAATGGGATTACCTATTAGTCAAATTAATAAAATGGTCATTTTATTCCATAATATTTCTTAAATAAAGATCATTTCTAATTTCAAGATTAACAAACTTTGTTTGGTTAAAAAGGTTAATGCCATAAGACTTTCTAAAAATAGCTAAAAAGGCAAAAAATAGAAACTTTATTTTCTCACATAAGATGGGATTAAGGTTAATTCTTAAAGTAATTTTATTTACCAAAATGCACATACCAAACAAAATCAAGAGAACCAAATTCTTTGTAAAGTGACAACTAACCTTGAGAGAGGAGTGGTGTAGTTTAGAGTTGAAACCCATCTGTGAATCAACATTTCCGGCATCATTCCGGCCACCACTGCCACCGTCGGGAGACAACACCGGCGAATTGGTTCTTAAAAACCTCTCAAAAATTGCCATAACAAGAAACATGGAGATCAAAATGGCAGTGGCAACAAACCCAAAAGAGATTGCATTTACAGATTTATCAAAATGTCTCCCCTGATCTTCTCTTTGTTCTTGTGTGTACAATGATGGGGGTTCGGTTGGTGGCAAGAAACCCCATTGATGAAAATCATCACGACCCATCAAGAATTGAAAAACACACACACACTAAAACACACAGTGATTCTTGAAAAAGACTTTATTTTTTGTTGAAAGAGTGAAAAGGGTTTGTTCTGAATGGCATTATGAAAGCATGTTAGGGTTTGAAAGGTCGTGTGCAGCCTCTAAATAAAGATTCACAAGGATGAAGATGGAGGGCATGTGAAAGCGTGAAACTTTACAGATGAAGGTAGAAAAAGAGAGATTTGGGAATTGGGTGAGTGTGTGTGTTTTTTGTGTACTGTGTGTTTTTGGAGGTCGGGGATAATATGGTCCCAAATGGTGTTTAAAATAGTTATCTTTAATTCTTAACGAGAGATCCCAGTGGTAAAATTATACTATTTTTGGGCTAAATGGATATGGGTTCAAATCCTACAAATTGCATGATTTTAGGAGTATGGTAGGTTTAGAGTAACAAGTGTGTGTCTTCGCGATAAAAAATAGTTATGTTTATCTTAATTATAATAATTCACTTTACAAAAATGTGTTAGATTCATTATATACAAATATGATTTTAGGAGTACGGTAAGTTTAGAGTAACACTAAATTGCGGCAAAAACAAAAGGAACAACTTTAAATCGTTTAATTTTTTGATCGATGGTTTAAATTTTTAAAATTGTGTATTTCTTACATATATATATATATATATATATATGTTTATATTCATAGAAAAAACCATTGAATTAAATTTTTCATATGTTTTTATATATTTAAACGTTTACCTAAACATGTGTAGGTTATGTGACTAACCCGAATGAATTTAAAAGGTGTTTTTATGATTACTACAAAGAGAAGTTTAAAAAGTTTGTGGGTGCTCAAATTACCTCTCGAAGTGAGCATTTTAAGTCTCTTTCTTTAGCCGAGGATTCTTCTTTGGAAGTCGAGTTTTCATTATGTGAAATCAAGGGGACGGTTTGGTCTTGTGGTAGCGACAAGGCGCCTCATCCGGATACTTTTTCGTTTGGATTTCTAAAAAGGTATTGGGGTGTTTTGAAGACTAAGGTGTAAAATTTTGTTATGGAATTTTTTAACAGGGGTAAAATTCCTTCGGGTTGTAATGCTTTGTTCATCACTTTAATTTCCAAATTGGATAGTCCCATGGTGGTTTCTAACTTCAGAACTATTAGCCTCATTAATCTTCGATATAAGATTATAGCTAATCGTTTGGCGCGCGTTATTGATTCAGTTGTCAATCCAGTTCAGTCGGCTTTTATTAAGAGCCATCAAATTTTGGATGGGCTCCTAATTTTAAACGAGGCGATCGAGTGGTATAAAAAAGAAGAGTAAGTTGCTTCTTCAAAAACTGGATTTTGCCAAAGCATATGATTCATTAAGTTGGGAATATTTGGAGAAGATTATGTCCTTTCTAGGGTTCGGTGATCGACGGGTCTATTGGATTCGTTCTTGTCTTTCTTCTACTAGGGCTTATGTGTTGGTGAATGGGAGCCCAATTACAGAATTTCGATTTGAAAGAGGGCTTCATCAAGGAGATCCGCTGTCTCCTTTCTTATTTATTTTGGCGATGGAAGGCCTTCATGTGACTATTGAAGAAGCTATTCAGATGGGTTTGGTCTTCGGGGCTCGGATTGGTTCAGTAGGTGTTGGCATTTATGCTGATGATGTGATGATTCTTGGGAAACTGTCGTTGGAAAATATCAGAAATATTGTCAGGGTGCTTAATTGTTTATATTTTTTTTTTGGCCTTAAAAAAATACTTAGGGAAATCGAACTTATATGGCATTGGAGTTGATAGCTTTGAAGTGCAAAGGTTTGCAGTGGTTTTAGGTTGCACACCAGCACGTGGTCCGTTGATTTATTTAGGTCTCCCCTTGCGGGATCTAATATGGCGAAGACGCAAGGATGCAATGTAATTATTGAGAAGTTTCACAAGAAACTTTCAAAGTGGAAGGCAAATCTCCTATCCATAAGAGGAAGGTTAGTTCTTATTTCCTATGTTCTTGGGTCTTTGGGGATTTATTATTTGTCTATGTTTCTCATGCCGGTTCAAGCGCGTAAGCATCTTGTATCCATGCGGGCTAAATTCTTTTGGGGAGGATGGGGTGAGGATAGAAAAATTAAGTGTGTTAAATGGGATCTGGTTATGTGAAACGCCTCAAACCGGGTACATCTCATAGTTGGCACAAAACATGATAACATAGTTCTTAAACCATAAGTCAGAATCTATTGCAGCGGAAGTCTTGTTTCAAACATTCAATTCATAAACAATAAGTAAACATTGTTCAATCATAAACTATCAAGAATGGAAATGTCAGTCTTCAGTACAGCAACCCGATGTCCATGTTATCCAGCCATCGCGGCTCCTTCGCTTACTCTTTTATTTTACTTTTACTACCTGTCATGCATACTAAAAGTCAGCTAACGCTAGTGAGTTCTATCTTTACTTTAAACTTTCTTTAAATAGCTAGTTTTATAAAAATAAAATAAGTTTTATTTCTTTACTTTAAAACAACTTTGCCTTTGCCTTTACTTTAAAACTTTACAACGTTCTGATTTATAAAATCGTTCCGTTATATCTTTCATTTAAAACTTTACTTTTGAGGTAACCGGTTAAGGCGGTTAAGGTGTACTCCTTTACTCTTTCCAACTTTACGTTTCACTCGTATAGGACAAGTGACTATAACATACTTTAACTATCACATATGGACCGTTGCCCGAGAGCAAGGTCCGTTTGCTCGCTTACACCCCAGGGTAAGACTTTTACTTTGTTGTGCCCACACCTCAGGGTGGGACTTTCTCTCTACACCGAACTGAAGACTCCTTTGCCTGCTCACACCTCGGGGTGAGACTTTCTACTTTGCTTGCTCACACCTCGGGGTGAGACTTCTACTTTGCTTGCCTGCGAGACTTTTACTTTGCAACTACAATGTAACTACCATGCAACTACTATGCAATTACACTTCGTCACATAATATAATGCCATTGAAACACATAACACATAGACAAATAACAAATATTAACACATAAGCATATAATATGTCATCTGTCACTGTCACTGTCAAGCTACACCGAAATGCAACTTCTTTACCAGGCTTTACTTTAACTGTTTACTTTCTTTAAAACACGTTTCAAAGATAGTACTTTACACTTTAACACTTTATCTTTCTTTTTATATAAATATATATTTCTTATAAAAATATACTTTAACTTTCAAAACTATCTCTTTAGCAGTATGCATGCCAGCCCAAAACCGTTAGGGAAAAAAGGCAGTAAGAACTCACCTGTCTATCGACAACTATCCTGCATCGTCATGTATAAGTAAAACTGGTGCTAAACAATCTGCACGAAATTTAACACACGAAAACCATCAAAACTCATCTAAGTGTCACTAGGATCCTAAGTCTCGTCGGAAAGTCGACCGGACAGTCAACAGTCGGCCCGGACAGTCAACAGTCGGCCCGGACAGTCGACAGTCGGTTCGACTCTTGTCGGAACTTGCGTTCCGGACTTTTACTTAACAATATCTAACTAGGATTTAAGAAATGTACCCATCATCATGTAATCATCATCATCATCATATCATTATCATCGTCATCATAGAACTATCATCACTATCATATCATCATCATCATCATCATCGAATCTTCATTACCACCATCTATGCCATGAGAATCATACAACAAACACCACCATTGCCATCGTGAACCACTAACCACTATCATTTCTCCACCGGGATGCCACTACTAACCACCATCCAAACCACCATGAACCCGTATAGTCACCACCTCCAGAAGCTTCCACCATCCCTCAACAAGCTGCTAACAGCCACCACTGCCATTTCTACTTCCAACCACCGTTACCAACCATGGACAACCTCCACTACCATCGTGAAGTCACCACTAAGGCTGCTAACAGCCACCACATCTATTACCACTTTTTACACCACCGGAAGACCCGTTTAATCACCACCCTACACCGTGAACCGCCATACAAAACATCAGAACATGAACTGCTTGCTCTCCCCACTGTCATAACCTCATCACCACTGGGCTGTCATCCATCGGAGACGAACCACCACCGCGCACCAGCTTATTCTGCCACCACCGCTGTCACCTTCATTAGCCTTGCATAGTTCAACCACATTTACCGTGAAGCTCATGTCCAAGCTAACACCACGTCGTTGGCCACCATACCATCTACCACTCTTCCACGTCGCCACCACGAGGCTCTTTTAACAACCCACCGCTGCTGCCGGAGCTATGGCAGCAGCTCACCCTCCCTTCTCCTTCATGAACCACTACGCGACGTCGTCCCCGTGGGCTTCTCCAAGTAGCCCGAGCATGATGTGGTGTTTAATTTGGCCGGTTTAGGGTTTAACGAGGGTGAGGGAGCCGGGATTTGCAGGTCCGATAAGGGGAAGGAGCAACAAAACGAAAATGGTGTTAGCGGCTGCTTAACTAGGTTGGGTTTTAAAAAGAAAAACTATCTTTCCTTTAGCCCCCTTTCACTTTGCAACAATTACACTTTAAACCCTAGACTTATATCTTGTATTTAAATGATAGTATTCCTTTTTGGGATGTTACATTATGGCTGATAAAGCTAGGGGGTTTGGGGATCAGTAGCTTGCACGGGTTTAATCATGCTTTGCTTCAAAAATGGAGATGGAGATTCATTAATAATCTGGATGCATTGTGGGTTACTGTCATTAAATCAATACATGGGGAGGGAGCGGGTGTTTCTTTCAATCATCGCTCGATTAGTGGAAACAATATTTGGGCGAGAATTATTAAATCTTCGTGTTACCTAGATGAAAGATGAGTTATTTCTCTTGATACATTGAGGAAAAAAGTAGGTAATGGAGGTAGTACGACCTTTTGGAAGGATGTTTGGCTAGGTTCTTCTCCTTTGCGTGAAAGATATCCTAGAGTTTTTAATCTAGAACAGGTGAAAGATTGTCTTATCAAGGATCAAAGATCGTATAGTGGTTGGATGTGGGATTGGCGTCGCACACCTAGGGGTGGGGATTGAAATGGCCCAATTCGATGCTATGGTTGATCTAAAAGAGGTTACTTGGTCGTCGAAAGCGGATAAATGGATTTGGGATTTAGGATTTGGAGATTGATGATTGGTTTTCTGTCAAGGGAGTCAGAAAAGTCAATGATGAGTTTTTTCTTCTTGAGGGAGAGAAGCATACTAGATGGAAATGTTATATTTCGATAAAAGTTAATATTCTAGCATGGAGAGTTGTCATGGATCGATTGCCTTCTAGATCTAACCTTAGTAACAGAGGGTTGGATGTTCCTTATGTTATGTCCTCGTTATGTGACTCGGAAGTGGAGACAGGGGATCTTTTGTTTGGAAATTTTTCGGCAGTGGATTTTGCGTGGAGGGCTATTGGTTGATGGCTTGAGGTGTCTTGGTCGGGCTCAAAAGATCCATCTTCTATGTATTTGTGGCTTGAAGATCTCCGGATAGTTAAAGCGAAGAAAGAATTGATGGAGGCGGTGATCTTCTCAACTTGGTGATTTACTTAGAGACTCAGAAATGATATTATTTTTTGAAAAAAGTAGTATTAAACGAGAGCTTTTATATGATTCGATTGTTGCTATTTTGTTCCTTTAGTATTCGAGTAGTAACTTTAAGTTTAAAGTGGGTTGAATCGAGTGGCTTTAAAATACATTCATTGACGTGTAATGTTTGTGGTTTCTAGCTAGTGCTTCGCTAGTCGGTGGCTTCCGATGATTTTTATATTTATATATTTTTGGATGTTCAATATATATATATATATATATATATATATATATATATATATATATATATATATATATATATATATATATATATATATATATATAGGATGTATCAAATGAAAACCCCATCTTATCGTAAAAACCCTTAAACTCCATATGAACCACATATTTTTTATTTGGTTTTCTTGTTTATTTTTATTCATGAGGGGCATAAATTTCATTTTCTCTTTCTCTCTCCTACTAAAAATGACATAAAACTAGATATATATCTTCTCTTTCTCTCTAAACACCTAAAACTAAAACTAGATCTGCTCTCTCTCTCAAAAAAATGACGACCTGCTTTTTCTCTCTCTAAAAAAATGGAGACCTGTTGTCTCTCTCTCTCTTCACCGATGTGAACAACGATGAAGCCATGTTAGGTTCTTGATTACCTAGCAGGGAAAGGAGTTGTGAAAAACGAAGATGCCAAGTCGGGTTCTTGAACCGCCGCCGCCTTCAACTACAGATCTGACGTCCGTCCACCACCA
Organism: Smallanthus sonchifolius; assembly: GCA_023525975.1. Taxonomy (NCBI): domain Eukaryota; kingdom Viridiplantae; phylum Streptophyta; class Magnoliopsida; order Asterales; family Asteraceae; genus Smallanthus; species Smallanthus sonchifolius. The sequence goes on from CM042036.1 coordinate 84,531,844, forward strand.
CCACCACCGGCCGCTCGGTAAGATCTCGTTTCTGTTTTTCATTTTCAAAGGCGATTCGAATTTCATGGAAAACCCTAAAAAAAGTGCAGCACTAGTCCTCTTCCGCCGTGCCGCAACCATTGCCACTTCCTAGTTTAATCGATGATGTTTCTTGAACAGAATGGTTCTGTTTGTTTTTATAGATATGATTTTCGTGCGAACTTGATTCATAATAACAGAGTAATACTACTCTTTACACATTATAATTTATAAAATTTAAGATCCAGTTGTTTTGTTTTTAAAAGGGAATAAACAGTTTAATGGGGATGGTGCTTGACTTTAGGGTTTTTATCGAATGGTTGACAAAGAGGTTTGTTAATTATTAACTGTTATTGTTTTTAATTTTATTGAATTAAAGTATTATTCAAATACCAATGTTAAGTGAGAAAGAGGTTTCTTAATTATTAATTGTTATTGTTTTTAGTTTGATCAAATTAAAGTAATTAGATGGGTATTTTTTTTTGAATCATGTGGCATTTTTTTTGCTGAATCATGTGGTATTTTTTTGTTTGTTGAATCCTGTGGTATCGAAAATATGGGTTTTAGTATTCAAAATTTGAAATTTAATGGCCGAGATCTTCAAATTTTATACAGATTTGGAAAGCTCCAATTTTAATTTACACGTGTTTAAATTGAATTTACATAAGTATAAACTGAATTTACACAAGTGTAAAGAGTTGTTATTCATGTGTTTTTATGTTGATTCTGATCTGAACATGTAAAAATTTGTCTTTATACAAATTTGGAAAGCCTCAATTTTAATGTACACAAGTGTAAACTGAATTTACATAAGTGTAAAGAGTTGTAATTCATATGATTTTATGTTGATTTCGATTTAAACATGTATGAAATTGTCTTTGTTGATGTGTATATACATATGTAAATTGTCTTTGTTCATGTGAATTGATTTTTGTATATGGGTTTTAGATGGGGTAGCAAGCACATGAGGGATCGAAGATCTTAGTTCAAGACGGTGTAAAAGTCGGCTTCCTTGTGTATATTTCTTTTTTGTAAAAATATTTCTGTATTTTTGATGTAATTTTCTGATTTATAAAATATATGTTTTAGGTTCATAAACCATGTTTTTGGTTTTTTTCTCATATTTATATTGATTATTATACATATTTATTTGGTTTTTACACAGGTGTAAAAACGTGTTATTCATTTGTTTCATAGATCTATAGATGGTTGTAAAAAAGGAAAATCTATATTTAATTAAAAAAGAAATAAAAAGTGTAATTACTTTTATACCCCATAATAAATATGGAGAACATGTTTTTTTTAATTAAAAATAAAAAATCTAGATTTAATAATAGCCACAAAATAAAATAGTCAAAAAAGAATATGTGCCTCATATAGAGTTTTTGGGTTTTAACAATAACATAAGGTTTTCATTTGATACGTCCATTATATATATATATATATATATATAGGGAGGTTCAAATAAAAAGTAGTTTTCGCTAAAAAATCTAAAAAATGATAAAAACCTTAAGAAACGATATCAAACGAACTCCGATTGAGCTAATTTTAGTGTGTCTCGTCAAACTCTACCATCTTAGCTTTTAGGGTTTATATTTTACGTTTGAATTTTATGGTTTTAGCCTTAGGGTTTAGCTTTTATGTTTTAGATTTTATGGTTTAGGTTTTTTTTTTTGTGTGGGGTTTAGGTTTTTTTTTGGGGGTGGGGGGTTTAGGTTTTTTTTTTGGGGGTGGGGGGTTTAGGTTTTTTTTTGGGGGTGGTGGGGAGTTTAGGTTTTTGGGGGTGGTGGTTTTAGGCTTTTCGGGGTGGGGTTGGAAGGGGTTTATGTTTTTGGGGGTGCGTGTGGAGAGGGGTTTAGGTTTTTGGGTCCGGGTTAGAGTTCGATAAGACGGTTCCAACGCCGCTGGAATGAGCTCAATCGGAGTTTGTTTGACCCACTTCTTATGATTTTTAACGAAAAACCACTTTTTAGTGGAACCGTCCCCTATATGTATATGTGTATATATATATAACCTACACATGAATTATACATGTGTAAGTTATATATATAAATGAAATTTGTTATGTGTAGGTTATATATATAAATGAAATTTGTGTATATTTTTTATGAGTTTAATAAGAGACGAATAAACATTACATTTCCAGTATTTTGTTATATTTTAAAAAGTTTTAAATTTGAAAAAATAAATAATTAATTTTATTTTGTTTGTTCTCACAAAATTTAATACTTTGCATAGAAGTCTCCACTAACAACAATACCACTATAGTAGTTAGGACAGTGTTAACAAGGAATTTGTGTTTATTTTTAGGGAAAACCCATCATAGATTATTACCTAAGGTTGTTTAAATAATTTGTTTCTCAAAACTAATTACTAGAAAAACTTGTTTGAAATTAGGGGGTTATATGGGTCGTATAACATGTTAGACTGGTATATCATACATGCAAATAAATTTTTATATGGGTCATATGAGGTGATGTCCCCAAACTTTACGACCCGTATGATGTTGTACGATGACATAAAAATGTTTAGCGTGACTAAAGTCAAACACCCTATATGACTATTTTTGTCACTCATATGTCTCGTATGATGATGTTATTTGATGTGTATGTATAGCATCACTAGTATATATCTTTTTTTTTAGTTAAATACGGTTTTAGTACCTGTGGATTGACCAAAATAATCATTTTAGTCCAAAAGTTTAAATTTGACTTTTTTAATCCAATAGTTTTATTTTTGTCTCAACTAAATCCAGCCCACTAACTTCGTTAAATAGTTTTGTTAAATATTATACAAAAACACAAAAATACCCAAATAAAAACTCATAACCTCTTTATCATCCTCCCCAAACCAATCTACCCAAACCCTAGACACCCCATCCACCCAAGCCGCCACCACCTCCGGCCAGACCTAATGCCAGGCCACAACCCTCCGCCCGACCCAACCATCGTCCCTAACAGATCGCGATTGATTTATTGCTCTATGTTCCTCGCTCCTCATCGACGTCTCAAACACCATTCGCGTCTGGGTTTTGAGCTCTGGCAAGGTTTAGGCGTGGTACCGTCAAGGGCCAGCCCTCACCCCTTTGCGTCACCAGTTACATCGAAATTTTCAAGTTCCAGGCCTATGAGGGTGGAATGGAAAATTTCAAGGTCCCAATTTTCAATTTCTAATTTACGGTCTTCCATAGATGTTGCAAGCCTCAATATCTATGATGGTTTGCCTGAACCATGAAGACTGTTATTAAACAATAACCAATAAACTATAAAATGATTAAACCTCGCTGGAAATCGATGGAATTGACGATGGGTTTTCAAAATTCTTTGGTTGACCTGCGAAGGTTTAATTAGAAACTTGATTGGGTTCAAAAGTTTGATTTATCTTGAAAATATCTCCTAATCTTGTTTTGATTCAAACTATTTTGACGTTTGACTTTTTGTTTTGGAGGTGGCAGATAACCAAGATCTATCGTAGATCTAAACAATCCACATGGGTAATCTGTTTCTTACCGGTGGTTTTTATTTATAACCATTTACGTATAAAGAAGTGCACAATTCGAGTTGGGGACGGTGAGGATGGTAATGGAGGTGCGTTCGGAGAGGTCGGCGGCGACGGTGATCATGGAGAGGAGGCCGATTTGGTGGTGGTGGTTGTAAGGGGAGGACGGTTGTTAACGGAGGGAAGTGGTGTTGTAGGGTGATGAGGAGGGTCAGTGGTGGTGGTAGAATAGGGAAGGTCATCCTGTTTTAATTAACATAAATAGGGTCCGGTTATTATAAAAAAAAGGGTTTTAGCGTACGAAGGCACCAGAATACGACACGTGTTCAGTGGGTGAGGGGTAAATAAGTCCGCATCCATAATCACGTATGTTCATAATAACGCATGACCATAATCACGTATATTTTATAGTAACACATGACCATAATCACGCATGTTATACGTAATAACTCATCTTATACATAATCACGTAATCACTCACAGCACATCGACATTTAAAAAAAAAGTCAATTTTTTTTTAAATAAAAGTATAGCAAAAGTATACTCATATTAAAGAGAATAAAATGCTCGATTTTATGGTTTATTTTTTTTTAAAATGATGTCGTATAAAAAAGTTATATGTGTTTTAAAAAAATAGGGGAACTTGAAAAAAATCAACAAATATAGGCTATGCCCATTTTACCATTTCAGACTCTTTTTACGCTTAAAAATAAGCTGACTAGTCACACATTTCATCCCAACCCTTGAATTGGTAGATCAATGATCCATAATTATTCGTACCCTTCGCACCATAAAACCCTTTATATTTAAAACTTTCTCAATATGTGTGTGTGTGTGTATATATATATATATATATATATATATATATATATATAGGGGAATGTTCCAATAAAAAGTGGGTTTTCGCTAAGAAACGGGTCAAACGAACTCCGATTGAGCTCATTCCAGCGGCGTTGGAACCGTCTCATCAAACTCTAACCCGCCCCCAGAAACCTAAACCCCCCATCCACCCGCACCCCCAAAAACCTAAACCCCCTCCAACCCCACCCCGAAAAGCCTAAAACCAATATCCCCACACCCCAAAAACCTAAATCCCCCACCCTACACCCCCCCCCCCCTAAAAAAAACCTAAACCCACCCCCAAAAACCTAAACCTCCACCCCCACCCTCAGAAAAAACCTAAATCCTAAAAGCTAAACCCTAAGGCTAAAACCCTAAAATCTAAACCCTAAAAACTAAGATGGTAGAGTTCGACGAGACGGTTCCAACGCCGTTGAAATGAGCTCAATCGGAAACTCTGTGTGTTTTATTTTTAAAACATTTTCCTTTTATTTTTGTTGCCTTTTCTATCGTTTTATTTTTATTTTTATTAATATTGTTATAATTATTTCATTTTATTATGTCTAAATGAGTAAATGTCTATATACTATCGTATATACATTAAAAATCATAAAAATTAAATTGGAAAATGTAATTACTAAGTAAAATAAATTTTTTAAAAAGTATTTAAAATATGTTAATATCTTTCTTGTAAAACCAAAAATTTTATTTTACTTAAAATCAATACTTCTTTTAATTTGTGATAATCTATTTTATTCAAAATTTCCGTTCATAAAAAGAATGCTACTTTGACTTATTCATTATTTTTAAATATTTGCATAATTAAGTGCTCAAAATGTTACTAATTAAGAATAAGAAAGACGTACATAATGTTAAACATTATTAGTCAAGTAATAATAAATATGTCTAGACAAACAATCAATGTGTACACGATGGATATTTATTCAATTTGATCCATTATTAAAAAATATAGATGAAATAAATAAAGAGATGTCGGGACATCTTAGCATTAAAGTGATATACTTCTCAACCAAATTGTTATGGGTTCAAATGATACATAGTACATGTATGGTAATTTTAGGAGTAGAGTAATTATAAAATGGAGAGTGTGTGTTCGCTGGTAAAAAAAATAAATAAATAAAGAGATAATAAACGATTAGTATAAAACAAAATGTAATTTTTGATTATTTTTTTACTAACATATGACTTTAAAATGACGACGTTTAAAAAAAAACTGTAACATTTTTTCTTATGTGGTTATGTATACTTCTTTTACAGTATGAGAATTCTTTACTTAGAAATGAAGTATGTATCCATGATTGGAATTGTTTAAAACCTTCAATTTTGAGTGCATGTCCTTGCAAAAAGTAAAAGACTCCGTAAAAATAAATATATTAACAGATAACTAAATTGTTTAATATAGATATTAAATATTAAATATAAACAATGAAAGTTAAATATGATGGTATAAATGTATATATTTTTTTAAAATATAAACAATAAAGGAAATAGATGCATAAATACACTAATCCATTCGACTTTAATCTTCATTCGAATAATAAACTTTAAGTAAGATTCCTTCCAACCAATCAAGGTTTTAGCAAATTTTATATAAAAAAAGCATTTGTTTTATGAAATTTCTCTAAGGTCTTAATATTTGTTATATAAATATTTTGGGTTATTTTTAAAAGTTCGAGATCTTAAATAGGATTTTGTAAATAGTTTGTCTTACAAATTTTATTTCAGGTTTTAAGACCTTGTTTTATAAGTTTCTTATTTTTATAAAAATCTTAAAAACTATAAGACTCTGTAGGTGATCATTTATCATATACCCTTTGTTGTTTGTTAGTATTGTGCTTTGTCACTTGATGCTTCATTTTTCTTGGACTTGAATATAGTTGTGACACATTAGTCAAATCTTACATCATTTTATTCTATCAACATAAGAGACACTGAGCCATAAAAATATCTTATCCCCAAATAACATCAACACAGTTTTGGCGTATTAAATGTGTTTGAGAGAACTCCACAATTAAATGTGTTTGGGTGAGAGAAATCCAAGGGTGTGTAAGTTTCCATGCTGGCAACCGAAACAAATTTGTGAGCTTCTTGTGGGTAAAACAGACAATATTGGTTGGTATGAGAGTTCGGATGTTACAAATGGTATCAGATTCACAATTGAGTTGCTAGTTTGTGACGTGGGTTGGGGGACTCACGGGGGACGATTAGTATCAGAGGGAGTGTTTGCGACACCTTATGAAATTTCCACATGTTTATTTTGTACACATGAGAGATACTAGGACATAAGAAATGACCCACCCTCAAATGTTACCAACACGTTTTGGACGCATTGGTTGTACGTGATAGGGGAACTCCACAATTAATTGTGCTTGGGTGAGAGCAATCCAGGGATAGATGACCTCCTACGAAATTTCCCCATGGGATACTGAAAACAAATCCTTGAGCTCCTTGTGAGTAAAGTGGACAAACCGGTTGTTATGAGAGGGTGGATGTTACAACATCTATAGTTACTCTTAGCATTATATATCAAGGTCGATCGCTCGTTGGAGAAAAATATATCTAATGCTTGGATGGTCTGTGACATTGATCATGGTAAGCTACTTTGTTTCGGTCCCGGTAATTTTGTGTGACCAACAAGCGATCAATGTAAGACATGTATGTTCCATCAACTGTGGAACATTCTCGACATGTGTTGTGCAGAGCTGGGGCATTATGGTCAATGCACGATCTATCCACTCATCGACCGTGAGGTTGCTGTGAGTCTGTGAGCTTTATGTGCCATCTTGTTTCAAGCTTTTGATTTGCGAAGGGATTAGAGATTTGTTTATGAGTATATATGCTTTGTATTTAAGCATTTTGTACACTTGTTTATATTTTTATCATCTTTAAATATTTAAATTATTCTTGGGCATGAATGGCTCAACAAATCCTATAAGTTAGTTATTAATTCTAGTTCTTAACTTTGATATGTTTTCTTAGGTTGGAACAAACTTTTCTAGATTAAGTATGAAGTAATAAAGTTAGAATTACTAATCCCAGCCTCCAAGGTCATGTTTAATTTATAGATTCCAAGTTCACTTCACCTATATGAATCGTACAATTTTGTTATACCCTTTATGAATTTATAATTGTTCAATCCATTTATTAAGTGATAAATTCAAATTATCAATTCCAATAATTAACCCAAATTAACAAAATACTTATAATGAAGGTTCGATTATTGAAATCGTAAAGCCGCTCGAAATCTAAAAACTAACAATCAATTGAAAACATAAATGATGATTTAAAAGATAGATGTCCATGACTTGGTTAATGCATGAAAGAAATAGAAAGTTCTATGTTATTATCAAGGGGGTTTTGAGGGTGTGTAGCGTAGGTTACCGTACTTAGCCCACATTTTAGAGGGGTCTAAAAACTTTTTTCTTGTTTAGATACTGTAAATAGATTAACATGTAAAAAAAATTATAAACTTATTAATAATTACATGTTCTAGAGAAAGCCAATAAATCAAGTTGTTTATCAATTAGATTAAAATACATTTATTTTTTTTAAAACAAAAAAAAAGTGATAGACTACGTGATTGGCGATTGCGATTAGCATCTGGCAATACTCGATACATAAAAACTACGATAGTCGATTGTTGATAAATGTAGGGCCGGTCCCGAGAATCCTCAAACATTTTGGGCCCGGAACATATAAAAAAAATTGGGCCCTATAATATAAACTCAATAATCATATAAAAAAAAATATAATACGGGCTTATATATATAGATTTTTTTTTAAAATTGGGCTTATATATATATATATATAGATTTTTATTTATTTATTGGTTTTGGGTTCAGATTTATAAACAATAGAGCTTATATATATATATATATATATATATATATATATATATATATATATATATAGATTTAAAAAAAACACACATATATAATATAAAAAAAATTAACAACTTCGGGCCCTAGAGGAGACCGGGCCTAGAACCGTCGCCCTCCCTCCGGGCCGGTCCTATCATAAATGGAAAAAACCTAGGATAATTGCGATTGACGATTAAAGATTGTTCTATACGTAAAAAAACCCTACTGATGTTTTAATTATTTGAAACAAGTCGATTATTTTCCTAATGCGTTAATTGCATATAGAGTCTTCTTGACTATTTCAGTAACGGTGACATCTACAGAAAGAAGCTTTTCAAAATTGAAGTTGTTGAAATCTACTTATGATCCATAATATCTTAAAAAATACTTAACTATGGATTATGAAGAGTTGATCAACAACTTTTCTTCCAAAATGCTAGGAGAGCGTCACGATTCGTTTAACTATGTAAAATAGATCATTTTGCAACAATAGTTATGTTTTATTTATTATTATAACAATTATCATCGATTTAAGGACATTATATATATATATATATATATATATATATAAGTTTATATTTTAAGGGCTCATTTTTATTAGTCGCACAGAGTATCCTAACGTTAAGCATCTGAAATTGCTCATGCATATACAAACTTGACAGAATGAGATGTGAGAAATTCTAAGGGATAGAAAAAACATATAGGTACTGATACCCTATCATTAAGCATATGAAATTACTCATCTAATGCCAACAAAGGCGATACGGTAAGCGGAAGATGATGCCTTTTAACTTCCTAAGCAAGATAGGCTTGGAAAGTACTCGTCGTGCTTCCCAAAACACTAGTTGATCGACCTATAATCGCTTTGATTGTTTTATGTTACATCCATATGAGTCTAGAAAGCTTAGTAAGTTGAATCACCTTCGTTAAAATTTTGACAAAGATCTGTTTTAATAAAGGAGATCTAGAAGTCCTTGGGTTAAATATCAAGTTAATTTTTCTATATTATTGTTAAACCGTTTCTTTTTAGTTGGTATTGATTTTTTTTGTTAAGATGATTTAATTCGGTTCTTAATAGCAGTCGTAAATATTTTCTTTAATGTTGATAATTTGACATGCCATAATATTTTATTCTTCCATTTATGAAACGACCCGCACCGGGTACCTCTCATAGTTGGCAAACATAGCATAAGCATAATTCTTAAATATTGAATAAATATTAAAGCTAACAGCGGAAGTCTTTCACATAATTCTGAGTTAATTAAAACTTTAAACATTCATTGTCTAAAAACATAAACTAGGTCATGGGATGTCAGCCTTGCCAGCAGCAGTTATCCAGCCATCATCTTCTAAGCCCTTGTATAACACCCCAATTTTTAAGAAAGTAAAAGTCCAAGGACTAAAAGTGTAATTATCCCAAAGTTCAAGGACTAAAAGTGTAAAAATCTGAAAATGGGATACGGTATTCCCGCTACCAGGATTCTTAGCGGTTCGCCATGTGCAAGTTAAGGCTATGATGAGGGAAAGACGCGTGGCAGACGAATGCCTGCTGACTCAGCCCTATAGCGGACCGCTACTATGGCGCGTAACGGTCCGCTAACCGCAAAAAGTATCCGGATGAGGAGAAGCTGATGCGTGGCTGGTGACGCAGCTGAGCTAGGGCAGTAGAGGACCGCTACTACCCTGTTTAGCGGTCCGCCACCGGTCTCATTACAGCCTATAAATATGAGGCATTTGCCGTTCATTTGAGAACACAACAACAACATCACCATCACCACTACCACACGAACACGTATACCGAGGAGGCCAGAAAAGAGATATCCAGCCTATAAAGTGGATCTCAATAAAAAAGAGAACAAAAATAAAAGATCAAAGCCTACGGGGCAGATATCAGAAATAAATGAGCCTTCGTGGCAATGAGTCTTCGTGACAAAAGCAAGGGGCCTACACTGACGGGTGTAAGGACCTTGCCAATACGTAGACCTAGGTATGGCCTAAGATGGTCATGAGGGGCCGGTGAGCCCATAAAATAAACGAATGACGTGGCCAGAGGTACGTCCGAAGATGGTCACGGGGGCAAGAGTGCCTGGGATACTTGAACAATAAGAACCTAAACGGTTCCATAATAAAAATGAACGACGCAGTGTACTTACTTAGCGTAAGCTAATATAAAAATATTTTCCAATCACTGCGGGAAAAAACACGTGGAATAAGGCTTCCTAAGGACGTGGCCGGTCGGAGTGGAAAATCCCTAGTTATGTATAATAGAATATTGTATGTAAAACAATATTTATAAATAAATTATGCCTGTGTCATTTTAATGACAAGGTTTTGAAAAACCGGGACCAATTTCCGCAACTATAACTCTGATAAAATAATAAAGAATAAATAGAGTGTTTCACCTTGCGGCTTCATATCTTTCTCTTTTCCTTATCACCTGATGTGCATACTAAAAGTCAGCTAACACTGGTGAATTCAAGTTTTTCTTTAGCTTTATGAAAAGGGTTTTCTTTAAAACGTTCTTTAAACATACATATTATATTATACACATAATACAATAAAATCTTTCTTTTTTCTTTTAAATACGTACGTATTTACTTTGTGCTCTTTTCTTTAAGTCATACATTAACGTCTACAATATGTTATGTGCCCCCAAGCGGGCTTCTTAATCTTGGTTCCCGAAGGAATATCTCGGATTTCGAAAGAACATCTTTCTGACCGTATATGTGCCCCTAAGCAGGCTTCTTGTAGAAGCATGTTTTGTGTAACTATAGATTAAATTCTATGTATCGGTGTACTAGGCTAGTACGCAGGAGGGTGTTCCTGCGTACTTAGCTTGTTCACTAGTTTGGTCCTGCGTCCTTAGTAAGTACGCAAGGCTTTTGCCTTGCGTACTTGTCAAGTACGCATGACCAAACCCTGCGTACTTAGACAAGTACGCAGGTAATGTTCATTCCCCTATAAATAGAAGACTTGTCTTCATTTGTAGGTGGAACTCTGGAACAAGGTCGAGAGGTGTCCGGGTCGGGAAGATCTCTCCCGACCCCTGGACCGTGAGCGTAGATGAGAGATGTGTGCTCCTTCGGTATGTAGTCTGTAATACGGGATGACTTCGTTGTTATGGATTACGTGTCGTTTCATTATCTTATGTCTTTGTTCGTGTTTCTCTGTCTCGTTTCTTGGTTCCCACACAAATCACAAAACAGGTCCGTGTATATCCGCTGCGTGACGAGGCTTTCGGGACCTACAAGTGGTATCAGAGCCTCGGTGTTCGTTGATTTGTGTTCCAGTTTTGGGTTTTAGGGTTTTTGAGCAGATCTGAGTTATAAAAGTTCGCTACTTTTTCTTGAAAAAATCCTTAAATCCGAGTTTGTTATCACTTCATTTGGTGTTTGGAAGGCTAAGGGTTTGTTAGATGATGATTTCTAAGCTTTTGGAAGCATCAATTTATCAGATCCAACACTTTTCGAGCATTTTCTTCAAGATCCGTCAAGAACGCTGTTACTTTTTGATAAGTACGCAAATTCAGCTTTTCTGCGTACTTACTAAGTACGCATGGGTTTTGTCCTACGTACTTACTAAGTACGCATGAAAAGTTGTCCTGCGTACTTGTTAAGTACGCATGAGTATTTTCCTCTGCGTACTTGGCATGTACGTATGGGCATTTTGGATTTGCGAACTTATCAAATACGCATGAGCACTTGGCTTTGCGTATTTACTAACTACGCATGAGCACCCTTTATGTGCGTATTTACTAAGTACGCATGAACTAGCATCTGAGATTAAAAAAAGAGTTTTTTGGCGGGAAAACTTTTCTTGGCCAAATTTTTTAGTGATCATTTGTACGCGTGTTTCGGCCCATTTTTGAGAAGATAGTAATTTTGGTTTTTCCGGACCAGAATTTGTATACGATGTGGCTTGGCGAAACACGGATGAGATTTTTGTTGGATGATACCACTTGTCATACATTGTTTAAGTGTCCATACCTGAAAATGTAGGCTACGAGTATCCGAGATACTTATTTAATAGGGTATGAATGCTGAACTAATGGGAGCAATTGGGTCGTCATCGGCTAAAAGTATCGTTCTATTTGTGAAGATGTGGCTGCTTTGGGTCTTTTGGAAAGAGAATCATTTTGTTTAGGTATTCAAACCTGAATATGTAGGCTACGAGTATCTGGGATACTTCTTTAATAGGGGATGAATACTGGAACAACTTGAACCCAAGGATTTGCTGTTTTGGATCTTTGCAAGGAATAAAAGAATAAAATCCTGCAGTTGGCTAGTTGTGCTTTTTGAGGATTTGAGTGAAGTGATGATGAAGCTGGTCATAGTTTATAGAGAAATGAGGGGCATAAAAATAAATGTATCATCAACCGTGATTTCTCGTGTAAACTATATTTTTCGTGCTCATTGGTCAAGCCTGTGTTCAAGATTTGATGTGATTCAATTATGATGGGATTTCTCATTTGAGATCTGGGCGGAATCCAGATAGACAACCTAGTAATGGAACTTCACCGCGGTGAATGTATACAGATTAGGAGGTGTGAACTAGGAATGAAGATCTAATTGAAGAATGTTGGAATTTGGATATAAGGTGATCACTACTGAGCATGATTTTGTGTTTGATTCTATCAAGTGTTTTCAGGATGAAGCTGGATATCCGTTGGATTATTAGTTGAAGATGGAACCTTTTATCATTGGTTGATGGGATAGGAAACATACCCTTGTTTCTGGTCTAGTCAGATAGAGCTTAAACTGAAAGGGGATATTGGAAATGAACATCTTCGGGAATTTGGTTGACTCGTGAAGATACAGGATATAGTTGGACACATCTGGTGTGAAGACTAAAGTTATTTTACTGGAATTCCTATGGGAGCTGATTAGTTTGATGCAGTTTATTGTAAATTCAAACTCTCTATCATATGCCAGCTGATTTGGAGTTGTTTTAGTCTACTATTGTTACCTGGTTAGGAAGACATTGTCAGACTCAGAGTTCTAAGTTAGGGTGGAGCAAGCTATTGCTGCGAGGATGAACTACAATAAGTTGTGTTGGGTTAGTTGGTTCTTATTGAAGCCCTTGGTTTGGTCTACAATGAAAGCTATAGTTATGAGGGAGTCGTGTGTATCACTCGGAAACTGAAGACTGAAGTTTGAAGATTTGAAGATCTCAAGTGGAATGCCAGAAGATCAAGTCTCGCCAGAAGACACGTGATGTCATTAGTTTAGAGGGAGTCTGTTAGGACATTCTTTGTAAACTGATGATTATCAGTGTTAGTGATAGATAGAATTTGATGCTATAGTTAATAGGGAGTTTGTAGAAGCATGTTTTTGTAACTATAGATTAAATTCTATGTATCGGTGTACTAGGCTAGTACGCAGGAGGGTGTTCCTGCGTACTTAGGTTGTTCACCAGTTTGGTCCTGCGTACTTAGACAAGTACGCAGGTAATGTTCCTTCCCCTATAAATAGAAGACTTGTCTTCATTTGTAGGTGGAACTCTGGAACAAGGTCGAGAGGTGTCCGGGTCGGGAAGAGCTCTCCCGACCCCTGGACCATGAGCATAGATGAGAGATGTGTGCTCCTTCAGTATGTAGTCTGTAATACGGGATGACTTCGTTGTTATGGATTACGTGTCATTTCATTATCTTTTGTCTTTGTTCGTGTTTCTCTGTCTCATTTCTTGGTTCCCACACAAATCACAGAACAGGTCCGTGTATATCCGCTGCGCGACGAGGCTCCCGGGACCTACACTTCTTAGGCTTACTTAGCAACCGCCGCAGCTAGAGTAACTCTTGTTACTCATCTTAACCAGTTGCAACTTCACCCGTTACAGTGCCCTGCCGAGTGATGTGTTACTAAATATCCCATGTTTAAGTGTCGGTTTCGTATAGTTTAAGCGTTTAGCTTTGTATATCGAGTCTGTTTTATGTGCATTTGGTGTTTGTGATTGTTACAGGTTTAAGGTGTTAAGTGAGCGGAAGATACACAGTTTAAATGAAGAGGATAACAGCATACACGGGCCCCGAAGAAGTAAAAGACATCAAAAGTCAAATTCTTGGAATTTAGGTTCTTCGCGCCACGCAAATACCGGGGGGAAGAAGTGTCACACCCCAACCGACGGCGGATTATACGTCGGGGCGGACGCGGTTGTTCAATAGCACAAGGTTGACTATTAAGTTTTGATATTTCATTAATAAATAATTTAAGATTCAATACAAGGAAGAATAATACGAATACAACATTTAATTTAAGTAGTCTAGGTCCAAAGCATCCTATGTGATCACGAATAAGTCTCATGATGTAAACCTGAAACATGTGAAAGAATCTGTCAACTACAAAATAGTTGGTGAGATACAAAGGTTTTGACACAGTTTAACAAGTATTTGAAAAGTATTACAATTCACTATGATTCATGCATTCTATAATGTAAGTATGAGAAAACAAGCATGTTAGACATTGTGCACATCAACTCTCCGACCAAGTTTAGGCATAACCCGCAGGTTATAAGTCTCAAGTTTAAAGTTTAATGTAGTAACAAACACCAAGGGCTCCCACCCGAAGGGGTCAATCAATCAAGGTGAATTGGTCAAATGCAATAGATCTATCATTGTTACTATCGGCTTGATCAAAGCTAATGAATGTGCTAGTTTTAAGTTTAATCTAAGCATACAAGTCTCAAGTTTAACATTAAGAATAAACACATAGTCATAGTTGTACAAGAATTGTATAAGTTTAAGAATTGTGAACATGTTTCACCCCAAAAGCATAAAAGGAAAAAGGGGCTAAGTATACTCACTTGGATGATGAAGAGTGTCCGACACGGATAAGTATTGCAAGACTTTGAGGGAGAATATCCTCACAATAGGCCTAAGAATATAAGTCTAAAGTTTCAAGTATGATCTTATAAGACTAGGACAAGAATTCTTAGGATTTCAGAATTTGACTAGGGTTCCAAATGATGGGCGGGAATGATTGTATTTATAGAGTTTAAACCACGTTTTAAATAAGGTTTCATAAGGCTCAAAACTTTATGGATTTATAATTTAAAATAATTATTTAAAAACTTTACAATTAGCAATTACTCAAGTTAGGTAGTAATAATTCAAGATAGTTTTCTAAGTATTTTAAAATTAAGGTTGTAACAATAGAAATTTGGAAGATTAAATAATTATTAAAGATTTATCAAATAATTATTTAAAGACTAAATATATAAATAATCATTAAGAGTAGATGATAATTTATTTAGAGGATGAACAATTATTTAAAGATTATTAGTAGTTATTTGTAAGAATATGTAATTGTCAAGGATAAGTAATTACTCACAAGAACAATTACTTATTTAAACAATATACATCATTTAGTATTTGTTTAAGTTTTTAAGTATCGAGTATTTATTTTATATGTAAGTAAATAAGTTTAAATACATATTGCACATATAAGTTTATATTAAATAAAGTCTCTTATAAAGTTTATATTTCAATTATAAGTTTAAAAATATTCTTAAAGTCAAAAAGAAAATCATAAGTTTATAAGGTTTTAAATGGAGTTTCTTTTAGCTTATAAGTTTATAAGTATATATTTATTTAAATAAGAAGAAATAAGCTCTTTGTTAAATAGTATATAAGTGTTTTTTTTTTATCTTTTCCTGATTTTTTATAAGGTTATATAAGTTTATGTTAATTAAAGTTTGTAAACAAATTAAATGTTTAAAACTAAATAATCTGTTTATCTCGAGAAAAATATAACAAATTGAAGTTCTGATTTTATAAAGTACTGTTTGGAACAAGTTTTATAAAGTTTAATTATAATTCTTAAGTATTTAAAATTATTTAATTATTATAAGTTTTAACTAAGATTAATTTAAAACATTTCCACAGATGTAAAAGTGTAAGTAAGGTCAGATTCAAGTTTATAAAAGTTTTACATAATTTATAAGAATTATTAAAGTGTAAAACTGTTTGAAAATGACAAAAAAATAAATAAATTGGCAAAACTCGGTTTGCCCGATTCGAACTCGGGTCTCTACCCGGGTCGCGCATACACACAAGCACACTACCATCCCGACTACGGGTTCGCTGCTTTAAAACATGGAAAAACAATTATTTACACAGAAACCCAAGCGGAGCCCCAAATCGTATGAACCCTAGAAATGAAATCTACCGAATACAAAACGATTAGCCCTCTGTTAATGGAATTAACAAGGGGCTTTTGATCATCAAGAGATTTCGAGTTGTTTGAGCATTGATTTTACCTGGAATGATGGAGAGACGAGTGAGAACGAGCTTGGCCTTGCCTTCGGCTGTCGCGAGCTTCAAACGGCAATGCAGGTTCAATCCTGACGAATTGAGGGTTTGAGTAGTTGTGGTGTGATGTCGCTGAGGTGTTGAGTGGGTATTTATAGTCGATTTCAGTCTTAAAGGCTTGAACCGTTGGGGGTTTTACGGTTGAGTAACGACGGATCAAATACGAAATCGAGCATGGTTATCGATGGAATCAAACATTGAATGTTGTTAGGTAAGGGTCGCATGCGCGAGCCGATGCTCGAGGTTCAGTGAACCTGGCCGGAAACGCGAGTTCGAGTGAAATTGAGGGAAAACCGGGACTGGGGGGTTTCGAACTCGGGACCGGTTTGGGTCTCGGGTGTTTAGTGAAATGGAAAAACAGGTCCCTGTTGTTTCAGGGGTTAACTGTTAAGTCCAAAAATATAGTTTTAGTTTAAAACAGTTTCAGAGTTTGACAGTTTCAGTCCCTGGACTTTTATAAAAATAAACATGTTTTATTTTTTTTATAAATCTCTCTAAAGTTTCAAAGGTTTTATTATTTTATAATTTTATAATTTATTAGTTTTATAAGTCTCAAGATAAAATAAGTTTATTATATTATTTATAATAATGATGATTGTAAACTTTATAAAGTTTTTAAAGAATATTTTCTTACATGTATATATATATATATATTTTTTATGTAAATCTTAAGTTCACATATATATACATATACATACCCCAAATATATATATTTATCAAACAATTTAATGTTTATAAATAATAAAAGAAATAGATTTTAAACAAGTTTTCAAGACTTAAATTTTTGATACGTGGAAGGATTAGGAAAAATATGACAGGGAAAATCTCGGATATTACAAGAAGTTCGTGACACACTAAGGGTTTGAAAAGCCCACCCGACTAGTTTGTTCTTCGCGACGCGCGAAGAATGTCCATACTCAGTTCGCGACACACGAAGATTTTTAATTTCGGCAAATTAAACCTAATTTCAATTATAAGCCAAGGAGGAGTCCATATTCAAATTAACTTACACCCAGCTGTCCCAGAGCTTCCCTAAGGCAATTTCAAGAGAGAAAGTTTGAACCTTTTCAAGTTTTGGATGCTAGATCAAGTTACACCAATTATTGAAGAATCGACGATGATGTCGATGAGCGGCTAGTTCTTTTGTGGTTACTTCCGGATGTAGGATCTGCTTTGTGAGGTGATAATCTGGTTCATACTTAGTTTGGTATAGAATTCTTGTAATCGTTTGAATGCTATAGTTTGTTCTATTTGATTAAACAGTTTGGTTTGTCTTGGATTTAATATATTCATCAATTTTTGGTTTTCTATCGTGAATCATTGAGTGTCTAGATCTGATGTTTTAAATTGGTAATTGATTATTGAGTTTTTATCTGTGTCAAGTATCCGGGTTTATAATCGTTGCTCAGCACAGTCACTATCTTGATTTTCAATTATTTGTCAAATCTAATAGAACGAGTTATGTCTATGTAACTTCCAATAAGTACAAATTAGTAATCACCGAACTTGCAATCTGACCCCGGAAGTAATCTGTTTTCTCTTAATTGTTTTCAATGTTTTTAAAGCTAATTGCTTTTTAATCTGAACTCAACTAGTTTTCTAAAACGACACTGTCCACGAGTTCCCTGTGGATACGACACCCTACTCCACTATACTATAGTCTAAGGTAGCTAGGGGTTAGAGATAATATTGTTTTTGATTGACCTTGATAACGCGATCAAAATGGCGCCATTGTCGGAGAGTTCGTGCGATTAGTGTTTTAGTTTAAATTGTTTTGTTCGGAGCAACTAATAGTTTGTTTATTCGTGCCAGTCTACAGGTTTATGCATACTCGCAGTTCACGAAGAAAATCACCACTCTTGTTTGATTTAGAAATAGAAAAAGCAGCAAAAGCCAACAGAAAACTCAAGGGAACCATTCAAACCATTCTTGAGAAGCTTGATAGCCCAAGAATGTCACAAAATCAACCAGCTAACCCAGATCCTAACCAAGGTGGGGGACCAATCCCACCTATTCCACCACTTCCTGACCTTCTATTCCCAAACCAACCACAAAACCAACATCCACAAAACCCACCACATCCACAAAATCAACAACCTCCACCATTCCAGAACCACCAATACCAACCGTACAATAGTTACCCGAGTTACTCAGACTTTGGGGAGAATGAACATCTGTCAACAGGACAAAGCCATAGGCCAGAGCACGGTTCTTAGCATGAGAATTGGGATGAAGAAGAATCGTGGTACGACCTACACCACGAGGAGGCATTCCCTCCCGGAAATCAAAGAGTTAATGGGGGTGGAGGATTGGGTGCAACCACCACCATCGGCCGAACATGGGTATCAACCGAGAAATCCGAGAAACCTTGACCGAGAGAACAGGTATAGGCAGCCTCAAGTGAACAGACCAATTTATCAAGAGGAATAGCATAGAAATAGGAACTTCCCTAGGCATGAACAAGAGGTAGATAGCCACTTCCGCCCTGCTTTAGCTCTAAATGCTTCCCCTGTGATTCCACCAGTTCGTAGGGGGAACGCATTCGAGATCAGACCGGGTTGTTTAGGGATCCTCCCACACTTCTTTGGGTGAGCTACTGAGGAGCCCTACATACATTTATCAGAGTACGAGGCTACTTGTGGACCATCGGTGGTCAGGGATTCACCACAGACGAGGTGAAACTGGTGCTCTTCCACTTTTCACTAAAGGACAGCGCAAAACAATGGTTCCTTTCTCTACCGTCTGCTAGTATTGCTACTTGGGCAGACCTTCAACAACAGTTCTTGGATGAGTACCTCCCACCACATAAGACTAATGAGGCCAGAGCAGCAATCAGAGATTTCAGGCAACAGTCAGGGGAGCCATTCTATAAAGCCTTCAAGAGGTTTAAAGATCTACTTCGAAACTGCCCACATCATGGTATGGAGAAGTGGGAACTAATCCAGGCATTCTATAATGGTCTGCTGCCTGAGGATGTTAGAGACGTGAACTCCACCAGTAATGGGTCATTCTTCTCCAACCATGTGGATGATGATTGGGATAACCTAGAGAGAATGGCGGTGACATCAAAGAGGAAAACTCATGCGAGCAGGAGAGCAAAGACAAGTGCATCTGCGGAATAAATAGATTATGAGACACAAAAGAGGTTGGAGAGCAAAGACAAGTGCAACGACATAGGGCATACGTTTGCTGACAGCCCAAGGGAGCAGGGGAAGGCTGAGGAAGTGAATCAGCTAGGCGGAGAGCGAAAGAAACCAAAGATGACTGCTACCCACTACCATCCGGGACTCAGAAACCACCCAAATCTAAATGCTTCTAATCAATTGAATCCTAACTTTTAGGGTTCTAATGTGCAGGGTGGAGGACAACCACAATAGCAACAGTACCAGAACCGCTAAAAAGGATACAATCAGGGCGGATACCAGAGGAACCAAGTAGGGTATCAACAAGGAAACCAAAGGGGCTATCAACAACAAAATCAGCAAGGTAGTAGTGCAGGAGGTGATGACCTCAGGGGTGCACAGTTTAATGCTATCATGGACGCTATCAAGGAGCTAAAGAAGGACAATGAAGTCCGTGATAAAACGGTAAATGCTCTTGTGAAGCAGGTGGGTCAAATGGCTGAAGAATGGTTGAGAAGATAATCGGGCAAATTACCAAGCAATATGATGCGTAATGTTTTAATATGTAAAAATATAATAAATATATTTTTAGGATGGTTTCACGAGATCATGTTTTAAATTTATAAAATGATAATTACTTTAACTTAAAACACACACAATAGGCAAGTGTACCTATCGCAGTGTAATATAGTTTAGGTAAGAACCAAGTATCGAACCAACGGACACGGTCGAATTCCAATACTCAACTTTTGTTAACGTTTAGCCGGTTTAATTAGTGAGTGAGTTTTGTGTGCTTGTGGAACAGGAAAGTAAATGATAGAAAAGTAAATGGCGATAAAGTAAATAGCAGAAAAGTAAAAACGTGCATGAAATATGTAACAGAAATGTAACGAACTGAATAGAAAATAACAGGAAAGTAAATAGATCGGAAATAATCAGGTTACGAATAGTATTGCTTTGGGTTTCAAATCCGCTTGGTGCGTGATAATGTTAAGTTTACTAATCCAGTGATATGACTACTATAAATGTGTGACCCGGGTCACCGCTAGAGCCTCGTCCTCACGACATTTGATTTGAAAATTTAAAAGATTTAACAAGTGGTAGTGCCTCCCGTTAAGGACAACAACTACCCTCAACCCTTCGAATGGTCATCTCCGGATTGGTTTAAGACATCGAACGTAAAATGCTTTGTATTAGAGTTAAATAGGTGATTATATTTTGCTCACCGGGAGGCGGTGCAACAATGGGACCAAGTATAAAGATGTACCATTCCCAACATGAGTTCACCAATTCTTGGTCGCATAATAAGTTCGTATAAATACGTACGATCTTAATAGTGTTAACCAAGCCTTGGATTATCAATCTCTACTTGTATAAAGACGTACAAGCTTCAAGAGAAGTTTGATTAAAAAGGTTTTACACTTTAAAAATCAAGATCACTCACAAATATAAAGACGGATTTAGACAATAATAAAAGCCCACCAAAATGGTGGTTTTAAGGGCGAATAGTTAAAGACATAAACACATCACTTAGATTAATACGTTAAACATTAACATGCACCAAACTTCATCTGCACCCTAGCAATACAAAGAGTCTAACCACAAATGGCCATACTAACTAGCATAACGTTGAGTTTCGTAGGCTCCCCTATTGCGAAACAAGGAGGAAGAGCCCCTCTACTCACTACTACTACACTCTAACTATGAAATAAGCTTTCTCAGGTGTGTTCTTGGGGTGTGTAAGGGATGCTTCAATGAAGAACTCAAGCTATCTATTTATAGGCCTTAAAATGAGCAATGCACGGCCATGCATTGGATTGCACGGGCGTGCAAACACCTCGGGAATCAAACGGGGTACAAAGGACAGTGTACTGGAGTCTAGGGAGGGCAGAAGGGCATTGCACGACCGTGCAATGGGTTGCACGGCCGTGCAACCCTCTGCCTGCTCCCCAGGCTTGTATTTTAGCTGCTGGTTGACTTGTGTTGACCTGGTTTGACTTCTTGAGGGTCAATGCTCGGGTGTGGTCCTCCAAAAGCTTGATTTCTTCATGTTTTAAGCTGGTTTTTGGTTTTTTTTTATCTTGGCGCACTGAATAGCCTGTAATTATGAAATATTAATGTTTTAAGTATCAATTGTAAGGTTATTAATCAATTAGTACCATAATATGGGGATTATTATGCATGCAAAACATGTATAATTTAGGACATATCACAATACTCAAACCAACCCGCAATACCAAGGGTCGGGATCAAAGAATGCTCATGTAAGCCAGGTAAGTGTTTTACGAAGTGGTAAGCAATATGACAACAAAGTTGTCCCTCCACAACCGCTAGTTGAAGGGTTGGTGGAGGATGTCGATGATGAAAGTGATGACGAACCGGTAATTGTTGCATCTAAACCTAAGAGACCGGTAATTCTGAAAAACCAAACAATTCTAAAGTATCCAGTAGTACTCAAGGGACGGGTGTGGAGAATAGTACCATTCTGTTTCCGAGAGCACTGGTTGATCTATCTAAACCGGTAAATAAAAGGGGCCCATAGCAAGATGAAATGTGGGAAATTTTCAGACAAGTCAAAATTAATATTCCCCTAATTGATGCTATTAAACAAGTACCGGCGTATGCAAAATACTTGAAAGATCTGTGCACTCAAAATAGGAATCATAAGATGCCCAAAAAGCTTGATCTAACTGATAATGTGAGTGCGGTGTTATCCGGTATTCTTCCACCTAAGCTCCAAGATCCAGGGGCGCCTTTGATCCAAATTCAAATAGGTGATTTCAAAATAGATAAGACACTTCTGGATTTGGGAGCAAGTGTTAGTATCTTGCCGGGAAGCTTGTATGACCAATATGATTTTGCTCCTCTACAAAAAGTTGATACCACCGTGGTGTTAGCAGATTTAAATCTTAAGCTTCCCCGCGGGATATTAACAAATATGATTGTCAAGGTGGAAGACTTTTATTACCCGGTCGAATTTTGAGTGCTTGACTATGCAGCCCCTACTAAAGAGAGCCAACCCAATGCTATTTTGGGAAGGCCATTTTTAAAAACTGCTCAATGTGTTATAAACTGCATGACTGACACAGTCGACATGGCCTTTGGTAATAGAAGAATGCGTTTAAATGTCTTTTCTCGCACATTTAATGCTCCAATCATTGATGAATGCTTTAGTGCAGACATCATTGATGGGTGTATTCTTCATGAAAATGAGGATGCGCCCAATGAGCCGTGTGTTTCGTGTAACAGGAAAGAAGCAGAATATGAGAATGAGCTAAAAGTCGAAGAGGAGCAATTGGAAGTGTGTGCCATCAAAGAGGGACGACCTACATAGACACTTCAAGGGGAAAATCTGCAAGATTCCATAGACACACATTTAAAACCATCCTTGGAATCACCACCTCAAGTGGAATTGAAAGAACTACCAAAAAGTTTGAAGTACGCCTTTGTTGGAGAGAATGAAACTCTCCAGTCATCATTGCATCAAACTTGACCGAGGCACAAGAGAAGGCACTTATGGATGTGTTGGTTGCTCATAAAGCAGCAATTGGATGGACGATAGCAGACTTGAAAGGGATTAGTCCTTCGATTGTGATGCACAAGATTATCACCGAACCGGATGCTAAGCCGGCAAGAGATGCACAAAGAAGGCTAAACCCGAACATGAGGGAAGTTGTGAAGAAAGAAGTCCTAAAATGGTTGGATGCAGGGATCATCTATCCCATATCTGACAGCACCTGGGTGATCCCTACACAGACAGTACCAAAGAAAGCAGGTATCCAGATCATAAGGAATGAGCAGGGAGAGTAGGTAGCCACCCGACCCGTAACGGGGTGGAAGGTGTGTATTGATTACAGGAAGTTGAACACATCCACTTCCAAGGATCATTTTCCTCTACTTTTCATTAACCAAATCATCGAGAAATTATCAGGTCAGAAATTTTACTGCTTTTTAGATGGGTATTCAGGATATAATCAGTTTGCTATTCATCCTGACGATCAACATAAGACCACATTTACCTACCCATATGGTACCTTTGCATTCAGGCGAATGCCATTTGGGTTGTGTAATGCCCCAGCCACCTTTCAAAGGTGCATGATAAGTATCTTTTTAGATATGATTGGGGAGTCGTTGGTAATCTTCTTGGATGACTTTTCAATCTTTGGTCAGTCATTTGAATTATGTTTAGAACAATTAACCAAGGTATTGAAAAGGTGTGTTGAAACAAACCTTGTCCTTAGTTGGGAAAAGAGCCATTTCATGGTACAGGAAGGGATTTTTTTGGGACACATAGTATCAAGTAGGGGGATGGGGGTAGATAGGGCAAAAATCAAAGTAATCTCAACACTACATCCCCCTACTAATGTCAAAGGGGTAAGATCTTCTTGGGGCATGCGGGATTTTACAGCCGGTTTATTAAGGGTTTTAGCACCATCATGAAACCACTTTGTAATCTACTTTTAAAAGACGCCCCATTTGAATTTGATGAAGAATGCCTAAAAGCATTTAATATTTTAAAAGAAAAATTGGTAGACACCCCGATCTTGCAAGCATCGAAACGGTTATTACCTTTTGAAATCATGTGTGATGCAAGTGATTTTGCAATCGGGGCAGTTTTGGGGCAAAGGGTGGATAAGAAACCGGTGGCAATTTAATATGCTAGCAAGACCCTGGATGGGACATAATTGAACTATACTACTACTGAAAAAGAGTTACTTGCAGTTGTGTATGCTCTTGATAAGTTCAGGTCTTACATCTGGGGAAGCAAGGTGAGTGTATACTCATATCACAGTGCTGTGAAGTATCTAATGGAGAAGAAGGATGCAAAGCCTAGGTTGATTAGATGGGTCATATTGTTACAGGAGTTCAACTAAGAGATCCGAAATAAGAAAGGAACTGAGAATGTGGTAGCAGACCATTTGTCAAGGGTTGTGAATACAGAAGATGATTCTACTGAAAGAATCGGGGAGACATTCCCATATGAGAAAATTTTATATGTTTCTACTGACCCATGGTATGCTAACATTGTTAATTATTTGGCTGCAGGTAAAATTCCAAAGCATTGGGCTAAGAAGAAGAGACAACACTTCATGTCTCAAGTAAAGCAGTATATCTAGGATGAACCAGATTTGTTTAAAGTAGGGGCAGATCAAATGATCCGGCATTGTGTGCCCAAAAATGAAGTACAGTACCTATTGGAACATGCCCATTCATATGCTTGTGGAGGGCACTTCAGTGGATAGAAAACAGGACATAGGGTCCTAACTTGTGGGTTCTTCTGGCCTACACTCTTCAAGGATGCAGCAGAATTCGTGAAGTACTGTGTACGGTGTCAACAACTAGGGAGCATCACTAAGAGGGATGAGATGCCAATGCGACCTATCATGGTTGTCAACATATTTGATGCATGGGGCATAGATTTCATGGGCCCTTTCCCTGATTCTATGGGACACATGTATATCTTACTGGCGGTTGATTATGTTTCTAAATGGGTTGAAGCAATCGCCACTAAGACAAATGATCATGCGGTGGTGTGCAAGTTCACGCAGAGTAACATCTTTTCAAGGTTTGGTGTCCCTCGTGTGATCATTAGTGATGGGGGTTCATATTTTAAGAACTTTAAATTTGGTAAATTATTAAAACGGTACGATGTGAACCATTGGATCGCCACTCCATATCACCCACAAACAATTGGACACGTGGAGGTGTCGAACATACAGATAAAGGAGATTTTACAAAAGACGGTACGGCCTGATCGTAAGGATTGGTCAGCCAAACTTAACGATGCTTTATGGGCCTACCGAACAGCTTACAAAACTCCGATTGGTACTACACCGTACCGACTAGTTTATGGAAAAGGATGTCATCTGCCAGCTGAAATAGCTCACCGTGCATTATGGGCAGTTAAATCTGTTAATCTTGAGTATGACAATGCAGGTAAAGAGCGGAAGTTGCAATTATGTGAGTTGGAAGAGATGAGGAATGAAGCTTATGAGTGTGCATCTGCATACAAGGCAAAAATGAAAGCAGTGCACGATTCCAAGTTAAAGAAGAAGGTCTTTGAGGTAGGCCAGAAGGTGTAGCTATACAATTCAAGGCTGAAACTATTCCCTCGGAAGCTGAAGTGTAAATGGATGGGTCCATACTTGGTGATCAGAGTAGGACAGTTTGGGGAGGTGGAGATCGAAGACTTTGACGATCACCTCAGGCAGGTTGTGAATGGGAATAGACTGAAGCCCTACTTAGAGATGGATGAAATCAATGATACCAAGGAAGAATCAGTGAGTTTTTTCATGCGTGCATATGCATATGAATAACCCAAGTAAGGTACACCGCGTCTGGCTGAAGACGTTAAACTTAGCGCTCTTAGGAGGCAACCTAAGTTTTAATTTCTTGTCTAGTTAAATGAACGTTGTGGGTGTGTGCTCTAGAAACCCTCTCGAGACTAAACTCGTCCACTCGGGCTACCGAGGGGTCTAAAAGGCTTGCTGCATATGGTAAATGCATCCGTGATTCCTACGAAAGTGAGTTAGGTTGTCATTTCTTTATTTTAGTTAGTTGTATGCAATTGGCCAAGTGTGGGGACATCTCTAGGGAGATTAAGGTTGGAATGAGAGTGATTGAAGGCAATACACAAACCCATGGGGGGTAGGATGCCGTTGTAGAGTTTGTAGAAATTTTTAAGTTTTTCGGTCTTTTCGGTATAGTTTTGTGTTTTTCGAAGTTTTTTCAGGGATTCATGGCCATTTGGGTGATAAAAATCATCAGAAAAGACATTCTAGGTATGTGTGCATATAATATAAGTGTTGGAATGCGTTTTTGAAAAGTTTGAAAATTTTGAGTTTTAAGAGCTGAAAAATATTTGAAGGCAAAAAGTTGAAAAATCATCTAATCTTTCTGTGATAGAGGCCTCTTCGCGGTACGTGAAAGTTTCTGGGCCAGTATTCATGACACGCGAAGAACAACAATAAGGGTCGACTCACTTTTTGTCCCTCGCGATACACGAGGGATCCTGCCTGGGTCTTCGCTGTACGAGGGAACCCATTTGGTAATTTTTCCCATTTTTTTTTTCAATTTTTGTAATTTTTGAGTCAATTGAGTCCGTCGGTGTTTTATTTTTATTCTTATTTGATTCGATATGACGCTTGTAGGTTTTGCTTGAGCTTATATTTGCAGGTTTTGAATGATCCACCCGTACTCAATCTCCATTCGGGTGGTGATTTCCGACTTTCGCTCGATTCTTTTGTACAAGGCAACCCGGTAGCATCCGTGGAGCACGATCGCGAATGAAATGCTATACGATCGCATATCCAGTTAAGTTTTCTTTTATTTTTTTTGTAATTTTCTTTTGTTTTCGAGTCGCTCTTTCTACATTGAGGGCAATGAAGAGTTTAAGTGTGGGGAGGGGAGACCTTAGTCAAGGTTTGTATTTTGAATCATAAAATCAGAAAATCCATAAAAATTTAATGGATTAGAGTTTTGCAATTAAATGGAAAATGATAGTACAATAGAAAAATTTGCGTGGGGAATTAATAAAATAATAATGATAATCAAACATGACTGATTTGTAACGTTTTGGTAGACCCAACCGATTTAAGAGCTTAAATATCGTAATAGTGAATCTAGCTTAATTGAAATAATTAATTCAGGATGTCTCGTGGGTTCTCATCTTAGGGGTGTCGGTGAGGTTGAAACTGTCAATATAGGGTGATAGGTACCTCTATAAGCAAGCATTTATAAGGTTTTGAAATCTTTTTGGCACACTGCTTTCTTTTTATGAAAATAAATCTGAAAGTTGGTGGCGCCCGCATTCCATAATCCACATCTGCATAAGCTTAATTAATTGAATTGAGAGCTTGAGTTCTGCCTACGTGTTACCCTCCGGGTTACAAGCTTGGTTGAAACACCCATAGGCAGACTCTTGTGATCAATCATAGATGACTGATTTGACTTATGTGTTACCTTCTAGGATAGTGACCTGGTTGAAACGCCTCTAAGTTGACTTGTGTACTTCATTGCTAAAAACTGAAACCTATGTGTTACCCTCTGGGATGGCGACTTGGAGGATACACCACTGGGTAAGGTTTATTCATACATCATTAATAAAAGCTATCATCATTCACCCATCATCCATAATTCATCATGATTTTTAAAACTTATAGATTAGTGTTTATAGTGGTGGGAAAATCTATACGATTTAGCCCGTGCCTAAACGTGACCTTGAGATGTGATTAGGCTGAGTCGTAGCTTTCTGAATGTGAGACCCATAGATAAATTGACTGCTTGGTAAGAATAGGATAGTAGATCATAGAATTAGGGGCTCGATAGGTCGATGGTTGGGTTTAATCGGACAGAAATACCGATTGTTACAGTTAACGTGTTATGAGAATCTGTGTTGTGTATAATGAAGGTATAAGTTGCAGGTTTTCCCGATTATGATTCCATTGCATAATTCTTTTTCGGGACGAAAAATGTCAAGTGTGGGGATGTGATGTGTTACTAAATATCCCATGTTTAAGTGTCGGTTTCGTATAGTTTAAGCGTTTAGCTTTGTATATCGAGTCTGTTTTATGTGCATTTGGTGTTTGTGAGTATTACAGGTTTAAGGGGTTAAGTGAGCGGAAGATACAAATTTTAAATCAAGAGGATAACAGCATACACGGGCCCCGGAGAAGTAAAAGACAACAAAAGTCAAATTCTTAGAATTTAGGTTCTTCGCGCCACGCAAATCCCAGGGGGAAGAAGTTCGCGACACGCTAAGGGTTAAGCCCAACCGACTAGTTTGTTCTTTGCAACACGCGAAGAATGTCCATACTCGGTTCGCGACACGCGAAGATTTCTAATTTCGGCAAATTAAACCTAATTTCAATTATAAGCCAAGGAGGAGTCCATATTTGAATTAGCTTGCACCCAGCCGTCTCAGAGATTCCCAAAGGCGATTTCAAAAGAGAAAGTTTGAACCTTTTCAAGTTTTGGATGCTAGATCAAGTTACATCAATTATTGAATAATCGACGATGATGTCGATGAGCGGCTAGTTCTTTTGTGGTTACTTCCGGATGTAGGATCTGCTTTGTGAGGTGATAATCTGGCTCATACTTAGTTTGGTATAGAATTCTTGTAATCGTTTGATTGTTTGAACGCTATAGTTTGTTCTATTTGATTAAACAGTTTGGTTTATCTTGGATTTAATATATTCATCAATTTTCGGTTTTCTATCGTGAATCATTGAGTGTCTAGATCTGATGTTTTAAATTGGTAATTAATTATTGAGTTTTTATCTGTGTCAAGTATCCGGGTTTATAATCGTTGCTCAGCACAGTCACTATCTTGATTTTCAATTATTTATCAAATCTAATAAAACGAGTTATGTCTATGTAACTTCCAATAAGTACAAATTAGTAATCACCGAACTTGCAATCTGACCCCGGAAGTAATCCGTTTTCTCTTAATTGTTTTCAAAGTTTTGAAAGTTAATTGTTTTTTAATCTGAACTCAACTAGTTTTCTAAAACGACACTGTCCACGAGTTCCCTGTGGATACGACACCTTATTCCACTATACTATAGTCTAAGGTAGCTAGAGATTAGAGGTAATATTGTTTTTGATTGACCTTGACAACGCGATCATTAGGTAGAGGAGATTAGCTTGTTGCCAGACTAAAAACTAACAATACAAGAGTACAAGAAAGATAATAACATGTTCTCAATAGAAAACTATGATCTATGTCATCTAAAGTCGACATAGGATCCTTAGATTGGCTCATGCCTATGCAAACTTGAGAGAATGAGATGTGAGAAATTATATCAAAGAGATTGCTATTTATAGAGTGCGCGTTTAATAAGATTTAAACGCTAAACCGCGTCAAGACTAAACTTATTATTATTTAATGAAATACTATATACAAATAATATGAATTATTATTATTATTTATATTTTGATAAATTAGTATAAAGCATAAATATTGATTTGCATTTTATTGCAAGTATCTTTTACCATTAATTCTTTGTGCATTAATATAATTAGTTAATTAGTAACTAATCAAGATTAATAAAATTATAAGATATAGTCTTATAATTCTAACTAAATAGTTTGGGGCGTAGTTGAAATGAAATTATTTAGTTAGATGGTAACCAATGCACTAGGTTTTAAGCATAAGGCATAACTTGTTCACTTTAGTTATTTTGGGAAAGGGAACATGTTCATTTTCCCCTCTCCAATTTTGTCCCACCTTATAAGGATGGTGGCACCACCCTTTGTCCACCTAGAAGATTTCCCATGACTTGGTCAAAGATAAAGCTTGTGGCATGTCATGTAATCTCAATCTTGATCGGTCATTTGGAGATTATATTTAATGACATGGCATCTTATATTTTTCTTCCTAAAAAGGGCAAAAAATTAGAAGGTGGGTGTGGTTCACGTGTTGGTGATTTACAAGTGAGAGTTCTATGGGGATTGTTCTTAAGTGTTCTTAAATATTACTTGCTAGATATATATACATATATCATAGTACTAGTGTTCATAAGATAGTTCTTCATCTAGTGGATCTTGACAATCGGTTTTGGCTAACAACTTGACTTGAGCTAATTGCTTGGTTTGGATACACTTTAGTGGAGTTTTCAACCCTACATAAAAGGTCAACCAATTCTCATCAAAGGTTGTAGCCATTCTAACACCCTATGGCTGTTTTCTTTTGGTTCAAAGTGTTCATACAAATGGATCCTTGGTGGGTGTTTTATAAAATGTTGTATATTTCAAGTATTCCATCGCCAAATATTTTCTAAAAGGATATATAAAAACCCAACAAATGGCACCCTGTCGGGTTGTTCCACCAGACCCATTGTTGTTGCCGAACCATTCTGCAGCCTACCATTGCTGCGATCACACTACTCATCGCCGGCTACAGTTGTCGCCTACACCAAACGCCTACCACCACTTGAGTTGCTCGATGTCAACCAGAGAAGCGCAACCCCCTGTTACCGATCGTCACACGGTCTCTCTCTACTAACCCTTATACTATATATCATATACGTTTTTAATCCGTTTCATTTAATATTAATTTTGTTTTTCTTTAATAACTTTTGTTCGTTAACTTTTTTCAAAATACGGAGTTCATGGCTGTTTTTTTTGTCAACGTTCCGATATAATTTTTTTTTAAAGCGGGGTTGTATTCAAAATCGTTTTTTTACCGTTGCATATAGCGAGTGTCGTTACTGTTGTGGTACCAAGACGAGCCGAATGTATTATGAGCGAACAACATTATTGTCGGTATTAGTAATATCAAAACCCGTATCGGTGTCCGCTTCTATGGTTTTCGATGACCCGAACTGGTATATTCTTATTTTGTTTTTTTTCCTTTTTATTATTTAGTTTTCTTTCCGGCCGATCACTTGGTAACCCTCTCCCTGCTATTCCTTGAATGGAAATTATGAGAGAGGGGAGAGGATGTGATAAGTTTAATTGAGATCATAGGGGTTTGGTTAGACTCAAACTTTTCCTCAGTTTTTACCAAATATTTTAAACTCCCTCAGTAAATTAAATTATGTAATTCAATATACTTTAATAAAAATCCTCTCTTTTACGGGTGTTGTAGTTTATATTTTTATGAAGAAGTTAGTTTTAGATAAAATAATAAAGTTAGAAGTAGAAGCTAAACAGATTGGTATCAATTACAAACACCCGAATCGATAGTTTCATACAATGTTTCTTTAAATTAGTTACTTGTAGAATTGTTTGTTTCAATTGCCATATTTAATAATTAATAATATTGACGTTAAATTTAAACGAAAAAAATTATACATAAATTAGTGATATCTTTAGTCGACATATGATTACACATAGACAAAATTATATAAAAATTATGTCAATCAACGATTTATACTTTAGTCATGTTACTCTACAACTTTAATTACATGAAAATAGCTTTATCTATATTTTATACTCTAGTCACGTCATCCTATAATCGTTATATTCTTAACAACGTTATAAGTTGATTACAAAATGTATTTGCAAAATGTGGATCTTAATTAAAACTATAGATCCAACGTTGATTAGATTGTATTAGACACAAATGTAATTATGTAATGTTAGAGATAGTTTGTGTAAATATAGGGTTATATATATATAACACCATCTATCTTGTTAACCGAATTACAATTATCAATATAATTCACAATTACACATACTTAAAGTGTTTTACTTGGTATCAGAGCCTTCTTGGCCCTCCCATCGCCGTCGATCACAATCGGAGCATACAAGGCTCCACCACTGCCATCTACATCACCGGAGCATACAAAGCTCTGTCTCTTTTCTTGTCTTCCACCTGTTTCGTAGATCGAAATCCGCGGTCAGTTTGCTAGGGTTTGGCGCGGATCCCTAAAAAAATTTTAACATCATCTTCTACAGTTTACAGTCGTCACCTATAGGGTTTCCACCCAGTTCTCGCACAAGTTCACGTACAAGTATTTGGTACAGTGCTTGGCAACTGAGTTCTCGCACAACCCAATACTCACACAACCTGAGTAGAGAGAGACCGTGTGACGATCGGTAACAGGTGTGGAATAGGGCATGTTCCCTCTTATTGCCCGAATCAAGATCCATCAACTATTCACAACCGTCCAAATGCCAACTATGCAGATTATCACTCATAGCCTGGTTCCCAGGAGGCTCCACATGGTGTCTAGACACATGAGCCAACAACCACGTAGCACCATATTTAACAAGCTTTGACAACTCTGACGCATATCATGGAAATGACTTCCTTCATGTTGGCAATGGTAAAGGTCTTCCTATCGTTCATATTGGCTTCTCTAAAATTCATTCCTCAAACAAATCTTTTAAAATATCTGATATTCTTCATGTTCCTTTGATTAAAAAGCAACTCTTATCTGCTCAAAAATTCTGTTTAGACAACAATGTTTTCTTTGAATTTCACTCTTCTTTCTTTCTTGTGAAGGATAAGTTTACACACACTACCCTCCTCACGGGTCCTAGTGAACATGGCCTTTACACGCTTCGTCTTCCGCTTCACCGCTCTATTACTGCCACACGTGCGCCCTCTGATGTGTGGCACAGAAGGCTTGGTCATCCACACAATCAACTTCTCAAATTTATGCTTTCTAGTTGTTCTTTACCTATAACTTCTACTTTCAATTAAATTTCTTGTACTGCTTGTCCTTTGGGCAAGTCTACCAAATCTCATCTATCTAGTTCCAGTTTTCGTAGTACAAATTATTTTGACTTGTTATTTTGTGATGTTCGGGGCCCCACTCATGTTCCATCCTCTGATGGACATCGATACTTCATGCTTTGTGTTGATCATTTTTTTCGCTACATGTAGATCTTCTCTTTAGTACAAAAATCTGATGTTTCCAAAACCTTTCAAACCTTTGTCACAATAGTTGAACGGCAATTAAACACCAAAATCAAACATGTTAAAACTGACTGGGGGTGAATTTCGACCCTTAGCCAACTTCTTCCAATCCCTTGGCATCATTCACAAATTATCCTGTCCACATACAAGTGAACAAAGTGTCTTCTTCGAATGTCATCATTGTCACGTTGTTGAAACAGGTCTCACGCTTCTTGCACAATTGTATGTCCCTCAACGTTTCTGGCATTTTGCTTTTGACACTGTTGTTTATCTAATCAATCTTATGCCTTCTCGGACATCTTCAAACAAAACTCCCATTGAACATATTTTCATCGTCGTCCCGACTACTCCTTCCTTCGAGTGTTCGGTTGCCAATGTTTCTCTCACCTTCGACCGTACAATCCACAGAAAATGGATTTTCTTCAACCTCCTGCATATTCCTTAGCTACAGTCCATAACATC
Organism: Smallanthus sonchifolius; assembly: GCA_023525975.1. Taxonomy (NCBI): domain Eukaryota; kingdom Viridiplantae; phylum Streptophyta; class Magnoliopsida; order Asterales; family Asteraceae; genus Smallanthus; species Smallanthus sonchifolius. The sequence continues at coordinate 84,565,339 of CM042036.1, forward strand.
AGGGTTATAGATGTCTCAACCCTACAACAGACCGCATCTACATCGCCAGACAAGTTCGCTTTCTTGAAACCAATTTTTCGTATCACAATCCAACTCCTTCTGTCAGCCCTCAGCATCCTGCATCCAATTCCGACACCTCCTTTTCTGATTTCACAATCCCACATAATGACAATACTCCTGCACCATCCCCTCCTACTCCACCAAACACTCCTCCGACATCACAACCAAACACTCCTCCGACATCACCAACCACTCCTCAATCTCCCACAACCACTACTTCTACTCCATCATCCTCAGATTCACAATCTCCTCCATCACCTGCTCCTCCTCCTCCTCCTCCTCGTCCTCGCCCCTCCAATCTTCGTCAAAACCCAAAACCTCGTGTTCCATACAGTTCATCCGCTAATCATGTCTCCACTTCCTCTCACACAACTATTGAAGCCACCTCCTTTACCATTGCCAATCCACATCCGGAGTGGCATCAAGCCATGGTTGAGGAATTTTCAATGCTTGTTAAAAATGGTATTTAGACACTTGTCCCTCGTACTCCCAAAACTAACGTTAGTAATTGTATGTGGGTGTACAGGATCAAGAAAGATCAACATGGAGATGTTACTCGATACAAGGCTCGACTCGTTGCTAAAGGTTTTCGCCAACAACCTGGCATTGACTTTAATGAAACTTTTAGCCCTGCATCAAATCAACAACTATTCGAGTGGTCCTTTCACTCACTGTTACAAAGCAATGCCCCTTCATCAACTCGACTGTAATCCCCAGGAAATCTCGGCCCTTATTTTACTTTTCCGGCCATATTTTTTTATATTTTATTTATATATTTATTTCATACAATAATGGCACAATATCTAAATCCCCACTTGTTCGAATTCATTATGTCACACCAATTATTATCTTAACATCTATAAATTCAAATTCTCAACTTTGCATTGCATATTATCTTTCTATTATACATATAGCATATGTAAGTATATTCATAAAGATATACTTTGTTATGTTAATTAATTTTAAATCATGTAATCTCACTCCCTTATAAATCTATATATATATATATATTCATATATATAGGTGTATATGTTACCATTTATAAATATAAGTATATAAACACATACTTGAAATCTTTAAACAAACTATATTAACAGATTTGCTCGATGTTAAAAGTTTATATTTGTGGCATTTGGTTAAATCATTGTAAACTTATTTAAACATAAATATATTTGATACTATTAAAGCAACCTTTTATACAATTTATAGTTTTATAAATCATGGAAATCTTTCCTTTATGAGTAAAAATTAATAAAACAAAAATCATTTAGAAATTATAATTTGTATAAAAACAAATTTATAAATTATAATAATTTCTAAATCCAATAATTGAGCCTTGAACCCCCCCATAATAAACCCTTTGAACCTTTTACCATGTAGTTGAACCCCCACATCTCCGTTTGAACCCTTGCTAAGAAATGAACCCTCATTTCCCGTAATTTGACTTTCAAAAGTCAACAGAGGAGAAGTCCTCATCAATCGACTACCAATTCGACCAAATCCGTGAGCCTTGACCCCAACGGACCATGCTAACCCTACGCGAGCAGTTTTAAAGGATTTTAGCGAACCAATTCAACAAGAAACAACAATTCAAACTGTTTTTCGTCAGTTTGAATTTCTGAGGTCAACCCATTCGATTTCAGTTACAAATTCATGAATTAAAACCAGATTAACGATCCCAAAACATGCGTATACGTTAGGCGACAAATTTAAAATGCTAATCATGGTTCAATTTAATGAGAATCAAAGGTATTAACGGTTAATCACGAACCGTAACCGAACACCCATAACTCCTGGACGAAATGGAACTATAAAAACAAACCCAAATCATGCGCATCACCCACTTGAAACTCCCTAGACTCGCATATCCAATTTAACTCATCCCTGAAGCTCGATTATGGCCGAAGAACTCGAACCCGAAGTCGTCAGTCGTTCGTCCCCCTCGCGTACTCATTACAGGTAATATTCATACCATTTTGCTCGTCATAACCTCCTGATTGAAAGCCCCATAGTTGGATCACCAATCGTTTGCTTAATCGGAGTGATTTGGGGCTAGGGTTTTGAGCCAAGCCGATTGGGGAAGAAGATTGTTGGGGGCTTGCTTGTTAAGTAAATACCGAATAGGTCCTTAGCATGGCTTGATGCCCAGAGCAGTTGGTTAAACCACTTGCCACATTCACAGCAGGTCACGGGTTCGAGTCCTGGTGACCCGTTTTCTTTTAGAATTGTTTCCTTTTATGTTTTAATGCATAACTTGATGTTTAAAATCCTAATTTAATTTTTATAAAAATCAAATAAGTATATCCTACAACTTTTATAAAAATAGAAAAATAGAAAATATAAAATAATATTTTGTTTATTTTATTCTATTAAGAGCATATTATAAACATTATAAATTCTTAAATGTACAATATAAAAGATATGTTTAGACAAACCTAATTTTGTTATTAAACTAATTACAATTTATTGTTTAAGCATTATCAAATTTATTTTAGCCTTATAAATAATTATTTTGGCTAAGAATGATAAAAGCTTATAGGAACACTAAATAATTACTTTGGATTAATAATTATACAAATCCAACTAGTTTTATTTAAAAGCTTACATCCATTTAATATCTTATTTTATAAATCATTTAAGTAAAAGAAATTGTTTAAATAATTATTTTAAGTACATAAAACAATTATGTAAACATTTCTTGTTCCAAAAATTATTTATTAATTATTTTTAGAATAATTATTTAAATAAATTCAAACGTAGCATTATTATTAAATACTGAATATTAATATGAAATCCTAATCAATTCTAATTAATTTTACTTAATTTTATCAATTAAATACTTGTGATGATTATACATATTTTCCTACAAAACTTGTACAAACCCCATACCTGAACCCAAACACAAAAAACCCCTAGCAGCTCAAATTGATTAAAAATTCTTTATTCTCATCATGTCTAGAATACAAATCTACCATGTAGGTTATTTGTGAGGGATCCTCACGAAGCCTATTCATCGTTAACAATCCATACATCTTGTAGCTCCATTACATGTGAGTTTACATAGCCCATTTTTCCTATTTTTGCTTTTGGGGTGAAACATGTTTACAAATGTTTTATTTACACAATTCAATATCTTTGTTCTTATGTTGTGATCTTTATGCTTTATGTCTTAAACTACTTGGTGACCATTAAATGTGTTCATGTCAGTACATTCATTAACTTGCAGCCCAAGCCTAAGGTGGTACCTAACATGATCATTTATATGGGAATCCAAAACTATAACTTACCACAAAACCTTGGCGGGTTTTGTTGGGTATCAACTTATTCAAAATGGCAATAAGTGGGATTGCGTATCTAGTTTTCCATTACCAGGATTGAATTGTACGCTTGGAACCTTGTATGTTTTCACATTCATGCTTTATACTTGCTTTGAACATATTGAATTGTAAACTTACTTAACTTTGTTTGGTGTCAAAACTATGTTACTCATCAACTACTTGTAGTTGACATTTACTCACATGTTTCAGGTGCAACAGTTTGAGGACACTACATGATCACATAGGACTTCGGACCTAGCTTTAATATAAATTAAATTCAACTAATGTGATGTTTGAATGCTTTGTTTTCCATTTCTACTTGTAATGGATGCATTTAATTTTGATGAATAAATAATATTACATTTAATAGATGATCGTGTGCTTATGAACAACCGCGTCAGCCCCAACGTATAATCCGTCGTCGGCCGGGGTGTGACAGATTGGTATCAGAGCCATGGTTATAGGGAATTAGGTTATTAGACACACATGACCTAGACTATAACCTAGGAGTCCCAAACATGAGCTTAACTTGTGTATTTTACTATGAACTCCACTCTATACTCATTATACACATACTTACATCCACTTACCTATCTACATCTACCTATTTCTACCTACGTAGTGCAAATACATTAACTGCAGCATTCAAGAGAATATATGAAACTATTTGAAACTACATGGATTACTTGAAACATATTCTTAATCTATAGTCTATAACCTTAGGGTACCTTATTACATTGCATGATTATCTTATGTGGTATGTTACTTGATAACCTACATGTTTACAAAAACTACTACTACTGTGATACCTTATTTGCTACACTATCTGAAATTGTCTGCACAATGCCTATATGATATCACTAAATACTATCCTAAGTTTTGCCATACACTTTCATCTTTACACATCATCACTAATCACTTAAGGAAAGATTCAAACTCCTATACCCAATGCCTATTAAAATTTTAAAATCCCGTCAAAGTTTTGGGGTTCTGAAAATTAGTAGAGAACATGAGCAATCCGGAAGGGTGAATGCCTGTACCTTGGGTTTTCTGTTGAGGAAAGCATTTCATATAAATCCAAATCAACCGAAGGATCCGTATGCTTTCGTGGGAATTCCCGAAGTGAGTGTTCACCTATAGGCTAAAGCATGTCTTCTTAAAAGTATACGAACTTGAACCACTTTGACTTGTCACATCATCCATCGGTTACATGCCAGATGAATGCAATCTAAACATCAATCGCTTAAATATTATAATTGGTACACAAGTCTAAACCTCCTATTTGATTCTTACACTTAATCATATTTAAGCCAACTATACCTCTTCATCCTGATGCCTTGAAAATTTTATCACCCTTATTATCATTTGCAAGGGATTTAAACCCTTAGACCTTACCCCTCAAGGAAGGGAAGCTACTTGAATAGGCGAAGCACACCCTAGAGCCAGAAGACACAATCCCTAACGATCCTCACCACAACCAAGAGTTCAAATAATAATGTTAATGGTACATGATGGCTGGAAGAGTGAGTGTAAGTCCATGGAAGGTTTTGGCTAAAGAAAGACTGAGTACTTCAGTGTGTCCCTTGTGACACACCTCTCTTTCTTGGGAATCTTTTTCGTGGGTACACTACTTATAGGTGAAGTGATACCCCCGATATATTATTATAAGAACTCGGTGTTATGATTAGTCAAATTCGAAACTCATAAACACCTTTGTACTTAACACTTACCATTGCACTTACTACCCTTTCTATGCTAGACATGACCTCTTACCCTCCTCACTCCCCTGAGAATCACCCTGAAGCAGAGTCAACACAAGAGGAATACTTTGGGTCCCCGTCACCAGACAACAGCCACCGACACGACTAGCTGCCAGATCCATGTTTGACCGCAGAGCAGATTGGCTTAAGAGCAGGCTTGAGACTCCGAACATCTGAATCACCACCTCTGAGAGACCCTATATACCACCTAACCTATACTATCCAGACCCGGGAGTAGGGCAAGCCAAGGAACCTACTAGTGTCTTAGGAGTTCCAGCTGATGCCGCTCACCCATATGTAAGGACCGCAAAGATTATGAGGCAAGGAATGGAGACCAAGGAATACTTGATGCACATACGGAAATAACTAGAGCTGAAACCCGGTTTACAATACAAAAAAAAACCACAACGATAATCGCTTTGGTATTTATCTGCTTCCTGGTAGAAAACTATCTGAGATGTTAGCCGGATATTCTATTTCGTGTTGCCTTAAAACTTAAATTGAAACCCATATACTGTACCCAAATATAATTGTTAATATTTTTGACTCTTCTTAATGATTGACATCTAAACATTCTTTGTAAACTAATCATTTTGTTATTTCCTGATTTGATTAATATAGTTATTTTGTTCAAACAAAACATTTATCAAACCCTTGATTTATAAATTTTATTATAAATTATTTACAAACTCCTTTACCTTGTGAAAGAACTTAATGCAATTTGTTTTATAAAAAACGTTTAACTCGTTATCTTAGTTAATAATTAATTATGACTCGATTAATTATTTCATTATGGCCTCTTAATTCGTTACTTTTAAATTCTTGGCCTGATTACGAAATAATTTGACCATTATTTTCTTTCGAAACATTCTCTTTATAATAACTAAATAAAAAAAGGTTTTATTTATCTAATTACCTAGTTATTCAATCTATTACTTTCACTTATTAATTTACAAACAATGATAAATTTCAATTATTTGTCATTTACAAACAAAAAGCTCAAATCAGTTATTCGTGTGTGTATTATTCTAAATATCTGCAAAACTTTCTCATCACCTTACACCTTTAAAAATGTATAAACTTACTAGCCATTTCGAAAAGATGAATCATCTCGCACAGACGTTAATCATCCATCAACAAAATTGAAAACTTGAAACCCAACTACATACATTACACAACACGCTTGTCCGCAACACTCGATCACCGACAGAAAAATAATTTATTTTAAACTATGTAGTATGTACTTTTTAATCACAATTTATTTTTATCAAACAAGGTATATTTTTTAGCATAATTATACGAAAACAAAGTATTTCAAAGACAGAAAAAAACGGGCATGCGTTCGGAAGTACACAATTGGACTGGATTGGGAATGGGTGGATGTCAAAAAAAAATAGTACAACCTCGATAACCATGAAATTATTTTTGTGTGGGTCCCAGTTTTCAATTGTACAAATACCATTTAATTGCGGTCCATTTTAACTATAACTAGGTTTTTAAACCGCGTGTTACGACGGGAGCGTTAAATTTGTAATGCTATGTTTTTACGACTCATGCAATGTTAGTGACTTAACGGAAAAATTAACGTTCAAACATTACAAAAAAAACCGAAATTAAAAAATATTATTATTTTTTAAGTTAAATATGTTAGTAGGTAAATAATAAAAAAACAATAGAAAAAGGCAAAAAATAAAGAAAACGCGCATTTTTTAAAAAAAAATTAACGAACGAAAGTTATAACATAAGAACGAAATTAAATGAAAACTAAACGAGTTCAAAACGTATATTATATGTAGTATGGGTGGCTAAAACGATTGCCCCTCACTACGCGGCGGGGGCACGGTCGTAATCGGTTCGGCTTGTTTGCTGGGCTAAAACTTACGTACGCTCCCTATAGCATACGATAGAAAAAATATACCCGAATTTAAAGATAACTCCGTTTTTTTTAAACATTATACCGGAACGTTGACAAAAAAAATTAAACAAAGACGAGCAATCCGTTTTTAAAAAAAAATTAACAAACGAAAGTTATTAAAAAAACAAAATTATTATAAAATTAAATGAGTTAAAAATGTATATTATATAAAATAAAAGGGGTGAAAACAAAAAATAGAAAAAGACACGTGACACAAACCTAATTGGGAAGGTACAGTTCACTCGCGTTGCTATTTAAATAGGGTTCTTAATTATGTAGTTATAAACTTATAATACCAAATATATGTTTAAGGGTTAGAAACGGATTACTCAAAAATAATTCTATTCATATTCAATAAAATTCATGTTTTATTTTCACAGTTATTTCGTTTGAAAACAAATTATACAAACAGTTACCGTACTTCTAAAATTTAAATATTCATATTTTGAAGTTAATAAGTCAATCATTATGTGTTATGGTCTATGAGCGTGAGAGAGGAGGATGCCACGTCAGCTCACGATCATGGGAACACCGTGCCCCTCATCCGTGAGGTGGGCTGTGAGCGGTGGGAGCGTGAGCACGCTCACAACGTGAGGGCAACAATTCAAAGTTCAACCAAGCCAATTATAGATTGACACCTAAGCATGTAAATTTTTAAATTTTTTTATTATAAATCTAGATTAAAAACTCGTGTTTTACACAAGTTAAGTAAAGAAATAGTAAATAGTTAGTAATGAAGATTTAAGAATAATCTATACATACTAATAAATAAAGGTTTTAAGGTGTCACATGTCATTCTCATGTTTATCCTCAAAAAAAATTTTCCGCCTCTCTCTCTTGTTTAATTATACAAGTTTCTATAAAAAAATTACTCTCTTCTATTTAATGATACAAGTTTCTATAAAAGAAATTATAATTTTTGTTTCTCGCATCTCTCTCCTATTAAATAATAATGATTTTTATAACTATTTTTATAAAACATTTTTTAATTTACAAAAATATCTTTGTTCATAAAATATTTCTATAATTTGAACATTTCTTTCATTCTTTTTATAAAACATTTTTTAAAATAACTATATAACGTTTCTAAAATTTGTATTAAAAAATTATGTAATATGTAATATTAGATCTTTATTACTAAATATGTATAACATTACATTTATTCACCCTGTATAATATACAGAGTTTCTAACCTATATTATAATAAATAAATAACTATAATTGATATGTGTCGACTTCTGATAAAATCTAGATTTTTGTTTTTCGCCTTTCTCTCCTATTAAATAATGATAATATTAAATAATTAAATATCTAACATATATTCTAATATTTTATTAAAAATTACTAAATCATAAGAAAAATTCAATTATTTCTTATTTAACAGATGTCTAATAGCATAAAACATACAAATCTTCATAGAAAATATTGTTTTATAACAAATTGTATTTATTCAACCCATATAAAACATGAGCTTTAACCTAGTAAATGAAATATTAAATAGTAATAAAGATTTGGGAATTTATAAACAAAATATTAAATAGTTAGTAACAAAGAAAAAATAAGCATGAAAAAGAATCTTGGGCTCACAGAATTATGACACTTGCGCAATCAGTTGCTTATTTATTATGTATAGATTTCATTTAACATTTAATATGATTTTTTTTCTAATAACTTGTATTCGTGAGCTTTAAAAAAATGAAATGCATGGTTTTGTTTATTTTTTTAACATTCCAATACAAATTTATCGAAAACGGATCAAAAAAAGTATTTTAGGTCTCGTAAACAGTTTTGACACTTCCTTGGATCGGCATTTCAAATGATAAGTAATTGCTTAAAAATAATTAATATTAATTATTAAAAAATAATTAATAAAATGCATTAACAAAAAGTCTACTAACCTCTCATCCCTCATTAATTAATACATATGTTTAGTTTAGTGAGTGTTAGGAGAGAAACCCCTCTTGTCTACGTGGCGTAATTTTTTACCTCTCTCAATTGATCATTACATATAATTTAAATATTCATATTTTAAAGCTAATTAATATGTCAACAATGATTAAGATATTGTACTTTAATAAAAGAAAATCAGTAAGACTTTTTTTTTTATATAAATCAAATAAATGATTTGAAAATTTGTTTTAATAATATCATCATTAGAGAGGAGGGTGTGGCATGCGACACGGGAACGAGAGGGGGACATGGCGCCTCAGTGTCGCGTGACACTCCACGAAACACCGACCCACCCTCAAAATTTCGCGCCACGGCAACGACAACGGCTTCAAATAACCTAACTCACGATGCGGCAACGGCTTTATAGCCGTTGGAGAGGATTTAAAAAAAAATCTGCCCCTAATTAAACCAACTAAATAAACCAAAATTTTCACCAACAATTCTACAACTTCTACTCTATATTCTCTACTATTTTCTATCAAAAAATGGCATCTTCATCCTGAAAACGCTCATCAAAACAGGGATCAAACCGTGGAAAACAATCCGAGGTCCCAAGACTCAAAACCCACCTCCCGTTCAACCCAATTTTTTAAATAATCCCGTGTTTTTCAAATACCAACCTCAATCTCAAACCGCATACTCTCAAATGTAATTTACTCACAAATAATCCCGTGGAAAAATATCTGGTTTTTATTTAATTGTATTTTTTTTTTAATTTTACCAATTTTATTTACTTTATTTTTTATTTTAATTAACAATTAATACATGTTAAATATATTTAAAAAGGGGTAATATCATATATACTCTTACAAACATGGATATATATCATATATACCCAACGAAAACTAAAAATATCATATATACCCAATTTAAATAATTTGTTACTTTATGACCATTATACCCTTATCCATTATATGATTTTTTATAACCTAATTTTTTAGTTTTATCCAATACGTAAAAGATCACTTATTCTCCTATTCTCGATGAAGACTATTGCGATTCTCCAAACCCATTCATAAGCCATCGATTAAGAAATTACGAGAAAATTACAAAATGTTAACGCTATAAAAGAAAATTTGTAAATTTATAAAAAAATAAGAAAATTCAAAATAGTATTTTGAGAAAACTATTGTTTATGGTTAAATATAAAATTTTAAAGTTAAAAATTAGTAAATATGAAATTTCAATGTTAAAAGTTCGTAAATATGAAATTTTAAAGTTTTAGAGAAATAAGGGTAAAATTGTCATATTTTAATTTTTTTTTAATGAAATATGTATATATGATAATATTACATATTTATAAGGGTATATATGATATTTTTAGTTTTGATTGGGTATATATGCTATTTTTTAAATTTGTAGGGGTATATATGAAATTACCCAATTTAAAAATTAACAATTAATTAATACATTTTAAAATATATGAAAAACTCGAGTGACCCGGGTCATTCGAATGAGGCGTTTCCACCTTTGAGTGATAATTGAATTAGTGTCGAGGGAGAGTGATGTGACGTCTACATGGAAGAGATAGAAGACAAATGACCTGGCTCATTCGTTAGATGACACCCTCCTCACTTGTAGCCTTGTAGGATCAATGTTAGGGTCTTTAAATTTTAATTTTATTTTTTTTTGTCTTTCTTATTTATTCCAAATGATGATTTTAATTTATATCACTCATATTATGGCGTTTCTTAATAAAATAATATTAATTATCTCCTTGACTCCTCGTCTATTTTCATTTAATAATTGAAAAAATAACCAATTTATATACGTTTACGAATGATAAATCTATACTATATAATAAATAAAGGTTTTTCAATGCCACATGTCATCTCCATATTCATTCTTATTATTTTTTTCCGTCTCTCTCTTATTAAATACACCTCTATATTTTCATTAAATGCACATCTCTCTTATTAAATACACATTTATAATTTATTAATAATATTTTTTTAAAGAAAATACTAATCTATGTATTAATAAATCTTCCAACATATTTTGACGAATATATGTGTTAACAGATTATATTGTATTTCACGGGTTATTCAACCCGTATAAAAACACGAGTTTTAAAAAAATAAATTTTTTATTACTTAATATATAATATTATAACTGTATTTATTTAACCCGTGTAACACACGGGAACTTAACCTAGTAAACATATATAATCAACTTTTTTTTAAAGTTACATTATTTAAAACATTTCTAGATTATTTAACATACAACTCTTATATTATCGATTAATATTATCATTCATATTAATGAATGATCAAGATACCGGATCATGTTTTTTTTTCTTCTATAATGGCACATAAGAAAGCACAAAGTTGTCTAATATATTATAATCCTTTGTAGTGTGAATTCACATTTGGCATGTAATACTAATAATTATAATGAGCTTGTTGTTACTAGGGCTTCATGTTGGGGAATCTAATGTGACTTTGTCCCCCTACAACCTAATGTACTTCTTCATAGGATCGTGATTCTAATAGTTACTTCATAAGAGACATGCACATGCAAAACCTAAATCATGTGGAGTATCGCTAATTATTTGTCGCTTTTACGTAAGATCGAGGTGGAAACAATGAATGAATGGGATTTTTGTTCCGGTTCTACGGATGACGACATTTGATGGTACATATATAGTTCCTAAAAATCATATTCTCGTACTTAACGTGTTGTTAGGATTGTGACCAGTGTTGTATATACAAAGATTAAAGATGTTAGTGAGGGGATAGGCAATGCTAGAGCCTAAATAACCAACATTAAGCCCTCACACTCTCGTGATTTGAGTGTGAGAGAGACTTATAAGAATATGGAAATCAAAATATGATAACAATAGAAAAATTATTTGGTATTATGTGAAATATAGATATATGATTTCTACCTTCAAGACTGATGCTAACATTTATAAGAGAAGAGCCATGCTATGCTATGCCTTGGGTCAAGGCTTACTATTCGAGATAAGGGTTAAGCCCTTCAATATCTCCTTCTTTATTGCTTTTATGATTGTACAACTTCTAGCTAGTTAGATGATTCATTTTCCCTTTATTCAATGTACTCTTGTATTATAATTTAAGTTCAATACAATAGAAGTTCACACGGTGAAACCTATCCATCTGTACGCTTACCTGTCGAGCAAATGCGTATACCATAGTGATTTAGAAGTTGTCATGCTAAATCTTTGGAAGATGGAGATGTTGAATGCTTGTTAGACTGCCCGCAACGCTGACAACCATCCTTCTCACAAACAATCTTAATCAGCATGTCACATCAGCTTTTTACCCATCCTTCTCACAAACTCATTTTACCCCCAAAACTACCATACTCATCTTTCCCACAAACAACCTCATTATTTTCACATCATCCTTTTTTATTTTTATTTAAATTATTATTAGTTATGAAATAACTTAAATTAATAAATATTTAGATAACTAAATAATTAAACAAAAATTAAAATTACATTAAATTAAATAAAAGCAACAACAACCTAAAACAATAAAATCAAACGACAATACAATGTTAATAAATAGAAAATATAAATAAGCTACTCACTGTTCGCCCAAATATGTTCTACTAGATCGTTTCGTAGTGTTTGGTTCATGATTTTTATATTTTTATTTTTAGGGTTGTGTGATTTTTAGTTTTAAATTATGTTTAATGTTTATTAAATTAGGTTTTAATTATAATTTAAATTATGATTAAAGCAGGTTTTATTTGTTTAATTTATGTTTAAATTAGGTTTATTGTTTAAGAAAAAAATTTAATTTATCTAGTGGGACCCACTATTCTCAAGAAACTACCGCCCTTGGTGGCGTGCGGAACCCCACTGGCAAACCACCCTCAACATTGCATTGCCCCACATGCAAGTGCCACCTAGGCCACGGATACCGTTGGTCATTTGGTGCAATGTTAGCCCCAATACTTCTCATAGTAGAGGTCTTGGGTTCGAATCCTGGCCACAGCAAAAAAGGGGTCTGTGGTCAGGTCAGTGGGTTTACCCAGTTGGGGGTTCCTCCTGTGGTGGGCTGCCCTAGATGTTCTAGGTGTTGCCTCAGGGAAACCCAATTATCCTAGAATATCTAGATGTTGTCGTTAAAAAAAAAAACCTAGGCCACGGATGGGTGAAGGATGAAGCGTTGGAGACAACCTTAGGCATGCAATAGACATCCTCCCACATACACTTTGGTCTTGTCAAGGCATTTTTACACTAGAGGGAAGTCGCCCTAGCTTGTTGAAGTGTTGTCTCATAACTTGTATCCAAAAGCCGTTGATTTGAAGTATGAATATTCCTATCAAGTGTCCTCCATCCTCAAGGGCTCGGGTCTAATGTAGGGATTTTAGTTTATGAATCACTTGTGTCTTCCTTTGTTCGTGAATGTGTACATATGAATTAAATGTTCTATTGTTGTCAGAGCCTTCCTAAAAACTTTTTAAATCAAACACTTTTTAAAATCTTTTTTTTAAATCGTTTTATACAAAAAAAAAAGTAATTCTATAAAAAACATTTAAAAAATACATTTTTAATGATAAATGTTCTTTGAGAAAAATCATTTTTAATAATCATTTCTTATAAAAACTTTTTCTTAAATTAATGTATATACAAAAATTATTTAAAAACCTTTTTTTTTAAATCTTCATTCATTTCTTTTTGTATTTCTTTTAAAATTGTTTTAATGTATACATAGACATATATATATATATATATATATATATATATTAGATGCGATAAAAACACAAAGTAATAAAAAAAATAATGATTAAAAATAAAAAAAAGTAAAAATGTAAAGAAGTAACTTTTATTAAAAAAATTTAAAAATATAATTTTGAAAATCAAAAAAGACAAAAAAACAAAAAAAATAGAAAAATAAAAGTGTAAAACTTTATATCTAAGAAAATTATTATATTAAAAAAAATCACATGGTATATAAAATAATACTAAAAAGTTTCATGTCCCATGTAAAGATAGAAGTAAAGAAAAAAAAAAGTAAAAAGACAAAAATTGAAAATAAATTATTTTCACAAATATTTAAAAATAAAATCATATATAGAGAAAAATAAAAAAAGAGATAACAAAATGGTAATAAAACACAAAAGAAGTTATTTTTTTTAAATAATTAATATAAGACGATTGATTGAGATGAAAAAATGTAACGACATCAGGTATACCCTGTGGAAGTGATATGGCATCAAGGAAGCAATGAAGACTAATCCAAATAAAAAAAAATCTTTGAACAACTAATCCAAATAAAAAAAATCAATTTAATTTATAAATAAACCACTTTCAAACTATTTCACCCATTCTCTCTACAATTTTTATTAAGTTTTTAAAAATGGGCATATTAAGTTAACCCTATTCGGAATAGGATGGTGTAGTCCCGGTTATTTTCAAAGCAATTGCTACCACTCTCGTTGAAATACTCAAGGATGATGCCTAAAGCTTGAACACGCCAATGTTAACACGAAGAGCCTATTTGAATAGAGATCGTGAAGCTGCCCACAATCGTTTGGTTCATGACTACTTTGTCATCCCCCCCCCCCCAAAGGACGAGGTAACATTTAGACGCAAATTCGAATGAGAAAACGGTTATTCCTATAGGTTGCCAACGATTTGGAACATGGATGCCTTTTTTTCAAATTAGATAGAAGAGGTTTTAGTCCTTTTCAAAAATGTATTGTCGCACTTCGTCAAATGGCATATGAAACCGTCGCCGACTTAATAGATGATTATTTGAAGATGTTCAAGAAAACTACATGAGTTAGCTTGTATAAATTCTGTAAAGGTGTCATCAACATTTACGGTCCAAAACATTTACACAAACCAACCGCGAGCAATATTCAACAATTATACAATTGGCATGGATCAGTGCATGGCTTTCCCGACATGCTAGGTAGCCTAGATTGTATGCATTGGAAGTGAAGTAATTGCCTAAATGCATGGTGCGGATAATACATGAGAGGTGATCATCTGACTCCAACAATTATACTCGAGGTGGTGGCATCATAAGACCTATAGTTTTGGTATGCTTTCTTTAGAGTTGCGGATCTAAATAACGACATAAACGTCCTTGACCAGTCGCTAATATCCAACACCATGATAGACGGAACCGCATCCGAATCTTCTTTTGATGTTAGATGAACAAGATACAGGTACGGTTATTACCTCACTCATGGTATATATATTGAGTATGCTACTTTTGTCAAATTGTTTACGTGCTCAGAATGTTATAACAGATTAAAGTTCAAAGCAAGCACATGAATCTACTAGAAATGATATTGAAGAAGCATTTGATTTGCTCAAACAAAGATTACATATAGTGAAAAACCCAGCACGTGTACTCGTGCCTCATCCTACATACATAATCCTATAGGATGAAGGCCAAGCGATTTGTGAGTTCAACGAATATCGGATTAGAAGAAGTTATTGATGCCAAAAAATGGCTAATGAATGGCAAATACGCTACCGCGACATGCACAACAATCTTCGAGCTAATTTAGTGAAACATATCGCCACACTTCACCCCAACGATCAAATCTGATGTGTCGCTAATGTAGTAATGTGAGGAGGTGTGAGATGTAGAACCACGCTTGGTGGCCTAAACCAAGAAATCTATAGGAGTATATTTAGAATATCCCTTATATTATTCTCTTTCATTAAAAAAATATTAATTAGGGTAGTGGGGCACCTTCATTTTTACCCACAAGTACCCAAAACACCATCTAATTAAAACATATCACCTCGTTTTTACCTAAAACTACTGTAGAGTACCCTAAAGGGAGAGGGTGCTCATCTTTTAAACCCAAAAGTACCCTAGCAATTTTATTAAATTAAAATTAAATAATATACGAAAATAAATAAAAAAGTAATTTCATTAATTAAAAATAGAATACATAACCAATTTAAAGTTAAAAAAACCTAAAAATTGTAAGGTCAATTGTACTTAGCGGCTATTTCACGTTTACGATCAAGACCAATTACCTTCCACTTTGAATTTAGTTGGTGTGTGGATCGGATGCTGTAACACCCAGTATTTCAGGTCATTATCCATATTCATAATGGCATGTTCGTATTTTATATTTGTTAGGAGTATTATCTTTGACATGGTATTGTCAGAAGTCTAGCAAAGGAACACGTGCTATATTTTAGTAATTTTCAAGAGTTACTAGGATAGTAAACGGTTTTAACCCGCAAGATACGGTCGTTGGTGATTAAAAAGAATGTTATTCTAGAAAAGTCTAGGGAGACGCTTTAAAAACATAAATATTGGTGACTAATTGTTATAAAAAGTTGACACATAAATAAGTTACATAACTCTAAGTTATTTTATGTGTATACATGTATAATATAGTTCAAGTAATAACTATGTCGGGAATCACTAGCCGATTATTAAAGCTCGTCAAACTACATAAAATGTAGGACGTCTTAATAATTAAAGATATTAAAGCGGGTATTAATTTTGGGTAATATACCGCGTCTAAATCAACCACATCATCATGATGACTTTGCTTACACTTCACTCAAGTGTCATAATCTTCATGATTATGACCAGGAGTGCAAGCAACCTCCAAGATCACATCACCATCATTATATCTTTGCTTGTACTCCACTCCAACGTCAAGTCGTAATGATGATGACTTGTGAGGTCTACACTCAACCCCCGTTTCACCTAATAATTATATATATATATGTATATATATATATATATATATATATATATATATAAATATCTAGGTATATAGATATATAAAGTTTTAATCATTAAAGTTCTTGAACCGGGTATTAGATCAGGGGATCACATACCGGGTATACCCTACCTAAAAGCCTATCAACTAGTATACATACTAAATCTACAAATGGAAACAAAACCCAACCCCCCACCCTTGCCCCTCTCGGCCGAGACCACCCACCCACCACCCACTATCCACCAAATCCACTAACTACATCAAATCGTGTCATAGAGACCATTCCCATTCAAGTGTTAAGACAACTCAAGGTCAAATCAATCTCAAATCAACCATGAAGGATAATGATGATGGAGTGTTGAAGCATCCAACACTCAAACTCACCCTATATATATATCGACACATGCACACACACAACCACTTTACATCTTTTAAATCCAAGAGCAAAAACCAAAAGAATACCCAAAAATCCCGTCACTCAATTTCTGGCAGATTTTTGGCCAACTTTGCAAGACCATATCTCCTTCGTTACTTGGCCAAATCGGTCCATTCTTCTCCTATAATGTAGCTCCATGTTAAGAAGGAAGAACCCAAGTGGAATCACTCGAATCCATGGAGTATTCGACCTCCAAACAGCCGGCGCGAGAAGTCCGCTCTGTTCAGGTCGAATCTGAACACTTCTTTCCATTTTCCTGTTTTGAGGTACCTACATAACTCCAAATGTAGTAATTCTTTTTCACATCTCCTCTGGTTTTAATAAACTTGATTTTAGAAGAAAACCCCAAGTCATTTGGTCTTCTAAAACCATCTAAAAGTCTATTCGAAGTACGCCTAAAAATCTGAGTTTTCAAGGACGAAATAAAACATAAAAGTCTTGATGAGTTTTGGCGTTATTTCTTCATAAGTCATGTTTGAGTACATATATTTAATACACGTACATGTTCATACATAAAATACCAAACTACAAGGACCATGGACAAGACAAGGACACATCAAATATAAACTACATATATATACTATCACATAAAAAAAACACTTGGATGATGGTGTTCCTCACAAACCCTTCATTCCATTCATGTGTTATGTTGAAGGATACATGTTCGTGAAGTTATATGATCATGTGTGACTTACCTGGCAAGACCCGAGGTAGTGTCCTATGATTCAAGAAGACATACGAACGATTATCATCAACATATGAACGTGAAAGGTGTTACTAAAAGTATATGTTTATGGATAAAATTATGATATATATGTATTGATGTACGGTTTTGGTTAAATCATGGAAATGTTCTAGGAATTAAAGATTAGTATCCTAATATGAACATTGGATATATGTACATGGAACATATGAAGAGATTCGGTTAAAAAATAAATAATCACGTGACATCGTGGAACATAAGTGAATATATTTTAAGTTACAAAAATAATATTTATTTTTGGTACACTTAATAAGTCACCAATAGGGAAACATATTATTATCTCGAAAAATATGTAAGCGTCTAGACTGGAATAATAATCACCAACGAGTCGTAAATAAAAACACTATTTTTACTAAACAAAGGCGTACTTAACGGGATTTGTTAAGTCGGATATAAGACGGGTAGTTTTAACACATTAGTACCCTTGTGTGATTAGGGTACGGATAGACAAGAACTAGCACAAGTTTGTTTGCTAGGATTTCATCGAACACAAGGTGAGTTCACGGCCCCCTTTTAACTTTTTAATGTTTTGTAAACATCGGGGGGAGAAACATACTTACTTGTTATGTTTCAAAACATGAATTACATTTGCTTACAAGTTTAACATCATAAACATTCAGGTCTAACTCCTTGTGAGTTTCACTAATCCCCCTTTTTCTAAGTTTTTCAAATGATTTGGGGTGGAAACATACTTGTAAAAGACTTTTGTGTGTAAATGAATTGAACTAATGATCTGATCGAATGTGTGTATTGAGGGAAAAGTAAAGCGCTTAAAGTCCTCTGAACAAGTTAGTAACCATTAGCTATTTTAGCCCGGGATTATATGGATAGTACTATTGGGGGTGACGCCTCCGGTCATGGTTAGTCGCGCTAACCAGGGGTCCACATGGCCGAATGACCGCATATTATCTTACTCGCAAAAAGGCGAGGGGGAGGCACAAAAGGTCGGGGTTTGGTTACGGTCTCGTACATTACATACTATTTTGTATTCCTTGCAAGCTTACAAATGGGGTCAATAGATCGGATTAGTATTCAAATTCATTGGTAATACATGCAAAAGGGTTCTGATCAGGTTAAAGTGATCAGGTTTTAAACAAAAGGGTTCTGATCAGGTTAAAGTGATCAGGTTTTAAACAAAAGGGTTCTGATCAGGTTAAAGTGATCAGGTTTTAAACAAAAGGGTTCTGATCAGGTTAAAGTGATCAGGTTTTAAACAAAAGGGTTCTGATCAGGTTAAAGTGATCAGGTTTTAAACAAAAGGGTTCTGATCAGGTTAAAGTGATCAGGTTTTAAACAAAAGGGTTCTGATCAGGTTAAAGTGATCAGGTTTTAAACAAAAGGGTTCTGGTCAGGTTAAAGTGATCAGGTTTTAAACAAAAGGGTTCTGATCAGGTTAAAGTGATCAGGTTTTAAACAAAAGGGTTCTGATCAGGTTAAAGTGATCAGGTTTTAAACAAAAGGGTTCTGATCAGGTTAAAGTGATCAGGTTTTAAACAAAAGGGTTCTGATCAGGTTAAAGTGATCAGGTTTTAAACAAAAGGGTTCTGATCAGCTTTAAGTGATCAGGTTTTAAATAAAGAGTTTTTTATCAGGATAAAGTGATCAGGTTTAAACATATTATTTATGACGGTTAAGTCATGTATAGTTTTTCGGGGAAAACTACTTAGTTTTATGACGGTAAAGTCATGTACATGTTTTCAGGAAAAACTATAAGCACTGATATAACTAACTCTGTGAACTCACCAACCTTTGTGTTGACACTTTCAAGTATGTTTCTCAGGTAACCTTTAGCCATGGCGCGGTTGGAATAGGTTAGCTATGTTGGATCAATTCCTAGTAGCTGGAAGGACGTAGTATATCAAGTCTATCGTTGATCTAGAAGAACTTAGATCATAGTATTACTTAGTTTTAGTAATTGTATATGTAATCAAGTCTTAGAAATCACAATTACCGCTTCCGCTATCGTGTAATGAACCAATCGTTGCAACCTGTATTTATTTATTAAGTAAATAAATTTGGGGGTGTGACAGATTGGTATCAGAGCAATGGTTTTAGCGAATTAGGTTTCCTTAGTGATACCTAGGCTCTAACCGGACTTATTTAGGGACCAAGATTTCTAAGACTTGCATCACACTAATCCAAGACTTGAGTATAGGAATTCCAACCGTTGCCGAACAATTTGTGTAGACTATTAGTGTATGGAGTTACACTAGGGTATCATTAGCTACACTAATACAATTGCATGGCACATGTAATGAACACTTAAACACATACAACAATGTGGAAATAATAAACACTTATAACATGTTACTGTTCGGATTACGAGTCATGAATAACGGGTACTCAGCATACTGCAACCTTAGAAGATCGAGTTACGAGCTGAGCTTGGACGACGACGGCAGCGATCGTCAGTTACCGATCTTGGTATCACAACAGGCTGAACCCGTACCAGAATCTGTACCTATACCTGCACCACAACTACTCCAGCCATGGAGGCAACTATCTTTCTAACATATTTGCGGTATAAATACTCTCCTTCATAAGTTGCCGGATCGGATGCCTAGAATTTCGCCATGAGATATGGCAGACGGGATTACCCGGACAGAAGGGAACCCAAGATGGATGAGCAGGACTAAACGGGAGAGAACCATACGGGTCAAGAGACCCAGACATTCATCAGGATCATGTGGATCCATAAGTACATACATACTTGGAACATGAGCTGCTCGATAATCATTTGAGGATCTCTGCCCTACACATAGTGCCTGACTTTCATACGCATTTTAATTCTGAGACACTGGTAGTGCCTCTCTACCATTAGCCTCATCCGACAACATCCATATTCGGCAGATTCATGAGTATTGGTACACATAATTAAGAGTAATCCGATAAAACAACACACACTCCTGTACAAATGTGCAAACGCAATCTAATGATCATTTCAAATCCCTTTGATTAAAAGCTAGGGATAGGGGAAACACTATAGGGATCAGGCAAGGCAAATTATCATTACGGGTGCACACGTAATCATAATTTGCAGTGCATGAGAACTTTAGTGAGTCTTGCTGTCTAAGCTGATGATCAACCCATGTTCTCAATCACTTGATTAAGGATTGGATCTTAACAAATCAGACTTCTCAATTAGCTACTCACAAAGCATTCTCCTAGTTTTGGAGGAACCAGAGAAATTCAAATTGAATTCAACCAATCCTTAGTAAATCCTGAACGACGAAGGAATTCGCACATTCATTCTTTGAGATTCTACTTGTCAGGAATGCTTCAAATTGAGCGTTACCACAACTAACACTTACAATAATTGCACAATTATTGTGGGAGATTATAGCGTAATCTCAGAATCCATCATACAGTTCAATCTCACAATTGCTTTAAAGTTACGCCAAGAGTGTTACGCACTAACTCCGGTAATGGAGCAGAAAGTATTTCTGACCCGCATACACATAGTACCTATGAGGTATTGTGGAAGCTCTATGTGAGACAAGTAGCTAATCTGGCATTTCAGAATATCGGTCAAACAGGGTTGCTCTCGCAGCCATTGACATTCAATATACCTTTAAGTCTAACTATTCTCTCGGTAATGGATAAGCCGGGGTTGATGCTCAAGCGAATGCCAAAGAAACCTAAGCGTGGACTAACGACTATTGTCGCACTAACAGGGAAACGACATGCAAAACTCTTAAAGGAGTCCCAAATGCGGAATTTCATGCTAATCTCATTAGTTCATGATATGCATAAGGGACGTAAGCTCAAGCTATTCACAACAGGCCACTGTCCACAAAGAGTTGAGAAGAATAATTTATTACTCTTTTGTACTCGCACTTTCCCAAAGTTCATCTTGATGGATGGATCCCAGATTTTAGCCTAGAAGAGAGGTGTGATCGCATCTTTCACTCCTAGTTTTCTATAATTGGGAAGCTCTAGAGCATCTATTGTTAAGAAATGATCTCTTGGAGTAGGCTCAATTAGAATACAAAAGTCTCGACGTTCAACACTCATTACCTCAAGCTTATCCTTGTGCTAAGGATTTTGAGGCTATAACCTGAATGAGTGGAATACGTAATGGTAAGTCACCAAAGTACCATTCAAACCCTAAGGAAGTGCAGACACACTGAATGACTACAAGATGGCAATTGTAAAACTCCCAAAACGTCTCAGCTAACTTAATGGGTTGACAAACCCATAGCCCATTTTGGGGAAAGCACTAATTCGATGAGACCATTTTCATAGTATTACTATTCATTCCCTCAGCTAGACGGAAGGTGAATATTCCAAACAAACATCGAACTTCGTATGGCTTACATACTTTGAAGGTATGGTAGTCGAGACAGAAGTTTTCATATCAGGACGCTACAACCCAAAGGCTAGTCTGCCTCGAAAGGTAGTGCAAGCAAAGGGGTAAAGTGGTGATTAGACTCGACGTTCGCAAATAAGAGCTCCGAAGGAACATCAAATCTTAGCTCCATGAAGGCACATGGAGAGGAAAATCCTAGAAAACGTGAAACCTGAAATAAGAGAAAAGTCTTAGTCTGGGAAAATGCTTTCGAAAAGCATAAGAGGGACAAACATAAAAGTTTCATTTTCGTACGGTGTCATTACTACCCAATATTCAACTAAAACTTGGACACTTCGTCGAGTAATTCTTTCCTAAGATCTATAGAGATCTGCTTTTGTGACAAAGTGCGTAGACGAATAGAGGGTATGTGTCAAAATACGCTCAAGATTCGCAGGCACCATTCCTTTCATTACCAGGAATGAGCATCACATAACCCTACCATATTGAGGGTAATCAAATAAACGGGTTCTTGCACGTATAATATTGTTAGTCGGAGAAGTATTCGCTTTGCTTTCGAATACTGACTACCAAGTAAATGGAATCAAGCAATTGAAGCCTAAGTTGGATGATACAGATATAATTTGGGTACCAGGTATCGGCAGCCTATGTGGGAGGTTATGGATAAAGTCCATAAGCCCAAGTACTCCGTTCATCCAGAATCGAATGAAACGTATAAGGACCCCGAGGAACTCCATTATGTGGCCAAACATGAGAGGAGAAATTGCTATTTGTGTTGGGAGATACCCGACAGTACAAGCAGAATGTTAGGAATCAACTGAGTAATCACAACAACCTCGTATTCCTCAATGGAAATGGGAGGAGGATTCCCTGGATTTCATTACAAAGCTACCCAAAACACATAGCGGCTATGATACAATACGGGTAATCGTCAGTCGTTTTACGAAATCCGCTCACTCCCTACCAATAAAGGAGACAGATAAAAGTAAGAAGCATGCGAGGCGAAATATTAAGGAAATTAAGGCTAAGCATGGTATGCCAGTTTCCATTTTCTCTAAAAGGGACAGTCGATTCATGTCAAGAACCTGGCAGTCTGTAAAAGAAGCCTTGGGCACACGCCTTTACACGAGCACTGCATATCATCCCTAGATGAACGGTCAAGGTAAAAGGACCATCCAAACTTTAAAAGATGTGCTACGTGCGTGTGTAATTGATTTCAGAGGAAATAGGGATACTCATTGCCGTTGGCTGATTTTTCATATAATAAAAAAAAAAAAATACCATACCAGCATGAAAGCCGCTCCGTTGAGGCTTTGGATGGTGGTAAGTGTCGCCCATCGCTATGTTGGGCGGAGGTTGGCGAAAATCATTTGACTGGTCCTGATATTGGCTAGCAAACCATGGACAAGATCGTCGAAATCAAAGATCGTCCGAAAGCCACTAGAGACAGTCGAAAGGGAGTTGTGCTAGCGACAGACGAAAGAGAGTTGTGCTAGCAACAGACGAAAGCCATTAGAATTCCAAGTGGGAAACAAAGTCATGTGGAAGGTCTCACCTTGGGAAGGAGTTGCAAGATTTGGCAACCGTGGCAAGCTTAACCCTATGTACGTTGAACCATTTGAAATTTTGGCTAGGGTTGGCCTTGTAGCATACAAGCTCAAGATGCCACAAGAACTAAACAATGCACATGATACATTTCATGTATCAAATCTCAAGAAGTGTTTATCAGACGAGACATTATTATATCGCCTGATGAGATTCACATAGATAACAAGCTACACTTCATTGAGGAACCGATTGAAGTCACTGATTAGGAGGTTCAGAAAACAAGGCGTAGCCGGGTTAAATTGGTTAAGGTACGTTGGAATTCAAAGCGCAGCCCCGAGTATACGTGGGAGCGGGAAGATAAAATGAAAGCCAAGTACACGTCCTTGTTCACGAACACTCCAAGTAAAGATGACAAGAACTGAATTTCGGGACGAAATTCTCTTTAACATGGGGAGAATGTAACACCCAGTATTTCAGGTCATTATCCATATTCATAATGGCATGTTCGTATTTTATATTTGTTAGGAGTATTATCTTTGACATGGTATTGTCAGAAGTCTAGCAAAGGAACACGTGCTATATTTTAGTAATTTTCAAGAGTTACTAGGATAGTAAACGGTTTTAACCCGCAAGATACGGTCGTTGGTGATTAAAAAGAATGTTATTCTAGAAAAGTCTAGGGAGACGCTTTAAAAACATAAATATTGGTGACTAATTGTTATAAAAAGTTGACACATAAATAAGTTACATAACTCTAAGTTATTTTATGTGTATACATGTATAATATAGTTCAAGTAATAACTATGTCGGGAATCACTAGCCGATTATTAAAGCTCGTCAAACTACATAAAATGTAGGACGTCTTAATAATTAAAGATATTAAAGCGGGTATTAATTTTGGGTAATATACCGCGTCTAAATCAACCACATCATCATCATGATGACTTTGCTTACACTTCACTCAAGTGTCATAATCTTCATGATTATGACCAGGAGTGCAAGCAACCTCCAAGATCACATCACCATCATTATATCTTTGCTTGTACTCCACTCCAACGTCAAGTCGTAATGATGATGACTTGTGAGGTCTACACTCAACCCCCGTTTCACCTAATAATTATATATATATATGTATATATATATATATATATATATATAAATATCTAGGTATATAGATATATAAAGTTTTAATCATTAAAGTTCTTGAACCGGGTATTAGATCAGGGGATCACATACCGGGTATACCCTACCTAAAAGCCTATCAACTAGTATACATACTAAATCTACAAATGGAAACAAAACCCAACCCCCCACCCTTGCCCCTCTCGGCCGAGACCACCCACCCACCACCCACTATCCACCAAATCCACTAACTACATCAAATCGTGTCATAGAGACCATTCCCATTCAAGTGTTAAGACAACTCAAGGTCAAATCAATCTCAAATCAACCATGAAGGATAATGATGATGGAGTGTTGAAGCATCCAACACTCAAACTCACCCTATATATATATCGACACATGCACACACACAACCACTTTACATCTTTTAAATCCAAGAGCAAAAACCAAAAGAATACCCAAAAATCCCGTCACTCAATTTCTGGCAGATTTTTGGCCAACTTTGCAAGACCATATCTCCTTCGTTACTTGGCCAAATCGGTCCATTCTTCTCCTATAATGTAGCTCCATGTTAAGAAGGAAGAACCCAAGTGGAATCACTCGAATCCATGGAGTATTCGACCTCCAAACAGCCGGCGCGAGAAGTCCGCTCTGTTCAGGTCGAATCTGAACACTTCTTTCCATTTTCCTGTTTTGAGGTACCTACATAACTCCAAATGTAGTAATTCTTTTTCACATCTCCTCTGGTTTTAATAAACTTGATTTTAGAAGAAAACCCCAAGTCATTTGGTCTTCTAAAACCATCTAAAAGTCTATTCGAAGTACGCCTAAAAATATGAGTTTTCAAGGACGAAATAAAACATAAAAGTCTTGATGAGTTTTGGCGTTATTTCTTCATAAGTCATGTTTGAGTACATATATTTAATACACGTACATGTTCATACATAAAATACCAAACTACAAGGACCATGGACAAGACAAGGACACATCAAATATAAACTACATATATATACTATCATATAAAAAAAACACTTGGATGATGGTGTTCCTCACAAACCCTTCATTCCATTCATGTGTTATGTTGAAGGATACATGTTCGTGAAGTTATATGATCATGTGTGACTTACCTGGCAAGACCCGAGGTAGTTTCCTATGATTCAAGAAGACATACGAACGATTATCATCAACATATGAACGTGAAAGGTGTTACTAAAAGTATATGTTTATGGATAAAATTATGATATATATGTATTGATGTACGGTTTTGGTTAAATCATGGAAATGTTCTAGGAATTAAAGATTAGTATCCTAATATGAACATTGGATATATGTACATGGAACATATGAAGAGATTCGGTTAAAAAATAAATAATCACGTGACATCGTGGAACATAAGTGAATATATTTTAAGTTACAAAAATAATATTTATTTTTGGTACACTTAATAAGTCACCAATAGGGAAACATATTATTATCTCGGAAAATATGTAAGCGTCTAGACTGGAATAATAATCACCAACGAGTCGTAAATAAAAACACTATTTTTACTAAACAAAGGCGTACTTAACGGGATTTGTTAAGTCGGATATAAGACGGGTAGTTTTAACACATTAGTACCCTTGTGTGATTAGGGTACGGATAGACAAGAACTAGCACAAGTTTGTTTGCTAGGATTTCATCGAACACAAGGTGAGTTCACGGCCCCCTTTTAACTTTTTAATGTTTTGTAAACATCGGGGGGAGAAACATACTTACTTGTTATGTTTGAAAACATGAATTACATTTGCTTACAAGTTTAACATCATGAACATTCAGGTCTAACTCCTTGTGAGTTTCACTAATCCCCCTTTTTCTAAGTTTTTCAAATGATTTGGGGTGGAAACATACTTGTAAAATACTTTTGTGTGTAAATGAATTGAACTAATGATCTGACCGTATGTGTGTATTGAGGGAAAAGTAAAGCGCTTAAAGTCCTCTGAACAAGTTAGTAACCATTAGCTATTTTAGCCCGGGATTATATGGATAGTACTATTGGGGGTGACGCCTCCGGTCATGGTTAGTCGCTCTAACCAGGGGTCCACATGGCCGAATGACCGCATATTATCTTACTCGCAAAAAGGCGAGGGGGAGGCACAAAAGGTCGGGGTTTGGTTACGGTCTCGTACATTACATACTATTTTGTATTCCTTGCAAGCTTACAAATGGGGTCAATAGATCGGATTAGTATTCAAATTCATTGGTAATACATGCAAAAGGGTTCTGATCAGGTTAAAGTGATCAGGTTTTAAACAAAAGGGTTCTGATCAGGTTAAAGTGATCAGGTTTTAAACAAAAGGGTTCTGATCAGGTTAAAGTGATCAGGTTTTAAACAAAAAGGTTCTGATCAGGTTAAAGTGATCAGGTTTTAAACAAAAGGGTTCTGATCAGGTTAAAGTGATCAGGTTTTAAACAAAAGGGTTCTGGTCAGGTTAAAGTGATCAGGTTTTAAACAAAAGGGTTCTGATCAGGTTAAAGTGATCAGGTTTTAAACAAAAGGGTTCTGATCAGGTTAAAGTGATCAGGTTTTAAACAAAAGGGTTCTGATCAGGTTAAAGTGATCAGGTTTTAAACAAAAGGGTTCTGATCAGGTTAAAGTGATCAGGTTTTAAACAAAAGGGTTCTGATCAGCTTTAAGTGATCAGGTTTTAAATAAAGAGTTTTTTATCAGGATAAAGTGATCATGTTTAAACATATTATTTATGACGGTTAAGTCATGTATAGTTTTTCGGGGAAAACTACTTAGTTTTATGACGGTAAAGTCATGTACATGTTTTCAGGAAAAACTATAAGCACTGATATAACTAACTCTGTGAACTCACCAACCTTTGTGTTGACACTTTCAAGTATGTTTCTCAGGTAACCTTTAGCCATGGCGCGGTTGGAATAGGTTAGCTATGTTGGATCAATTCCTAGTAGCTGGAAGGACGTAGTATATCAAGTCTATCGTTGATCTAGAAGAACTTAGATCATAGTATTACTTAGTTTTAGTAATTGTATATGTAATCAAGTCTTAGAAATCACAATTACCGCTTCCGCTATCGTGTAATGAACCAATCGTTGCAACCTGTATTTATTTATTAAGTAAATAAATTTGGGGGTGTGACAGATTGGTATCAGAGCAATGGTTTTAGCGAATTAGGTTTCCTTAGTGATACCTAGGCTCTAACCGGACTTATTTAGGGACCAAGATTTCTAAGACTTGCATCACACTAATCCAAGACTTGAGTATAGGAATTCCAACCGTTGCCGAACAATTTGTGTAGACTATTAGTGTATGGAGTTACACTAGGGTATCATTAGCTACACTAATACAATTGCATGGCACATGTAATGAACACTTAAACACATACAACAATGTGGAAATAATAAACACTTATAACATGTTACTGTTCGGATTACGAGTCATGAATAACGGGTACTCAGCATACTGCAACCTTAGAAGATCGAGTTACGAGCTGAGCTTGGACGACGACGGCAGCGATCGTCAGTTACCGATCTTGGTATCACAACAGGCTGAACCCGTACCAGAATCTGTACCTATACCTGCACCACAACTACTCCAGCCATGGAGGCAACTATCTTTCTAACATATTTGCGGTATAAATACTCTCCTTCATAAGTTGCCGGATCGGATGCCTAGAATTTCGCCATGAGATATGGCAGACGGGATTACCCGGACAGAAGGGAACCCAAGATGGATGAGCAGGACTAAACGGGAGAGAACCATACGGGTCAAGAGACCCAGACATTCATCAGGATCATGTGGATCCATAAGTACATACATACTTGGAACATGAGCTGCTCGATAATCATTTGAGGATCTCTGCCCTACACATAGTGCCTGACTTTCATACGCATTTTAATTCTGAGACACTGGTAGTGCCTCTCTACCATTAGCCTCATCCGACAACATCCATATTCGGCAGATTCATGAGTATTGGTACACATAATTAAGAGTAATCCGATAAAACAACACACACTCCTGTACAAATGTGCAAACGCAATCTAATGATCATTTCAAATCCCTTTTGATTAAAAGCTAGGGATAGGGGAAACACTATAGGGATCAGGCAAGGCAAATTATCATTACGGGTGCACACGTAATCATAATTTGCAGTGCATGAGAACTTTAGTGAGTCTTGCTGTCTAAGCTGATGATCAACCCATGTTCTCAATCACTTGATTAAGGATTGGATCTTAACAAATCAGACTTCTCAATTAGCTACTCACAAAGCATTCTCCTAGTTTTGGAGGAACCAGAGAAATTCAAATTGAATTCAACCAATCCTTAGTAAATCCTGAACGACGAAGGAATTCGCACATTCATTCTTTGAGATTCTACTTGTCAGGAATGCTTCAAATTGAGCGTTACCACAACTAACACTTACAATAATTGCACAATTATTGTGGGAGATTATAGCGTAATCTCAGAATCCATCATACAGTTCAATCTCACAATTGCTTTAAAGTTACGCCAAGAGTGTTACGCACTAACTCCGGTAATGGAGCAGAAAGTATTTCTGACCCGCATACACATAGTACCTATGAGGTATTGTGGAAGCTCTATGTGAGACAAGTAGCTAATCTGGCATTTCAGAATATCGGTCAAACAGGGTTGCTCTCGCAGCCATTGACATTCAATATACCTTTAAGTCTAACTATTCTCTCGGTAATGGATAAGCCGGGGTTGATGCTCAAGCGAATGCCAAAGAAACCTAAGCGTGGACTAACGACTATTGTCGCACTAACAGGGAAACGACATGCAAAACTCTTAAAGGAGTCCCAAATGCGGAATTTCATGCTAATCTCATTAGTTCATGATATGCATAAGGGACGTAAGCTCGAGCTATTCACAACAGGCCACTGTCCACAAAGAGTTGAGAAGAATAATTTATTACTCTTTTGTACTCGCACTTTCCCAAAGTTCATCTTGATGGATGGATCCCAGATTTTAGCCTAGAAGAGAGGTGTGATCGCATCTTTCACTCCTAGTTTTCTATAATTGGGAAGCTCTAGAGCATCTATTGTTAAGAAATGATCTCTTGGAGTAGGCTCAATTAGAATACAAAAGTCTCGACGTTCAACACTCATTACCTCAAGCTTATCCTTGTGCTAAGGATTTTGAGGCTATAACCTGAATGAGTGGAATACGTAATGGTAAGTCACCAAAGTACCATTCAAACCCTAAGGAAGTGCAGACACACTGAATGACTACAAGATGGCAATTGTAAAACTCCCAAAACGTCTCAGCTAACTTAATGGGTTGACAAACCCATAGCCCATTTTGGGGAAAGCACTAATTCGATGAGACCATTTTCATAGTATTACTATTCATTCCCTCAGCTAGACGGAAGGTGAATATTCCAAACAAACATCGAACTTCGTATGGCTTACATACTTTGAAGGTATGGTAGTCGAGACAGAAGTTTTCATATCAGGACGCTACAACCCAAAGGCTAGTCTGCCTCGAAAGGTAGTGCAAGCAAAGGGGTAAAGTGGTGATTAGACTCGACGTTCGCAAATAAGAGCTCCGAAGGAACATCAAATCTTAGCTCCATGAAGGCACATGGAGAGGAAAATCCTAGAAAACGTGAAACCTGAAATAAGAGAAAAGTCTTAGTCTGGGAAAATGCTTTCGAAAAGCATAAGAGGGACAAACATAAAAGTTTCATTTTCGTACGGTGTCATTACTACCCAATATTCAACTAAAACTTGGACACTTCGTCGAGTAATTCTTTCCTAAGATCTATAGAGATCTGCTTTTGTGACAAAGTGCGTAGACGAATAGAGGGTATGTGTCAAAATACGCTCAAGATTCGCAGGCACCATTCCTTTCATTACCAGGAATGAGCATCACATAACCCTACCATATTGAGGGTAATCAAATAAACGGGTTCTTGCACGTATAATATTGTTAGTCGGAGAAGTATTCGCTTTGCTTTCGAATACTGACTACCAAGTAAATGGAATCAAGCAATTGAAGCCTAAGTTGGATGATACAGATATAATTTGGGTACCAGGTATCGGCAGCCTATGTGGGAGGTTATGGATAAAGTCCATAAGCCCAAGTACTCCGTTCATCCAGAATCGAATGAAACGTATAAGGACCCCGAGGAACTCCATTATGTGGCCAAACATGAGAGGAGAAATTGCTATTTGTGTTGGGAGATACCCGACAGTACAAGCAGAATGTTAGGAATCAACTGAGTAATCACAACAACCTCGTATTCCTCAATGGAAATGGGAGGAGGATTCCCTGGATTTCATTACAAAGCTACCCAAAACACATAGCGGCTATGATACAATACGGGTAATCGTCAGTCGTTTTACGAAATCCGCTCACTCCCTACCAATAAAGGAGACAGATAAAAGTAAGAAGCATGCGAGGCGAAATATTAAGGAAATTAAGGCTAAGCATGGTATGCCAGTTTCCATTTTCTCTAAAAGGGACAGTCGATTCATGTCAAGAACCTGGCAGTCTGTAAAAGAAGCCTTGGGCACACGCCTTTACACGAGCACTGCATATCATCCCTAGATGAACGGTCAAGGTAAAAGGACCATCCAAACTTTAAAAGATGTGCTACGTGCGTGTGTAATTGATTTCAGAGGAAATAGGGATACTCATTGCCGTTGGCTGATTTTTCATATAATAAAAAAAAAAAAAATACCATACCAGCATGAAAGCCGCTCCGTTGAGGCTTTGGATGGTGGTAAGTGTCGCCCATCGCTATGTTGGGCGGAGGTTGGCGAAAATCATTTGACTGGTCCTGATATTGGCTAGCAAACCATGGACAAGATCGTCGAAATCAAAGATCGTCCGAAAGCCACTAGAGACAGTCGAAAGGGAGTTGTGCTAGCGACAGACGAAAGAGAGTTGTGCTAGCAACAGACGAAAGCCATTAGAATTCCAAGTGGGAAACAAAGTCATGTGGAAGGTCTCACCTTGGGAAGGAGTTGCAAGATTTGGCAACCGTGGCAAGCTTAACCCTATGTACGTTGAACCATTTGAAATTTTGGCTAGGGTTGGCCTTGTAGCATACAAGCTCAAGATGCCACAAGAACTAAACAATGCACATGATACATTTCATGTATCAAATCTCAAGAAGTGTTTATCAGACGAGACATTATTATATCGCCTGATGAGATTCACATAGATAACAAGCTACACTTCATTGAGGAACCGATTGAAGTCACTGATTAGGAGGTTCAGAAAACAAGGCGTAGCCGGGTTAAATTGGTTAAGGTACGTTGGAATTCAAAGCGCAGCCCCGAGTATACGTGGGAGCGGGAAGATAAAATGAAAGCCAAGTACACGTCCTTGTTCACGAACACTCCAAGTAAAGATGACAAGAACTGAATTTCGGGACGAAATTCTCTTTAACATGGGGAGAATGTAACACCCAGTATTTCAGGTCATTATCCATATTCATAATGGCATGTTCGTATTTTATATTTGTTAGGAGTATTATCTTTGACATGGTATTGTCAGAAGTCTAGCAAAGGAACACGTGCTATATTTTAGTAATTTTCAAGAGTTACTAGGATAGTAAACGGTTTTAACCCGCAAGATACGGTCGTTGGTGATTAAAAAGAATGTTATTCTAGAAAAGTCTAGGGAGACGCTTTAAAAACATAAATATTGGTGACTAATTGTTATAAAAAGTTGACACATAAATAAGTTACATAACTCTAAGTTATTTTATGTGTATACATGTATAATATAGTTCAAGTAATAACTATGTCGGGAATCACTAGCCGATTATTAAAGCTCGTCAAACTACATAAAATGTAGGACGTCTTAATAATTAAAGATATTAAAGCGGGTATTAATTTTGGGTAATATACCGCGTCTAAATCAACCACATCATCATCATGATGACTTTGCTTACACTTCACTCAAGTGTCATAATCTTCATGATTATGACCAGGAGTGCAAGCAACCTCCAAGATCACATCACCATCATTATATCTTTGCTTGTACTCCACTCCAACGTCAAGTCGTAATGATGATGACTTGTGAGGTCTACACTCAACCCCCGTTTCACCTAATAATTATATATATATGTATATATATATATATATATAAATATCTAGGTATATAGATATATAAAGTTTTAATCATTAAAGTTCTTGAACCGGGTATTAGATCAGGGGATCACATACCGGGTATACCCTACCTAAAAGCCTATCAACTAGTATACATACTAAATCTACAAATGGAAACAAAACCCAACCCCCCACCCTTGCCCCTCTCGGCCGAGACCACCCACCCAACACCCACTATCCACCAAATCCACTAACTACATCAAATCGTGTCATAGAGACCATTCCCATTCAAGTGTTAAGACAACTCAAGGTCAAATCAATCTCAAATCAACCATGAAGGATAATGATGAGGGAGTGTTGAAGCATCCAACACTCAAACTCACCCTATATATATATCGACACATGCATACACACAACCACTTTACATCTTTTAAATCCAAGAGCAAAAACCAAAAGAATACCCAAAAATCCCGTCACTCAATTTCTGGCAGATTTTTGGCCAACTTTGCAAGACCATATCTCCTTCGTTACTTGGCCAAATCGGTCCATTCTTCTCCTATAATGTAGCTCCATGTTAAGAAGGAAGAACCCAAGTGGAATCACTCGAATCCATGGAGTATTCGACCTCCAAACAGCCGGCGCGAGAAGTCCGCTCTGTTCAGGTCGAATCTGAACACTTCTTTCCATTTTCCTGTTTTGAGGTACCTACATAACTCCAAATGTAGTAATTCTTTTTCACATCTCCTCTGGTTTTAATAAACTTGATTTTAGAAGAAAACCCCAAGTCATTTGGTCTTCTAAAACCATCTAAAAGTCTATTCGAAGTACGCCTAAAAATCTGAGTTTTCAAGGACGAAATAAAACATAAAAGTCTTGATGAGTTTTGGCGTTATTTCTTCATAAGTCATGTTTGAGTACATATATTTAATACACGTACATGTTCATACATAAAATACCAAACTACAAGGACCATGGACAAGACAAGGACACATCAAATATAAACTACATATATATACTATCACATAAAAAAAACACTTGGATGATGGTGTTCCTCACAAACCCTTCATTCCATTCATTTGTTATGTTGAAGGATACATGTTCGTGAAGTTATATGATCATGTGTGACTTACCTGGCAAGACCCGAGGTAGTGTCCTATGATTCAAGAAGACATACGAACGATTATCATCAACATATGAACGTGAAAGGTGTTACTAAAAGTATATGTTTATGGATAAAATTATGATATATATGTATTGATGTACGGTTTTGGTTAAATCATGGAAATGTTCTAGGAATTAAAGATTAGTATCCTAATATGAACATTGGATATATGTACATGGAACATATGAAGAGATTCGGTTAAAAAATAAATAATCACGTGACATCGTGGAACATAAGTGAATATATTTTAAGTTACAAAAATAATATTTATTTTTGGTACACTTAATAAGTCACCAATAGGGAAACATATTATTATCTCGGAAAATATGTAAGCGTCTAGACTGGAATAATAATCACCAACGAGTCGTAAATAAAAACACTATTTTTACTAAACAAGGGCGTACTTAACGGGATTTGTTAAGTCGGATATAAGACGGGTAGTTTTAACACATTAGTACCCTTGTGTGATTAGGGTACGGATAGACAAGAACTAGCACAAGTTTGTTTGCTAGGATTTCATCGAACACAAGGTGAGTTCACGGCCCCCTTTTAACTTTTTAATGTTTTGTAAACATCGGGGGGAGAAACATACTTACTTGTTATGTTTGAAAACATGAATTACATTTGCTTACAAGTTTAACATCATAAACATTCAGGTCTAACTCCTTGTGAGTTTCACTAATCCCCCTTTTTCTAAGTTTTTCAAATGATTTGGGGTGGAAACATACTTGTAAAAGACTTTTGTGTGTAAATGAATTGAACTAATGATCTGATCGAATGTGTGTATTGAGGGAAAAGTAAAGCGCTTAAAGTCCTCTGAACAAGTTAGTAACCATTAGCTATTTTAGCCCGGGATTATATGGATAGTACTATTGGGGGTGACGCCTCCGGTCATGGTTAGTCGCGCTAACCAGGGGTCCACATGGCCGAATGACCGCATATTATCTTACTCGCAAAAAGGCGAGGGGGAGGCACAAAAGGTCGGGGTTTGGTTACGGTCTCGTACATTACATACTATTTTGTATTCCTTGCAAGCTTACAAATGGGGTCAATAGATCGGATTAGTATTCAAATTCATTGGTAATACATGCAAAAGGGTTCTGATCAGGTTAAAGTGATCAGGTTTTAAACAAAAGGGTTCTGATCAGGTTAAAGTGATCAGGTTTTAAACAAAAGGGTTCTGATCAGGTTAAAGTGATCAGGTTTTAAACAAAAGGGTTCTGATCAGGTTAAAGTGATCAGGTTTTAAACAAAAGGGTTCTGATCAGGTTAAAGTGATCAGGTTTTAAACAAAAGGGTTCTGATCAGGTTAAAGTGATCAGGTTTTAAACAAAAGGGTTCTGATCAGGTTAAAGTGATCAGGTTTTAAACAAAAGGGTTCTGGTCAGGTTAAAGTGATCAGGTTTTAAACAAAAGGGTTCTGATCAGGTTAAAGTGATCAGGTTTTAAACAAAAGGGTTCTGATCAGGTTAAAGTGATCAGGTTTTAAACAAAAGGGTTCTGATCAGGTTAAAGTGATCAGGTTTTAAACAAAAGGGTTCTGATCAGGTTAAAGTGATCAGGTTTTAAACAAAAGGGTTCTGATCAGCTTTAAGTGATCAGGTTTTAAATAAAGAGTTTTTTATCAGGATAAAGTGATCAGGTTTAAACATATTATTTATGACGGTTAAGTCATGTATAGTTTTTCGGGGAAAACTACTTAGTTTTATGACGGTAAAGTCATGTACATGTTTTCAGGAAAAACTATAAGCACTGATATAACTAACTCTGTGAACTCACCAACCTTTGTGTTGACACTTTCAAGTATGTTTCTCAGGTAACCTTTAGCCATGGCGCGGTTGGAATAGGTTAGCTATGTTGGATCAATTCCTAGTAGCTGGAAGGACGTAGTATATCAAGTCTATCGTTGATCTAGAAGAACTTAGATCATAGTATTACTTAGTTTTAGTAATTGTATATGTAATCAAGTCTTAGAAATCACAATTACCGCTTCCGCTATCGTGTAATGAACCAATCGTTGCAACCTGTATTTATTTATTAAGTAAATAAATTTGGGGGTGTGACAGATGCTTCCACCAACTTGCACATTAAAATGTTCAAGAACTCGAGCCCTAAACGAGTCAACCTTTTGTTTATTTTCGACGTCGGAATCTTCATAAATAAGAAGCCAAGCCTTAACCAAGGCTATTTCCTCAGCGTCATTCCAAGACTTACGAGCTGCCCGCTTCGAAAACTTTTCTTTCGTTTGAAAAGGGGTTTTGGTAGTCGGGGTTTGGGTCATGATAGGGTTGGGAATGGAGCGGGTTGGGTTACGATAGGATTGGTTTTGGTAGTGGGGGTTTGGGTCACGTTATGCATAACGTTCAATGGGTAAACGGATTGCTAGAACCAACCTTCGGTTTAGTTTGTTTTCAGCTTGAGGTAGGTTTTTTTCTTGGATCCATCTGAGTAGAAGAAATATGAGTAGAAAAGTAGAAAAAAGTTTAATTTTTTGGTGTAAAATAATTGAAATATGAACGCTAATTTATAGTGTAAAATAGGGGTTAATTTTTTCTAAGTATTCCAACGGCATTCTAGCCGTTGCCAACGGTAAAAAATACAACAAATCAGCGGCTTCAACAACGGCGTCACATACCCACTTTTTAACCCGGGTGACTTATCCGAGAGGGTTGCAACGATGTACCCACCCTACCCGAACCAACCCGTGGTACGCCCCCTCCACCCTTATAACTCTCCACTTCCTAATACAAAGTATATTTAACTAAGCATTTTGATTGTTAACTTCTTGTGACTTGCAAGTTGCAAGTATGATGTGTTACTATTTGGGCGGTTTATAAAATGATTAAATGTTCAATTTAAGTGGTAACTTGTATGTACCCTTACAAAGTATACATATCACCATCAGATTTTCATAGTTCCAATTGTTACAAAAATATGTTTTTTTCTAACTCGTCACATTTATTTAATTTAAAAAATTATATAAACATATATACATTATTGACTATTTGTTAAATAAGATCAATCAAAAAAATACAAATCCTGATGGCTTGGTCACGTCATCGTTTGATCAATTAGTTTTGAATATGAACAACTTCTTTTTATGGAACATTTATCCAAAAAATTTATTTGACTCAACTTTATAAAATATTAGATTTGTTAAAAATTGATTGTTTATAAGACCACCACCAACGGGGGTCAGTGGCCCCTGGTGGCGCAAACAAGTCTAGTGTGTTTTGTCTGTGGCTACGGACAGCCACAAACGAGAAATTTGAGAGAGGGAGAGAAGTATTGATGCAAACATTGAGTATTTGACATTTAACTTGCATGTTATCATTATTAACACCTAGTTGCTAGCAAGGGTATATCACAAACGTGTGGTTCGCCCTTTGAGCATCGGAATAGCAAGCAATATCGTAGACCATCATATAATTGGTGATTGCATGTGCGGTTCGCGTGGCTGACTAGTACGTATAATTGATGGGTGGGTCAAAATGTAGGTTCTTAAAAGTTTGACTGATTACTGTGTGCGCGTCAGTTAGTGGTCCTAGGGCTCACGTGCTTCAAAACATTTGGTGGGTCACGTGACAGAGACCCTCCTTTCTCTTCTTTTCAGGGATTTTCATTTTTGACGTTGAAATGTTTGGTTTGGACCTTAATTTCAAAAATGTCAATTTTAGTGGCCTTTTTTCTTTTAGTAAGCCCAATTGTTTAGTGGCCCATTCATGTTTTTATATTCTCTTATTATCCGATTATTGTATCCCCACAAAGCCACAGGCCCACAGCCCACATGTCGTGTTTGATATAGGTGCAAAAACCAGGTTGAAAACCTAACCCGAACCAGGTTGAAACATGGCCGGGTCTTGGTCAATGAAAGAGGAATCGGTTTTTTGACTGAACCCGGGTCGTGTTCTAGTGGGGGTTTGACCGGGTCGGGTCGGTCGAAACCGGGTTCAAACCGGTTTTGTATATGGAAGGCTAGAATCGGTTTTGAACCTACGGGTTGAATAGGGTTGGAACCAGGTTGTGTGACTATCAGGTTGAACCCGAACCGGGTTCCGGTAAGGTCCTGTCGTAAATCGGGTTGGATGTGCACCTCTAGTGTATGATATATAATTTCTAAACTTTAAATACAATATGTAAATGATTAATCTAATCATAATCAAAACTAAAAAACTTTTAATAATTATCAATTAACCCTATACTTTATCTCCTCTCTCATATTTACCTATTTTATATAACATCCGGATGTCCCGACACTTTAAGTGGGCCGAATGTATTAACAAAGAAAAAAAGGAAACGGAGAATGGGCCAACTAGGATGGGCTTGGCCCAAGATGCATGAGAATAAACCCTAGGCATCTTAGACCAGCCTCCATTCATTACTCAAACGCAAAATTCGGCTAGAGAGAGAGAGAGGGGATTATAGAGAGAGAAAGTTCAAGATTCAAGGTTTTGGGCTTCAAGAATTAATCCAATATGTTACTCCACGGAAAATAGCAGCTTTTGAGGTAGGGATGGAACCTAAAACCTCTGATTTTTCAGTTTAAATGGGTTTTGGGGTAAAACTATGGTTTTGATCTCAAAAACATGGTTTTAATGTGTAATATGGGGTATAAAGCCCAGATCTGGGCTTATGGAAGTTAAACAAACGACTTGTACGTAAAAAGTTACGAACTTGGGTTGAAAACGGGTCTGGAATTGAAGATCTTCAAGTCGCGACACTACTCGCGGCTAGGGCTGTAACTGAACCTAACGAAGCCTTATTCGTGTTCGTTCTTTTAGCATTTAACTTGTTCATGAACGGTTCACGAACACTAACCGAACGAAATTTCATGTTTGGTTCATTCATTAAGGAAATTGATTTGTTCACGAACCGAATAAAACGAAGCCTTGTTTGGGACTTTTGATGTCAACCATAATGCCTTCTGAAATGAACATTTAATAAGATCATTTTATCATCAAGTTTTATGTACCTGTATCGAACGGATAACTAGTTATCTAACTTCACCATAAATTTTTGAAAAAGAAATAACATGTTTAATCCAATTTTAGTTCTTTTGGAGTCCTTAAACTCTAATAAACTAGTGCTACATGTTTGTACCATATAACATGAAATAAATTACAGATGGAAGTCAATATCAGGGAAGCTTATATGATTTAGGAATGAGAACATAGAATCCTAATCGAGTAATCGTGGATGCCAGAGCAGCTGTTGGAACTTGAAGCCCTAATCGAGTAATCGTCGAACAGAACTACAAAAGGCTGTGAGAATAGGGGAACGAAGCAAAAATGAGAATATGGTTTCTTACTTTACTTAGTTAATTGTTAGGGTAATATGATAAAATAAAAATTTTTAAAATATAAAAAGTTTAGATAAAATAAAATAAAAATATACAAAAATCTTTAATGAACAATATAAACAAACGTACATGAATGAACACGAACGTAAATAAATATAAACGAATGAAAATTTACGAACACATTACCGAACGTTCACGAACACAATTGAACGAATGAGACATTTGTTCATGTTCGTTCATTTAGTTAATCGAACGGAATTCCTTGTTCATGTTTGTTTATTTATTAAATGAATGAACGTAAACGAACTTCTCGTCGAACGGTTCACGAACTGTTCGTTGAGTGTTTGGTTCGTTTACAGCCCTAGTCGCGGCCACTTGAAGAAGATGAAACCCGATGGGACGACACTAAAGTGTGGCGTTGTCCCCAAGGTTTCCAATGATTGGGACACGTGTCATTCCCTGACGACAATAGTAGTGTCGCTAATGTCATCTGGCGACACTTGTATGTGGTCGACACTAAATCTCACGTCACTAAGTCCAGAATAAAAGTTCTGGCAACACTGATCATGTGCCGGCGACACTGATCTTGTCCCGGCGACACTGTTGGCGACACTAGCATAAAATGATATAATTCGCGTGTTGACTTATGTGTAGATGGATTTGCACGTTAGCACTAGATAGACGTCCAACTTAGGTTATATACAGACGATCAGGTGAGTCAAAAATCCCTATTTACTTGTTTCTAGGGTGATATGCATACTCACACGAAATGTTTACTAAACAAAATGATTACAAAACAAACGGTTTATGAAAGTAACGATGTTTAAAACAAGAATGTTTACGAAATGAAAAGTTTACAAAAGGAATGGTATACAAAAGGAATGGTTTTCTAAATGAAAGAAAGGGTTTTATAAATGAATGGAATGCTTCATGAAAAGAAAATGGGCAAACGTTTTAAATAAAGTCTATACATATCTAATCTGTTCACGGGAAAGAATTGGCGGTTAAAAAGTCTGGGAATTAGTGGTCAAGACCGTGAGTCTGATCCTATTACCAGCCTTATGGCGGTTTACGGACATAAGAGCCGTAGGGCCATAAGCATAACAGGGGCAGTGCCTTGGGGGCCTGTCAATGGTTTTGATGTTGTACAATTAGGACTGGGGTAATGACAGTTACTCAGGGTTAACGTGACCCACAGGTTTAATTATGATCCGACGGTATTGTAGCCGGTGTGCCATAACTGTCGATGAAAATTGTCGGTTTATGGACGTATGAGCCATAGGGGCAATAGAAGGGATGAGATGTATTGTATTGTCGGTTTATGGATGTATGAGTCATAGGGGCAATATAAGGGACAAAAACGTATTGTATTTTCGGTCTATGGACGTATGAGCCATAGGGGCGATATAATGCTAAAGGACGAAATGGACTGTAAGACCCCGAACCGGGCATCCTACAGTTGGTTCTCATAACGGGTTATTCCCTTGAAAATACTCATTTTAGATATAATAAACTACAGCGGAAGTCTTTCTAAAAACATTAATTACTAATTAATGTCATTAAGTTACCTCACAAATGCTTGCACACCAATCCGAGTAGCACCGCTCCCAAGCCAAGATACGTCAACGCAACGCTTACCTGCAAAACAATCTATCGTACACACAAAGTCAGCTACGCTGAGTGAGTTCTAATAGTTTAATTTAATTAAAAGCCAACTCGTCACAAAAGTTATTTGAACTTTACTCAGGACCCACGGTCCTTATAAAATAGGTCCACAATTCATTAACAAATAGATAACTCATGTTATCACACGATATCCCATAGTAGTTCATTACCCAAGACTCATCCCATAATAATAATAAACCCGCAGTCCAATCGACATAGGTCGAACTTACTACACTAATAGCTCATACTCAAGTACACGTATTAACTCGACACTTAGTTAACACAACAAATCTCTAGACATCAACTTACTCAGCCTTGACCAAGGCTCTTACAAATCGACTGACATAAAATTGTAAGCACCACATCACAGTCCTGACACAACAGTCAATCTAACACTACTCACCACATTAATATTATCTCATGCACAATAAATATAAATCAACGCTTGTATGTAATTTAACGCAAATATATAAGCACACAAACACATACCTCATTACTGCACCCTCGTCAGGGTTACCCTCATCAGGGCATTCGACACACCCCGAGCTCATCACTGTCCTGTTGGACATCGTCACCTTTGGTGACCTCCCGAAGGACCTCGTCCTTCACAAATCTCGTTTGTCGTGTCATAAAGATGACGATGCAAACACATCACCCGCCGTGTCACAAGGACAACGACATACAAACACAACTCAATTATAAACATGTAACATCACACTACACATATATGACTTGTTAACTACACCTGCACCTCACACATAGCATTAGAACAATACATATATCCTACATGTAGTCATAAGCGTTTAGCCTATATCCCGACTAGCCCTTAACACAATACCCTACTACTATAGCA
Organism: Smallanthus sonchifolius; assembly: GCA_023525975.1. Taxonomy (NCBI): domain Eukaryota; kingdom Viridiplantae; phylum Streptophyta; class Magnoliopsida; order Asterales; family Asteraceae; genus Smallanthus; species Smallanthus sonchifolius. Next base: position 84,607,266 of record CM042036.1, read on the forward strand.
ACACACGTACAAATACTATGCCTCATTATCCAAGTAAACACCACGTACATGCATACCCGTGACACTTCCTAGTCATACTCGTACGACCAGTAAATACAATCCCGACTCACCCCTATTCGGTCACTATACCGTCCACGACCATTTACCCACCTTTAACCTACACATCTTAAGGACAATGCATAGTCCTTTAGCCCCATATTTAAATACTTAAATCCGTAAACTCATCGGGTTAGACCCCAAAGCTTGATACACATTTAATGTAATAAAACACGTCTCGAAAGTATGTATGATAGCCCCAAAAACGTTAAAACATTTTAAAAGAGGGGATTAGAAACTCATTGATATTGAATCCAACTTCTGACTTTGCTCTTCGAACACTAGCTGAAATTCCGAACCTGTCAAACGTCCAATTCAAGGTTCAGACTACGTCCCATACACACGTCAAGTAACGTATAATCATAAATAAATTCTCGACACTCGTCTCGCTATCACCACATCCCTACTCATAAGGCTCTCGTCTTCTGAGTTATATACACAATGATCCTGATTCGAATAAGACTCGCGTGCCCACCTTGATTCCCATGCATGCACATCCAAGACCACACAAATCCTAGCTCCTCGAACACGCACGTGCATGTGCCGGGTTCCCCGCTCGCATGCAACCCATGCACGAGGGGATAAACCCTAGCCGGGTTCACCATTGTGGATGCATGCGTCCGCCCGTGCACCACTATCCCGACATCCACCGCCATCCGGTCACCCGCGTCTTGCACGGCTAGCCAAACAACACCACCTTTCTTCGCTATGTGCTCCACCATCGTCTCCTAGCTCGTCTCCACCACTCACCACCATTATGACCGTACCCCTACATGGCTCTCAGCCCCACTGCTCTACACCTCATGCCACCACAACGCTACCGCCACGCGCTACCATCTCCTAGCCTCTTCTCGGATCACCGCCACCACTTGCACGGCGTCCACAGCCCCTCCGTGAACTCCACCACTGTCGACCACCCTCTCATGTCCGTCTCACCTACCGTTCACCACAACCACAGCCGAAACCCTAGTCGAGTTCTCTTGCTCATCGGATACAAGACTAAAAGAAAATAAACGGATAGGTTTAGCGATTTACCTTACGTGTGAAGCTCTCCCCCTGCTCTTCGCAGCCGTAGAACCCCTGCAAGACCACCTTGCTCGGCCGCTCCCTCTCTCCCCCCGCGTCTCTCTCGCTGCCGTCGAGCATCCCCTAGGCCGAATGGCCTAGGGTTTACGCATAAGGTGGCTTAAATATCACGTGCGAGTTACGCCTCGGGTCCTTCTCAATTCGCCTCGCACTATTCCGCCCCGAACTATCTCTTAAACGACTATCCGCCCCTTTTTATGTTGTTACAATGCACCCTACGAGAGAAACTTTGCTTATCATTACATTTAGTAAAGATTCAGGTCGTCCACTACCTGAACCATTGGCTTCTGGATTTCCGGGATGTTACATGGACGGTAACACAGAGTTAGATAATAATGTATGACTTGAATGAATGCTAAATGTTTTAAATGAATGTTCCGTTAAACGGTGTTTTGACGATGACTAAATGATTAAATGTTTAAATGATGAATGATAAGCTTTGTTTTCTTATAAATGCTTTAAAACCCTAATGACTGATTGAATGATGGAACCATTTCCTAAATGAATGAAAGACTTGAACTCAGCAGCGTTAGCTGACTTTTAGTATGCATATCAGGTTAATTATAGAAGGGTTGGGCGTGGATGCGTGCTTGGCTATTCCCCGAAAAGTTACCCGGCAACCGAGTTCTGGCATTTATGGACTTCAATTTAGAAGGATGTTATGACTTATGTACTAAACAATGTTTTAATTAGTTGGTATTTTGGTACAATGTAATGACATTTATTTCCGCTGCAATGATTGAGTTTTATGTTTAAGAACTGTTTGTAAATAAGTAAATCAAACACGTAAACCCTCCCAAATTTCGTTACATTTTTATTATCAAATCCATATAGATAAACACATCATCACATTTTCGTTTGTTAAGTCCACTAAAATAAATACATTATAATGTTTTAAAAGAGCATAATATGCTAAAATTAAACAAAACATATAACACCGAAAACTTACTTCTCCTTTTAAATAAAATAAAAGATATAAGTAAAAACAAAACAAGTTAATTAGAGGTAAAAGATTAATTGTCCGTGTTTTGAATTTTCTTTAGTTTAATATATTTACTCTTAAAAAAATCATAATGGATTGATTTTAGATTTATATAAAAACAATGGCAACGGGTAAATATATATTAAAAAACATATATATGATATTTATGAAGTTAAGTTTAATAACATGAGATTATAAAGTTTAAGAACAACATACATATAATTCATCAAAAGTTCATTTAAAATGAATTTAGACATTTAGTCTACGCTAATATGATAATGTATTGAAAGTTCATTTTCACTTTGAATATAAGGTGCATAAACTTATATCACTTTACCTTGTACCGACATCAATAAATAGAAATGCGATACAATAAATATTAAACGATTATATCAAAAGAAAGCTAAATGTAATATAATTAAGATAAAGTTTTAATTGATGGCATCCTATGCTTACGATTCAACTTAAATTTGATGAATATGGGGCATTGGGGTTTATGATTAACTTGGAAATATTATTAGCATTATTTAACACCCTCATATATCTTTTATTACTTAGATCACCGTGTGCGTTAGTTGTTAGTTCTAGTTAATATAGAAAAAAACATGTATAAATTGAAATTTAATCATCTTAACAAAATTATAATCATCTTCATAATTCGGATGGATCAAATCTAATCAATTGAATAAAATTGAAATAACCTTAAAAAAACCCAAACGAAAGTTTGAAAATTCAAAAACCTAAAATAGTTGCTCATATGCTTCAAGGGACTAATGAGTATAAGAGCATCAACCATACGTCCCTAGACCACGGCGTGATCCTATGTGACATAGGAATCACGACGTGATTAGCAAACCAACGCCGCCCTCTCATCGATTTTATCACGGTGTGACTAGGGGCCGTGATTTTTTTCACGCGAGAAAACAAATGAATTCAATTCATTTTACCGTTCAACGGTAATAAAATGTGCCGTTGGAAAATAATAAATTTTAAATAATTAATAATATTTATTTTTACTCACTATAAATATCCAATTTTACTCCATAATATTCAAACTCATTTTCTAATCTTCTACTCTTCTACTTACTTAATCTTCTACTCTCCTACCCATAACAAAAAAATGAGTAACGATCTGAACCCGCACTTTTGGGCTCAATACGCGGCACGTGATAACGCGTTCATGGCCAACCAAATGAACCCAAACTTTCCGCCCAACCCAAACTTTCCACCCAACCCAAACTTTCAACCAAACCCGAACTTCCAACCTAACCCTAACTTTCAACCAAACCCGAACTTTCAACCAAACCCGAACTTTCAAATGTTTAACTACCAATCCCCAATGTCACAAGAGTTTGTACCGGAAACTTAAGAAATGTCACAAGAAACCATGGCCGATACTCAAATTGTATCCCCAAAAAAAGGAAAAAAGAAGGTGTCGTAAGAGACATCAAGCCGACCAAATACAAAAAAAGAAGTGGGGCAAAGACGAACCACTACACCTGGTTAAGGCGTTTATAGACGTCTCGGAGGATTTAATAATCGGTAAAAAAAATTTGTTTTTTGTATTTTTTAAATTTTAATTATTTTTATTTGTGTTTATTAATTTTAATTATATTTTTTTGAAGGTAACGCCCAAAACAAAAAGGCGTTATTGACTCGCATTTGTGAAAAATTTGAATCTTTCATGAACGTACCGTCCGGTTACCGAACTTTAGACCAATTGAGTTCAAAATGGACTCATATAAATGGGAATGTCGTAAAGTTCCACGGGATCTATCAAGAATGTTTGCGGTACCGAAGAAGCGGTGAGAGCGATACCGATATGTTGGGTAGAGCAACCGTCCGGTTTCAAGACGACGTTGGTGGTGACGCACCAATAATGTATTGGGAGCTTTTGAGGAAATCGCCTAAGTGGCAAACACTTTACGTTGCCCTAACCCGAACCGGCTCGTTCAAAAAACGAACATCAACCGACATCGACGCTAGTCTGAGCGCGTCCGATAGAAGATCTTTCTACGATCTCAACGTAGATGCACCGGAAGACGTGGAAGAAATACCCCGTCCAATAGAGAAGAAAAAAGCAAAATCCAAAGAAACGGGCTCGGGTTCGGTTGCAAGTCACGATGAAATCGGCGAGAAAATGGTCGAACAAATGACAAGATGTAACAATGCCCAAGAAGAGATGATGGATTGAAAACAGACAAAACAGGAGATCAAAATTCTTGGTATGGATCTTGATTCACTCTGCATCGCGCAACGTTTTTTGATCGAAAAAAAATAAAAGGAGATCAAAGAACGTCATGGTATCCCGTAGTTTTTATGTATTTTTTTATTAATTTTATTAATGTTTTTTTAGTAATTTTAATTAATGTATTTTTAGTAAAATATTATGTTTTATTTTATTTAAATAAAAATTAAAAAAAAGAACATTTAATTATCATACCATCACAATCACACGGGTATACCCCTTGCCAAGTGATGGATGGTGTGATAATAAGGATAGTGACGTGGCATCACGTGGCGTGCACTTTATTATCACACCACACCACACTGACACGAGTATACCCCTTGCTCTGACATACGATTTGTAGTGTCGGCGTTCTTATCCGTTTTCGTGAGACGAACTACTATTCTCAAAACAATAGTTTCTACCACGGCATGAAGTGAGTGGTTTGTTTATGTATATATACAAAAAAAAATGAATCTCCTTTCCCCTCCTTGTCGTTTTGATGCGCTTACATCAGAACTTTCTTAGCTGATGTCAGCCATTTTTTTATAAATTTAATTTTTTTTTTCTTTTTTGGGAATATTTTGGTTTTCTCCTATAACTTTTAAAATATGATTTATACGAAAGTACGAATATAGCGCATCGATTTGTTTTTTTTTTAAATTTCTTTCAAGGCTTCGAGATATGCATGCACAACCAATCAAAGCTATTTACAAGTTTCTTTTTTTTTAATTCCTCATACAGGTTATACTTCTTTTTAGTTTTTTATTTGGTTTCCTTTATAAATAGTTTTGATGCGCTTACATCAGAACTTTCTTAGCTGATGTCAGCCATTTTTTTATAAATTAAAATTTTTTTTTCTTTTTTGGGAATATTTTGGTTTTCTCCTATAACTTTTAAAATATGATTTATACGAAAGTACGAATATAGGGCATCGATTTGTTTTTTTTAAAATTTCTTTCAAGGCTTCGAGATATGCATGCACAACCAATCAAAGCTATTTACAAGTTTCTTTTTTTTTAATTCCTCATACAGATTATACTTCTTTTTAGTTTTTTATTTGGTTTCCTTTATAAATAGTTTTTGATACGCTAAATTAGTATTTTCGTTGAGTAATATACACTGTTGTCGCTACCCGAGAATCTGCTAAAGCATTTTGACGTTAATTTTTTTCACGGTTTAAAGCACACCGCCGTAACATGAGGGTTAACATTTACCGGTTAGTTTTAACATGAAAGAAAAACTATCTACCTTTGAAAACTAATATCAAACGTTTAAGAAATTCAAAAAGGTGACCAAACATATGAATTACGATGCCAAAAGTAGCCATTATAAAGAATTAATACTTTAATAAATATGAGACTTTAAGAAATTCAAATCGTATAAAACTCTAATAATACTTTAACAAATTAAAAAAGGAAAAAAAAACGAAATCCAACGGCTGAGAGGAAGTGCCGACATCACATATCTCTCTCATATTTCATTTATTTTAATTTTTTATATTATGCTTTAGAATATAAACTAAAATAATAATATGATAATAGCTAATACTCTCTTATGGAAGTTGAGCAACACAACAATGGCTGCAGAGCTCTCTCTCCCCTTCTACCTGCACCAGCTCAAAAGTCTCCCATTGGTTGTTCATTGCTGACGTGTCAAATCTATGAACCATTGACATGGTACAACACGAAGACTGGTCTCCGGCTACTCTATAACCGGCCATGAAATACAAATAACTTCCGATTGCCGCCATTGTTAAACATATCCGTTCAAGCGGCTCTGAAGTCTGTCCTCCGTTCGATGAGCACGAAGACGATGATAGATTCTTCCTCATGGACCCTCTGAGAGGGTACCACAGGTTAAGGTCCTGATCATATGTCTCGATCTGACCTTTCCAAACGTTTAGGCAATCGCCTGAACTGATCAGTTTGTCGTCTATGACGACAATCTGATTAGGGGGTATGTCTAACTGCCACATACCCCTAACATGGTTCCACTTCTCATTTGCCACGTCATACACTTCAGCCGAACAACGGTCCATAAAGGGCATTTTGTTTCCCGTGAATCCTCCGATGACGTGGAATTTCCCTTGCCATGTCACCCCTACACATTTGTATCTGACGGTGCTCATACATGGCAAGGGCGTCCACTTGTCGAGTAACACGTCGTAAACCTCGACGGTTGACACACCCATAGCACCATCCAAGGTGGACTGACCTCCGGCCACGTAGATCTTGTTGTCACAAACCGAGCACGCGAAATTGTGCCTTGGTGTACTAAGTGGCACGCATGTAGACCATTCTTTAGTGACAACGTTGTAACGTAACACTTGTGACCGTACTTCAACATTGTATACGCTACCGCCAATTATATAAATCGATGTTCCAACTGAAACCATCGCGAAACCTTTCAAAACACAGTTCTCGATCATCCCGGGAACCAGATACTCGTGACGCCATGTGTTTGTCGAGGGGTCATAACATCCCATCACACATGAAACGTTACAGTCATCTAGGTGCTCTTTGTAAGAAAACACTGCGTATATTCCATAACCGGGTTCGGATTTTTTAGTGGATACCGGGACCGACACGAGTGACGATCGTGGGAATTTTTCGGGCGGAGGGGCGGATGACGAGGGAGAGGTGATTGAGCCCATTGAAGCAACAATTGCAGATCAATTATTGTTGCTCAGGTCTTGATTATTGTTGCCAAAGTTGCAATTTAAGGAAATGAAATTGGGAACTTTGGAAACGTTTGACGGACATTACAGGAAAATTTGTCTTTGTTTTTGATTTGATGAAGAAAACTATGTTTTCTTTGTTATAATCCATATGAAGTCTTATTGTCGTTAGTCTTGGGTTGGTAAATACGATGTTAGAACATTTTAATGAAGAAAACCAAGTAAACAATGCTAAAACATGATCAAAACAATCAATAGATATTTTAAACAAACAACTTGGATATATTATAACACACTTGAGAAGAACAAGATCGTCTTTTACATTAATTTTTGTCTTCTATGAATTTACTACCTTAATTATATTTTACACACACATACGTGATTAAAAAAAAGTAACTGAATAATATTGATTATAAATATCATAAATTAGTTAGAAATTTTTGTGGTTATTACAAAAAAAAAGTAACTGAATGATATTGATTACAACTTCAATTTTATGGTTATTACAATTAATAGCGAAATTTTTAGAAATCTAATTATGTAAACAATTAATTTCATGTTTAACTAAATTCTCAAAATCGTTTTTATTTTGTATGATTTCATATTTACTTTATTTTATAAACTTTTATTAAACATTTAAATCTATATGATACTTCACCAATTAATTGTTCAAGCGCTTTACCAGCGTCTGTGTTAGTGTGCGTTGTGTTAATTAAGATTAAGTGAACATATAACGTGGTTAAGTGAACGGTCTGGTTAAGTTTGATACTTGATGGTTTTTACACCGATCTGCAAACCAAACCATGAACCCGGTTTGGAGATCAAACCGACGGTTTGAAACGTAAAAGAAAAAAAGCGCCGCAAAACCACTAGTTCGCTAACAAATAAGAAACTGTATCGCGGTGCACAGCTAAACTAATAACTGACACCCAAAAAAACAGTTGGTGATAAGAGAAGAACAACTGACCATGTAGTTATCCATGATGATTGGGAAGCATTCAACCAAGCTAACAATTTTGTACCAAACATTGACTACAGTTCACTCTAGATGCAAATACCCTTAAATATGATCAATTTGTTGTCTTTGATATTTAGAGGCTTGCGGTTAACTTATCATGCATGATATGTTGCCTTTCTTTGTAATGTTTCTACATAAAGACAATTACAATAAACAGAAGCATGTGTACAAAACATCTCATGTAGAACAACCATAACTTCATGGAACCCAACATTGCCATTCTTGGAAACTTAAACTAAATTGGTTTCCTGCTTCCTTGTTATCGATATAGGCTACACATTACATTACACCCGATACTAACATAAAAGAGCCGTAACAGTGTGGTATGGTGTTCAAACGCATGTTCTTGGCAGTAAACCTCAAAACAATTACTAGAATAAAAAATTTGACATGTGGGCAGTGGGCCAGCTGATCTGCAAAAAGTATAAGTTTCTTTATAAGGCTAAGTGTAATGGGCGTGGAACACTGCCCCGGGGCATTATTGGGGGCGTGAATGGGGGGCAAGATTCAAATCACGGGGCGTGGAGCAAGTGTGTGTGTTATGTATATGTATAGTGAAACTATTACACATCTTACTGATTGCCCTTCTACTGACGTAGCAGAGATATGACGTCATGGGGCGTGATTCACTTTTCAGTGAAACCATTACACTTAGTCTAAGAATGTGAGAATTAATGACACATATCCAATAAAAGTCACGAATAAAAATGATGAAGAAGAAATCATGGTTTTTGATCAAAACAATTGATCGACTCATTTTATTGATAAAACTGAATAATCCGACTACATACATCTGACCCAATTAAATAGATTCAATAAACATAACTCTAACTTAACCTTGAAGCTTAATATTCTCCTAAATTAAACATACGAAAATAGATCAGTATAAATAATCTTACCTGTGAGAGTTAAAGCCAAAAGTTAAAGTCAAACTGAAAGTCAAAGTGATCAGTATATTTCTTAATTCATAGTTGAGGAACTGTTTGGTATTTGTGTGATACTTCAAGGGCTGATGAATAGAAGTGTAGTAGTTACAGGTACTGAAGTTGTCAATTCTCTTTGATAATTCGGTAAAGGTTGTTACTATAGATTAGGGGTTAGGTTAACGATCAGTTCTAAGTTCTTGTATTCAATTTCATCGTTTTCTGTAATTGCATTCTCAATCAGAGTAATAAGAGTGAAATCGTTTGGTTTGATTGTTCTATTGTTCATCTTTGAGTGTTTTAGTATAACAAATTGGTATCAGAGCTTGGTGAGGGCTCTTGATTCAAAGACGAAGGTAATAATCAGTGGAATTGGTGTTCGAGATGGTATCGACAAAGTTTGATCTCGAAAAATTCGATGGAAAGAATGATTTTAGCTTGTGGCGGTTGAAGATGAGAGCGTTTCTCGTGCATCAAGGTGTAAGTTCTATTAGGGGAAGCGCATCTACCTGAAGCAATGACAGACAAAGAAAAGAAGGAGACGCTTGAAAGGGCACATAGTGCCATTATTCTGAGTGTGGGAGATATGGTGTTACGCGAGGTGTCTAAAGAAACGTCCGCTGCTGGGATATGGACGAAGCTAGAGTCGTTGTACATGATTAAATCTCTGGCAAATCGTTTGTATATGAAGAAACGCCTCTACACTTTTCAGATGACCAGTGGTAAGTCAATTGAAGACCACACAGATGAATTCAATAAGTTAATTCTTGATTTAGAAAATATAGAAATTGTATTGGAGGATGAAGATCAGGCCATCATATTTTTGACTTCCCTGCCACAGTCCTATGAGCATTTCGTGGATACTTTGATGTATGGTAGGGAATCCCTAACCATGGAAGAAGTGTTGTCAGCCTTTAATTCAAAAGAATTGAAGAAAAGATCTGATTCAAAGGATGATGGTGGAGATGGATTATTTGTAAGGGGCAGAACTGATAGCAGGAATGATTATATGGATCAAAAGAGTCAGAAATTCATAAATTCATCAAGGTCTAAGTCAAGATTTAAAAGAAAATGTTATGTCTATGGTTCTAAGAAACATCTGAAGAAAGACTGCTTAGATTGGAAAAGGAAGAAAGGTGATTCAAGCAATTATAATAACTCAAGCTCAAGTAGTCATAATGCTCAAGAAGATGGGTCTAAGGGTTATGAAAGTTCTGATGTGCTCATGGTGGTCAATGGTGATACCAAAGAAAGATGGGTCATGGACTCTAGATGTTCTTTCCACATGACACCAGTTAAAGAATTCTTTAAAGAGTTGAAAGAAGAGAGACTAAGGTCTGTAAAGCTTGGAGATAACAGGCCATGTGAAATGCTTGGGAGTGGAACTATACAGATCAGAATGGAAAGTGGTATGGAAGTTGAGCTTAATCATGTAAGGTATATCCCTGCTCTTAAAAGAAGTCTTATGTCATTGGGTACTTTTGAAAGGGAGGGGTATAGTGTTAGCCTGAAAAGTGGGAAAGCCAAAGTAGTGAAGGGTTCCATGGTGGTGTTGACAGGAACTAGAACAGATAATAACACTTATTTGTCTGATGGAAGTGTTATTTCTAGGTCAGTTTCAGTTGCCTTAGGTGGAGACAAGTATAGTGCACTTTTGTGGCACAAGAGGCTAGGGCACATAAGTAATCAAGGCATAGTTGAATTAAACAAGCATCATGTCTTAGGTGATCTTAAGAACTGTGATTTTGGTTTACGTGAAGACCGTGTCTTGGGGAAACATAAAAGGGTAAAATTCAATAGAAGTAAACATAAGACATTGGGCATACTTGATTATGTTCACTCAGATTTGTGGGGTCCTTCTAAGGTTGATTCACTAGGGAAGGCTATATACTTTCTGTCCATTATTGATGATCATTTCAGGAGAGAGTGGGTATATGTCATCAGGAGTAAAAGTGATGCTTTCAACAAGTTTAAAGAGTGGAAGATATTGGTGGAAAATCATACTAGAAGGAAGGTAAAGCTGAGAACAGACAATGGGTTGGAGTTCAATGTCTCAAACAATGCTCGTAAAGTAACTACGAGACCACATCAGGTGTATCTGCTGTGTCCTCCTCTAGTTCCTCCTCGTCGTATCCTGGGTCATTTGCCGGTTCCTCTCGAGATAGAGCTCCCTTAGCTGTTGTAAGTGGTTGATCTCTCAACCATGCAGGTCCACATTCTAGAGGGAAATCACGTACTGCCGACACTGCCCTACTTTTCCATCCGGTCACTCTAATCACAGCACCACGCGGGATGCTGCCATCCTCAGCTCTAGTCACACTTGGCGCGGGAAGCGCCAACACTACTCCCATGTCACTGTTCGTCTTGTCTACCACAGTCGTTGGTTTGTCCTGACGATCCTCTCTCCCCCCAGCCGGAGCTCCCCGTTTGACCGATATAGTACGCTTAGTCTTAACCATCAGTTCCTTCACAAGATAGAACGTTGGAGTGATTACTATAGACGTCAAATTCAGAATATGAGAGTAATTATAGACTGCCAAATCACGGTGATCAAATGCAATTTGGTGGTCCACATTACTGCTCGGATTCTAAACCTTCCACATCATATTCACACTAGCTTTTTATCTTCCACACACCCCGGATGCACATGCATCCCACACGACCCACATATCACCACATAATAATCTAGCAAGTCATCATTTTTATCACAATTTCACACCATCCAAGGTTACACACGAAATTACTACATCATATCGACACACCAAGCTGTCTCACATAGTTACAACTAATGCTACTCCACATTACTCAACTCACATCCTGGTCTCACTTAATCATACCACACATCTCCACGTAGTGTTATACTACACAATTTATATTTTAACAATAAATGTTTAACTCAAAAGACGTACGTCTTGACTCACGATTACTCGTGGTGGAATTTGTTTCACCCTCGACCCATTTTCAGTTTAAGTTAAGACATTTTATTTGTTTAAAAACACCAGCTTTCTCTTAAATCTCTGCTCTGATACCAACTTGTAAAGCCCCAAACCGGGCACCCTACAGTTTGTTCTCATAACAGGATATTCCCATGAAAATACTCATTTTAGATATATTAAACTACAACCGAAGTCTTTCTAAAAACATTAATTACTATTTAATGTCATTAAGTTACCTCACGAACGTTTGCACACCAATCCGAGTAGCACCGCTCCCAAGCCAAGATACGTCAATGCAACGCTTACATGCAAAACAATTTATCGTACACACAAAGTCAGCTACGCTGAGTGAGTTCTAATAGTTTAGTTTAATTAAGGGTCAACTCGTCTCAAAGGTTATATAAACTTTACCCAGGGCCCACGGTCCTTATAAAATAGGTCAACAATTCATTAACCATTAGATAACCTCTGTCATCACCCGATATCCCATAATAGCTCATTACCCAAGACTCATCCCATAATAATAATAATAATAATATCGTCGTCTCATCGACATCGGTCGAACTTACCTATAGTAATAACTCATGCTCAAGTACACATATTAACTCAACACTTGGTTAACACCACCAAACTTAAAACATCAACTTTCGCAGCCTTGACCGAGGCTCTTACTGACATAACAGTTGTAAGCACCACGACACATTCCTGACACAACGGTCAATCTAACTCGACTCACCACATTTTACTATCTCAAGCACAATAAATATAACGCACGCTTGTATGCAATTTAACACAAATATATAAGCACACAAACACATACCTCATTATTACACCCTCGTAAGGGCGTTCGACATACCCCGAGCTCATCACAGACCTGTTGGACATCGTCACCCTTGGTGACCTCCCGAAGGACTTCGTCCTCCACATTACCATTTTCCGTGTCATAATGACATTTACTGAAACACAATACCCGTCGTGTCACAAGGACAATGACACAATGCACACAACACGTGTTTAATCACATAACATTATACCCTATATACATGACTCATTAACTGCACCTGTACTTCGCACATAGCACTAGGATAAAATATCCTACACATAGTCATAAGCATTTAGCTTATATCCCGACTCACCCCGACTAACTCATGACACAATACACTGCTTATACACCAACACACATACAAATACCATGTTTCATTATCTAAGCACACACCACGTTCATGCATCCACTTATGACACCTCCTAGTCGTACCCGTACGACCTGTAATTACAATCCCGACTCACCCCTATTAGATCACTATTCGGTCCACGACCATTACCCACCTTTAACCTACACCTCTCAAGGACATCCCTTAGTCCCTTAGCCCCGTGTTTAAATAGTTAGATTCATAAACTCATCAGTTTAGACCCCAAAGCTCGATATACATATAATTTAATAAAACATGTCTCAAAAGTATGTACGATAGCCCCAAAACGTTAAAAAATTTTCAAAAGAGGGGATTAGAAACTCACTAGTTATTCCTCTTCGAAATCCTTGCTTTACACAACGCATGCTTGCTCAAACACCGAACCTGTCAATCGTATGATCACACGATCAGGATACGTTTTAAAACATCCACTGGGTAACGGGTAATAATATAATAAACCCCGAGTTTCATCTACTTGACAATCCAACTCCATGAAACCCTAGTTTCATGTCACCTTCAAACCGGATTGTTTACGACTCGTTTTAGAACTAGCATGCATGCATGTATATATGCTATGAGGTAACCTTAGCCTCAGAGTCACACGTACGCGAGCCGAGACTCCCATGCACGTTCAAACCCTACCATGCAAACCCTACGCCAACAAACCCAGTCGGGTGTAACCTGACTCCACTCCTTCGTTGTACTCCACCGTGAGCCACCACCATCGAGTGCTACCACCTAGCATCTCGCGTCGAGTACCGTTATCGAGTTTTATCACCTCGTGCCATTCTTTTCTCTCGTCACCTTCTTCTTTCCCTTTCTCTCTTTCCTCTCTCCCTTCTCGGCCATCGCCTCCCAGCCGCACACCCCAGCCTGTCGCCGGCGGCCCTCACGGCTCTCCATCACCACGCTAGTCGCCACCACCGGTTACTGCCCGTAGCCACCCCTTGCCACCGTTCCCGTAACCACAGTCCCACAAACCTTATTCGGGTCTTTCTCATGAGATAACGAATACGAGGAGTTAACGAGTGGGTTTAGAAGTTTACCTTCCGAGTAATGACGCTCCTGCTCCGCTCGTTGCCGCTGGGGAACCACCGTGAGACCTCCGGTCGTCCCCTCTCTCTCTTGCGCTCCCCCTTTTGCTGCCGTTGAACACTCTTAGACAAAAATGGCTTAGGGTTTTCCCATAAGTTGGTTATATACCTCCTACAGTTACATCAGTGTCCTCGTTTTTTCTAAACCACACGTTTTTAACTTGCACTGCTTAATAATGACCATTCGGGTCCATTTCGGTAATTAAACGTACCTCCTTCGACTAACTCTACTCATTACTTTGATAAATACAGATTCGGGTCGTCCACCAACCCGAATTGCAGGCTTCCAGATTTCTGGGATGTTACAAGTCTACCCTCCTTAAAAGAGGATTCGTCCTTGAATCCTGTGTCGACACAAAGCAACATGTCTCATTCTTTCCATTCCGAATTACACACCAAAACCCTTAGGTACTACCCGCTCTCTTTCGTATATGTATCGCCCTGATTATTACCTTCTCACACGGTCACCAACCTTGGTGTCCATAGAAGTCTTCTCCGTTTCTTGCTTTCAACCTTTGGAATTGTAGGTTTCACCTACACCTTAACTCACCTCTCGTCCTTCCAGCCATAAGTTAAATGGCTACATTTCCAACTCTCGCCACCCCGTCACTGGCTAGAAGTTGCCATCCGTGATTGCCTTGATTACTAATCCTTTCCCAAGGTTTCACTGTCATTGCCCATGACAAAACCTTTTTGCACTTAAAGTTCTTAGTAACACCGTACGTAGTATTTCTAGCACTACGTAGCACAACATTGCCAATCGTCCACTGTCCACCCATAAGGGCATTACTTTTGTTCTTCTCGGACGATCTCCAGGAGCTTGTGCAAAGCTGCCCTGGTCTCCACCAAATTTCTCTAGTATGGTACCTCTTTATCTCACTAACACACGTTCAATACGTCCCTTAAGTATGTATCTACACCCACCCTAGGGTCATCCTCATTAGCCCTCGATGTTTCTCAAAAGCTCACTTATCATTGTCATGTTTGTTACGATAGCTAACCATCTGCTTTACTGGAATGCTCCACAGGAGCTCATTTTTAAGTTAGTCACATGCTTACCAGCATGAGCATTTCATTCCTAGTTACGTATGGGTAATCCTACACAAACCCCTACCGAGTTTCACTTTTCTCGTTGTTGCTCTACTATTACCATGCGATTACCGACCGTATCTCATTTATCATGTACGAACATGAAGTTCGTCTGCTCACCAGCCTCAGCCATCCGTTGCCTCGTTCAGGGAAAACATCCCTATTCCTTTGGTATCTCACATCGACTGAATCATGCATATGGAACGTGTTCCATGAAGGTCCTTCATCACCTTGTTAACTCTGTGCTGAAATCTTCCGCGTCATCACCTTGATCTCATCATAAACATTTCTGGTCAAGCGTCCACGTAAATGCTTTCATAATCTACTCTACAGCTCCGCCCAATGGCTCCGAGCTCCGAATTCCCGAGTTAAGCATTGGCATCTCACAAGAGCACCTCACTAGTCGCCTAGAAGACGTCAAAACTCCTAGCACCTCCTCGATGTATCAATCGTCGAGAAAATCGTCAAGATAGAAATATTATACTTGAGCATACTGACCACCCGTCCTATGCACGACTAAGCGTGTACAACAAGGCCACACATATCTACAGAACACACAATGTTCTACACATGTACTAGTAACCCCAAACTCTAAACAAACATCACATGCACATACATAACTGCTACGTCTGAGTAAATCTACGTGCATACAATATGACCTCGTCATTTATCGACACACAAACTCCTGAACCTTACCTCTTACTCACTACAACAGTACCCTACCACACATCATCATATACTCATATAGAGTTTACTCGGTCGTACCCATACGGGTCGTACCCATACTTCAAGATGACACACTACTTAGTCTCGACACAAAACATCGCTCTAAACATTCATACACACAAGATATATAATATCTTACTTCCCCACAGGATCTGGTCCTGAACATGTATACCTAGACATAAGGTATGTAACTACCATTTCCCACAGGACCTCGTCCTGAACAACTACAGAAGGTGCAACACACCCCTTACACTTCAAACTTCATCTAGCCATAACACATAGATAATACTATCTCAAGACCTTAGACACACACACAAAAATCAAAACTCCGGTCTACATCGGTCTACCCATGCAGTCTAAGAAACCAAGCTCTAGCATCACATCAAAGATTACATTTAGTATGAACTCACGTTGTTCAAAAGGTAATCACATAATCACACAATACCGCGCTAAATTTAACATTGTACCCACAGTAGTACGCAATCAAAAGCACAACTGCAGTTAATTATGCTCAAATCATCCCGCGGTATAATTTTGTAATCAGTGTCAAAATCAAATAGTCAATAATTTCAATAAGCATTACACCACATAAACGTCTAGTCAATCAAAATGTTAAATCACCCTACAATCTCTCATGACAACCGTCACATCCAAAAGTCATCTAGAAGTTCAATGTCTCAAACAATGCTCGCAAAGTTACTACAGGACCACATCAGGTGTATCTGCTATGTCCTCCACTGGTTCCTCCTCGTCGGATCCTGGGTCATTTGCCAGTTCCTCTCGAGATAGAGCTCCCTTAGCTGTTGTAAGTGGTTGATGTCTCAAACATGCAGGTCCACATCCTGGAGGGAAATCACGTACTACCGACACTGCCCTCCTTTTCCATCCGGTCACTCTAGTCACAGCGCCACGCGGGATGCTGCCATCCTCAGCTCTAGTCACACTTGGCGCTGGAAGTGCCAACACTACTCCCATGTCACTGTCCGTCTTGTCTACCGCAGTCGTTGGTTTGTCCTGACGATCCGCTCTCCCCCGGCCGGAGCTCCCCGTCTAACCGATCTAGTACGCTTGGTCTTAGCCATCAATTCCTGCACAAGATAGAACGTTGGAGTGATTACTATGGGCGTCAAATTCAGAATATGAGAGTAATCATAGACTGCCAAATCACGGTGATTAAATGCAATTTGGTGGTCCACATTCTTCTCAGATTCTAAACCTTCCACATCATATTCACACTAGATTTTTATCTTCCACACACCCCGGATGCACATGCATCCCACACGACCCATATATCACCACATAATAATCTAGCAAGTCATCATTTTTATCACAATTTCACACCAATAAAGGTTACACATGAAATTACTACATCATATCGACACACCAAGCTATCTCACATAGTTACAACTAATGCTACTCCACATTACTCAACTCACATCCTGGTCTCACTTAATCATACTACACATCTCCACGTAGTGTTAAACTACACAGTTTATATTTTAACAATAAATGTTTAACTCAAAAGACGTACCTCTTGGCTCGCGATTACTCGTGGTGGCATTCGTTTCACCCTCGTCCCATTTTCAGTTTAAGTTAAGATATTTTATTTGTTTAAAAACATCAGCTTTCTCTTAAATCTCGGCTCGGATACCAACTTATAAGGCACCAAACTGGGCGCTCTACAGTTGGTTCTCATAACGGGATATTCCCATGAAAATACTCATTTTAGATATATTAAACTACAGCAGAAGTTTTTCTAAAAACGTTAATTACTATTTAATGTCATTAAGTTACCTCACGAATGTTTGCACACCAATCCGAGTAGCACCGCTCCCAAGTCAAGATACGTCAACGCAACGCTTACCTGCAAAACAATCTATCGTACACACAAAGTCAGCTACGCTGAGTGAGTTCTAATAGTTTAGTTTAATTAAAGGTCAACTCGTCTCAAAGGTTATACGAACTTTACCCAGGACCCGCAGTCCTTATAAAATAGGTCCACAATTCATTAACCATTAGATAACCCCTGTCATCACCCGATATCCCATAATAGCTAATTACCCAAGACTCATACCATAATAATAATAATAATATTAATAATAATAATCCCGTCGTCTCATCAACATAGGTCGAACTTACCTATACTAATAACTCATGCTCAAGTACACGTATTAACTCGACACTTGGTTAACACCACAAAACTTAAAACATCAACTTTCTTAGCCTTGACTGAGGCTTTTACCAATCAGCGGACATAACAGTTGTAAGCACCACGACACATTCCTGACACAATGGTCAATCTAACTCGACTCACCACATTTTACTATCTCAAGCACAATAAATATAACGCACACTTGTATGCAATTGAACACAAATATAAAAGCACACAAACACATACCTCATTACTGCACCCTCGTCAGGGATTACCCTCGTCAGGGGGTTCGACACACCCCAAATTCATCACTGTCGTGTTGGACATCATCACCCTTTGTGACCTTTCGAAGGACTTCGTCCTCCATAGTCCCGTTTGCCGTGTCATAATGACATTAACGCAAACACAATACCCACCGTGTCACAAGGACAACGACACAATGCACACAACGCATGTTAATCACATAACATTATACCCTATATACATGACTCATTAACTGCACCTGTACTTTGTATATAGCACTAGGATAAAATATCCTACACATAGTTATAAGCATTTAGCTTATATCCTGACTCACCACGACTAACTCATGACACAATACACTTCTTATACAGTAACACACATACAAATACCATGTCTCATTATCTAAGCACACACCACGTTCATGCATCCCCTTATGACACCTTACCCGTACGACCTGTAATTATAATCCCGACTCACACCTATTAGATCACTATTCGGTCCACGACCATTACCCACATTTAACCTACACCTCTCAAGGACATCCCATGGTCCCTTAGCCCCGTGTTTAAATAGTTAGATTCATAAACTCATCGGTTTAGACCCCAAAGCTCGATATACATATAATGTAATAAAACATGTCTCAAAAGTATGTACGATAGCCCCAAAACGTTAAAAACATTTCAAAAGAGGGGATTAGAAACTCACCAGTTATTCCGCTTCCAAATCCTTGCTTTGCACCATGCGTGCTTGCTCAAACCTCGAACCTGTCAATCGTATGATCACACGATCAGGATACGTTTAAAACATCCACTGGGTAACGGGTAACAATATAATAAACCCCGAGTTTCATCTGCTTGATAATCCAACTCCATGAAACCCTAGTTTCATGTCACTTTCTTACCGGATCGTTCACGACTCGTTTTAGAACTAGCATGCATGCATGTATATGTGCTATGAGGTAACCCTAGCCTCAGAGTCACACGTACGCGAGCCGAGACTCCCATGCACTTTCAAACCCTAACATGCAAACCCTACGCCTACAAACCCCAATCAGGTGTAACCCGACTCCACTCCTTCGTCGTACTCCACCGTGAGCCACCACCATCGAGTGCTACCACCTAGCGTCTCGCATCTAGTACCGGTATCGAGTTTTGTCACCTCATTCCATTCTTTTCTCACGTCACAATCTTCTTTCCCTTTCTCTTTTTCCTTTCTCCCTTCTCGGCCATCGCCTCCCAGCCGTACGCGCCAGCCTGTCGTTGGCGGCCCTCACGGATCTCCATCACCACGCTAGTCGCCACCACCGGTTACCGCCCGTAGCCACCCCTACCACCGTTCCCGTAACCACAGTCCCACAAACCTTATTCGGGTCTTTCTCATGAGATAACGAATACGAGGAGTTAACGAGTGGGTTTAGAAGTTTAGGTATCGACCATCGAGTGCTACCACCTAGTGTCTCGCGTCTAGTACCGGTATCGAGTTTTGTCACCTCATGCCATTCTTTTCTCACGTCACAATCTTCTTTCCCTTTCTTTTTTTCCTTTCTCCCTTCTCGGCCATCGCCTCCCAGCCGTACGCGCCAGCCTGTCGTTGGCGGCCCTCACGGATCTCCATCACCACGCTAGTCGCCACCACCGGTTACCGCCCGTAGCCACCCCTACCACCGTTCCCGTAACCACAGTCCCACAAACCTTATTCGGGTCTTTCTCATGAGATAACGAATACGAGGAGTTAACGAGTGGGTTTAGAAGTTTACCTTCCGATTAGTGACGCTCCTGCTCTGCTCGTTGCCGCCGAGGAACCACTTTGAGACCTCCGGACATCCCCTCTCTCTCTTGTGTTCCCCCTTTTGCTACTGTCGAACACTCTTAGCCAAAAATGGCTTAGGGTTTTCCCATAAGTTGGTTATATACCTCCTACAGTTACACCCGGGTCCTCGCCTTTTCTAAACCTCGTGTTTTTTACATGCACTGCTTAATAATGATCATTCGGGTCCATTTTGGTAATTAAATGTACCTTATTCGACTAACTCTACTCATTACTTTGATAAATACGGATTCGGGTCCACCAACCCGAATTGCAAGCTTCCAGATTTCTGGGATGTTACACTAGGGAAAAGCAGGAATATGGTGATTTAAATGTGTTTGGCTCATTGGTATATGCTCATATTAGTCAGGGTAAGTTGGAACCTAGAGCTATAAAGTGTATCTTTATAGGATACCCTGATGGTGTTAAAGGGTTGAAGCTTTGGAGACTGGATGAAGGTAGTCCTAGAGTGATTGTGAGTAGGAATGTGGAGTGTAAAGAAGACATTCTCTATAATCACATCATGAGTGGTAAAGAGGCAGAAAATGGTAGTGAATGTGTTCCTGAAGTACAAATTGAGGTGGAGACTGAGGGTAATCTCAAAGAAACTGTTCAAGAAACTAGAGAGGGCAGTAATAATTCTAACTATTACAACCTTGCTAGGGATAGACCTAGAAGGACCATTGTGCCACCTTTGAGATACAGGGATGAAGATGATATTTCAGCAATAGCCTTTATAGCTGCTGAACAAGAAAGCAGTAGTGAGCCTCAATCATTTTCTGATGCAATGGAGTCCATAGACAAAGAAAAGTGGCTTGATGCTATGAAAGAGGAAATGGAATCATTGTATAAGAATGGAACTTGGGAATTAGTTGAAAGGCCAAGGGAGCAGAAACTTGTGTCATGTAAGTGGATTTACAAGCTAAAGGAGGGGTTGAGCAATGAAGATCTTCCTAGATACAAGGCAAGGCTAGTTGCTAAGGGGTTCACTCAGAGGGCTGGGGTTGATTATACAGAGATTTTTTCACCTGTGGTTAAACATTCATCTATCAGGGTTGTGCTGTCTTTAACTGCAGTAATGGATATGGAACTGGAGGAGTTAGATGTAAAAATTGCATTCCTTCATGGGAAATTGGAGGAGCAAATCTCTATGAGTTGACCTGAAGGATTTATGATAAAGGGACAAGAAAATAAGGTATGTTTGCTTAAAAAGTCACTTTATGGGCTTAAACAGTCCCCTAGACAGTGGTATAGGAGGTTTGATGATTATATGGTAAGTGATGGTTTTATGAGAAGTTCTTATGATAGTTGTGTATATCATAGAGAATACAGCAAAGGCAGTTATGTGTATTTGTTGTTGTATGTGGATGACATGCTTGTAGCATGTAAAGACAAGCAGGTAATAAAAGACACTAAGGCCCTGTTGATGGTAGAATTTGATATGAAATTGTTGGGAGAGGCTAAGAAGATTCTAGGGATGGAGATTCATAGAAGGAGAGATCTTAGACAAATAAAACTCTCTCAAATTGCTTATATTAACAAAATTCTGCAGAGTTATAGGGTGGAAGGGCGTAAGTCAATTAAAACACCAATGACTGCTCATTTTAGGTTGTCAAGTAGATATTCACCTACAACTGATGAGGAATTGCAGTACATGAGCAGAGTTCCTTATGCAAATGTGGTAGGGAGTGTCATGTATTTGATGATATGTTCAAGGCCGGATATAGGCTATGCAGTGATTCTGATTAGTAGGTTCATTTCTAATCCTGGGAAAGCTCATTGGCAGGCTGCTAAATAGCTGTTGAGATATTTGAGTGGTACAAGAAATTTGAGGTTGGTGTTTAACTGTGAATCAGTTCAAGAAGGGAATCTAGTAAAAGGTTTTGTGGATTCTGATTATGCTAAGGATCTGGACAGAGGAAGGTATGTGACTGGGTATGTTTTCTTGGTATTGGGCAATGTTGTTAGTTGAAGGCTCAATTGCAGCATGTGGTGGCTTTGTCCTCTACTGAAGCTGAATGCATAGCCCTAACAGAAGCAGTCACAGAGGCTTTGTTGTTAAAAGGGTTTGTAGCTGAGTTGGGTGTTGTATTGAATGAGACGAAGGTGCTTTGTGACAATCAAGGAGCTGTGCAGCTTGCTAAGAAAAGTGTATTTCATGAAAGGACAAAGCATATTAGTGTGAGGCTGCATTTCATTACGGATGTGGTGAATTCCAAACAAGTTATGATAGAAGAGGTTGATACTAAAGTCAATTCAGCTGATATGTTTACCAAGTCTCTTCTGGGTCCTAAATTTGAATGGTGTGTGCATTCTTTGGGAATGGGTTGATATTTGTCTATTTTGATTTTGGTTTAAGGTGGAGATTGTGAGAGTTAAAGCCAAAAGTCAAAGTCAAACTAAGGTCATGAAGTCAAAGTGATCAGTATGTTTCTTAATTCATAGTTGAGGGACTGTTTGGTATTTGTGTGATGCTTCAAGGGCTGATGAATAGAAGTGTAGTAGTTACAGGGACTGAAGTTGTCAATTCTCTTTGATAATTCGGTAAAGGTTGTTATTATAGATTAGGGGTTAGGTTAACGATCAGTTCTAAGTTCTTGTATTCAATTTCATTGTTTTCTGTAATTGCATTCTCAATCAGAGTAATAAGAGTGAAATCGTTTGGTTTGATTGTTCAATTGTTCATCTTTGAGTGTTCTAGTATAACATTACCCTAAAATACCAAACAAATCGACCCAAAATGAAGACACTAAAATAGACCCACAATCGGAAATTATGACCCCAACCCATTCGGACTTTTTCATAAGTGAACCAACAAATATTAGTCCAACAGGAATGAATTAGTTAGATGTCCTTAGTCTTGCAACAACATCACTTGTGGATCAGTCACCAACCATAGCAACATGAAACTTTGAAATAATCTTTGGTTATTGTTCTTACATTTTACATATGAATCATCTAACTTTCACTCATCAACTTTTGAGTTGATGATTTATTAAAGAAAAATTGTGACATTTTTTTTTTCATTTTACGAATCTGAGCGACGCATAGCTGAATCTTAGTAGATCGTGCCAGCAAGGTCACTCTGCTACTTACAATATCATGCCACGTATTTAATTCGTCTACAAATGATTCTACTCGTCGCTTGATGGAGATGATTTGTTAATCAATTCAAGATCTCCAAGACGAACCCACAACTTTAACTTAAATACCGGTAACGAGAAACAAGAAACAGCTTAGTGATGTTGCTCCTAGTGACTACAATTTCGCATTTAGGTTGGGAGCTTTGTTCAGACATTTTCACAAACACATGTGAGCATCAAAGTTTCACTAACTCCCTAATCAGCCATATTTTAGACAAAATTATAATTTTTGTTCTTTTTGTTTTCCTAAATTATGGAATGAGTCCTTTAAATTTTTTACTTTCACTCATTGACTTTATTTCAATAAGTGCTTACGAATTTCATACTTTCCATTAATGGATGTTATGTTTTTCAGTTAATTCACCTTTTAGTATTTTTACCCCCAAAGGACAAAAAATGTAATTTAGTCTAAATTATTTTATTTACTAAAAAACAAAAATACATTCCAACACTCACCACCACTCTTCTTCTTCACCTATCCCGTTTTCGGCGACTTTTGGACCACCAGTTCTGGAGTCCCCTTTTTCCGGCCAAAATTCCTATTCGTCCCCACCAAAACAAACACACCCTCTTATCGGCCGAAACCCAACTGTGAGCAGTAGGTAACCCGTCGCCAGAAACTCCACACAACCCCATAAAAAAATAATCTCCAAAAATCATATCAATGTTCTCCATTTTCTTCATCGATTTTACAAAGGATCGATATCGATATCATCTCAAAAAATAATTTCAATTGCTGCTTTATTTACATGATTCTTGAATTGAAAACCCAAAAATGAAACTGCTATAGAAAACATCTCCCCTCCCTCTTTGATCCATCTCTCTAGATCTTCTCATCCCCCTCTGTTTTATTTTTTGCTTTTCCGACAGGATTTGATATAGGGTTTTCACCACTACCACCATCGCCACCTTCAAAATAGATCTGGTTTTGGTCAAAACCCTTTTCTGACGACATCTCCCCTCTCTCTGCATCTCTCCACCGTCGTGTCACCTGAAGTTGCGAGACCTACATCTGAACCCATCTTTGCCGAGTTTTATTCAAGAAAATTCTCTCAAATATGTTGGTTTTGCCCCCTTGATTCTTAGTTTGTGGTTTGGCTATTCTTAAAGAAATCAGAACTCATAAAGGAACAAGCGGCGGAGGCCAAAAAAGGAACAAGCGGTGGTGGACGGTATATATATTGTAACACCCCAACCCGTTTAGGACCGACATATCATGCGATTCAGTAATTCAGAGACAAATTGACAATTCATTAAATGTCCAAAGTCAATTCCATAATCTAAGTCGTACAATCGTATTAAAATAAAAGTTACAAAATCTTGAAAGCAAATCAATAGTCCATATTGTCTTCTACAATTCCTTTAAACATTTTAATACCGTCTTCACACATTCCATTGGTTTCCCTGAGTACCTGTTCAAATATTTAAGAGGAACACAAAAGGAAACACAACTGAGCCAACAATGCTCAGTGATGAAGTAACAATAGCAATAACATAACGATGGGCTAGTGGAAGTTATGGTGGAACAATTGGCCTTCAGTACAATGCTTTATAAACAATTAAGGAAGCAAGGTCAATGCATATCATGTGGAAATACCCATGTGAGCCAATAACAATAAACAATACTTACACAGGTCTGCAAACCTAATACACCAATATGTGAGATAGGATGGTGGTCATACACATCTAACCGTACAATTACAATAACAATGGTTTCCTAGGATCGATCCATACGCCTATAAACAATAAGTGTACTCACATCGCACACAATAAAGAATTCGTGAGCTAATCGCACTGCCACGGATGGTGCACGTCATTGGTGCCACAATGACGCCCTCTGTCCCCATAGTTAGATGCTGCTTAGGTATTGAGGTCAAAGAAACGGAAATCAAATTTATTAATGTAATGCACTAATTCTCAATAAATACCAATCAATGTTCAATGGCTACATTTAAAATTTGGAACATGGATTTTGAAATAGGTAATCTATCACATGCATATCAACTCAAATCAATGGTGGTAACAATATTTTAAATGGTGGTAGCAATATATGGTTAAAAGAAAAAATGTTTCTGGACGACTTACAAGGTCGGTGACAACTTAGGGGAAAATGAGAAAACGTTTACACTAACAGGAAAGGACCAAGAATCCATACTCTAAAAAGAACGACGTAAAAGCGTTTACGCTACAATTAAAAGACCAGAAATCCATACCTTAGATGTTGATCACGATGTAAAAATAACCTTATCTTTTGATCGTTCTTTAGTTGAACTTATATTTGGATTGATGGTTTCGTTAATTACACTTTTAAACACACTTACTGTGATATATTTATTTCTAGAGTATCTACTTAGTTATTTATTTCTCAAACTTAGTTCAGTAGGGTTCAAACTTAGTTTATAAGGGTTTATATTTAGTTTAAAGTGTTTCAGAAGAGTTTAAAAGAGTTCATAGATTCCAAACTTAGTTTAGAAGACTTCAGACATACAAAAGAGTTCAAATTTAGTTTAAAGAGTTCAGAAGAGTTTAGAAGTAGTTTAAAGAGTTTAGAAGAGTTTTGAAGTAGTTCCAGCGAGTTCAAAACAGTTCAGAAGCAGTTCTAGACAATTCACAGTAGTTTCACAGAGTTCACAATAGTTCAAAAGTAGTTCTAGAGAGTTTACATTAGTTCAAAAGTAGTTCCAAAGAGTTTACATTAGTTCGAAAGTAGTTCTAGATGGTTTACATTAATGCGAAAGTAGTTATAGAGAGTTTACATTAGTTCGAAAGTAGTTCCAGATGGTTTACATTAGTTCGAAAAGTCATTCCAGAGAGTTTACATTAGTTTGAAAGTAGTTCTAGTTGACCAGCTGCTGACCAGTAGTTAAAGCAGTTAACCAGCTACTAACCAGCAGTTAAAGCAGTTGAACAACCTTTGAGTAGTAGTTAAAGCAGTTGACCAGCCGTTAAGCATTTTTTAAGGCAGCTGTTAAGCATTTGACGTCACCAGATTTGACCAGAACTCAACTGAGTTGACCAGTAGCTCACCAAATTTGGCTATAAATCAACTGAGTTAACCAACATATCACCAAGATTTGACCAAGACTGTTTTGAATTTGGTTCCAAACACTTTAAAAGAGTTCGAAACTAGTTCCATACACTTTGTGAGAGTTCGAAATTAGTTCCAAATACTTTAGAAGAGTTCAAAACTAGTTCCAAACAGTTTAGAATACTTTAGATGAGTTGAAAACTAGTTCCAAACACTTTCCAAGAGTTCAGAATTAGTTCCAGAAGAGTTTAAACTAGTTATGGAGACTTCATTAGAGTTCCGAACCAGTTTAGACACTTCCGACAAGTATAAACTCGTTTCAAAGTTTATCATAGTTGACCAGAACTAGTTTTGAAGTTGACCAAAATTTATTTTTATTATTCTTTTTAACAATGGTTATTATTACTATTATCATTATTAATAATAATATTATTATTAGGGCTCGTAACAATAAAATACTGGGATCGAAATTTACCTTAATAGATCACGTTCGTTGTCGACGTTTCAAATGTCCCTGGTGCTTCACGAGAGATTTTGATAGTTTATTGGATATGGTTTACTTCAAAAAGAAAGAAAATAAAGATTTGAGAGAGTATGAGTTTTGGTTCAAAGAAGTTTGTTTCATTCTTCTCTATTTATAGGCACATGAGGTGAAAATAAACGTTCAAGTCGTTTAAAATTGAATTGTGGGGGATTGAATCATGTTTTGTTTATTATTATACGAGTATGAAATCTTGAGAGATGCTTCTTTGATGCAAGTGAGGCAGGTGGAGCAGATATCTTCATATCCTTTTCAATTTGACGAATATTTTTTTTTTCTTTTATTTCTTTTTATTGTCTAATCACAAGCATGTATATACATTAATATTTGTTTTAGCATGCATATTTATTTATTTATTTGTTCATACATTTATGTTTATATATATATATATATATATTATTTATTATTCTAATTTCATTCATGATTATTATTAGTATTTATTTTTAGGATATTTTATATATAATACTATTTGTAATAAAGTTTAATAAATAAAATAATTTATTAAGTTTATAAAACCTAATTAAATTACAAGAATTACCATTTAGGGATAAAAAGACTAAAATGCCCTCATATACAATGCATATGAGGTGATTTAACTGAAAAACTTAACATCCGTAAGTGGAAAGAACGAAATTCGTAATCACTTTTTGAAATAAAGAAAAATGAGTGAAAGTAAAAAATTTAAAGAACCCATTGCATAATTTAAGAAAACATAAAAAACAAAAGGTGTAATTTAGTCGAGATTTTATTTTGAACCCTAGCATCCTACGTATAAAGTTCACTTCTTCTGCATGAACATATTTATGAAATATAGGTATAGAAACTTGTGTTATATATGAGATTATGGTGTTATTGCTAATAAACTACAATTCAAAATCAAGAAAAAAGAACCATCAAATCATTTTTAATATAACTAGTAGGTGCCCCGCGCGTTTTAGGATTCCTTTTATATCATTAAGGTGCTAGTATATGATTTTACCTGTTACATACTTACATAGTTCAAAATGTTTGAACGGTAAAGCAGCAGGTGTCACCGATGCTCTTTTTGAGAGCGCAATTTAACCCGACCTGCCTTAAACAAAATACAAACATAGCCAAAACAAAAGAATATAAAACTCCGAACAAAACATTTGAAATAAATCATTATTCCAAATAAATTGTACCATCTTCGGTAACAAAAGGTGCACAACCTACTTTGAATATCAAACCAAAACAGATAAAAGACTAAATTTAATGGAACATGAGATGAAGTCGTCTCTTGTGTGATTCGGTTGGCTCACACTTGCGGTTACCTGATTTTCTTCTTTGAAAATTAAGCATAAAAATTAATATTATTTTTAGAATATACATCGGTTTTTACATATTAAAAGTACAATATTGTACACATTGATGCTTCTAGTTTGTTTAGAAATATGTCCCAGGCAACGGTGATTGATTCAGGACTAGAAACAATCAAACAAATATAAATATAAATAAAATTAATTTAAACATAAAAATAAAAAAAATGTAATTTACTCTTCAAAGAGGGGTGAAAGCAAGCCACGAAAATCCAATCCAACCCAACCAAGTCCCATGGCACAATACTGTGAAGCACGAAGAGGATCAATATTAAGTTAAAAAAACAAAATTAGAAATGTTTTAAAGTAATATACATGTGTTAAAACATACCATACACTGATCTATTATATTAGACAAAGAACCGCCTTCAGTTATCTTTGGTAGCATGATTTTAAGAGTTTTAAGGTGAGATGAAATTTGATGCATGGCCCAACTGAAAAGAAAATTGTCATTAGCAGGTAATTAAGTTAGGTTTGTTAAAAGAGATTACTTCAAAATGACACCATGTCGGCAACTTAAATAAGTGAGTAGTTAAATATAAATGTGGATACCTGTAGGCGCATTCGACTGGTTTTAATGAAACTTTTGGGTTGAACCGCTAGATACGTTTTCAGGAAACAACAAACCAAACTGGGCCATTTTAGCTGTTTGGCAGTTTGATTCGACTTTTTAATTTTTATCTTTTTCAAAATCGTTGGTTTGTACTAAAAGAATATAGAATGATAAAGATACTAGCGTACCTCTATGAATGCTCAGCAAAGAGACAGGAAAAGAACAGATTCATTTTCCCTAAGCACCCTGATCATGTTGTACCTCAACAATGAATCAGAAACGGTCTGGAGTCCCCTCACTAATTCTTGAGCAAGTTTATGTTTTAAACTTATTGGGGCACAGGGCTGTAGCTCATTCATTGCAGCAGATACACCTGATTACAGAAACAAACATACACACATTACTACCTTGTTATTTGATTTATCAAACATGCTAGCAAAATCCGAGCATATAATGGTAATAGAAACCAAAAATAAAAACTAGGAGATTAATTTTATATATTTGATAATACAATTTAATAGATAAAGGTTATTTACATCTTACCATTAATGAAAACAACAAGAGGTGGATGCTCTATTAAATTTGGAGGTAGTGTAACATCTTCTTGACTTTATCACTTTGTATTTGGCCTTACTTTTAACTAATTTGGTTATTATGTTTTTCTTTTCAGAAAAAAAAGCATAAAACAACAATGTGTTATTTAAATGCTTTTCAATTCATATAATAAATTATCAAACATACAAAGTTTTTTTTTCTAAAACATTTGGTGTGATCAAATAATAAAATATATTTAAAAAGGTGGGGGTAATTTTACACAACAGAGGTTTCTTAAGTATCCTATTAGATTTATAACCAAGCTTTGTCCTTGAGCCATCTTCGCTATTAATACAACTATTAAAAAATCACACAA
The DNA here is from genome assembly GCA_023525975.1 of Smallanthus sonchifolius. Taxonomy (NCBI): domain Eukaryota; kingdom Viridiplantae; phylum Streptophyta; class Magnoliopsida; order Asterales; family Asteraceae; genus Smallanthus; species Smallanthus sonchifolius. Next base: position 84,637,026 of record CM042036.1, read on the forward strand.
GAGTTGACCTTACTTTCTTGTTTTTTTATAAAAGCCACTCGACAACTCATTTATTACAACCCACCAACGCGTTTACAATCAATTTATAATGCGTCAACCCATTTGACCCCTTTAGAAAAAAAATGAGGTAATAGTGTCGTCTTTGGACTACACGATTTTAGATGTGTCCGGGTTAGGGTTAATGTCTTCGACATGAATACACGGGTCATGTTCAGGCTCAACAATTCAACCCGATAACCCAGAACTGTTGACACCCCTGCAAAATGGGGGAGATGGCTCAAGGACAAAGCTAGGTATAACCTATGCCAATTAAACTTTCTTTCAATAATTTTGGAAAGATAATGTAGCATGATTGAATTATTAAACTTTTTAATATGATTAACCCAACAACCGCGTTAATCCCATAGTTCCTGATCAACTACTTACCCATTACATCACATAAATGTTCAATAAAATATGATTTTGATGGTATTCATGAATGAAGAATTTGACTTCTGTCACAAAAAAGTCAACTCAAAGTCAAAGTCAAAGGTCAATGCAAATAAAATCTTCTATTTTGAACTACTATTATTTGATAATCAGAATTCATACACACATAATGCACTTACAAGTAAGATATCTATGTTGCATCAGAAGTTGCAAGATATCTCCTGCAACTTCTTCTCAACTTCTTGAGCTTTCCTCATCTTCTTTGACATTTTTGCTTTACTCTTCTTAGATAACTAATATGAAACATTTGGGTAAGATTTAGCACACGCGATTGAAAAATAATACTTTAAACAATCATAGACAAAATCCTGAACGCGTCGTCTATGGTAAATGTCACAAATAATCAGATAAACAATTTGGAGTAAACAACTTCATATTGTTTATTCAAAACAACTTATTTCACTCGCAAATAATCAGATAAACAGTTTATAAAAAGCATTTAGCAACCAATAATTCATAACAACTACTCCATAATCCGTAATTCCATATGTTTAGATGCATTATCTAAAACAACAGATTCTATTATGTTTTCTGTGTTCTTATTAATAAAATATTATGCAGGTAACAAGAAAACATAATGGGTGAGTTTTTATAAAAAGATTTATTAATTTACACAAAAAACCAAAAATATTTTTCTGTACCTCCATGCTTTGCGAGTTTTGTGATGATGGGACGAATTCAACGATGTAATCACATACAAATAATAAGCAACTCATTTCTGTTTTCCAGATCATCATCTTGGCTGGATACAATGGTTTTAACCTCTGGTGTTGCCCGAACATAGAAACTGCAATGCATTTATTAAGGGTGTAGTAAGGGATTAGAAAATACCCATTAAAATGCATTCTTCTTCTTTCATCTGAAACTGAGACCGAAAAGTAAACTCAGATTTCTGTTCTTGCTCATTGAAACACACAGTTGCACCCAAAATTTCCACATGATCATCATCCTTCGGTGATCTAAAACTCAAAAAACACCAAAACATTCCAAATTTAAAAGAACATAAAACAAAAACATCACAAATTTCCCAAAATTGGAACTTATTACTTACCCCGCCGGGTGTTCGATCAAATGCATGAATGAGCTCAAAACAAAAACCCAAATATAATTACAAACTTCCATCATCATTCGCACCAAATCAGGTGGAGCAGATTTGTAGATGAAATTAAACTAAATTTGAGGGTAATTAACTTATGTGTCGCCATATTAACAGGAATTTATGTTGACAAACATCATGTAATCAATAATCAAAATAAAGACCTGTCTAAACAACAAACACTAAAATTCGTACATCTAAATTCCTTATGAATACAACACAAAACCCTAAATTCCAATCAACAAAGGCGTATTTAAGCAACAAGCATAAATTTTACCTCATTGTTGATGATTGATGATGAAGACGAATAGTTAAGCAGAGATTGAAACGAAGAGAATGGTGGCTTGTTTCTGGTCGGCGAAGAAATCCAACACAAATAATTGGGATAACCATAATTGAAATTAAGACCATAGAAATTAAACACGATCAACGACGATGGCTTGTTTCTGGTCGGAGCTAGGTAGTGGAGATGGAGGGTAGTGTACCTGGGAATGGTGACGGCAGCAACGAAGGAGAATGGTGGTGGTCAGATGACGGCGATGGAGGAGGGCAAGCAGAGCACGGGTGGGTGGGTGCGTGCGTGGAGAGCGAGAGAGGCGATGAGCATCTCCCCAAACCCTAAATGGGAACTCAGATCTGCCGTTTAAAAGACGTCAGAGTTATGGTCTGCAAGACTGCAATGATTGAAGGACCAACCTTCGTAGATGGTGGCGACGGGAACGTGAAGGGACGCGTGGGTAATGGACACGAACCTTCTCCGACGTCTTAAAAATGGGAGCTTCCGGCGTCTTAAAATGAATGTGAAAAGACAAGCGTATTTGAAAAATGAATATCTTTTCAAAGTATGGTTAAAAATGAACGTAATTATTAATTCACATTGATAAATCATTGATTAAGTGAATTTATTTGAGCTAATAAAAGACATGTATACCCATTAAAGATGCTTTAGTTAAGGTTCAAGAGAATGAGTTAAATGGTAATTAATAAGTTTTAATCATAAATAGAGGTTAGAAGGTAATTATACTCATTTGAGGCTTTATGAATATGCGAATCATACAATAACAATGGTACAAGGTGTCTTAATTTTTATTAAAATTTACTTTGTTATCCTTCTAATCCCTATTATATAGTAGTATAGATATAGATATAGATATAGATATAGATACTTGTAGCAATTGAATACGAGAAGGCACCGATAAACGAACCCACCTTTAATGGCCATAAGAACAACAATCAAAATGCCCTTTCCATATAAGATCATACAGTCAAAGACCTATACAATATATGTCATTAGTATTTGGGGAACAACTCCTACCAAAGATAATAAATGTGCCTCATCAATGTTTAACATGGACAATGTCACATATTTTATTATCTAGGTTATGTTTCGGTCATTTTGGTCACTAATTAAGTAAAAGCAGAAAGTATTTCATCCGACCACATTTAATAACAGACTATTGAGTTATTTTATATGAAAAAGTGTTCTACATGGACTTGAGCAAACCATCAACTAAGGTTTTGAACAACAACCAAATTACCGGGTTGGTCCGACTGGTCAAAACGTTTCGGTTTTAACAATTTGAACACGTTCTTTTTTCCTTCAAAATTATTACTGAAACAAAATGAAGAAACTACTCTAGTTAGTATTAATTATTTAAAACTACATAAACAATTTATTAATATAATACATATACATAAACTACTGAAATTACGTATTAAATATAATAATAAAAAGTTAAAAGTTACGGTTATAATTTACAAATCTCTAAAAAATTATTTTATACAATATTTGATGTTCTATTGGTAAGTTTACCATCTATATCTAAAATTAATAATTTTAGTATGTCTCTAATTTTAACTTTAGATAATGCCACATACGTCATTTTGATTAAATCTTATTAAAATTGATCAAATCTCTTCTTGTTCTAATCAAATCTACCTCTGTCATTTTGGAATCTTTATTCCTTTATTACTGCTACCTACATCAGTTCCATATTAATGAATCTTTCGGTGTTCAAAACATTTTGCAATATAACATATGAACTAATTTTTATTATGGAAATAGTTTTCGATCGAAAATCTCTTACATTCTCTCTTTCTTTTCTCGTACAATGCATTTTTTATAGTTTGATATATAAAAAAAGCGAAGGAATTTGTTTTATGAGTTTTCGTATAAGAAAATATTACCATAATTACTTGGTTATGTAAATTCATAAATATAAATATTTAATTATAAGTTAAATGTATTTTTATTGAGAGTAACTTTAAACAATAAATAAGATAAATTAATGTATATAAAAGTAACAACTTACTAGAAAAAAAAACCCTCAAATTTGAGACACCATATAATAAATTAAAAATTATATTTTGATAAATTGATTTCCCTTGTAACGTATGTCACTTTTTAACTAAATTGTGTTTGGATATGAGGTAGAAGAAGAATGATACGGAAATAATGGAGGTAGTTGAATAAGTAAAGAAATAATTAATTTTAATGAGATTTAATCAAACCGACTTAGTTTTGATGAGTAACAGATTTAGGCGGGAAAATAATCGTGAGGTTTAACTACAAATTGATACGTATCCTAAAATTTATTCTTTTATTATAATAAAACTATTATCCTATGTGCATTTAATATTTTGATAAACATTGGATTTCAAATCCTTAATTTCAAAAGGAAATTAATAAATCCTTAAAACATACATACTACATGAATCACCAATATAAACAGCCTATTAATTATAGACGTGGGACAATTGACGGTTATTTAAAGTTTCCATACATAATGTAAAATAAAAAATAAAAAATAGTACAAATAGTTTTACTGGTCTCATAATAATAATATATACATAATAAAAGATAATAATGATTATCTGTTATACATACAAGCATCTATAATTGATCAAATATAAATAAAATATAATAATTTAACTAAGTCGTTTTATATAATTAATTAATTTAAAAAAATAAAATAAAATAAAATAAAATAATGAGAAAACGAAGAAAAACAGCACCAGTCACGCGATGATTCCAAATCCTTAACCTTCAACGACGGGAAAAAGTCGCAGATACACATCACCCAGAAACTCCAAAGAACTTTCTGCCCGATTTCACAAAACCCTTCCACATCTCACAAAATCAACGCTCAATTTCATCTTCTTCGGGGTATTTCTTCGGAGGTTTCAACTGATTACGATTGCAATTCAAGTGTTATCGTATCACAAACAACCGCGACGGAGGAATTAGGGTTTTTTTTAACGATCGGATGATTTTGTGCTTGTGATGATGATGGCGAACGTTGGCACATCTTATGAATGGAAATTCGACGGCGATGAGGACGATGACGGTTTGATGGCGGATGATGGCGCGATGAGCATGGATATGGACTCGTTTTTAAGTATTCTCGATGAGAGACTTCCGGATGATTCGCAGGTAGATTTTGCTTTTGTGAGATAGATTTGAATTATGATGGTTTGAATTTTGGTGATGTGTATGATCTTGTAAGCTTGTGTGGAGATAGTACTGGATAGCATTGAATTCTGTAACATTTCCTGGTTTTGAATGAATTAATGGTTCGTGTATGTGTTTGATTGGAGAATTGGACTACTGATCTTAGAGGTGGGATGTTTCTTAAGGTTTAATGTGTATGATAGATGTACAATTGCACAAGGTTTTGGATGTTTTCATCTGTTTTCGTGTGGTACTTGTCGTTTTTAGGGCTACTGATTTGCAATTCGTGACGATCTTATATGAGTTTTTGTTTGGATAATGTTGGTTAGTAAACTGTGAGATGCCATATGTGATGATGAATATGCACAATTTCTAGAATAGTTTGTATTCAAATAATGCTGTGGAGTAGGGCACCAAATTTGATTTGTCTCTTATAATGTTAAGCAAGCATTTTAGTTAGAAACTTACTAATTGAAATACATTTTTCAGAGTGGATTAGCAGGTCCTTCTTTAAGTACCGCACCATATGATGAGTCAGCTTCACATGTTGGGCCTAATGAGCACTACCAAACCCTCGATGGTAACATTTACTACGAACCAACTTATGTATTTTATATGATATGTGAAATGCTCTGGTTTTATGAATATGGTTTTAAAATCTGATTATCTCTATTCACTTGGATTTTTCTCTACAGATCACACAGAAGCTTCAGCTTCTAGAACTGTATACTCAAGTGGTTCATCTGATTGTGAGAGACAAACAGTTAATCGTGTGGTGACGAAGGTGGAGCCTCTGCCAGATGTCTCCTCAGGACACTTGTACCCGTGGGCCCCTGGTGACTGGACGCTGCCAGTTCCACCAGGTGCCTTTTCATCTTCTAGCCATTATGACAGTAGGGAAGATTTTTCACCATCTAGCTACTATGACATTACGGAACCTAACTTTGAGAGAGCTACTAGAAATGGGACCTATGGTATTAATGATGGTAATTTTGATCTCAATTTGATGGATAAATCTGGGATGACTGATGAAATATATTCTGATGTTTTGTACAACATGAATGATAAATCTTCTATGCCATATGTCATGAATATTAGCGCACCAACTTATTCTGGCCCTCAGTCTGTGGTTTACAATAATGGTATGTTATTTGATGATAAGATTGCATTAGGCAATAGTACTTTTTTACCAAGTAGTGAAAGCTCCACTGAAACACCTGCTAGAGTGTCTAGCAATGGTACTCATTATCCTTCCATGTTACCAAACAAAACACAAATTATTTCTATAATGGACGGAACATCTGATGTGGGTACTGAAAAATCATCTGATGTTGCTGACTTGTTTAGTGACAAAAACTCGTTGCCACCGTTTTATGGGATCCACAATTCTCGCCGTTTCATCAACATCCAAAACAGTTCAGTTACACCATCCCAATCATATGTTCATCATGATGTTTCACTTAAGCAGCAACATGTTTCCACAAAGGAAGAAATAGAGAGTGAATTTGCTGCATTTACTAGTATGGGTTCTATGCCACCAAAAGGCGGCCAGCAAGCATTTGGGAAAACTGTTACATACATTGATGTTGATGACCCTGATATATGTATTCTAGAAGATATGAGTGGATCTGCACCTAGAAAACAGTCTCCTGTAGATGGGAAATCTCCTATTAGTGTTTCGTTAAGGCCTTCACTTGGTGTTCCTCCAGTTCACGTGGGATATAACAATGCAAGGGTTAAGGCAAATGACGAACATATTATTTATCGAGCTGCATTGCTGGTGAGTCTAATAATTAAGGATTACAAGTTGCAAGTTTCCTGTTGTTTAAGAGCTAATATTCTGTATTTGATGAATTTGGATGGTGTTCGAGTGCAGGATCTTTCCCAACCGAAGTCAGAGGCTCATGCACCTGACGGTTCATTGGAGGTTCCGCTTTTGAGACACCAGGTTCAGAACTGGACCCAAAATTTTAATATTTGGACTGTGATAATTTATAAATGGATTTTCATGTGCTTTTTTTGGTCTTGAGGATTTGGGATTCTAAGTTTTTATGATGATATTTTGTCAGCGAATTGCTTTATCGTGGATGGTACAGAAAGAGACTAAAAGCTTGCACTGCTTTGGAGGAATCCTTGCTGATGACCAGGTGGCTTGGCCTTCCTTCTTTTATATATTTATTTATAACATCAAGCTCTGCAATTACCATGTTTTATACTTATGTCTTAGTTGATGTTACATCATAGATATTGCAACCTTGGCCCGTTTACTTATGAATGGGTCGATTCAGGTTAATACCTTATCTTGAATGGGTCGATTGGATATAATAAAAAAGTTATCTAAAAAGGAAACATGTCAAATGGGTCGTCCCAAAATGTAATTTTAATGCATAAACTTTATATATCGCCATGTTTAAAAAATCAGATTATTGTTGATTTTTTAAACCATATTTGAGGCACCAATGATTTATAAAGGATTAAATTTTTCTGTATGATATAGGTCAACCGTTTCGACCTGAACCCATGTTGACCCCTTACCCAACTTTCTTGACCTGCCCAATTTTCAACCTCTAGCACACCATATATAGATGCTTGCTCATTATCTTCTGGTTTTGTATTGTCACTCTTGCAGGGACTGGGTAAAACAATATCAACAATTTCTCTTATTCTGAAAGAAAGATCTCCATCTTCTAGTATCAATACTGGTGAAGTGGAGAAGATGAAGACAGAAACGTTTAATTTGGATGATGATGATGATGATGCTGATGTGACAGAGCGTAATAAATCCAAACAAACATCAAGTTTTTGTGCGATGGAAAGTAATGCACAAAGTAGGCCAGCTGCAGGGACCCTAGTTGTATGCCCTACTAGCGTTCTTCGTCAATGGAATGATGAGTTGCATAACAAAGTAAGCAGCAAAGCTAGGCTCTCTGTTTTAATATATCATGGTCCAAATCGGACCAAGGACCCATGTGAGCTAGCCAAGTATGATGTGGTACTAACCACTTATGCAATTGTGAGCATGGAGGTCCCAAAACAGCCTCTCGTTGATGAAGATGATGATGAAACAAAAAGGCGTAATGAATTTCATCCTGTTGGGCTCTCATCTGGAAATAAAAGAAAATATCCACCTACTAGTAAGTCCAAGAAGGGCAAAAAGGGAATTGACAATGAATTATATGAATCTCTTGCTCGGCCTCTTGCTAAAGTGAGATGGTTTAGGGTAGTACTTGATGAAGCACAGAGTATTAAGAATCATAGAACACAAGTAGCTAGGGCTTGTTGGGGTCTTAAGGCTAAACGTAGGTGGTGTTTGTCAGGGACTCCTATTCAGAATGCAATTGATGATCTTTATAGCTATTTTAGATTCTTAAGATATGATCCATATGCTGTTTACAAAACGTTCTGCTCAACTATCAAGTCCCCAATTCAAAGGAATCCTGCAACTGGGTATAAGAAGTTACAGGCTGTTTTGAAGACTATTATGCTTCGGCGCACCAAAGGTGAGAGATAATTAGTACTTAGAGCTGGCAAAATAGGCAGGTCGGGCTGGTTGGTTTTGGGCCAAAAGTTGTGCAGTTTGAAATGGGTGGGTTGGGTTTGGCCCAAAACAGGTGATTACAGTTTGAAATGGGTCAGGTCTGATCAAAATACTCTATATATATTTAACAATGAGTTTGTTGAATATGATAAGAGAAACTATAGCATTACAAGAAAAGTACACTTTTGGCGAGTTTTACCCACATAACCCAAATTGGACTTATTAGTAATGTATTGTCTGTGTAACTGTTAAAGATTTTTGCTGGAAATTAATTTGTTTGTTGCTTTTATGTTTTGTTAAGCTACACTGATTGATGGAGAACCGATTATATCTCTGCCATCTAAGACCATTAATCTAAAGAAAGTGGATTTTACTCCTGAGGAGCGGGATTTCTACTGCAGGCTAGAGTCCGATTCCCGTGCTCAGTTTGAAGTATGTTTTTTCTTTAGTCTACTAAATATTTTGCTTAATGATGGTTTATGTCTGTATCTATTGCATTTGCCAATTATCTTTCATGCTAATTTAATAAATTTTATAAATTCACTGTGTCAGGAATATGCAGCTGCTGGAACAGTGAAACAAAACTATGTTAACATACTGCTGATGCTTTTACGCCTCAGACAAGCTTGTGATCACCCTCTACTGGTCAAAGGATGCAAGCCAAACTCTGAGTGGAAGTCATCTCTTGATAAGGCAAAAAAGCTTTCTCCTGAAAAACGAATTCGTCTCCTTAATTGTTTGGAAGCTTCTTTGGCGATTTGCAGCATATGCAGTGTATGTTAAACATCTTTTCCTGCTCAAACCACATTCTTTGATGATATTTTATTATTAATATTCTTTTAAATTCCACAGGATCCACCTGAAGATGCTGTGGTGACTCCTTGTGAACACGTGTTCTGCAACCAGTGCATACTTGAACATCTTTCAAGTGATGATAGTCAGTGTCCATCTTCTAAATGCAAAGTTGTCCTCAATACTTCATCAATATTTTCTAAATTGACACTCAGAAGTTCTATTGATGACGAAGTAACGGATGTTTCTGGTTTAGTGAAAGCTGAGGTTAACGAACCTTGTTCGTCATCCACAAATATTGTGGCTTCTGAGGCACTTGATTCCTCTAAAATAAAGGCGGCGGTTGAGGTTCTAGAGTCCATTGTTAAACCCCGTGAAATTGGAAGTGATGATAATAATAATAATAATGTCAAAGTTGTGAGAGAGAAAGCAATTGTGTTTTCACAGTGGACTAGGATGCTGGATTTGCTTGAAGCTTGCTTGAATAAATCTTCCATTGGTTACAGAAGACTTGATGGTACAATGTCTATTGCGGCACGAGATAAAGCCGTGAAGGATTTCAACACTCTTCCAGAGGTTTGTTGGGAGTCCCACATTCTCACATCTTTTTTACTATATATATACAACAACCATACCCAGTAAAAATCCCTATATTGTTTTTTTCTGGGAAATTGTTTTAAACAATCTTGTGCTTGTTGTAGGTTGGTGTTATGATAATGTCTTTGAAAGCAGCAAGTCTTGGATTGAACATGGTTGCTGCTTGTCATGTGCTACTTTTGGATCTATGGTGGAATCCAACAACTGAAGATCAAGCCGTTGATAGAGCTCATAGGATTGGGCAGACTCGTCCAGTTTCTGTTTTAAGGCTGACTGTTAAAGATACCGTTGAAGATCGTATATTGGCTCTTCAGGTATATTATCATGTGCTATATCCTTTCTAAAGTTAGACGTGTGGATTTGTGGGGGGTTGGTAACGGGTTTCGTTGAAACTTGTCTTTCTCTGTATGGGTGTAAATTTATTTCCGCTGTTCCAAAATGTCTGTGACACTAATCTCTGTTCTTCCATAATGTTAGAAACCTAGCTATATAGGAGGAATCATATAATATTATCCCAATACCCGTATCTACCTTTTCTCTTTTTTGTTTTAGGTGATTTGTTCTTTCTAGGTTAAAAGTCAAAACAACCAATGAACAATGAGACGTTTAGTATGATGACAGAGCATGGCAATCTTCTGCTCACCTCTTTACAATGGAAAAATGGAATACATCCTAAACTAAATTTCAATTTTTTTGAAAAACTGCAAAATAAGTTCAAATTCAAGCGTCTGAAAGGCCCTAAATGATGTAGTAAATATATTTTGTTTATCATGGATTTACGTAGTTTCAAAGTAGTCTGTTATGGACCCTTGAATGATAATTTGATTCTCTAGTCGTTCCTATTATATGATCTGCGTGTGCTTACAAATAGTTGAATTTTGACTATTCTAATATATACCCAGTAACAAATCTGATTCCATTCTTATTTTTACTGAAAAATAGTATGCATCAAATTGAAGTTTTAATTCTTTGACTGTGTTTCCTGCTAGTGCTAGTTTGCACACAATGCAGATGATTGCCTATTCATTATAGACATTCTATATATTCATTTTGCGGGTCTCTTTTCTAATTGTAACATTCGTGTGAGAATGAACTGAAGATGGGACCCACAAAATGAAAATTTTGAATGGAGGACTTTATACAAACAAGTTTGTGTGTTCATAAGTGGGGACACGACTAATATACGGCCTTGATCGCGTTTTTCTTTTGTTATTTTTTATTTTCTTACCATCCTTAAAGAATGTTTTACTTCCATCTTCCATGTTCTCCATTTATTGCATAAAATGTTAGAATCAGTTTGATAGAAGAGTTGTTATTATCAGTCAAATGTCTAAAATACCCTTCACTGAAAATCAACTAGGACCAAAATTTTGTTCTAGTTTGGAAATTTATAAGATTGGTAAGGTAGGATTTTGTTGCTTTACCCCAGTATAAAGAATAAATTTTGGAAATTAGGACTACAATTTCAAACTTTCCACATTTACCCTTTGGAAGTACTGATATTAGAGGTTTTTGCAGCAAAAGAAGAGAGAGATGGTGGCTTCTGCTTTCGGGGAAGATGAGACTGGTAGCAGTCAGACTCGCCTTACGGTTGACGACTTGAAATACTTGTTTCAAGCTTAATCAATGGATGGATATATGGGGTTAATATTGACTTTCAGTGATGATAATTAACAAAAGCAGATTTTTTTTACAGTTGAAAAGTTTTCTTGGTAGTTGTTCATTACAAGGTTTTAGAAAGGTTGAATTCATTTCAAAAATGTTTTCCTGAGTTTCATCTCATTGTATAGGATTATAATGACATACATCAGGTCAAGATATAAAGGTTTTTGCATTTGATTTTGTTATGTTTTTTTTTAATCTATTTTCTGCCTTCAACTTGTATAATCAGTTTGACTTTATAGTTTACATCCTTTGTTTATAGATCTGAAAACGAATTATTTTATACGACATTATATTTGATTTATTATGAACATTATATTTGATTTATTATATTAAAAATATATAATTGTAACTAGGGTGTTTACAGTCTGATTCGACAGGTTTCGACGAGAAATCAGGACTCAGCAAACCAAACCGACCATGTTGGTTGGGTTGGCCGGATGGCCAAAAGGTTTGCATGGCTTGAATTGTTTTTTTCAAAATCGGTAGGTTGCATTAAAATTTTAAAAATGATAAAATGAATACTCTACATTAGTTAACTCTATATTCTAAAAATAAAAAAAATACTAGTGGGCGTTAACCCGCGTGTTGCGGTGGGGCATGCGATTAGTCGGCTCGGTTTCAAACATAAAAAAACGTTGACAAAAAAATCATCTAGCGAGGGTATCTTCGTAAATTATGAAAAAGTTACATTGTATAAATGAAAAAAAAAACAAAAATGAAAAAGAAAAAAAACCGTTTAACGAAAAGATAAAAACGTGTGTAATCGTCGTGAATAGAAAACCATAAAAATAAAATTGAAAAACGACATGTGTTTTACATCGATCGAAAAACAATAAAAACAAATAGCAACGTTGATTCCAATAATACCGATAACGGTACCGATGTCCGTTAGTTACCGGTTCGGTTCGTGAATGCACCGAAACTCGGTATAGTTTACGATATAATTTTTTTTATTTGTGATGGTTTCGTCACACAAATGTTGTACGATGTAACCCAAAAAATAAGGTCGTGCTTTACATCGATCGAAAACCATAAAAACAAACACCAATGTCGGTTCTGATAATATCAATACTGACAATAATATTGTTCAGTCATTATCGATTCGGTTCTTCACGGTATCGGAACGGTAACGGTACTTGCTATAGCTTTCGACACAAAAAATACTCGGTTTCGGGTACATCTTCGTTTTCAAAAATATTTATATCGGAATGTCAACAAAAAAAGTCAAAGACAACTGCGTATTCCGGTTTTCTTTTTAAAAATTAACGAACAAAAGTTATTATAAAAAAATAAAATTAATAAAAAATTAAATAGGCTAAATGCTTATCTATACTACCTAATAAATAAAAATAATTTAGGGACACTTCTTTCTCAGCCATTCCCATTTCTCTTTTCCCGCCTAAACTATTAACCCTAAAATGTGTGACACGCGGATCCTATATCCGACCCATTTTTTTGTTTTAAGCTGTCTCCTTTTCTCAAACCCTAAAAATTTCCAACGGTCAGTTGCCATTACCACACCACCACCAAATCAGCCTCATCCACTGATGCAGCCGCCACCATCTGCTGCTGTTCGGATTGGTTTTGTGCACTCAGATTGGTTACGCATCCGTCTCCTTCCGGTCTTCTTTCTATTCACGAATAAGGTACCAAGCCAGACTATTCTTCTCTTTTAAGTCTTGTCCCGGTGAGATTTTGATATGAATGCTTACTAATTTCATTCCGGCGACAAGCGCAGCAACCATTTTTCACAATTATATACAATTTTTCATATTTGGAGAGGGATTTTAGAGGTTTTGTTTCTTGAATTTCCTGGGTTTGTGTTTTGGAATTACCGGAATCTGAGTTAATTGGTAATCTAGGGTTTTTATTGATTAAGATTGGGGAAAGGTTTTTTGACCTTGGTATTTGGCTGAAGGTGATCAATTGTAGTTCTTTATTTGTTATTTCTGTTTGTACACCACGTGCTTGAGATGTACTAAGTTTAATTTTCTCAATTTTGATTATATTCGAATGTCTTAGTTTTGTGTGGGTTAAGATGCTTCAAATTAATTGATACTCCCAGGAATTTGATTGATTTGATAGAAAATAATTTACATCACATTATTTTGCCTAATTTGATTAATTTGTATGCTTTATTTTGGAGTTGAGGAAATAATATTCAAGTTAAATATTTCTCTATTTCCATGTGTGCTTCACAATGTTAAGATTCAAATTTAGAAGTAAATACGTTAAAATCTTTCAGGGTTTTAGTTAAATTTTTGCTTCACTTTGCAAGAGTCAGTAGTAAAGTTTGAATCTTCCTGACAATAGGTACATACTAGCTATCAATAATCAAGGATGATGATTCACTATTTTGGTTTTATAGGATGATGAAAGGTTAACGAGGTGGAAAGAGAAGCTGCTTGGTTGTGTTGAAAGCGATTTGAGTGGTTAGTTTTTCACATTGTTATAATCATTTGTAGAAATCATATTAATGCATGCTTATGTTATGTATTTATGTTATATTGTGAGGATTATATTTTTAATTGTCAAGTTTTCACCATTTTGATTAAGTATTTATTTTTGAGTTTGTGTTAATGCAGGTTCAAAGGTTTTATTATTGGATAGAGGCAAAGACAATCATATATGTTTCAGTTTATAAATTTAATTATTAAATAAGAATTTTCTAAAATCTATATGGCAAATGGTTTGATGAAGATGGCTTTGTTGTTTCCATTGTTATGTACTCGAGGGAGGCCACTTTTGTAAGGTAAATTGTTATTCTTGTGATTGTTATTCTCTTTACTGACTGTGCATACCATACCCAAAGCATTTGCAATCCAGCAACTTCTTAGTAGGGATGTTTACATTTCCTTTTGATCAAAAGAATTTTTTTTTTACCGTTTGGATGAGGGGCAACCTATGTCAGGGTCTCAAGCGAAATTTTAATTTCACTGTTCCTAGACCTCCTGATCTTGCAACAGCTCAAAGGCTATAGATTGCTTGGCTGCCTGTGAGGTAATTATGGCTTCTCTTATGCAACTGTCTTTGTTTAGTATTGATTAGAGGAGGCGGTTTAACTTTTTATGTGACAACCGTGCTAACCACTATAAAAAAATCACATAATTTATAAATTATTTTTTCTTTTAATTGTTAAAATAGTATTTAAGTATCTTGAATACATATTTTGAACGTAAATACGGAAATGATGAGTCTTACGTATACGTAACAAATAATGTTACATATACGTGACACATAGTGTTTACATGTATGTAACATTAACATAATGATAATTGTTACATATACGTAACACTATGTTTGAGAGTGGTTATCATGGTTATCACATAAATATTGGTTAGCATTTGAACCTCACCCATATAGGGAAGGGTTCAAATACTTAAATACTATTTTAACAATTAAATATATATATATATCCTAATTGCATGAAATCCATCACAATAGATATGTTTTTTTGTATGTTTGATGTTTTGATTCGTTGTAAACCCTAATTTGTTGGATTACGAATGGTTTTTATTGATCACATATACCGATTAAAGAGATCTAATTCAGTTTTTTGTTCGTTGTTGTTGTTCAATGCATTGGTTTACCCTTTTGTTTATTTTATGCAGTTGAAGGCAATCGGTATTATCATGAAGGTAATTTATTTATATGTTTTGTTTCCATTTTTTAAAGGACATTTCAGATTCTATTATATTCTTTTTAATTTCTAATTGCTTTCTCCATGCAATAGCTGCAAAAATAGAGCAGATGGAACTTGATGCTAAGTCAAGGAGCAAGGTATAATCAAGGCTAATTTCTGTCATTTCCATTATTCTTTTGGTTAAAAGTATGAGATATGTGGAAATTATAGTTACTACAGCGGGGGTTCAAGTGTGAGACAAAGCTGAAGATCTAATGTGTATAATCATCTTTCAGGAGTACGAGTGTGAGATATGTGGAAGCATTGGTTGAAGCTTTCATATTGAAAACAGTAAGTACTTTGTTCTATCTAAGGTTTTGAATTTAGAGTAATGTATGAGATTAATCACATCTAGAATTGGTTGAAGCTTTCATTTTTCCAAAGTGTACTTTTAAGTCATAAACCCTCCTAAATCCATTTATTCATAAAACTAGATTATTATTGAAATAATTTAGTTTTCTTTAATCTTATTCGACGTACTAATTATTTGCAAAAAAAACTAATTTTGGACTAAAGGTGTTTCAGATCAACCCAATCCAACCCGAACAGTGTCAACCTTTACAAAATGGACCGTTACCCCCGTTTGTCCGGCCCATTTTTCCACTTGTAGTTGTTTGATACACTGGTAGTTTATTCCTGGTTAGGAAGGAGTATGATAAGACTCCAGCTTCAGCAACTCCGATTAAAGTGGATACGCGCAAAGGAAAGAAGGGAAGCAGCGGGTCAGATTTTGGGTCTCTCAAAGCAATCTTCGGATCATGGGTTGACCCACTGGGTCAAGAAAGTGGCGGGACAGAAGAGTAGTGGGAGAGCAGTTGTGCATCCCACTCTCTGAAGCAGTTATCGACAAATTTAGTATTAGTATAGACTTTTGTTTGTTTAGTGGTTGAGTATTTTGATTATTAACAGTTCTTGTAATTTGGAGAGATAACCCTTCTCGAATTGGGTCTTTGCCTTTGAATTCAATCAAGCCGACTGCTTTATTTCATAGGCTCTATCAATTGGTTCCATTGCTGGGAAACATCGCAAGGAAAATGGATCGGAACACCCGGGAAACTGCTATCGTCGCCTAATTAGCAACCATTAGAGTTCGGCTAGACTCTTTAGTATCTTCTTTATAAGAGGGTATCAAAGCAGTCAAAATCCAGAATTCCATGCTTGACTGCCGACCCGTAACAATGCCGCCGCCACCAGTCGAACTACCGACTCCGCCACCACCATTGCCAAAACTACTGACTCCACCACTGCAGCCACCACCGGAACTACCAATTCCACCGCCGCCGCCGACATTACCGGGACCACCACCTTTTCCACCAAAGCAACCATCTTCAATCACCGAAACGATTGAAACTACCGACACCGCCACTACTACCACCGAAACTTCCCATTTGGACTACATCAATAACCATATCAACACACAAAAGGACATCCTAGCCACCACCCTTGCAATAGAGAGCTCACTCTCTATTTTTCCACCAAAAATCAAAGAACATAATTGGGAAATGCGTCGTTACATTTTTAAGCACCACAGAGAGATGTATGTGGATGTAAATAAGAATTGCTGGGTTGCCACAACATGAGAGGGGACAAATGGATGTATCATCGCCATCAAAAGCTACGAATCTTGGAAAACAGAAAAGTATGGATACTTGGAAGGAGTTTCTTCATGTTACAAATAAAGATGTACAAGCCGACTTGAAACGCAGGGACTTAGCCGGCCAATTCCCTCCCCTCGAATTATTAGCTGAGCAATTCCCCTCTTTTCGCCTCGAGGACAAGGCGTTTTACCGGGAGGGATGCAATGCTAAGACTCCAGCTTCAGCAACTCCGATTAAAGTGGATACGCACAAAGGAAAGAAGGGAAGCAGCGGGTCAGATTTTGGGTCTCTCAAAGCAATCTTCGGATCATGGGTTGACCCACTGGGTCAAGAAAGTGGCGGGACAGAAGAGTAGTGGGAGAGCAGTTGTGCATCCCACTCTCTGAAGCAGTTATCGGCAAGTTTAGTATTAGTATAGACTTTTGTTTGTTTAGTGGTTGTTGAGTATTTTGATTATTAACAGTTCTTGTAATTTGGAGAGATAACCCTTCTCGAATTGGGTCTTTGCCTTTGAATTCAATCAAGCCGACTGCTTTATTTCATAGGCTCCATCAGAGTAGTTTGTGCTTTAATGAAATAAAATGCTCTTGACATGTTCAAGAGACAAGATTTTGGTCGGGCGGTAAGTGTCATGTTTCAATAAGGAAATATGGAATTGGTTTTAGGGGCCAAAGCTCACCTAAATGCCTATAATCCTAAATGGTAATAGGGGCCATCCTTTTTGCCATTTCTACACTCTAGAATTTGCATATGATGGACCCAACTAAGTATTTGTTATGTGTTGAAAATTTAGTTTTATACTTGGTCAGGTTATGGTCTTATGGGTAGAGACCTTGATGGAGAAGTGACTGTTGTAGAATGGTATGCAATTTGTTTGATTTCACTGTTACTATAATATATTTGTATGCCATTATT
The DNA here is from genome assembly GCA_023525975.1 of Smallanthus sonchifolius. NCBI lineage: Eukaryota > Viridiplantae > Streptophyta > Magnoliopsida > Asterales > Asteraceae > Smallanthus > Smallanthus sonchifolius. Next base: position 84,654,849 of record CM042036.1, read on the forward strand.
ATTATTGTTAGACTTGACACATGTATGCAGACTTACTTTCATTTATAAACCTGCAGGTGCTTATATTAGATTGATAAAATATCAACTGCTGCAGATGATTCTATGGTAAGTCTCATCTTAACCATCAATTAAATTAAAATTAATCATATTAAAAATTATTTTCCCCTGTTATGATCTGACGCTTCCAAGTAAATATCATCATCTCGTGTGTATAATTTGCAACATTCTCCTTTAATTTATACGATTCTTTCTCCTTTACAACATTCTTCGAAATTAGGGTTTCAAGCACTGTTTCTTAAATCCGCAGGTATGTTAATTGTGGTTAATTTTGCTTTCTTATATTTTCAGTTTCAATTCCTGTTTTAACATGATTTATGTTTCATATTCACATAACACATTCTCCCTCAAGCCAAGCACACCTACTACCATTCTTCCCTGAAGCCAATCACACCTACTTTATATCATTTGTTCCATTTCCTTCAAACCAAACATCTCATCAATTTTGCATCCTCCATTTTAGAGCTCTGGTCTTGGTTTCTAATCAAGTAAAGTAAATGGGACCCTATTCACAGTTTGGTGAGTGGAAAGTTGTAATATCCCGAAAATAATAAACGACAATAAATGGAAATGGGTTAAACGCGAGACGAACGAAATAAACGAGCGTGTAATGGGCCGGCTATGGGCTTGCGTGCGTATGGTCTCAAGGGTAGTCTCTCCTTATAAATACCCTAGCCCATCTCTCTTCTCTCATTTTATAAGTTCTAGAGAGAGAAACCGAAGAGAGAGAAAGTAGACGGATCGGCCCGAGATTCCAGCAAAGTGTTGCTCCATAGCTCGTGAGAAGAACCTCCGAACCATAAGCTCGATACAGGTAACGATCTGGTCTAGATCTGAGTTTTTGTTCGTTTTCGGGTTTTGAATGAAAAGGTAACGTTTTTACGCATAAAACTTGAAAATGAACATAGATCTAGCATCTAGAAGGAAAAAAACGAACGTTTTGAACGTAAAAAGTCGAGATCTTGACGTGATCAGATCTGCATGCTAAAAGTTAGGGTTTTTACGGGGAAGAAGGTCCTGCATACTTATCAAGTACGCAAGAAGCAAGTCCTGCGTACTTATCAAGTACGCAAGAAACAGGTCCTGCGTACTTAACAAAGTACGCATGAAGCAGGTCCTGCGTACTTATCTAGTACGCATGAAGCAAAGCCTGTGTACTTATCAAGTACGCATGAAGTGAAGTCTGCGCACTTATTAAGTACGCAAGAACAAGGCCCTGCGTACTTGCTAAGTGCGCATGCATCAGGCTGGTTAGTAAAGTCAGTATGTTCGCTTAATTTAGAATGGTTAAACCGTTAGAGTCGGGATTGGTTTGATGTGTATTTAACTAATCAATTCAGATCGGAAGTGACGTTGGACCTTTGTTTAGGACAATCTAGATTAGCTTATCAGGTGAGTTCTATAAGCCCCTTTTTAAATGCTTTAATTAATATTTTTGGGCTTGTGTGCATACAAACGAAAGGATGTTTACGAAATGATGTTTACGAAATGAGGTTTATAAAACGATGGTTACGAAGGATGATGTTATGAAATGTTTTGCCAAACGAAGTTTATGAAATATTTACGAATGAAACGTTATTTAATAAAACGTACGTATGCTTTAACTAAAATGAGGTAATGGTTTTAAGAAAGTCACGAATGAACGAATCTGTCACGAGTTCTTACGGGAGCTAGGGTATATATGTATGTATTGGCCTTACCTTTATGGGGGGCCTTTGTGGCTGGCTAACAGTTGTACAACTGGTTGATGATGGAGTGACGACGGTCACCCATGGTATTACCGGGATCCCGATGGAAGGTACTATTCCTTGCGGGGATATAGTGCCTAAGTTATGTTCTGTCTACCTAGAGGTAACGAGCCTTAGGAGACATATGTTTGGTCTTCCTAGAGGTAACGAGCTTTAGGAGACATATGTTTGGTCCATCTAAAGGCAACGAGCCTTAGGGGACCTGTGTGACAGATGACTTACAGGTAACGAGCCTTAAGTTCATCCGCTGGTACGCGATGTATGGAATTGACGGTTACGAGAAGGCGCAGATTCGATTCATGTTGACTTATGTTATGATGCTATGTTACGATGTTGTGATGATGTTACGTTATTGCATGTTTTACATACGCTTTTGTTAAATAAATCTATGTTATGTTTTTGGAAAAATGTTTATGTTAAGGTTTTATGTAAAACTAGAACTCACCAGCGTAGCTGACTTTAGTATGCACATTCAGGTTAAGGCAGGTATGGAAGTTGATCGGTGATGCTTGGCTGGCGAAAGGAGTTACCCGGTTGATCATGAAGACTGACATTTCGTTATGAGTTGTTTACGTTATGTTTATATTATGTAATGAATGCTCTAGATAATTTTACGCTTCCGCATGTTTGAACAAGTTTTAATTATGTTGAATGAATGATTTCGCTGCGTTATTTGATATTCAAGTTTAAGAACTGTTTGTGAATGGGTAAATTCAACAAGTGTGGCTTTCCGGGTTTGGGGCCTTATAAGGTGGTATCAGAGCAATAGTTTGAGAGATTCGAACACTCACAGTGTCTGAACTTAAACTGTGAATGGGACCGAAAGCGGATGCCAGTACGGGTAACTCGAGCCACAGAATCAGGTATGAAGGTAGTATATATTTACATATATAGTATGCCTTAGAAATGGTTAGGTAAGGACTTGTGTTCTGATGGAATCACAAAAGTGGTTAAATAGAAATTGAAAGGTAGTGTAATGGTTAATTGCAGTTGGCAAGTGTATATTAACATCTTACAGTGCTTGTTGAATTATATTTGTTAACTAACGTGATGACATTAGATTCCTTGTCTTATAGAACGAAATGGCGGGACGAAAGAGCGGAAGACGTGGTGGGGCCGTATCGGCGGTCGTACAGGTGGTTGTAATAGGACTCCTGCTCGTCAAGAGTACAATGAAGAAGGAAGTGTCCACACGGAGCCGAAAATCAACATGCATGGAATTGAACCGACTCCCATGGGAGATCAACACTTCACTTTCGAACCGGAAGTGAAAGCGGCCTGGCACGCGAGTTTACTGAGTTGATGAACGCTACCCTGCCAGATCTGCTGGCAGAGGCAATGAAGAAGGCTAATGAGGCGGGCGGGTCCAACACGGCAACTGATGCCCCGATCATTGAGGCAGTTAACGCACCGCCTGCTCGCGGTTGCGACTATAAGTCCTTCAAGGCATGTAATCCGCCGGTTCTCACTGGAAAGAAAGACGCGGTGGCTACGTTTGATTGGGTGATTCGTATGGAGGCTACCATTCGTCTGAGCGAATGCCGAGCAAGTCAAGTTGTGAAGTTTGTTGCTAACTTTTTGAGGGAGGAAGCATCCCACTAGTGGGAAGGTGTACGCCAGGCTAAGGGGGATGAGGTTGTTGACTCAATGATGTGGAATGACTTGAAAACTCTGGTAATCAATAACTTCTTTCCGAGGAACGAGATTGAGAAGGTAGAGAGGGAATTTATGGGTTTGAAGGCCGGGAGCATGACGCACCGGCAGTACACAACCCGATTCAATGAACTGGCACGTCTGGTGCCACATCTTGTCACTACTGAAGAGAGAAAGATCGCCTGTTACATTCAGGGTTGCCGGACAAGGTCCGCACCTATGTTAAAGCAAACGCCCTACTACCTACGATTCGGTAGTAGAACTGAGCGGCGTGGTATTTGATAATCTAGCGCTAAATTTCGTTCCCATTGAAGAGCGTAAGAAAAAGCTTAGTTTTCTCGCTAAGCGATCGGGTGAGATGTTGTTTGGGGCTCGGGATAAACAGGACAGGGTAGGCGAGACGGCAGTCTGTGGAAAATGTGGGGTAGGACATGCGGGTGAATGTCGGCTAGGGACAAATCTGTGCTACAAATGTGGCAAGACTGGGCACTACTCACGTGAATGCATGCAAGGCATTAAATGTTATAATTGTGGTGAAAGCGGACACATGAGCCAGGAATGCACCAAACCAAGAATGGGTGAAGCGGGAAAAGGGAAAGGCCTCGAAAAGAAAGAAGACAGGCCACGAGCGAAAACTCGAGCCTATGCGCTGACGCAGGAACATGCCAGGGTGGACCCCGATGTGGCGTTAGGTACGTTTATCCTTTAAAACACTTTTGTATATGTGTTATTTGATTCAGGTGCAAGTAAGAGTTTTTATATTTGCGACTTTTTGTAAAAGAGTAAAGTATAATGTGAGTAAGCTAGAAAGGGCATTTAGCGTAGAAACCGCTGAGGGTAGAACTGCGAGAGTGACTGATGTAGTTGACAATTCCATGATAAAAATAGAAGGCTATAGAATCCCCGTCAGGTTGTTTGTTATGGTTTTGGGTGGGTTCGATGTCGTGTTAGGTATGGATTGGCTAACTGCTAACGAAGCGCAAATTATATGTAAACGAAAGATAATCCGACTCAAAGCTCTGGATGGTAGCGAAGTCGATGTTTTTGGAAATCGTGACGCCCCGATGCCTAACGTCATCTCAGTGACTAAGGCAGCAGATTATCTGATACGCGCGGATGCGAAGCTTATCTGATGTACGTGATTGACAAGTGTAAGGAAGTGAAAGAATTAGACGATGTACCCGTGGTACGCGAGTACCCGGAGGTGTTTCTAGAGGACTTGTCTGGGATACCACTCGACAGAGAAATTGAGTTTCGAATTGACTTAGTACCAGATGCCCAGCCCGTGGCTAAGGCTCCATATCGACTAGCACCGGTGGAGATGAAAGAGCTAATGGCACAACTAGACGAGTTACTTGAGAAATGATTTATCTAACCGAGCATCTCGCCGTGGGTTGCTTCGGTGTTGTTTGTGAAGAAGAAAGACGGTTCGATAAGAATGTGTATTGATTATCGCGAGTTGAACAAACATACGGTGAAGAACAAGTACCCTTTACAGAGGATCGACGACCTGTTCGAACAATTGCAAGGCGCAAGTTGGTTCTCAAAAATCGACCTTCGATCCGGGTACCATCAATTGAAGGTGAGGGAAGAAGACATACCGAAAACTGCATTTCGCACGCGTTATGGACATTTTGAGTTCCGCGTAATGTCTTTCGGATTGACGAACGCCCTCGCAGCGTTCATGGATTTGATGAATATGTGTCGACCGATGCTGGACCGATCGGTAATTGTGTTATCGATGATATCCTCATCTACTCCAAGAATGAGGGTGATCACGCATGTCATTTAAGAAGGTGTTGGAGGCTCTGAAGAAGGAAAAGTTGTATGCTAAGTTCTCCAAATGCGCGTTATGGCTTAGGGAAGTCCAATTCCTAGGTCACGTCATTAACTCGAACGGCATTATGGTTGACCCAACAAAGATAATAACGGTAAGGGAATGGAATATTCAGAAGACGCCAACTTAAATCCGCAGTTTCTTGGGATTGGCAGGCTACTTTCGGAGATTCATTTAGAATTTCTCGAAAATAGCTTCGCCGTTGACAAAGTCGACTTGGAAGGAGGTAAAGTACGAATGGGGTTCGACCCAGGATGAGGCGTTTAAGGAATTGAAGGAAAAGCTAACCCAAGCTCCAGTCTTGGCCCTTTTTGAGGGCAATGAAGACTGAGTGGTATACTCTGACGCTTCGAGTCAGGGATTGGGATACGTGTTGATGCAACGCGGGAGAGTGATCGCGTATGCGCCACGACAGTTGAAGAATCACGAAGCCAATTATCCGACTCACGATTTGGAACTTGCTGCTGTCGTATTCACATTGAAAATCTGGAGGCACTACCTTTACGGGATGAAGTTTACTAGTTACTCCGACCACAAAAGTTTGAAGTACTTCTTCGAACAAAGGGAACGTAAAATCATATACCATCCTGGAAAGGCAAACGTGGTGGATACCTATGGGTGTTAGGACACGTTTTGAGCGGGTATGGATACCTATGGGTGGCGAGCTTAGGACCAAAATCTTGGATGAGGCTCATAAGTCTCGTTACTCTATCCATACCGGTACTAACAAAATGTACCAAGATCTGAGGAAGGAATACTGGTGGCCTGGAATGAAACACAAAGTGACAAAGTACGTAAGCAAGTGCTTGAAGTAAAGGCTGAACACCAGAAACCTTATGGAAAGATTCAACCTCTTGATATACTGGAATGGAAGTGGGAACACGTTACCATAGACTTCATAACCAAGATATTTCGCACAGCTAAAGGTCATGACACCATCTGGGTAATTGTGTACCGTTTAACGAAAAGTGCTCATTTCCTAACTATTCGCGAGACGTTCTCGTCGGAGAGGTTAGCAGAGGTATTTATTAACGACGTAGTAGCACGGCATGGGATGCCTTTGACGATCGTATCTGACCGGGACACACGATTCAAATCGAGTTTCTGGAAAAGATTTCACGAGGCGATGGGCACGAGGCTTAATATCAGCACGGCATACCACCCGCAAACGGATGGTCAGTCCGAAAGGACCATTCAAACGTTGTAGGATATGATTCGTGCTTGTATTATCGACTTCGGTGGCAGTTGGGACAGTCATCTGCCGTTAGCCGAATTCTCCTACAACAATAATCATCACACGATGATATGTATACAGCCTTACGAAATGTTGTATGGGAGAAGATGCAGGACCCCGGTTTGTTGGGGTGAGATTGGACAGAAGGAATTAGGAAGTATTGAAGTCGTAAGAGAAACGTCGAAAAAGTTTGATCAAATCAAAGCATGAATGAAGGCCGTACAAGATCGTCAGAAAACCTATGCTGATAAACGACGAAGGCCTATTGAGTTTGATGTTAGGGATAGAGTAATGTTGAAAGTGTCACCCTGGAAGGGAATCATACGATTCAGAAAGAGAGGAAAGTTAAGTCTGAGGTTTGTCGGAGCATTCAGGATAATGACAAGGGTTGGTGAAGTCGTTTATCGGTTAGAGTTGCCTGATGAGTTAAGTGGGATTCATCCTACCTTCCATGTATCCCACTTGCGAAAGTGTTTGGCGGATGAATCGGCTCACGTACCACTTACTGACATCGAGGTCGACAACAGCCTTAACTACATCGAAGAACCCGTGGCCATCTTAGACAGAAAGGAGAAGCGTCTGCGTAATAAGATTATTCAATTGGTTAATGTCAAATGAAAGCACCGAAAGGGATCGAAATCTACTTGGGAAACGGAGACGGAAATGAGGGAGTCCTACACTCAACTATTTGACTTATGATAACTTTCGGGGACGAAACCTATTGTAAGGGAGGTAGACTTGTAACATCCCAAAAATAATAAACGACAATAAATGGAAACGGGTTAAACACGAGACGAACGGAATAAACGAGCGTGGAATGGGCCAGCTATGGGCTTGCGCGCGTATGGGCTCAAGGGTAGTTTCTCCCGATAAATACCCTAGCTCATCTCTCTTCTCTCATTTTACAAGTGTTAGAGAGAGAAACCAAAGAGAGAGAAAGTAGACGGATCGTGAGAAGAACCTCCGAATCAGAAGCTCGATACAGGTAACGATCTGGTCTACATCTGAGTTTTTGTTCGTTTTCGGGTTTTGGATGAAAAGGTAACGTTTTTACGCATAAAACTTGAAAATGAACATAGATCTAGCATCTAGAAGGAAAAAAACGAACGTTTTGAACGTAAAAAGTCGGGATCTTGACGTGATCAGATCTGCATGCAAAAAGTTAGGGTTTTTTCGAGGAAGAAGGTTCTACGTACTTATCAAGTACGCAAGAAGCAGGTCCTGCGTACTTATCAAGTACGCAAGAAGCAGGTCCTGCGTACTTATCAAAGTACGTAAGAAGCAGGTCCTGCGTACTTATCAAAGTACCATGAAGCAGGTCCTGCGTACTTATCAAGTACGCATGACGCAAAGCCCACGTACTTATTAAGTACGCAAGAACAAGGCCCTGCGCACTTGCTAAGTGCGCATGCATCAGGATGGTTAGTAAAGTCAGTATGTTCGCCTAATTTAGAATGGTTAAACCGTTAGAGTCGGGATTGGTCTGATGTGTATTTAACTAATTAATTCATATCGGAAGTGACGTTGTTGGACCTTTGTTTAGGACAACCCAGATTAGCTTATCAGGTGAGTTCTATAAAGCCCTTTTTTAAATGTTTTAACTAATATTTTTGGGCTGATGTGCATACAAACGAAATGAGGTTTATAAAACGATGTTTACAAAGGACGATGTTATGAAATGTTTTGCCAAACGAAGTTTATGAAATGTTTACGAATGAAATGTTATTTAATAAAACGTACGAATACTTTAACTAAAATGAGGTAATGGTTTTGAGAAAGTCACGAATGAACGAATCTGCTACGAGTTCTTACGGGAGCTAGGGTATGTATGAATGTATGTATTGGCCTTACCCTTATTGGGGGCCTTTGTGGCTGGCTAACGGTTGTACAACAGGTTGATGATGGGGTGACGACGGTCACCCATGGGATTACCGGGATCCCGATGAAAGGTACTATTCCTTGTGGGGAAATAATGCCTAAGTTATGTTCTGTCTACCTAGAGGTAACGAGCCTTAGGAGACATATGTTTGGTCTTCCTAGAGGTAACGAGCCTTAGGAGAGATATGTTTGGTCTTCCTAGAGGTAACGAGCCTTAGGAGACATATGTTTGGTCCATCTTGAGGCAACGAGCCTTAGGGGACCTGTGTGACGGATGACTTAGAGGTAACGAGCCTTAAGTTCATCCGCTGGTATGCGATGTATGGAATTGACGGTTACGAGAAGGCGCAGATTCGATTCATGTTGACTTATGTTATGATGCTATGTTACGATGTTGTGATGATGTTACGTTATTGCATGTTTTACGTACGCTTTTGTTAAATAAATCTATGTTATGTTTTTGAAAAAAAAATGTTTATGTTAAGGTTTTATGTAAAGTTAGAACTCACCAGCGTAGCTGATTTTAGTATGCACATTCAGGTTAAGGCAGGTATGGAAGTTGATCGGTGATGCTTGGCTGGCGAAAGGAGTTACCCGGTTGATCATGAAGACTGGCATTCCGTTATGAGTTGTTTACGTTATGTTTATATTATGTAATGAATTTGGAGGACAATGTTACGCTTTCGCATGTTTGAAAAGTTTTAATTATGTTGAATGAATGATTCCGCTGCGTTATTTGATATTCAAGTTTAAAAACTGTTTGTGAATTAATAAATCTAACAAGTGAGTCATTCCGGGTTTAAGGCCTTACAAAAGTTTGGATGAACACGGTTACTATTTCACTAAAGGATGAAAAGAAGTGGTGAAAGACATATCTATATGCTACTATTCAAACTTGATGGGGAATCCCACTTCAAATTAACTGCTTAAATTGAGAGTATCGTATGTTAGAGAAAATTAATGCTAATTCCCTTATGTTTTAGAGACTTATGTAAACACTTTTTCATTTTTCATTGTCTTATGTATTCAAGCAATTAATCCAACAATTCATTTTTGTTTTTCTTGTATTGGGTACAAAAATTCAACGGATGTTAGATCCTACTCACCTTATTTTAATCCCCGTTCTCGAGATTAACTAAACAAATATGGGTATTTATTTTTCATTTCAGATTCTAATTCCTAAGTATATTCTCCAGACAATAACTAAACAAATATGGATTTCACATCTTTTATGTCCTCAACCCGTGTAGTACACGGTTACATAACCTAGTATTATATATAGTATAATAGGATAAAACGAAAATTAAAAAGAAACCGTAAATCTACCGTTCATATCGTTTGTTTTTAATATGATAATGGGTAAACGACCAGCTTTATCAAAGTACTAAGAGGGTGTTTGGATTAACTTATTGAAAACACCTTCAAACTTTTTGAAAAAGTTTGTACTTAATTACTTTTAACTTATAACTTTTTCATCCTTACCCAAACAAAGTTTTGACTTATTGTGTTTTTGAATAAGGTAATAAGTCAATAAATAGGTTTGAAAAGTAATTCCAAACACCTCCTAAATTGGGAATGTAAGAGTTAAACCTAGTTTTTTGAATAGTAAACCATCAAAAAATTAAATAATAAAGTGAAGGATTGGTTTCAAGTTTGAAATCATGAATCAAACTGTTAAACCAACTTTCTCAAACCCAATATCTATTGATGAAACCGTATAAAACTCAAGATTAAAAGAAATTTTTGATGTGATGATTTGAGTGTGTGGTGATCAAATAACAAAAAAAAATGGCAGATCATCTTCTCCAACATTCAAATTTTGCACAACAAACTCAGTTTCAGTGGTTAATTTTACCAACCAGTTTGTTGAACAAACAAAATATCAAATTATTAATACACATTCACCAACAGAAATTGATCAAAACAATTCAACACCGATCATTCAACCACGACAGAATATCACCACGAACAATCTCCACATTCTCATCCGTCTCACCAAACAACAACGAATGCATCATCCCTTCGTAAATCTTCAACATCTTATCCTCACTCTTCGCCTTCTCATACAGCTCTTCACTCACCGCAGGATCCGTTACAGCATCAGCGTTCTCGTGCAACACGATGAACGGTATGTTCACTTCACTTAACCTACTGCTCAAATATTCAGTCACTCGTAACAGCTCCGTCACCGTCCCCAATCTCGGCTTCCCTGTGTACCTCATCGGATTCATCGCACCGATGATTCGCTTCTCCGGAACTTTAACGGACTTATCGACTAAATCAGCCGTCGGTACGATCGCTAAAGTTGGAGCAAACTTCGATACAAACATCAAAATCTCAGGAATCGGCCACCTAGGTCTTACCTTATAGGAGATCTTACACATCGGAGCAATCAGGATTGCTCCGTCGAAGGAATTAGGTTTTCTAAATTGAGTTAAAATACCATGGATTCACCGAACAGGAATTTAGGTAGGTTTTGGTAGTTCGCATCGGTTGAATCGATGATTGAGGTGAAGAACGCTAAGTAATCGTCAACAACGGCGTCCACATCGGGAACGAAGGCCTTGAGTCCTTCAGATCGGCCGTGTCCTTCCATGTCAAGTGCGAAACAGGCGAATCCGTTGCCGGCGAGGAAGATCGCCGTGGCTTGGAAAGTCCAACTGACGTCGTTGCCGTAGCCGTGGACCATACAGATGATGCCACGTGGCGACGTGAGGGGGAGCCATGATCTGGTGAAGAGAGATAAGCCTCTTGGTGAGTTGAAGAAGGAGGCAGTGGAGTTGATGCTATGGAGCTTGTAGTAGTCTTCTTCCTCCGGTGTATTCCCCCAGTAATATTTTCGCTTCTGGTTCTGGTTGTTTCTTCCTCCATGGCCATTGGCTAACCTCTCTGATCTGTTTTTATTTCATTAATTATGAATAAGTTTTAATATAAAAATCATTTTTAAATTTTACTTGGAAGTATAAAAAAGTTATGTGCGTGAAGACTTGGATTTAAGCATGTGGATATTAAATAAAGTTTGGTTTACATGCCACTCATCATTCAGCTAGATGCCAATATTCTTGTTTGTTTGTCTTTTATATTTTTGTTCTTCAGAATTTGAACTCTTCTTATAACTATGTTTACCACTTTAGGTGTAACACATATAATCAGGTTATCATGACTCCAAATCCAAAAACTTGAGCTTAGAACCAATGTTTTTAAACCTGGACCGTGAACCAGGGGGTCGACCCGGGTCTCTAATTTGCTTTTTTTTTTTTAAATTTCTGAGTTTTTTAACAAATAAATAATCACAAAAAAACTCTTTTAACCCCAAAATTCCAATACAACCGCTCATTCACATTTACTCATTTTCTTTTGTTCGACAAAATGAGATTCCCAAAAGTCCAAAAAGGTCAAAACCGTCTGTGTTGGATTTGATTTTGAAGTTGTCACTCGGTTTGTGTTGGATTCGAAGTTGCTAATTAACTCCCTCATCAAAGTCTTCTACTCATCTGTTCTTGAACCCTCTTTGAAGATCGAAGCACCTGTTCTTGACCCCTCTTTGAAGATCGAAGCCCCATGTTCACTTATTTATCGAAGTTCTTACTTTATATATTTATGAATATTTATATTATTTATTACGTTATTCGGTTCTTGAATCCGGTTCGACCGGTCCGACCAATGAACCTCTAATGCGTCCGGTTCGTTGTCCGGTCCGGTTCTGAAAACATTGCTTAGAACTAACCATGGCAAAAACATGTGGGTCGAGTCGGGTCAAACTGCATCCGGATGAAAACGAGTCATTTCAAAAGGTATCATTTTGGTTTTGATTAAAACTTAAAACGATCTTAGGTTAAAATTGGTTGTTTTAAAAAAAGTATGAGTTTACCTGCTATATTTACATTTATGAGTGATGTCTAAAGTCTATTAGAGGCCTTTAGTGAACTTTAAAATTGGACATTCGAGTCTAATTTTTTTACCAATTTTTGAATGACCAAGTTCTTACTTCGATTTTGAATTGACATGGCATTATTCTATATCCTTACATTTTAAGAGCCGGTCTACAGTGTTTACCCATTTATTTACAATTATGTCATTGTTGTCACTGCCATCAAATAGCCTACTATTCTGCTCCTGCCATACCTTCTCCCTCCTTCTATTCTGCTCCTGCCATCCCTTCTCATCTCTTCCATGGTCTTTTGAGTCCTTTTCAAGCAAAAAAGAGATTATCGCAAAGAGGAGGCGGCTTTTGAAGGTCAAAACAACAGGTTTCTTCCAATTTGATTTCTTCATTTTTCTTGGTCACTTCTTGATGGTTAGTCTTACTTTTTCTTGATTACTTCTTCATGGTTACTCCAAAAAAGAGATTATCGCAAAGAGGAGCCGGCTTTTGAAGGTCAAAACAACAGGTTTCTTCCAATTTGATTTCTTCATTTTTCTTGGTCACTTCTTGATGGTTAGTCTTACTTTTTCTTGATTACTTCTTCATGGTTACTCCAAAAAAGAGATTATCGCAAAGAGGAGCCGGCTTTTGAAGGTCAAAACAACAGGTTTCTTCCAATTTGATTTCTTCATTTTTCTTGGTCACTTCTTGATGGTTAGTCTTACTTTTTCTTGATTACTTCTTCATGGTTACTTTTCAAATTTTCCTTCTTTCTGTTCAACCTCTGCATGAAACTTTGGCTATGTGTGTTAATTTTTTACATTGGGGTTTCTTACTTTGGTTTCTTGCTACTTACTATGAAATTGAAAACCCTAATTCAAAGGAACTAGTATGGGTAAAAATCGGTAATTTAAATAAAAGAAAAGTATGGTAGAAAGAAGAAGGAAAGGCTTGGTGGCATCGGTCGGGAGCAGGAGTTGCGCGGAGGTGGTTGAGGTCGAGGATGATGATGATGATGATAGACTATGCTACTGTTGTTGTCGAGTTGTTCTTGAAGAATACATGGGATGGCAGGGGGCTTTAAAGAATGAGTAATTTGGGGTTCTTTTATAAAGTAAACGAGGTTTCGGAGAAAAAAATGGAGCCCTTTTTCTTCTTTCTTTTTCTTGTCGGCTTTGGTTTTGTTACCTTTTCATGATCTGCTTGACCTTGGGGCCATAGGTTTCTGGCTGGATTTATTGGGGAATTTGAGAAGTGAAGAAAGGTTGTGTTAATGGAGAATTGAAAAGGTTATTTGAGAAGTTAGTGAAGAATTGGTTGGAGTGTGAAGATATATAAGGAAGACGAAGATAGGAGGATAAGAGTGTGATTACTCGATTTGTGATTTTTTGGATTTCTGGAAATTTCCTGACCTCTCCTTTGCTACTCTCTCTCTCTCTCTCCAAGATACATGTGACGATGGCCCTTTTAAGAGCATAGTTAATTAGTTATAAGTCACAACTAATATTTTTCTAATTTTAACCAATGTTTTAAAAACCGGTTTATACCGGCCGGTAATACCGGTATTACCGCATTTCGGGGTCATGGCCGGTACGATAAAGCCCGGTAATTTAGTGAAACGGTACAACAATTGAACCGCCGGTATTTTACGAAATACCGGTTTGAACCGTACAACCGGTGACGGCTCACATAACTTTTTTGGGTTTCTATTCTATTATAAAACTATATTAAGATAAAAGAAGTGGTGAAACTTTTGAAATATTTAATTTTTTAAAAAGTTTTATGTTGGAGGCTAAAGATTGCTTTGGATAGTTTGAATATGATATTTTATCCATAAATAAAAGGATTATGAAGGACTTTTTGTTTGATGTATGGTCAAATCTTAGTCCCGAAATCAAATTCTTCTGCCCAACTTATAGCAATGCATCATCAACAAAATATAATGATTATTCATATATACGTACATGTATACATCAAACCTTTACAACTCAATTCTATAATTCAATTATGTTGAATACTGATGTGTAAAATTATATCGATTAAATAAAAACCAAAATAAAAATTCTCAATAAGTTACACACAAACGATAAATGTATCGATCGGAATGTAATAAAGTAGGTAAGACTGAGAATCATTCCAAGGACACAATATAACGACTCTCGATACTAAACATCTATCGACTTTTAATTGATTATTATCAACTAATGGATTATGTAACTAAATTACTAACGAAAGTTGCAAAAATTATTGAAAGAAGAGTATAATATAAACACTTATCTTCTTTAGGCAATGATGAAAGAGTACATAATCAAATACCATATTAAATTTAAGTAAATATCCATCTCAATAATAAACAAATTATGTGATTGATTTAGAAGCGTTTTATTGCTTTTATAAACAAATCTATGATTTAAATAATAGATAAGATAGTATAATTATTTAGATAATTTTTTTTCTTGATGATATATAGTTAATGTATATTATTAGCATTATATATAAATTTCAATTTGACTTATTTTTTTCATTAAATAAGCTTCAAGTACATTTTAGGTTGGATTTAGGGCTCATATCAGGTATTTTTTAAACAAATGTTCTTTTAAAAAAATCTATAAAATAGCCAATTTACCTTCATTTTAGAGAAAGGAATAAAGGTCAGTAAGTTGACTAATTGTGTCGGTGAGTTCGAAATGGCTGATTTCAGTTTCCTTTGTTCAGTTTATCTTATAATTATGGAAATGAGTTTCAACATTCATTGATCCAAATTTGTTACGCAATGACTATAAACAAAAGCCAAGTCAATCATTAAGTAAGGTAGGTGTCTACCTACCAGAGCCGGTGTTTAGTCATGGACAATTATATGTTGCTTTCTCACGAGCAAATTCTATACACGCTCTAAAAGTGCTTATCATTCCACATGAAGAGGACAGTTGTTCACAAACTAGGAATATTGTTTACTCAAGTTTTTTAAACACTATACATTGCCATCAAGTAATTTTATAATTTTATCTCTAATTTAGTCATATAATGTAAGTAACCGTATTGTTAAGTACATATATACATATCTTTACCTACATTAGCTAAAAGTGCTTACTATTAACACTTTACTATTATATAACAGGAGGACACACATGGCCTCTAAATGCATTTCTTTGATACAAGCTGGTGATGGAGCAGAACCAATTGAAGTACGCGTTATCAGAAAATGGCAATCGTTCGTGTTAAAAAATGAATGCTGCTACCTATTTATTGATGAACATGTAAATATTTCCTAAAAAAATGCGCTCATTAAATTATGTTCTCCTCTATAATAAGCACATATACTTACGTGTTAAAATCGACAGGACCATGCCATTGAGGCACACGGCAACAACCGAGACCAGGTGTATTTTGAATCGAACATCAACCTGCAATCCTGTTATAGAGTGTTCAACTACTTGTCTGATAAGGCAAGAAAAACTCACAACATAGTACCACATGCTGCCACTGTGAGGCTTGCAAAAGGAACCTCTTTTGTGCCTATTGATGGATCAAACTTCCCTTATCATTATTTCAACTTCATGCCTATTGATAGCCTTCCAAATCGCCTTAATCAAGACTTCCTATTAACAGGTTTCACCGCTTCTTATACAAAAGCTTAATTGAGAAATTTAACCTTCTTTATATCGTAATTATATTCTAGATAAATTGACATAATATATAAATAATATTTACTTGTCTCCAGATTACATAGGCCGATTTGATACGATCACCACTAATACTAAAACAACATCAGGAACACGTCTTTTAAAATTCATGTTAGAGGACGCAAGGTAAAATATAATTCCAGTTTACTTTTTGGCAAAAGTTTTCTATACATGCATTTTTTATTATCATTACAACCCTGCAAAAACATAAAATTTATAATAACTAATATGTGACTTTATTCATAGTGGAAGATTTATAGAGATTGCTCTTTGGGAAGAAATAGCTAACGCAATAGATCATGTGAAGCTCACACAAGAACAATTCCCATGTATTATTGCTGTGACGTCAATGAAAGTCACAAAATTCAATGACATTCAACTTTCATCGACCGCTTCAACACATGTTTATATTAACCCAAAGATTGAAGACATGCATGACTTGGTTGACAGGCAAATATATTTCTATATACATTTTGCCCACACACTTAACACATTAACATACCAATTATAAGTATCATTTATACTTCATTTTAGGTTCAAAGCACGATATAAGGATATCCCTAACAATGCAACAAACAGACTGACAATTGGCCAGTTACTAGAAAAGGACTCGACAAAAAATGCTGTAAGTTGTTTTGGAAGCTAGCAAAAATACATGACTTATAAGATTATATAAGTACGTTCAATAGAACTAATAGTTATGATTAACTTCAGGCGCATAAATAATCCTATTATTATTATTATTATTATTATTATTATTATTATTATTTTGCAGGAAAGAAGATTCACATGTCAAGCATCTATTACAGATTTTATCAACAGCCAAAAATGGTATTACAAGGGTTGCGTACGTTGTAATAGAAAACTAGCACCAAAGTCTACCAGTTGGGTTTGCGGTTACCATCCAGAAGAAAAACAACCCAAATTTGTGTAAGTTCATACAAATATTTACCTTATAAACATATACATATATACATCTAAACATAAATAAATAAGGTGAGATCAATATCTTCCTTCGCAACATTACTAACACCTAATGTTATTCACTTAACAGGTATTGTGTGAGTGCCATCATTGCTGATGAGACCGGCACAGCAACAGTCACCCTATTTGATGTTGCCGTTTTTTCACTCTTACAAACTGAATGTTCAACTTTAGTGCTCGACCAAGGTTTTGTGGATCCTAACATTATACCCAAGCCACTTCACGCGATGAGAGGAATCACAAAAGTATTCCAGCTTCAGTTCAACAAACATAACCAATCAAGGTCAACACAGTTCGTTGTTAATCAGATCCTCGAGCGTGACAACATCCAAATTGAGTGCCCAATAAACGCTTCACATCCCATGTCTCCTCAAACAACAATATTTGAAGGTAAATACAATAGAAAAACCACATTAAATTTACATTTAATTAAATGACCTGCCATCTTTTTACTAAAATACATTTTCTTTTTTTCTCTTCGTATATTTTACTTGCAAATAGAGCTAAACGAAGAGACTAACACATAGGCAACAATTGAAGCAGCTAACATAACCACTCCTGTTGGCAAAAATGTCCAATCCTCATTAGGTACGCCACATACTAAACTGAATTATATGGACATACTCCTCTCAAATTAAAGGCCAAAATGTTAACAGAATGCTACTGTCATAGCCAAAATTAAAGGGCAAAATGTTAAGAGAATGCTAGTGTCATAGCCAAAATTAAAGGGCAAAATGTTAACTACGAATTACGAAATTAGGTTGCTTATATTCTAAAGTACTTTTTTAAAAAAACAAAGAAATGTATAGTCTTTGAACAATTGAATAGGTTTCTTCTATGCATGACCAACATTTGTGCTAACAGAGAATGTGTACAAAATAATACTAATGTTGTTTCTTCAATATATCAGTACCACACACTCCAACAACACCAGCTATTGCTACACGTAGCAAAAGGAAGCTTGAAGACAGCCCCGGTACATCATTCCAATGATATAGTCAACCTTTATAATGCTTTATATGTGTATCTACTGAATAACAATGACTAACACTCATACCCTTATATCAAAACAGAGACAACCCCGTACAAGAAATGAATCTTTGAAGACTATCAATAGAATGCAAGATACTCTTTTGGTGTGAAATTGCTTGGAAACAACATTTATGGTGCAATTTCTTTTTTGGGTATCAAGTAGCTTCTACATAGCTCTTGAAAAATGTTAATTATGTGCGCATGCTTTTGGTATTTTGTAAATAGTTGCGCCCTTTAGCTTTAAAAATCCTTAACCCTTGCACTCTTTTGCTAGAAACATATGTATATATATGTAAATAGTAGTAGTTGTTTCGTTCAATACTACGTGTTTGCAGTTGTAGGTTTATATTCTTGCATAATGGGTCAGGGTATAATGGTCATCCGCTGGAACGCGCGGCATAACCTCCTAGTTTATAACAAATATAGAAGGATCAATAATCATCAATATTAACACTAAATAAAGGTCCTAATATGAATCTATATTCTATAATAAATAAAGGTTTTGTTGAGATATTGTCACTCTCCTATGCATTCTTAATTTTTTTCATCTGCCTCTCTCTCTTATTAATTATACAAATTTCTTTAATTGTTTTTATAATTTTTTTCCCGCCTCTTACTCATATTAAATAATAATGATTTATATAATTCTTTTTATGAAACGTTTTTTATTTTTAAAAAATAGGTTTGTTCATAAAACATTTTAATAAATTGACCATTTCTTTCTTTAATAAAACATTATTAAAAGATAACTATATAACGTTTCTAGAATTTGTATTAAAAAAAACTTTTTAATATATCTTAAACATGTAATATGTAAATCTTTATTACTCTATAATAAGTAAATGTTTTGTTGGGACACTTGTCACTCTCCTATGCATTCTTAACTTTTTCCCCGCCTCTTTCTCTTATTAATTATACAAATTTCTTTAATTGTTTTTATAATTTTTTTGTTTCCCGCCTCTCTCTCCTATTAAATAATAATGATTTATATAATTCTTTTTATGAAACGTTTTTTATTTTAAAAAAATAGGTTTGTTCATAAAATATTTTAATAAATTGACCATTTCTTTTATAAAACATTATTAAAAGATAACTATATAACGTTTCTAGAATTTGTATTAAAAAACTTTTTAATATATCCTAAATATGTAATATATAAATCTTTATTACTAAGTATATATAATATTACATTTATTCAACCCGTGTAATACATGGGGTCTTTAACCTAGTAATCATATAAAATGGTGTAAATTATAGATTATGTTCTTTATAAATATATAAAATTGCATGGTGTGTACTTACACTTCAATAATTACATTGGATGTCATTTTTTGGGGGAATTTTGCACACTTTTTGTCCTTTTCACTAACTTGTGTTATTTTTTCTGTTAGTTTTAAGTAAAATTATCAAACTACCCTTACTAATAAAATACAAAAATATAAAGAAAATAATAACATATGGAACATTTATGTATTTATCTTTATTCAAGGACTCTTTATGCAACTTGAAAAAAATAATACATTAAAATATGTTTAACATAAAAAAAATTAAGAATACATATTTAATAAACCCACACACTCTCTCTGCATCTCTCTTTCTCACACACAATCCTAGCACCCTTCTTTCCTTCACTGAAACACTCACAAACCACTCCCTCGATGATATGCCCCAAATTATTTTACGGTAACTTGTCGAGTGATTTTTCGATCATGGCAGTCCAACACCTTCAATTTGGAATTCCTTTTTCTGCCACCATAGTCTGATTTGCGGAAGACACCTTCAATTTGGAATCAATTTGGCTTCTTGTTGACGATAAAAACTAAATTGAACCAGGTAAAATAGTTTTGGTGATCCTCAAGACCCCATTGACGCTCTGTAACACTCGATTTAGCTTCTTGTTGAAGCAATTTTCTGGATTTTAACCTCAATCAATATAGATGTTGGTGACTAATGGACGTCGACGAAGATGATTTTGTGTTCTTCAGAACACCAATCGAGTAAGAAGAAGACACAATTTAGTGGGGGACGGTAATGGTGGTTACGAGATTTAGGCGACAGATGTTGTCGGTGTGCTGTGACGATGAATATGGAGTAGGTGGAGCCCAACAAAGGGGATGGACAGGGGGGGATTTTGGTTTTGTTTCCGACGATGGTGGTTTTGTTCTGGCCAAGGCGACGGATCTTGTCACACCCTCAAATTCATTTACTTAATAAATGAATAAATTAAGGTTGCGACGATTGGTACATTACAAAATATCGGAAGCATATTGAAGGCATCTAAAGTATTGAACACCATTACAAATACTAAGATAAGCTAGTACATTGTCCTAGAACCATATAGGTCAAAAATCGTCTTGAGGTTTGACAATCATGTTTCTTCGGCTTCTATGTTTAATCCAAATGGCTAACCTATTCCAACCGTGCTATAGCTATGTATTACCTGAAAAACATACTTAAAAATGTCAACGCAATGTTGGTGAGTTCACAGGTTTAATTGTCGTAATGTAAATTAGTTTTTCTTGAAAACATTGATAATGTATATGTGGCCAAAAATGTGAAACCGTTTTCCTCGAAAATTTTGATAAAGTGTACGTGGCCATAGTATAAAACTGCTTTCCTCTAAAACATTGATAATATGTACACGAGCTTAATGTGAAACCGTTTTCCTCGAAAACATGTGATGATTTTATAGTCATAAAATGAGTAGTTTTCCCAATGAAAACATGTGATGACTCCACAGTCAAAATACGAGTAGTTTTCCCATTGAAAACATGTGAAGACTTCATAGTTATAAAATGAGTAGTTTTCCCAATGAAAACATGTGATGACTTCATAGTCATAAAACGAGTAGTTTTCCAAATGAAAACATGTTATGAATTTATGCCCATGTTAAGCCCTCTTTAAAGAAATTGTTAAAGATAAGAACGATAACCAAAACAAGTAGCGGTTTCATGTGTATATGACAAACACAACAAGTAATGTTGACCCATTTGTTGACTAGCTAAGAATACAAACAATCTGTTCATACATGAGGTATAACCAAACCACAACAACATGTGTTTTTCCCCTCCCTCGTTCCTCACGAAGTATGTGCTTAGACAATATGCGCCCATTCGACCCTGCAGGTCGTCAGTTAGCGCGACTAACCATGACCGGGGACGTCACTCGTAATAGTACTACCAATAGAATCTCAGGCTATCCACAGCTAATGGTTATAAAATGTGTTGTTCAGGGGACTTTACGAGCTCTATGTGTGTTCACTTATGCAAACATAAAGGTCGGGTCTTGTTTTCTTGTTACCATATGAAAATATTTGTAGGTATGTTTTATGTTTTCAATCTGATGAGCTTTAAATGTCTAAGTGCTAGCAAATATATATTTGTAAGAGCGAGAGTTCACTAGCACCCTATTTAGTACAACATATGTCTTAGAATCGAGAAACAACGTCTCGAATACAAGTTGTTCACCAATCAAGTTGGGCCTAGTTGGAAAGGGTTTTTGTTTAAGAAAATGTCATATTTTACGACCCGTTGGTGATTAATATTTATTTGTTCATATAACTATTCACCCTTGTATTATATTCACACAATCGACTACAAAAATGTAAGTCGTGATCATCAAGTAGTTTATAATGTCAATATATATATATATATAACTTATTTTTAGGAACATATTCCATTGTCGTCGTACAAGTGCAAATAATATAACGTATATTATTTATGTCCCTTAACATTCGTTTTTACCAAATTTCGGGTTTAACACGACTATAATCATATATAAATACTCGTCTCGACAAATAATACTAAGTATTTATTAAGGTTTCGATGTAATTATTTTCTAGCAAAACTTATGCTCATTAGAACTTTGATGTGTACACATATACATATACATATACATATACATATACATATACATATACATATAGGGGAGAGTTATTCTACAAAGTCTAAAAACTATAAAAAGTGTAAAAAGTCTTTTAAAACCCTCACCACCACCCCCCAAAAGCCTAAAACCCACACCCCCCACCCCGAAAAACCTAAAACCCCCACCCCGAAAAACCTAAATCCTAACAAAAAAAGTTGAAAAAGTCGTCTAAAAACACCCCCACCACCCCCCAAAAGCCTAAACCTCCAACCCAACCCCCCCAAAAACCTAACCCTCACCCCCAAAAACCCCCACCCCCCACCCCCCCAAAGCCTAAATACTAAAAGCTAAACCCTAAGGCTAAACCCCTAAGGCTAAATCCTAAGGCAAAAACTAAACCCTAAAATCTAAACCCTACAAGCTAAGATCGTAGAGTTCGACGAGACGGTTCCAACGCTGACGAAATGAGTAAAATCGGAGTTCGTATGAGCCGGTTATGAGCTTTTTAAACAACTTTTTACACTTTTTTTTGACTTTTTAGCGAAATCTCACACTATATATAGGGGAAAGATCATAAGAAAACTCATTGTTCATGAGAAAACCAAAAAACTACCTATTAAAGGTAAAAAAAATAAAAAAAAAATAATAACTCAAAATATAAATCAAAAACTAAAAAACTGGTTCGGAGACCATGTTTCCCACGTCGTCCTTGTTTAAAAAAAACAATACTCAAAAAAATAGTGGGGTTAGCTTTTGAGTTTAGTTTAGCTTTTATGTTAGGTTTTTGGAGGGGGAGATGGGGGGTTAAGGATTTTGGGGGGTGGGTGGGGGGTTTAGGTTTTTGGGGGTGGGTGGGGTGGGATTAGGTTTTTGGGTGGGGGTGGGGTGGAGGGGTTAGGTTTTTGGGTGGGGGTGGGGTGGAGGGTTTAGGTTTTTGGGGGTGGGTTAGGTTTTTGGGGTGTACTACACATATGCAGTACCTTTAATGAGGAGTTTTTGGTTTTTTCATGAAAATAAGTTTTCTTATTAACTCAACCCTATATATATATATATCGTGTTTTCAAAATCCGTAGTTTATCATATGACATATAATTATTTAAAATAACTACTTCAATCCGTTTAACGGTTATATTCATTAAAAATGGATACGTAGGTTTTCAGTATTTATTTCGTTCCAAAAAAATATTTAAAGTATTATTATTCCCAAAATACCATCCATACAAGTTACCATGTTTTCTTAAAATATATTTATACTTATATAGTCTATGTTTTGTAAAGCTCGTTTTTATTCGAAACAACCAAACTATATATATATATATATATATATATATATATATATATATTGTCAACAATAATCAAGTATTCTTTTAAAACTACGTCGTTTTACTATTTAAGTTCCGTATAACGTACGTTTTTAAATCTCTAAATATATGGATCCAAAAATATATATTTTTAACCATTTGAAACAACGAACATATTAAGAACATATATACATACATACTTACATGTTCGATACCACACATATTAATCGATCTATACGTTTTTCATAATTTTTGATGACCAATGATTCATAATTTCTTTCAAGATCCAAACATTAAACTACTCATGATTGCACATACTTAAAGTTAATGACCTTTATTGAAAAAAACACATACATATATCTATATATATACTCACGGCATGCACACATGCATAGATACATGTTTTAAATTACTAGATCTAGTCCATTTTTCATAGTTAAGTTACATGGTTTAAAAAGTTTTATAAAAATCATTCCTTTATGGATGAACAACATGCATTCTTAGCTCATAATCAAGGAAAAAGTGTGTTCTTACTACTAGCCAAGCTAGGGTAGAATCTTAAGTAGAAGATGATTTTGAGTAGGAACGTGATGGTTTCTTGAATCTCTAGCCAAATCCCTTTGAGAATTCACTCGTAGGCTTCCAAGAACATCAAAGATAGATGATTCTAAGGCTTGAAATATGTTGTTCTTCAAGAGAAAATGGATAGTGTGTGTTTGTATGTGTGTGCCGTAAGGAGAAAGAGATAGATGGAGAATTGAGAAGTGATCTTGTGGTAGGTTTAGGTATATATATATATATATAGGGGACGGTTCCACTAATAAGTGGTTTTTTATTAAGAAATCCTAAGAAGTGGGTCAAACGAACTCCGATTGAGCTCATTCTAGCAGCGTTGGAACCGTCTCATCGAACCCTAACCCGGACCCAAAAACCTAAACCCCCTCCAACCCCACCTCGAAAAGCCTAAAACCACCACCCCCAAAAACCTAAACCCCCCCACCCCACCCCACCTCCCCCCAAAAAAAACCTAAACCCACGCCCACCCCACCCCCCCAAAACCTAAACCCACCCCCACCCACCCTAAAAAACCTAAACCCCCCACCCCTCAAAAAAGCCTAAACCATAAAATCTAAACCCTAAAAGCTAAACCCTAAGGCTAAATCATAAGGCTAAAACCCTAAAATTCAAACGTAAAATCTAAACCTTAAAAGCTAAGATGGTAGAGTTCGACGAGACCGTTCCTACGCCGCTGAAATGAGCTCAATCGGAGTTCGTCAGATATCGTTTCTTAAGGTTTTTGTCATTTCTTAGATTTATTAGCGAAAAACTGTTTTTTATTTGAACCTCCCTCTCTCTCTCTATATATATATATATATATATATAAGGAGGTTTAGTGTAGATTTGGATGAGTGCACATGGTCTTCCTTACACTAGTCATAATGAGAAGAGATCTTGAGTGAATTTTTGGTTGATTGAGAATGATGGTGATGTTGGTGCCGTAAAAATAAGGAGAAAGGAGAGAGGGTGAGGTTGAGGTTGAGTGTGTAGAATGATAAAATGGATGGATTATGTGTTTGTGTGTGAAGCCGTAAAAGAGAGAGAAGGAAGAAATAGTTGGAGTTGTGATCTTGTAAGTGAAGACTTGGTGAATACATATGATGGATAAGATATGTTGAGTGTAATCTTAGTTGATTGCACATGGTTCATCTCATCATCAAGAAAGAAAATACGGTGGAGTGTAGAAGTGGTTGATTGAATATGGCTAGCTCTTGCATCATCATCATCATGAAGATTTAAAGTTTGAGTGTGGATTTGGATGAAAGAGCATGTTCTTGAAATCAACACATTCATGAGGAAATATTTTGGATTGTGGGGTGGTCCCACAAGGACCTTACGGCCGAGAAAGGGGTTTAGGGGGGTGGGTTGGGTTGTTAGATGGTTAGGTAGTTGGTGCTAGATTGTTAGTTTATTAGTGGTATAAGTCCCGGTTAGGATTTTAAACGACAACCTAATTGATTTACATTCTTAAACGATACTAAAAATTATAGTTTACTAGCCAAGGGATAGTTTTATGAAAAATGTTGAAGTTATGTATATTATTATTCGTAGATGTGACCACACATATATATACGTGTCTAAGATGATAATATACAACAATTACTTTAGGAAGGTAACATGGACCTTTGTGTGTACTATGAATTCCAGTCAAGAGACTTGGTTGTCTAAACATAAATGTTTATGTAGAATATATAATTCTAATTAATTTTCTGTTATATAAATTAATCTTCATCGTTCGTATTATACAGGTTTTACGTACGTATGAGCTAGTAATTCCTACTATTACTAAAAGATGAAACTATCAATGTACCATGTTTGTTAGACTTTTAATGCTCAAGTTTATGATTTCAAATGATTCAGGAAATATGCAAATGTAAACGCGTTTATGTTGTGTACGAATATTGACCTGAAAATGTTAGGTGTCACTGATGTTGTCGTTGTGGGGTGGAGGTGGTATTGGTGGAGGTTGTCGGACAATGGTGGTGGTGCGGTGTCAATGAAGAAGGGATGGAGTGGACAATGGTAGTGCATCACCAAAAACAGAGTAACCCTTTATGAAGAAGATGTGGCGGCGGTGGTAGACGGCGGCGATGATGGCGGGTTGGCTGGATGAAGAAGATGTGGGAGGGGGGCTAGGGTAGGGTTAATATTTGTATTTATTTATTATGCATATTGTTTTATATATATATAAGCAGTGATATTTGTATATTAATGCAGTTAGTGAAAAACATATATATTAATATTTTTATTTTTTATTAGTAAGGGTGGTATTTTGGTAATTTTACTTAAAACTAATAGAAAAAGATAACACCAGTTAGTGAAAAGGACATAAAGCGTGCAAAATTCCCTAAAAAGGACATCCAGTGTAATTATTGAAGTGTAAGGACATGCCATGCAATTTCATATATTTACAAAGGAACTAATAATCCAAGGTTAGGTGAATTAACAAAAAGTGAATTAGTAACTGATGTGGGAACAATTAGGTGATTGCACATTGCTACCTCCGTTAGTGGTTTTAGTAGAAGTCGTCCAAGTGATAATAGATGTAAATATTAGCATAAAGGAGATAGATGACATTGTCCTTCAATGGATATATGATACTTTATTCGATGATCTCCTTGTTCGTGTTCTTGACACAGATACCACGACCATTACCGTTTGGACCAAGAACCAAATAATTTCTCTAAACAATAAAGGGTCTCGTATTGTAGCCCTAAAACATGAATTCACAAACCTTACTCTACCAGCTTATTCATCCATGGATGATTACTGCCAGAAATTGAAGGACTTAACGGAACAACTGACTAATGTAGATAACCCGATGAGTGAATCTCGTCTCATTCTCCAACTTGTACACGACCTTCTCGTCGAGCATGACACAATTGCCTCTTTTATTAATCAAAGCTCTCCCACCCGGGACAACGCTAGGAGCATGCTATAACTTGAGCAACATAGGCAATCAGCCAGACAAAACACGTCCCATTCTGCCATGGTCGCACCGCAGTCGAGCAACCATCTATTCAACGCGGTTGGACGGAGCAGGGGACGTGATCGAAATTTGCAATATCGAGGAGGAAGAAACGGGTCGAGACACAATCGATCGAACTCTGGGTCGGGCAATAGTGATCCACCTTGGGCTTGGTGGGCTAGCCCGCCTTGTCCGTACCTTACCTAGCTAAATGGCTGGCCCACACCATGGACAAACACGTCGCATCCCCCATCCGGCCCAAACCAACATCAATCGGCCCACATTGTGTCCCAACAATCGTACACGATAGGTAATGTTCCGAACTAAAACGCTTACAATGCGCTAAGCCATACTGGTCTTTGTTCTATACTCCAAAAAATGTAACTCAATTTCTCCAACCCGGCTTGGTACATGGACACTTGTGCCTCGGCTCACATCATGACTGACCATGGTAAGATTCAAACCCCAGTTTCATCTTCTTCTTTAAGTAATATATTTGCCGGGAATTGTACTTGTTTACCCATATCTGGATATGGTAATGTTGTTCACCACCTACCATACAAAATCTACCTTTTACAAAATATCGTACACGCACCACAAGAGGTTAAAAATTTACTTTATGTCCGTAAATTTACCCGTGAAAATCTTGTTTCAATGGAATTTGAACCTTTTTCTTTTACCTTGAAGGATCGCAAGACTAGAGGGATCCTTCCTCGTCACAATATGTGACAACCCTGAAGTTAGGGTCAATAACCTTGGATGCCTTATGTACCATAAACAGTCTTGGCCCACTTACGGCCCAATTGAAGGCCCAATAGAGATTGAAGCCCATTAAAGGCCCGGCTATAGGCCCAATAGGTAAACCAAATTCCTAACTTTGCTTGACGGATCACGGGATGATTCGAGATAACGTATTATAAATACCTAGCCTCACCGCTTACGATTAAACGAATTAACGCGTACACGATCGGTGACCAGCACACAACGGGATACCTGATTACTAATATTAAATAATAATAATTATTATTCGTATTTATTTGAACAATTAAACTAAGAACAATTACGCGTGAGTTATACGACGTGGGACGCGTAATTACGATAAATATCGGCGTAAACATATTTCGGTTATTTATTATCTAGTACGATTAAATAACATAATGAGGAATTAAATTTTCCCCTATTATTATCATTTACGATTATTTTTAGTAAGGAAATAATAAAATTATATTAGAACGTGAAACGTTTAAACGATCGAACGCGCTAGACACGTGTTTTTGGCACGTACCGGTCTCGACGACAGTCAGAGCGAGATTGCGGAAACTAAATATTTAAATAACATTACGTGATTTTTTTAGAATCTTAAAATGAAATTGTCAAGAACGAGAACACGATAACGTCCTGGTTTGACACGCGGTGTCTACACACTCACTCAGCTACCCAAACCCTAACTATTTAAACATAATATCTCCTTATATTCTCTCATTTCCTTAAAAAAAAAAACCTACCACACCAAAACATAGAGAGAGAGAGAGAGGAATACAGGAGAGAGAGGGGAGACCCTTTCTCCGGCGACCACCCAGTTCCGGCCGGCACTCCGGCGTGTCCACCGGCAACAGGGACGACGTCACCATTCCCCTCCCTGATCGGTGACATACCCTGATGGCTTAAGCAACGATGACGGCAAGAGGGGGGCTCCCTCGATGGTTTTACGGCCTGCAACGGTGGCGACCAGCGAAAGACGGTGGTGGTGGGCCGTTTTTTCGGCGAGACCGTTCCTATCCGGCAAGGTTGCCTAGGGTTTAGGCGACTCTTCACTTTTTACGGCCAAGATCTGGGTATATGATGATTCCTAACGACGGCTTGGGGTCCCCATCGAATTTCTGGCGAGCACATCTAGGGTTCCGCCGGACAAATTCGTTTTTCGGCCACTTACGCTTTTCCGGTGACGTTCCGGCGGCGACTCTTCACTTTTTACGGCCAAGATCTGGGTATTTGATGATTCCTGACGACGGCTTGAGGTCCCCATCGAATTTCTGGCGAGCACCTCTAGGGTTCCGGCTGACAAACTCGTTTTTCCAGCCACCTACGCTTTTCCGGTGACGTTCCGGCGACCTCCAACTCCACCGATCTGGCTTTGCACGTACTTCTAGTGACCCGATCTAGAAGGTACGAACTTGGATTTGAAGATTTGCGTAATTTTCTGTGTTGATCTCGATTTTCTGGCTCTCTCTTGTTTTCCGGTCATTCCTTTTGTTTTCCCTACAGAAAATGATGATGGTTAAAAGCAGTGATGTTGGCTACGGTTTACAAGCGACTTACATGAAACAGGAGAAGGATTTCCCATTCCTTAGCCGGAAAGATATGTGGCCATGAAAGGCGAAGAGATACAAGGTTAGTATGGTAGTTAAACATAATTTTTGGTGAATGGTTGATTTCCCGACTAGATCTAGAAATTTTGGTGGCCGGGTTTCATTCCCGAGTATAAAATGTTTGTCTTTGGACCGGAAACGATGTCATGAGCCCCGGTTAAATGTAGTTAAACTCGGTCAAACTCGAGTCAACGACGGTCAAACGCGGGCAATACGTGAACCGTGAGGGCTAGAACGTGTCGGTTCGAAAACGAGACCTACGAAAGGTATAAACACACGCTAACAAGATTAATTTACAAGAAAGTTAAATACGCGTGCGGTCGAATCGTGTTGAGCCCAAACATTTCGTTAACGACAACAATAAATATTAATGTAATAAATAAACATTAACGAACCGTAAACACGTATATTCGATCTCCGTTCTGACTAAAATATATAATTGTTATTAAATGAGAATCTTAAATGCGATCAACGAATGATGCATACGGTTAAATATTATTACGTGAACGAAAAAGTAATTATATTATGGTTGTGATATAAAACGGTTTATATAATTTAGACACGATTGAAATGACGGTAACGTCAAGAATTTTGTACAAACGTATACATATATATCATAAATATATACATCTATTTGACAGTTTGTTTGAATGGTAAATAAATGTTTAACTCGAAGGACTAAACTATGCTTGACAAGTAACAAACGTCGATACAACTATATTTTTTTGTAAATATAACGTACCACATAGATATATACACCTATATATAAAATAATGTATACGAATATAAATATTCTCGTGTTATATAAAATCTAATGATTACTATTAAACACAATATTTATTTCTTGAACCTATATATGTATATTCGTATAATGTAAAATAAATAAACGTATCGTTGAGAAGCTTTGGGTAAATGACACAAGCGAATTGGGAAACTTGACGAATACGTTTAGAATAAATATGAAAACGTAGAATTTTATAAACTCAAATAAATATTGTTGTCACGTATATATATGTCGTATTTATATTTAAGCATATAGTTATAAATGTTTATATTTTCTATAAACCACTGAATACTATACAACAAGACACTAAACTGTAAACACATGCACAAATAAATAAATAAATATATATATATAGAGTAGAGTTCAAATACGAACCATATTTTATAAGATAATCATGATAATCACATATCCACCATTGATTTAGGTTAATCAATGGTTGTTAATCACTAGTGGCAAATATGTAATTATGAGTTGTTAAAACCATTTAAATTTAATTGAAAAGGGTAATTTGGGAAGAAGTCAATTACTTAATTTTGAAAATTGTAATTAAACATAACAAAATTCCTTAAAACTCTCTATCAATCTCTTTCTTACTAAATCAACTTTGAAAACCAATGAATGTGTGTTGCACATTATTGAAACTGATTGATATTAATTAAATAAATGAAACAATTGGTAAGTATATTCACTTTAGTAAAATGGTTATGTAAAAATGATACGTATACGTAACTACTGGTTTTTGCCATCATGTTTAGTTGTTAACACCTACAGTGATACATATATGTATCATCTGTAACTTTTTATATTGTATTTAATTGGTTAGTAATTAGTTAATGTAATGTATACTTTCATCACATAGTTGATGAAAATAATATGTCATCAAGTAAGTCGGTTATTTCATTTGTACAACATTGTAACATATACAAATAAATAAAATTTCAAAATAAAAAAAAATAACATGTGATAATACATTATGTCATAAAAAATGGTGTACATATACGTAATACATGTGTTACATGTAGGTACTAACTATGTTACATATACGTAACATCTGTGTTACATATACGTACCAAATTAATTTGGCAAGAGCCCATAACTTGATTCTGATACATATACGTAACATAGTCGCCGCCCAAAAAAGTCTTCGCCGAAAATTCTAAACACCGTCTAGTTGAACCGATCTTGTTCGCTTGAATCCACAAATCGAAAATATAGTAAAAACATGCCATCAAAACCAAAAATAAACCGTCGGTGTTCTCCGCTCGAGTTGTCCAATCATTCCACGACCAAACGAAAGAGATAGATTGTTCATGGGAGACAACTTCGCCATAGGCAGAGCTAAAGCTTCCGGTGAATCAAAGTAGTAAAATTGCGGCAGAGGTGGAGCATACTTGATAGGAGTTGAAGATGGCAGTGGCTTTGACACAACGACATGTGGGGGATCCAGAAATGGTGGTGGTTTGAACGTGACGGTGTAAGATGGCGATGACCTTTTTCGAAATCGATTGTATTTTTTATGACCTTTTTCGAAACAATGGAGAATTTTTAATATTGATCTTGAAGATTGTTAACATGGAAGAATTCATGGACGATCAAATTGTGTTAATGTGAAAGAATTCTTCTTTGACTATAATTGTTGATGAAGGAGATAAACAAGGGATTGATTGTTGAAAATCAATAAATATCTAATATAAAGAGATTGATTGTTGAAAATTAATAAATATCTAATATAAAATAGGTTATCATTTACCAAAACACCCTTGTTAATTAATACCAATATTATATAATCTAAGTTATTTGATTGGTTTAAAATGGTTAGTATGGTTATTACATAAAAAAAGGTTAGTATTTGAACCCTACCCTATATATATATATTAATATTGGCAAACGAATTTAAGTACACCTCGCATGAACCTGAATGTTTACTCACGAGATACAGGACCGTACAAACATATTTTAGGATTTTAGATATATAAGTATATTTATATACATTAATTCGTAGACATTATAAAACTTCGAGATAGTTTTAGTAAAACATAGAGTTGCACACATTCCATTAAAAGTCACATGAGCAAGCATTGTGATCACTTTTTCTAAGTGCATATGGACATGCACAATCGTGTACTTGACAGACTAACACTTATAAATGTAACTAGTGGAAAACGAACAATATTGAGTAATCAGGATCTAAGCGTCCACCATTATCAACATATACCAGATCAGTATATAACATAGTGAATCAACATGGCTCAACTGCACACGTGATAACTTAACCCTAGTATCAGAAGTTGATAGTATATTTGTAATTAGGGTTATGATGGTGATTACCTGCACACTGTTGGATTGCTTGCATCATTGGTACATTTATGTCGATTAGACAGTCAAAGGTGAGTTTACTGCCCCCTTTTAACTTTTAAATGTTTTAGAAACATCGGGGGAGAAACATACTTACTTGATACGTTTGGAAACATGAAGTATACATACAAACATTTTCATATGATAACAAGAAAACAAGACCAGACCTTTATGTTTGCATGAGTTAACACACATAGAGCGCTGGAAGTCCCCTGATCATCATATTTATAACCATTAGCTATAGATTAGCCTGGGATTCTATGGATAGTACTATTGAGATTGACACCCCCGGTCATGTTTAGTCGCGTTAACCATAGGTCCCTCTGGCCAAATGACCGCATAGTGTTCAAACAATTGCTCGTGAGGTACGAGCGAGGGGCAAAACACATGTGTTATGGTTTGGTTATGCCTCATGTATGTACATATTATTTGTATTCCTAAATAGTTTACAAATGGGTCAAACATTACTTGTTTTGTTTATCATATACACATGAAACCGCTACTTGTTTTGGTTACCGTTCTTATCTTTAACAATTTCTCTATAGAGGGCTTGACATGGGCATAAATACATTAACATGTTTTCACTGGTAAAACTACTCGTTTTATGACTATGAAGTCTTCACATGTTTTCATTGGGAAAACTACTCATTTTATGACTATGAAGTCATCACATGTTTTCGAGGAACAGGGTTTCACATTATGCCCGTGTACTTATCTTCAATGTTGTAAGGCCCCAAAACCGGGAAGCTTACTTGTTGGCTCAAACACAAGCTAAGTAGTCATAAACATTAAACTAAACACAATTCATTGCAACAGAAATCAAATACTCAACAAAGGTCAACGACCCGACCCAAACGAAATTCAAATCAAGTACTAATATCAAAATGTCTCAACGAAACAACTAGTAAATAATGTCATCACAAACGCCTAGGGTAACCAAATGTCATCCAGAAGCCGCCAACTCACATCTTCTCTTTACCTGAAATACATGCTTAAAAGCCAGCTACGCTGAGTGAGTTCTATAGTAGTTACTTAGGGAATATTGAATCCCAAAACGTTATAAAATAATTTCTATCTCAAAGGTTTATTCATAGTACTTTCTCAACAGTTCAAACAGATATAATTTATCGACAAACAATTATACCATGTTGCCCCGTCCGAAGACATAAGCAAACATGATCTCCCGCCTGACTTACGTCAGACACAATATCCCGTTGACTAACGTCAACACAATATCAAGCTTATGCTCGATCTCCCGCCTGACTAATGCTAGACTCAATATCTCGTTGACTAACGTCAACAAAACATCAAGCTTACGCTCGATCTCCCGCCACGACGTTTAAGTACGTGACACAAACTCATACACACATGCAAGCATAATGATTATTTAAAAGTATATATTTCTTTACCAAAAGCGTCGTCTATGCATGCAACTTACTAAAAACACGTTTTACATGTATTCATGCCCAAAACAATAAAATATTTAAAGGTGGACGATAGAAACTCACCTTTGCTCAACACACCTCGTTCTCTAAAACTCGCTAACTCCCCGTGCTCGGTTTTCGAGTTTACACCTAAAAACATGCAATACACGAGTCAATAACGTGACCCGACTTAATTCCACACCTACACGACTAACCCTACGTCGCGCACGACTTCATGCATGTGCATGGCACCATGCATGGTCTGCATGCATTACATGAAACTCACGTTCATGTTCCCGACGTAACCAACTACCTATCTCTCTTTCGTACGATTCCCGTCATGCACGCGTACCATAACCCGGTTCCCCAATGGTTTCCGGTAGCCCCTGCCGCCCTACACTGCCGCCCTACACTGCCGCGAACAGCCCATACATGGCCACCATGGCCTACGACCGGTCTCTTCCCTGCCGCCGTGCCTCCCCGGATGCTACCGCTGTGAAGTCTGAAACCACCACAACTGTGAATGGCTCCCTTTAGGGACTGCCGTGACATGTTACACCACCGAACGCCTTGTTCGGGTTCCGACTCCCCCGAGTCCTAGCCGCATGCCCGTAAGCCACCACCTTAGCACCCTTAGGGTTTTCGGCCAACGCTCACTCGACGCCCACAAGCTTTAACGACTAAAATGAGTATACGTACGTGATATAGGAATAATATCTTCGATCCGAGCGACTCGTGAAAATCGAATCGCCTAGAACTCGCCTTCTCCTTGCCCTTGTTCCCTACGAAACCCTAGAATCATACCACGAGTTATCACGGCTATACGGGAATCAAATCACGTAACAAAATGACTAAAGGCTCACGATCATACCTTGCTTTGAACTTGAAACACGATGAACATAAAAAAAGAAACCCGACACCACGCCTCTGTTAGGTCTCGTTACTATCTCATTGCAATCCGTCCATTATGTTACATCATATACACATATGTACACTAATCCCATTGGTTTTATAAAAACCGGGATGTTACAAGTCTTCCCCCCTAAAAGAGGTTTCGTCCTCGAAAACTGCGTCATCTGGAAATAAATGCGGATAGCGTTCGCGCATCTCCGCCTCCGGATCCCAAGTAGCCTCGTATCCCTTACAACGCTTCCATTGTACCTTAACGATCGGGATTACTTTCCGTCTCAATATCTTTTCCTTCCCAATATCTTTTCCTTCCTATCTAGTATAGCCACTGGTTACTCTACATAATTTAGCTTATCGTCCACCACGTCGTCTAACGACACATGTTCAGTAGCGTCTGCCAAACACTTCCGTAAATGAGACACATGAAAAGTTGGGTGTATCCCTGCCAGTTCGTCTGGCAACAACAGTCGGTAGGCGACACTACCAACATGCTCCTCAATCATAAATGGTCCGATATACCTTGGATTAAGCTTTCCGCATTTCTGGAAACGAATGATGCCCTTCCTGGGCGACACCTTAAGCATCACATAATCCCCTGTATTAAACTCTATAGGTTGCCGTCTCTTATCAGCATAAGACTTTTGTCGAT